>CM019151.1:68025059-68411984 GCA_009733165.1 Naja naja
CAGGAAAAGATAAGGATCCCTTTGAACAACGAATGCTGAGCTTCTAACTTCCTTGGCAACCTCTCCATTAGGTCTGAATACAAGAGAGCTTCTTCAATGCTTCTTCAATACTCTTCCCAGTAGGAACTATTTTTTTTTCTCTCTTGACAGAAAGAAAGAAAGAAAGAATTGCCTGCGTTTGAAAAATAAGAAAAGAAAGGCGCAGATGCTGTGATTTTCTGGGCAGAAATTCTATTTCTTAGTCCTTAGGGAGAAGGGCGGCATACAAGTCGAATAAATTATTATTATTTTAAAGAATAATAATAACAATGAATAACTGTAAACCTCTAGAAGGGGAAGAGTTACCTAAATTCAGGAGCCTTGGTGGTGCAGGCTGTTAAATTCCTAGCACTTAAGTTCCAGCTGCCTGCAATTACTGCAGGCTCGAATCCCACCAGGCTCAAGGTTGACTCAGCCTTCCATCCTCTCGATGTAGGTAAATTGAGGACCCAAGATTGTTGGGGGCAATAAGCTGACTTTGTAAAAATGCCGCTTAGTAATAAGCAAGGCAATGGAATGAAGTCTATTGCTGAGTGCATTGGGTTGTATCCCAAAAATTGTAAGCTGCCCAGAGTCTTCGGAGAAGGGCGGCATATAAATGTAATTAAAAAAATTTTTTTAAAGCTTTTTCCTAAGTTTATGCAAACTTGAAAACCCATCCAGTTGGGGAAGGCTGTAGCAGAGCATTCCAAGCAAAATTTCCACAGGGCACCTCATTGCAATGTAGAGCCTATTGTAATGCTATCTACATGGGCTTCCCTTGAAAACCCCATAGAAGCTTCAACTCTATCAATATCAATCAGAATATAAATCAAAATAGAACTAGAAGGGAACTTGGAGGGCTTCTAATCCAACCCTCTGGCTTAAGCAGGAGACCCTATACCATTTCAGATAGTCTTTTCTTAAAAACCTCCAGTCTTGAAGCACCCTCAACTTCCGAAGGCAAGCTGTTCCACTGATTGATTGTCCTCACTGTAGGAAGTTTCTCCTTAATTCCAGTTTGCGTCTCTCCTTGGTTAGTTTCCATTCATTGTTTCTTGTCCTACTTTTTTGTGCTTTGGAAATAAGTTGACCCCTTCTTTGTGGCAGCCCCTCAAATGCTGGAATACTGCTATCATGTCCCTCCCAGACTGGCCATAACAGATTCCTGCAACCATTCTTTGTGTGTTTTGTTTCCAGGATCTTAATCATCTTAGTTGCTGATTCAGAATTCAGCAATGCAAGTAGGGATGGGTTTGTCATAGGATACCCATATGGCCCCTCTGCTTTGTGAGCTGGATTAGTTGCCAGTGTGCTTCTATGTATGATTCATGGTGTAGGTTATTACCTCTACATAGCTTGCTTATTTATTTGCAGCATTTATTGAATTTGCATGCTGACCATCTCAGCAAATGACTCTGCACATGTGTATCTATCTCCTGCAGTTTGTGCCACGCTGAAATGATCTAGCACAGTGGGGGCCACAGTGGATCCCCTCAATTGAACTGTGGTCATCTTTCAGGATCCAGGTATGATCCCTTCTCTTTTGCAATGCCTGCCCTCTGGAATGAGATGTCCTTCCTTCCTTCCTCAAGTTCTGTGCAGCTTCCAACTTGATGGTATTCTGGAAGGTCTTGAAAACCTGGCTGTTCTCCCAGGATCAAGTGGATGGCATGACCTCTTTGTGATATTTTGATACATTGTCTGGATTGCCATCTTGTAATTATTTTGCAATTCCCCTCCCCTATTTTTATTTATTGTGTGTGTGTGTGTGTGTCTATATTGTGTATGCACAAACAGACACCCCACCCCCCGATACCTCCAGCCCAAACACAGCCCAGCCAACCACCCAGATGAAACCTAGCTTTAATATGAAATGATAGCCGCCATTCACCTGAAGCCGTCGCCTAAAAGCCCTCCCCATACACCTAAACACCATGTTACCAGCTAATCAAGACAAAAAAATGCTACAAAATAGACAGAAGATATTAGAAACACCAATCAAGCAGAACACAGCAAACTCCAAAACCAATAAACACAGACCAAGACTCCCAACCAATCAGGATGAAAAAAAAAACCATTCTAACAAAGCACGAGAGGCTAGCACCAATTAAAACAGAAACGCCATGTAAAGTTTAACCCAATTCACAAGCCTGATAATGGCAGATGAGATTCTGCCGCAACATCGCTACAACTTTAAAAGCACAACTATAATGATGTGGGAAAATACCCAAACAAAGCTGAATATCATAAATATAAATACCTGTGAAAAGTTAAGAAAACATATATATATATATATATATAGGTCTTGGTGTATTCGGGTCTTGTCCCGTGTAAGGTTGAGAATACCTTGGCAACGTTTCGACGAAATCTCATCCGTCATCTTCAGGCTGGTGTCTTCAGCTTCGTTCTCCTGGGAGAAGTGTGTGATTGTGGCTGTTTTTCCCTTTTAAACTCTAGAGTTGGATGTGTTGTTACTTTTTGATTGGTTTGTGGAGTTGATGTATGCAGATTGGATGGCTTTTTCCTGAGACCCTGTGTGGCTGAGGTGCTGGCTGTGTCTCTCAGTTGTGTTGTAACGACCTGGGTAATGGGCTGTGTGATGACCTTCTGAGTTCTATTGTGTGACGTCCTGGGTGTGGTGCTGTAATCTCCTGGGTCGTTGTCTGTGCTGCAACCTCCTGATGTTTTGTGTTGTGACTGTTCTGTGATGTAGTATCCTGGGTGGAAGGCTGTGATGTGGCATTCTGGGCCTTGGTTTGGCTCGAGTTTGAGGTCTGGCTATGTGTTTATAGTGTGTCAGTTTGCTTAGTTTGGGGGTTGGAGGGGGTGTAGCAGCTGTGTTGCAGCCATGGTCTGGTTTCTGGATGGTGGTTGCCTTTCATCTGTGGCGGGCTTGGGTTTGAGTCTGGTGAAGGAGATTGGTGGTGGCATCCTGTGTTATTTTGGGTTCGTGTTGGTTTTCGTGGCTGGGACTCGTTTGTTGACCAGGGCTAGTTTCAGATGTCTGGTATGGAAGTATCATCCCGTTTATTCATGTTATGGGTGTTTCTATTTCGATGGTTTCCTAATTATTTTTGTTGAAGTGTTCAGTATTGGAGATAAGTTTGGATCCTCAAAATCAATTTCATGTCCTGTGGCTTTAAGGTGCTGGAAAAGGGAGGAAGTTTTTTCTTCTTTTCTGACTTGCTTCTTGTGTTCTGCATGATGCTGCATTTATTCTCTCCTGTTGGTTTGTCCAATGTATGTGGCTGGGCAAATTTGCATGGTATTTTGTAAACTTGTGCCACAGGACATGAAATTGATTTTGAGATCCAAACTTATCTCCAATACTGAACACTTCAACAAAGAATAATAGAGAAGCCATCACAACATAACATGAATGAGAAGGCAAAAGCCCCACCAGTCCAAAACACAGGATGCCACCACCATCTCCTTCACCAGACTCAAACCCAAGCCCACAGATGAAAGGCACCACCACCAGACCATGGCTGCAACACCAGCTGCTACACCCCCTCCAACCCCAAACTAAGCAAACTGACACCGCTATAAACACATAGCCAGACCTCAAACTCGGAGCCAAACCAAGGCCCAGAATGCCACATCACAGCCTTCCACCCAGGATACTACATCACAGAACTCAGGAGATCACAACAGAAAACATCAGGAGGTTGCAGCACAGACAATGACCCAGGAGATTACAGCACCACACCCAGAGACGTCACAACAATAGAACTCAGAAGGTCATCACACAGCCCATTACCCAGGTCGTTACAACACAAAAGGCTGAGAGACACACAGCCAGCACCTCAGCCACACAGGGTCTCAGGAAAAAGCCATCCAATCTGCATACATCAACTCCACAAACCAATCAAGAAGTAACAACACAGCCAACTCTAGAGTTTAAAAGGGGAAAACAGCCACAATCACACTTCTCCCAGGAGAACGAAGCTGAAGACACCAGCCTGAAGATGACGGATGAGATTTCGTCGAAACGTTGCCAAGGTATTCTCAATCGTACACGGGACAAGACCCGAATACACCAAGACCTACATACCTTTACCCGTGAAAATCTACAAAAACATATATATATATATATATATATATATATATATATATATATATATATATATATATATGTTTTCTTAAGTTTTCTATGTTTTATGTTTATGTTTTCTATGTTGTCCTTCATTGTGTATGCTGCCCAGAGCTGGTTGGAGTCAGGCGGCGTCAACATAGACGAAGTAAATAAATAGTTAGAAGTTTAAAAGCTTTATGTAGCAGTTTCTCAGAGCACTGTTTTCACCAGATTGCCTCTTAGATGCCACTACTCAGGATGCCGCAAGTTGAAAATGACAATGGTCAAAGTGCACCGCACAGTACAGGATAACAACTCGAAAAGCAGCTCCACAGCTGTCCGATCCTTTTGAAAAAAAGACCTCCATCAGCTCTTATAAACTTGCTGAAGTCACCCGATTTTCATTTCACAGGATAGGGAAGCCACCACATAATCCCATCCTCTTCCTTTGTTGAAAAACTCATTCAAGACTAGCTGTTAAAACAGAGTGCTTAGCTCCGTGTAGAATAAACAGGTTCATTGCTAAGGATATTATTACCTGGCTCATACTTTTATGATGCCAAACATACGGTACTTGTAGAGAGCTAGTTTAATGTAATAGTTATGGGTCCCTCCTGGCTAGAAAGTGGGGGGCTGTGAGTTCTAGTCCAGCCATAGGCACATAAGTGGCTTTGGACCATTCCTTCTCTCTCAATCCTAAGAAGAAGATTCTGGAAAGTAACTTCTGAAAGATGTCACCAGGGAAACTGCAGGGACTTCCATGTAGTGGTTGAACAACTAACACCAGAACAATCTTGAACTAAATACACTCAAAACCATAGAAATGGTGGTAGATTTTAGGAGAAATCCTCCTATACATCCACCTCTTACAATATGGTAACAGCAGAGACCTTCAAGTTTCTAGGTTCTATCGTATCTCAAGACTTAAAATGGACATCTGATGTCAAAAATGTCATCAAAAAAGTGCAACAAAGAATGTTCTTTCTGCGCCAATTTAGGAAGCTCAAATTGCCCAAAGAGTTGCTGATCCAGTTCTACAGAGGAATTATTGAGTCTGTCACCTGCACCTCTATCACTGCCTTGTTTGGCTCTGCAACCCAACAAGACAGACACAGACTTCAATGGATAATTAGAACTGCAGAAAAAACAATTGCTACCAACCTGCCTTCAATCGAGGACCTGTATACTGCACGAGTCAAAAAGAGGGCTGTGAAAATATCTACAGACCCCTCACATCCCGGACGTAAATGGTTTCAACTCCTACCCTCAAAACGACACTATAGGGCACTGCACATCAGAACAACTAGATACAAGGACAGTTTTTTCCCGAATGCCATCACTCTGCTAAACAACTAATTCCCTCCACACTGTCAACTTATTTACTAAGACTGTATTAGTATTATTCCTCTACTACTAGATTATAATAACATTCCCTAGTGTCTATCTCTTCCCACTTATGACTATAACCGTGTTGCTTGTATCTTTACAATTTATATTGTTTTATTTGTTTCCTAGTATGGTTTGATTGCTTATTAGTAACCTATGACTATCACTAAGTGTTGTAGCTTATGATGAATGTATTTTATTTTTTCTTTATGTACACTGAGAGCATATGCACCAAGACAAATTCCTTGTGTGTCCAATCACACTTGGCCAATAAAGAATTCTATTCTATTCTATTCTATTCTATTCTATTCTATTCTATTCTATTCCATTCCATTCCATTCCTATTCCTATTCCTATTCCTATTCCTATTCTATATATTCTATTCTATCCTAATCTATCTATCCTATCCTATCCTATCCTATCCTAGTGGCCAGGAGTCAAGACTGATTTAAAGGCCAAAACATACTCAATTTTTCAGCGTATTCAGAGGAATATATCAGCTCTCCATACTTACTGTATGCAAGATGTTGCACCAAAGTAGAGTACAACCTCATGAACACTCAACACAGGAAGCACTTTGCTGACCTTGTGCCAAT
This sequence comes from Naja naja, assembly GCA_009733165.1. Classification (NCBI taxonomy): domain Eukaryota; kingdom Metazoa; phylum Chordata; class Lepidosauria; order Squamata; family Elapidae; genus Naja; species Naja naja. The sequence goes on from CM019151.1 coordinate 68,031,138, forward strand.
TGCTCCCTCACAGGATTGCTATCTATAGGATAAAATAGACACCCATCTCATGTAAGCTGCCTTGAGCAATCGAAGGGAAAGAAAGGATATACAGTACAATCTTTTTATCTAACTAAATTAATCAATTAGGGTTTGTGCTGGTCTTAAGATTCACTTAAGAGCTTGATTTGATTCGAGCCAGTTCAGAAACAGTCACATAATCCCGTCAGAGATTGTTTGATTGGACTAAGATGAACCTAAAGCAAGCATTAGGAATCCAAAGCGCCTATTGATATCATGAATATAACCCCTTCCTCTTCTGCTTTCTCTACTTAAGCCATCCTAAATTAATAATGCTATTCATATCTGTGTCTACAGTGATTCAGAGTGACTCCAGGCAGGTCATACGTAAGGACTAAGAAATATTAAGATGAAAGGCAGGAAATGAAATATAGTTAAAACCAGTAACATTTATTGTACTTCTCCATTCCTAATATCCTTGCAAACTATCTTTGTTTCCACTGTCTATACAATAGGGTGATATTTATCACACCTTTTGTTGTTTAGATGCCACACCTCTCTCTTTTCAAAGGTTTCGCAACTTTTTTACTTCCTTTTTTCTTGATAGAGTCTTCCTTCCTTCATACATTTGTTTTGTGACGCAAGAGTCTTTCATGCTTTCTATATGACTTAATCATCTTAATATACATCTTTTATATTAAGCATTCATGTTTGACTCCATAGCGTATTTTAAATCTCTTACTGAACAGGGTAATAGCTCAGTTCAGCCCAGCAGATCTACCTAATTCGGGTACCACTGCTGCAAGCTATGTGTCTGGGATGTCAGTATGTTGCATATTCCTTCTAATTGGTAGGAGTAGAGCAGAGGTGGTATTCAGCAGGTTCTGACCAGTTCTGGAGAATGGGTAGCGGACATTTTGAGTAGTTCAGGAAACCGGCAAATACCACCCCGACTGGAGATTTTACAGTGTCCTTCCCCTGCCACGCCCACCAAGCCACACCCACAGAACCAGTAGTAAAAAAATTTGAATCCCACCACTGGAGTAGAGTAACATTACTAGATTCCCTAAACGCAACAACCAGGAGGGACATGCAAAGGATTGACATATATTCAAGATTCAATAGATATATCTAACCCTAGTAGATATGTTTAGATAAACTGAGCTAGTAACTTACTCAGTAAGAGACTTAAATACAGGTAGTGCTCAACTTATGGCCACAATTGAGCCCAAGGATTATGTTGCTGAGTGAGACATTTGTTAAGTGAGTTTTTCCCCATTTTATGACTTTTCTTGCCATGTTTGTTAAGCCAATCAGTGCAGTTGTCAAGTTACTAACATGGTTGTTAGGTGAATTTGGCTTCCCCATGTCAACTAAAAATACCTCTTTGGTCTTTTTAGTTGCCAGCAGAAAGGGAGTGAGGAAAGTAGGGCATTCCTTAAATGCTTCAGATAATTGCTAGGCAGTCGAAGCTGTTGGTGTGCAAGATTATTACTGGAGAGCATGATTGATGACTCTTGGCTATGGATGTGTCCCATTGGAAAATATACATCCACGGGTGGGGGGAAGACCAGTGTCAAGGGTGAAATGAATGTTGTGTCTTAGAGTTGGCTGCAACCAGGTAACGCCTACTTGGTCACTCCTAATAAATCATTTTTTTAACTCTGAGAGATGTGGCTAGAGACTTATGATTTGAATGGGGGTGGATTTGTCAGAGCCCTGACACCCCATTGACTGCACTCATCAGAAGGTCGCAAAAGGGGATCACACGATCTCGGGGCACTGCAACCATCATAAATATAAGCCAGTTGTCAAGCATCACCTTGGTGGCACAGTGATTAGAATGCAGTACTGCAGGGCTACTTCTGCTGACTGCTGGCTGCTTGTAATTTGGCAGTTCGAATCTCACCAGGCTCAAAGTTGACTCAGCCTTCCCTCCTTCTGAGATGGGTAAAATGAGGACCCAGATTGTTGGGGGCAAGAGGCTGACTCTGTAAACCGCTTAGAGAGGGGCTGTAAAGCACTGTGAAGCGATATATAAGTCTAAGTGCTACATGCTATCGCAAGGACCATGGGGATGCTGCAACAGTTGTAAATGTGAAAAATTGTCATACGTCACTTTTTTCGGTGCCATTGTAACTTTGAACAGTCCTTAAACAAACTGTTGTAAGACGAGGAGTACCTGGAGGAGCATCTACATCTACCTTTGGGAAAAGATTCAAAATCAAATGGTTTAAAGACTAGATCTGAAATATCAACCCCGGTTTCATTTGTTCTTCATTAGAAGGTATACAACTTGGCTTACGAGAGAGGAAGCAACCATGATCCCACTCATTAGTTGCAGCTGGGGAGAATAGTATATAAGATGGTTAAAACACAGTGTTGCCAGAAGCAAAGCATGTTTTATTTTGGACTGAAGTTACCCTGGTTGGCATCCTTCCAACAGACTGTGCCTTGTTATCTCCTTGAAGTTGGTAATTATTTACTGGTCCGTTGTGGAAATTCTTTTGTTATAGTTTGTTTTAGTTTTTTATTTCACCTGTATCTGCTCATTAAGGTCAGACTGTATTGCTTTCTTTTGAAGACTATTTTTGAGTAAGTTTATCTCCAATTGAGAATTATTGAACAGTGGGGCTAAGTTGGAGGCATTAAAGGACATTTATTTACGTTTTGGATTTTGTTATGGCTGTAGATTTTTTTTCTTTTTTAAGCTTTTCAGTCAGTAACTGAGTTCCTTCTCATCGGGGCAGAAAGAGACGGGCTCTCAGGAAGCAAAAAATAGAACAGGAGGTTGTCAAATGAGTAGAAAGGTGTACGACCACTTCGTTACAGATTTACTTTATGCGTGTGATTTATTTTTTTGGCTGAGCTACCTTGTTATGTCAAGGAGCACCTGAACTGGTGTGGCAAGAAGGAAATCCCAAAGCCTTGTTTATATAAACAATGGTAGGTATGACAGAAAAAAGATTATGCCAACCGCAGATAAAAGCATCTTATCCCAACAGAGCAAACAAGCCAAATGCAATACAATAAAAATATATATTTGTCGATTGACAGCTAATTATGCCTCGAATTTCCCCTGACATCTCTAGTGAAAGAACCAGAATGATAAATGTTTTCCAACTTCCGTTTAGTTTTCTCACTGAGCTCTTCCTGTGCATGGTGTATTCACAAATCATACTCCATCAGATGCATTTCACGCTGCCTTTTGAATTTAAATGGTCAAAATTGGTCAAAACGGGATCCCAAGATTTCAGTCCTCCTTGCATTTTGATTCCTGTTTCTGTCTCTGAGAAGGTTCATCTCTCCTAGTATATTCATCTACTAATGCTCATCTTAGTAGTCTCCCAAATGAACGATCTCCCTCATTTAATGGTGCTTCAATTGTAGTGAGCAGCCCCCTTGTACATCAGGTGTGCACCCAATGATTAGCAAACAAATATGTTGTTGTTACTGTTATGGTTGAACACACAATCAGCCAGATGTTTAGTGTGGATTTGGCATCATCATCATCATCATCATCATCATCATCATCATCTTCATCATCATCATCATTGGTTAATCTTTAGTGAGATTCACAGCCTTTGGGGCTGGTTGGTAGCTCAACAGCTCGAAACCTAACCAAGGACCTAGGAACTGTTCATGTAGCATCAGAGGATATAAGCTGTTCCAAGTAGGGTGTTTTTTTGTAGAATCAAGGTATTCAAGTCTGATAAATTCAGGATTTCCAAATAGCGAGGCAGCCCTTTAGGTATTGCTTCAAGGGCTCCAATTTATTATTATTATTATTATTATTATTATTATTATTATTATTATTATTATTATTATTTGTTGCATTGGTAATCCAGATGTTTAGGCTGCATTTGGCATTCTTATGAATCTGGAATAGGCAGATGTTATGGTTTGATGGTATTAAAGGTATCCTTGAAAAAGCTGCCTTTTTTAATGTTGTCAATGCAGATGATGTTCCAGTGGTGCTCCAGATGTTTTAGGATTGAACTCAAAACACCTATTACTATTAGTACTATCTTTTGCATTTTATTTTTCTATTTCTGTTGACGGGTCTATGAATTTTGTGATTTTCTCCAATCCTTTCTCTTCTATTCTGTGGTCCCTAGGCACTGCTGTGTCCACAAACCAGACCATTTTTGTGTCTATTATTATTATTTAGAACAACTAACTGGGAAAAAAATAATTCAGATCCTTTAAAAGCCTTTGATTATCACTGGCTTCCAATGAGGTTGTTACTAAGGATGCTGTTTGAGTACATACAAACCCAAAGATGCTTTTTTTCAGGAAGCAACTGGACTTTCTTGTTCTTCTTTGAAGACATTTCGCTTCTCATCCAAGAACCTTCTTCAGCTCTGACTGGATGGTGGGGAATGGAAGGATTTATATTCCTTGCAGACAGCTGGTTATTTGCATTCTTTTAGAGAGTCACTGAGGCTACTTGGAGATTTATCTGTATTCTCAGGGTCACCTGAATAAGTCAAATGGGTGTGGAGCCTTCTTGGAACTGCTGAAAGGGCTGTGTTGTAGATTTGAGATAGATGATGTCATAACCCTCTCCTTCTCTTGAGAGAGGGCTGTTCAATGAAAGGACACAGATAAACCTCCAAGTGGCCTCAATGACTCTCAAAGAATGCAAATGACCAGCTGCCTGCAAGGAATATAAATCCTTCCATTCCCCACCATCCAGTCAGAACTGAAGAAGCTTCTTGGATGAGAAGTGAAATGCCTTCAACGAAAAACAAGAAAGTTCAATTGCCTCTTGCAGAAAGCACCTTTCTTCAACCATGACCTGGATGACTGAGAATCTCCATAGACCTAGAGTAAAAACCTATATATATATAGTATGCCTGCTCAAAAGTCAGCCCCACCAAATTCAAGGGATTTAATCTTAGCAAATTAAATATAGAATTCAAGTTTTGAAAATTTGGACCAAGAGTGTGTGTGTACACCTATTTGTAACAGCAAGAAAAGCTTGGATCAGTTTGAAGCTCTACTTATTGCATTACAATAAACGGAGAATTCGGTATCCTCTGTTGATTAAGATGTTGTTGTCTGAACGCTTTGGTTTGTTGGTTGATTTGATGGCGGTAGTGCGGAAAGATGCACGAATGGATGCATGAGAGTGTTTCACATTTGTGACCAAGAAAATAAAAAAGGAAGAAGGTTAGAATAGGCAAAGCATCCAATTTAGTAAAATAGAATCATGGCAACCAATTGTCATTTTTATAGCCATTCAGCCACACTGCTTTCCATCCAGGCTACAATTTGCTGAAGTCTGAGTGCTTTCCATTTCCGGATTTTTTTTTAAAGAATAGCTGGGTTATGACTTCGTGTTTTCACTTCCTTCGCATTAGCAAACCATGGGCTGTTTTTAAAAAGAGAGCGAGCAAGCAATGAAAGAGCACTATTAAAAAGAATCGCCAGATGTTGAGCTCTAAAGTCCAAGTCTACTACTACGGGTTGTGATCTACAGCCTTTGCTAGGCCGGCTGATTAAAACTAATCTGCTATCTGGCCTGCTTATCTTAAAACCTCAACTTTCTGCTCTTGCTTCTTCTCTTTGTAAACATAATTAAGGTTCTTGAGATTAAAAAAAAAGAAGGGGAGGGGAAGGGAGTCACTGAGAACTGGGGAGTTTTTAAATTGTAAGGGCATCCCTTGAAATGCAGGATGTCTGGCTGAGCTAATCATAATGAACTCCTACCTATCACACAGCACACATTGTGCTCTGAAAGTAATCAATCAGCATCATGGTTCAAACAGGGGCTTTTATTATGATTTTTTTTTGTAGAAAGCTTTATCTGTGCCCAGCCAAGGAGCCATGTGCCATTTTGGTCTCCTGGAAAGCAAGAAAGTAGTTTCCCACCAGATATGCCTACTAAGTTGCTGGTACTTGGCCACTGAACACTGGTGGAACTCCAAGGTTTACATGCACCCAGTGATGTGATAATGGCAGTAATGGGTCAACGGAGCCCATAAACCTGTTCTACCAAATGTTGAATGAAAGATTACGTTCTTTCCTGTTTGTAAAGTTCAGACAAAAATGGTCCTTCATCAAGCAAAATATTACAGAAAACAGGGAATAGGGGTAAAATAAGGAAGTCTAAAAACTACATAAAATGTTTTATCATTGGCATCTAGCACTGGCGAGATTGGCTAAAATCTACACAAATTTAAAACCGGATTGTTGGAAATGTAAAAAGAAACAAGGTACCTTCTTTCACATGTGGTGGACCTGCCCAAAAGCGAAGGAATTTTGGAAGATCTGGTTACAGGAAATAACAAGCTTAAAGATAGTATCCAAACCTGAAATGTTCCTACTAGGGATAACTAAAGGTGAATATACAAAAGATATTGAATGCTTAATGAGCCTTGGTGGCTCAGGCTGTTAATTGCCTGCACTTAAGTTCCAGCTGCCTACAACTGCTGTAGGCTCGAATCCCACCAGGCTCAAGGTTGACTCAGCCTTCCATCCTCTCAGGGTAGGTAAACTGAGGACCCAAGATTGTTGGGGGCAATAAGCTGACCTTGTAAAAATGCCGCTTAGTAATAAGCAGGCATATACAATGGAATGAAGGCTATTGGTGAGCACACTGGGTTGCATCCCAAAAATTGTAAGCCGCCCTGAGTCTCTGGAGAAGGGCGGCATATAAATGTAATTAAAAAAAATGATACATATATTAACAGCAGCTAGGATATTATATGCACAAAATAGGAAAGTAGATCGTACCCCCACAGGTGACATGATTATAAATAAAGTAATGGATTGTGCAGAAATGAACAAATTCACAATGGAATTGCAGGAGAGGGAAGAAAAAGAATACTATATGGTCTGGGAAAAATGGTATGTCTGGTTAGACAACAGAAACAAAAGAGAATGTTAAAGTGTAATTGTAAATAGTGTGTATATATGTACGTACAGGAGAATGGAATAACTGATGTCAAAACAACTGCAAAAAATGTATATAGAATTTGTTTTTAAAGTTGAACATTCAATAAAATTTATTTTTTTAAAAAAGGAAGTCTAAAAACTAAGTCAGTTAATTAAGGCAGGAGTTGTGCCAGCTCATGAATTCTGTTAATGTTGGTGTGCTTTGTGGGCAAAGGGAATGGTTATTTTCTTAGAATGTATTGTTTCATCCCTAGTTGGTTTTGGGTAAAACATCTGTGCAAAGGGCTGGATTTTCCCAAGACCAGAGAGGAGATTCCACAGAAGGTCATGGTCAATAAGAGGGCTAACTAAGATCCTGTGGGACTGCTAGATCCAGGTGGACAGGCAGATACTGGCCAAAGAAGCTGTAGGCTCGAATCCCACCAGGCTCAAGGTTGACTCAGCCTTCCATCCTCTCGGGGTAGGTAAATTGAGGACCCAAGATTGTTGAGGGCAATTAGCTGACCTTGTAAAAATGCCGCTTAGTAATAAGCAGGCATATACAATGGAATGAAGGCTATTGCTGAGCACACTGGGTTGTATCCCAAAAATTGTAAGCCGCCCTGAGTCTTCGGAGAAGGGCGGCATATAAATGTAATTAAAAAAAAAGAAGCAGAAATCTTGGAAGTAGACAAGGACAAGAAGTCTGTGTTGGTGATAGATCTAGTGGTGCCAAGTGACAGCAACAGAGGTGGTATTCCACAGGTTCTGACCAGTTCTGGAAAACCGGTAGTGGAAATTTTGAGTAGTTCAGAGAACCGGAAAACACCACCTCTGACTGGCCCAGCTCCCATCTATTCTCTGCCTCCTGAGTCCCAGCTGATCAGATGGCTCTTCTTTTGTTGCCCTACACAGGAGAACGGAGCTGGAAAGCAGGTTATTGGGGTGGGGAGGGAATGGGGATTTTGCAGTATCCTTCTCCTGCCATGCCCACCAAGTCAAGCCACACCCACAGAACTGGTAGTGAAAATTTTTGAATCCCACCACTGGTAGGAAGGCTTGGGGCTGTGATTCCTAAGGTGGGACAGTGACTCCCATAGATCCCAGGAACAACACCAGAGCTTTCTGTCCAAAAGAGTGCTTGAAGAATTCTCAATCTCCAGGCCTGTAGATTTGAGTTGGAGAAAGACTCATAGCACCCATAAGGATGACAAGGATTTTTTTAAACATTGCATTAATCCTCCGGTCCTTCCGGTGGGGCCTGAAAACATGGTTGTTCCAACTTGCCGACCTGGACTGAGGAGGGGGATGGGGGTTTTAATTGAATAGTGTTATTTTAATTCAGATTATTGGGTTTCATGTTTAATCTCTTTTTAAATTGTATAGTATTTATATTTATATTGTTTTTATGATTGTACGGCGCCCTGGGTCCTTCGGGAGATGGGGCGGCATAGAAATCCAATAAATAATAATAATAATCCTGGAGTGACACATGTAATGAAAACAAAATAATATTTAACTGGCAGTCAGAGAGCTGCATTTTACTCCTCGCCAGCCTTTTCTAACCTAATACACATCCTATCGTTTGAACTTCACATTGAGTGGAATTTACAGTCTGTATAGTTTTCTTGACAAACATTACAGAGATGCTTTTCCTGGATTTCCTTCCCCAATTTTCTAATCTAGCCTGATAGTTCTTTATTTAAGTACAAAGCAGGTTTGACCCTGCTTAGCTTTGCAAGATGAATAAGACATTATCAACTAGCTCCGTGTGCTGCTAGAAAGGGAAATATTAAGAATCCCGTGAGAGTTTCAAACTGCAGAACTAAAGTGGAGACCCCAAGAGAGAAAATTTCCAAACACATCAAGGAAGATTGTTATGTCTAATAGGGAATGAAATGTTGGCTGAATGTTGGTCCACATAAACATGTTGTGACACTTCAATCAAACCATCATGGCCACCATTCTGACTTCAACTCCCAGAATTCCTGAGCTAACATGACTGGAGGAGGAATTCTGGGAGTTGAAGTCCACAAGTCTTAAAGCTGTAGAAGACCCCTGGGTTAAACCATACCTGCAACAGTTGTGGGATTCAAATTTTTTTACTACCGGTTCTGTGGGCATGGCTTGGTGGGCTTGGCTTGGCTTGGTGGGCATGGCTGGGGAACGATACTACAAAATCTCCATTCTTACCCCACTCCAAGGGAAGGATACTACAAAATCTCCATTCCCACCCCACTCCAGGAGGAGGATATTGCAAAATCCCCATTCCCTCCCCACCCCACTAACCTGCTTTCCAGCTCCATTCTCCTGTGCAGGGCAACGAAAGAAGACTCAGCTGATCAGCTGGGGCTCGGGAGGCAGAGAATAGATGGGGATGGGGCCAGTCAGAGGTGGGATTTGCTGGTTCTCTGAACTACTCAAGATTTCCGCTACCGGTTCTCCAGAACTGGTCAGAACCTGCTGAATACCCACCTCTGACCTGCAGGATATCCCTGGTCCACACTGAAACATTTTATTTTGAGATTCATGCAAAGATGCTTGATCACTTGGCAGCATTTGGATTTATGTAGTGGAGTAGCTGTTGCAGTATAAATGAAGGGTTTTGTTGAAAAGAACAATTTCTGAGCCTGTGAAAGGGGTAGGATGCAATTCTGTTGATAGATTGAAGGCCTGGGGAGCAATGCTCCATCCTGGAAAAACAAGTCAGGAAACATGTGGATCATGGACTGGGGAAGAAGCCAAAACAGCGATCTGCAGGCTGGAGCTCATTTTCTTGGTGACATCCTTCTTCAGAGGGAAGCAAATGGCATTGGAGAATGACATTCCCTGACAGTGGTCTCTCTGCAGACTAATGGAAGTTTCTCCTGTTTTTCTCTGATATATCCAGAAGGAACTTTAGCTGGCTGAGATCATTTCGAGTGGAATTTAGTAATCTGCTCCTCTTTTCCTCTCATTTTAAAAACCCCAGAGCCTAATACATGTAGCAAATGTACAAAACAAAATTATACTTGATAATCATGACAGAACTAATTACAATGAGATCTTCTTGCGTGAAAAGGGCTTGCAATCCTTTTCTGTTGAGGATTGCCTTCTCTAACACCTTATTGGCGGGCAGCACTAAATAAATGATAGGTGAAAAATTGAAATAGGGTGGAATTATCTTTTGTTCTTTCTTTCCCAAACCTTCTTTTTCTTCCCTCTCTCCCTCTCTCTCTATATATAGTCCATAGAAGCAATCCTCTACATAACATGTGCTGCAGATAATGCTCATGAGATTGCTTACAATGGACTGAAAACTAGACTCAAACTCTCCTAAAATAAAGCCAATGTATTCTTATTGAACTGAGGCTGACATTTCTGCCAGCATTCCAGAAGTGAAACTCTACTGGTTTGCCATTTTTTTTTCCAAGGATCCAAGCAGCCAAGATGCCTGGTGAGGTAGTCAGTGCTTTATTTCCTGTTGACTCTAAATTAAACAAGGTTTACCAACAGGCCTTTGGGAAATAGCAGGAGTTGACTTAATCCCCAAGTTAGAATAATAAAACTGTTCAACCTTGGTCCAGCTTAGCTAACAATTCTGGCTCATTCCAGAAAGTTGCATCCTATTCCAAAGAAAACTTGGTGGACATGTGACAAAGCAAAAGAAGTATTGGAGTAAGATTCATATTCTAATATAGAAAATTCTTAAAATTAGTATAAAGATAAAACCAGTCTTTTTAGAATAGAATAGAATTCTTTATTGGCCAGGTGTGATTGGACACACAAGGAATTGGTCTTGGTGCAAATGCTCTCAGTGTACATAAAAGAAAAGATTCATTCATCAAGAGTCAAGAATCATAATAATAGTCATAGGATACAATAAGCAATCAAATCATACTAGGAAAAAGTCAATATAAATCATAAAGATACAAGTGACAAAATTACAGTCATACAATCACATAGTAGTGCAGACTTTGTAATAGTTGGACAGTGTTGAGGGGATTATTTGTTTAGCAGAATGATGGCATTTGTGGAAAACCTGTCCTTGTGTCTAGTTATTCTGGTGTGCAGGGCTCTATAGTGTCGTTTTGAGGGTAGGAGTTGAAACAGTTTATGTCCAGGATGTGAGGGGTCTGTAGATATTTTCACAGACCTCTTTTTGACTCATGCAGTATACACGTCCTCAATGAAAGGCAGGTTGGTAATAATTGTTTTTCTGCAGTCCTAATTACACTCTGAAGTCCGTGTCTGTCCTGTTAGGTTGCAGAACCAAACCAGACAGTTATAGAGGTGCAGATGACAGACTTTTTGGGCTTATTGGAAAAGGACTTGGGGGAAAAAATTGGAAGTTTGATGCTATGCACATTCATGGCAGCAAGATTACTTTACTCTCAAAAATGGAAGGACACTTCGACCCTGACAATGGATGAATGGCTGCAAAAGTTGATGAAGAGATGTCTAAATTGACTGCTTTGATCAAGGAAAAAAAACCACCCAAATACTGGGTCTCAGGAGGCAGAGAATAGATGGGGGCGGGGCCAGTCAGAGGTGGTATTTACCAGTTCTCCGAATTACTCAAAATTCCACTACCGGTTCTCCAGAACTTATCAAAACCTGCTGAATACCATCTCTGATTCGGATGCTTGAGAACTGGTTCATCCCAGGGTCACATAATCTCCTTTTGCGACCTTCTGACAAGCAAAGTCAGTGGGGAAGCCAGATTTACTTAACAACTGTGTTACAAAGCTAACAATTGCAGGGATTCCCTTAACATATGCAGCAAGAAAGTCATAACAGGGGGAAAAACCCATGTAGCAAATTTCTCTCTCCTGCCACATAAATTCTGGGTTCAATCAAAGGGCGACCTGTAATTAATTTTGCAAGTTTGCTCCAATTGATTCTACTGAATCCCTTCCTCATAATCTCTTAAGTGGAACCGAATGTGTCACCGGATAGAAAGCACTTCAAACTGTTGCAGATGGTGCAGGTTATTATAAGGTAATGATTGATGAGAAATCCATAGGATGCAGCAGCGAAAGAGATTTGAAGTGGCAGTTTTGTAAAAAGCAGATTCCTTGGAGAGCTATTAGACATGGATGGTTATCAACTGTCCATCACTGCCAGAAATGATTTAAAACAGCATGCAGGAACTGCAGTGTGAAAATTCCTCATCTGAAATCCATGTGGTAACTAAGCTCATGTAAAGCTAAAGGTAAAGGTTCACCTCGCACATACGTGCTAGTTGTTTCCAGCTCTAGTGGGGCAGTGCTCATCTCCGTTACAAAGCTGAAGAGCCAGCACTGTCCAAAGACATCTCCGTGGTCATGTGGCCGGCATGACTAAATGCTCAAGGCGCAGCATGGAATGCTGTTCCCTTCCCACCAAAGGGGTCTCTATTTTTCTACTTGCATTTTTACATGCTTTCGAACTGCTAGGTTGGCAGAAGCTGGGACAAGTAATGGGAGCTCACTCCATTACGCGGCGCTAAGGATTCGAACTGCCGAACTGCCAACCTTTCTGATTGACAAGCTCAGCATCTTAGCCACTGAGCCACTGCATCCCCTCATGTAGACCTAGGTAAAATTTCATGTAAACTCATGTAGACCTAGGAAAAAAATTCATCATTTATACATCAGTGATACATAGCACTAAACTGAACCGATGTTTGCCTAATCCAGAGTTAATGCTATCCAAAATTCTGACAAGGTAATCCAATATATATTTGAACAAATAGAAGACTCGCTTATTTCTAAATGAATGCATGTTAGGGCACAACCTGATCCATATATTAATCCACACTGGATGTATCTGGACTCTTGAATAAGATGTAGCAGTCTGGAAAAGAGAACGTTATCTTATAATGTTATAACATCTTATGCCCAGCAGGTAATTTTTTTAAAAAGTAGGATATGGTTCCTTTTCTCCTATTTTATTCTCCATGCTAAAGGCGAATAAGAATGAGATCCCATCTTGGAAGGCTGTTAAAGACTTGGTGTCATCCAACCAACTTTAGAGCTTTGGTGGTGCAGGTTGTTAAATGCCTAGCACTTAAGTTCCAGCTGCCTGCAATTAGTGCAGGCTCGAATCCCACCAGGCTCAAGGTTGACTCAGCCTTCCATCCTCTTGGGGTAAGTAAACTGAGGACCCAAGATTGTTGGGGGCAATAAGCTGACTTTGTAAAAATGCCGCTTAGTAATGAGCAGGCATATACAATGGAATGAAGGCTATTGCTGAGCGCATTGGGTTGTGCTCCAAAAATTGTAATCCACCCTGAGTCTTCGAGAAGGGTGGCATATAAATGTAATTAAAAAAAAAACCCAACTATTCAGACACTTCTAACTACACATAGTAGTTATAGGAAAACTGTGCCTTGGATTGTTTATGGAGATTCTCAGTCATCCATGTCACGCTTATCCCAAAGGTGCTTTTTCAAGAGGCAACTGGACTTTCTGTTTTTTCTTTGAAGACATTTTGCTTCTCATTCAAGAAGCTTCTTCAGCTCTGACTGGATGGTGGGGAATGGAAGGATTTATAGTCCTTGCAGACAGCTGGTCATTTGCATTCTTTTAAAGATTTGTTGAGGCCACTTGGAGGTTTATCTGTGTCCTCAGGATCGTCTGAGTGGTGCAAATGGGTGTGGAGCCTTCTTGGAACTGCTGAAAGGACTGTATTGTAGACTGGAGATAGATGATGTCATATCCCTCCCCCTCGGTTGAGAAAGGGCTGTTCAATAAAAGGACACTGATAAATCTCCAAGTGGCCTCAACAACTCTCTAAAAGAATGCAAGTGACCAGATGTCCGCAAGGAATATAAATCCTTCCATTCCCCACTATCCACTCTGAGCTGAAGAAGCTTCTTGGATGAGAAGTGAAACGTCTTCAAAGAAAAACAAAAAAGTCCAGTTGCCTCTTGAAAAAAGCACCTTTGGGCATGCCTTGAATTAATAGAAAAAGGCCTTGATAATCACTGATACATGTAATTTATGGAATTTATTCCTGTTTGAAAAATATTTCCATTAATTGTGATAAATGTCTGTCACAAAATAAATTCTATATCAGTTTTAAGACGATGTGGCATATGACCCTGATCTTCAAATCTTCCACCATTCAGCAAGGTTTGTTTGTCATTGCAGAAGGGGGTGAGAATACCCAGCCTTTAAAATGTAGAGTATAAGAGGAGAACTTGGTTATAGAAAGGCCATGCAACATTGCATGGAGAACGTACTTAAGGCTTTACACCTGATCTTAGGCAAATCAGTGTAGGAAACATACCTTAAAGAATCAGTTCTGATCTTGGAACATTCCATGTACAAAATTCATGCAGTCTTCTTGGTTTCTAGAATCTAAAATTGTTGACCTTGACCCAGTTACTGTGCTAAATGGGCATTGGTTTATAACTCCTTTCTTAATGTTGTTGGCTACTTAAAGTCCATTCTCCTTTCTATCCGGTAGCTGAATTATTTGGGTATATTGTGCTTTTCTTTAAATGAATGATACTGAAGGCTATTATCTATGACAATAAAGGCAACCATTTAATGATAAATGCAATTTAACACCTGCCAAAAGGGAGAGGAATTAACCCAGTGGAAGCTCTTGGGCACTGATTTCATAGTCTCTAAAAAGGAATATATTGCAATCATTGGAAAATCAAAGGGATTCTAGAAACACACAAGTGAGATTTGTAATAAAAATGATGCAATGCTGGATGCACCATCCTTCAGAATACTCTATTGCACCATTATTACTACCCCAATCAAGGAGTAGTGAGTCCTACCTTGGCTATTTAAAAAATGTATGTGTGTGTGTGTCTATGTATGTAGATAATATTACTAACTTTCTTTTTGTTAAAGATTGTGCTCCATCTTCTAATGTTAGTATTCTCCGCAATCTGCAGGTATATCCTATTTGTTATTCTGAATATTATACTTCGTAGCATAACTAATCGTGGCTTTGCAGCTAAGATCACTTCCAATCTTTCTGATATGATAAGGCAGAGAAAAACCCACTTTCTCGCAGAAGATACTTAACAGACCAACTTTCCAGCCTTTCCAGTTACTCATGGGTACAAAATTGACTAACCTAACATGCCCTCCAAGCTAAAGAATAAGGAAGCAACTTTGTTTAGGAAAAAAAGCCACGGACATTTTAACAGTGCAAGTCTATTGATTTATGAGTAGGCTTTGACCATCCAACCATTTCAGGTCTGTCTGAACAATGATCATGGTGTGATACTTTTCTAAGACTGAATCTCCAGCTTTTTAAGAATATAGAGTTAATTTTCATTTTTCCCCTAATAGATTCTAAAAAGAAAATAAAACAGCCAGACAATAACAAGATTTTAATTTCTGCGCTTCTCTTCAAGTACATCATCACTAAGAGCCAAGGTGGTGCAGTGGTTAGAATGCAGTATTGCAGGCTAATTCTGCCAACTGCTAGCAGTTCGATTCTGAGCGGCTCAAGGTTGAATTAGCCTTCCATCCTTCCGATAAAATGAGGACCCAGATTGTTGGGGGCAATAGGCTGACTCTGTAAAACTGCTTAGAGAGGGCTGGAAAGCACTGTGAAGCAGTATCTAAATCTAAATGCTATTGCTATTTCTCTCTTTTTCTTTCATCTTGGCTGCTCTTGAAAATGCAACCAGGATCTGGTTCATATTTGGAGGGAGATCATTAGGAAATCTGAGGGCTGTTGTAAGTAGGGAAGTCCTTTTTTTGTCTCCAGATAATGCCAACCAAATGGAGCATAACAGCTTGAACTTAAAAGATTGCAATACGGATAACAATTCATACACTCAACTTGCTAAGTATCACCAAGCCATGACATCATCATGACGAGAGATTTGAATGACTCTGACATATCTGAGGTGAGCAAACTCTGTTAAGCATAGAACTTCCAGGAAATCCCTCACTTAAATTACTGATAAACTTTCTCCTTTGGGAGGGTCAAGGAAGACATAAGCTATGTTTAACTTGACCTCAATCAATAGAGAAGACTTAATTACACTGCGTTTTCCTATAGAGAATAAGGAAGTTGACCTTGACAGAAATATGGTGGAGTAGTTGCCTAGCCAGAAGGGATGAAGCATTTTTTTTTTAGTCCTAGAAAGCAAGATAACATTCTGAAGTGACTCGGGTTGATTCATGCTTCAGGTTTATACTGAATTCAGTAAAAGAGGGAGTAGGAACAGCACAAGATTCTGTTATTATAGCCAATATCTATTTTTAAAAAAGGGACGTGGTGGATCAGTGGCTAAGACATTGAGCTTGTTGATCAGAAAGGCCGGCAGTTCGGCAGTTCAAATCCCTAGCGCCGTGTAATGGAGTGAGCTCCTGTTACTTGTCCCAGCTTCTGCCAACCTAGCAGTTCGAAAGCATGTAAAAAATGCAAGTAGAAAAATAGGGACCCCTTTGGTGGGAAGGGAACAGCATTCCATGCACCGTCAGCATTAGTCATGCCAGCCACATGACCACAGAGACGTCTTCGGACATCGCTGGCTCTTTGGCCTTGTAACGGAGATGAGCACCGCCCCCTAGAGCCAGAAACGACTAGCACCTATGTGCGAGGGGAACTTTTACTTTTATCAGAAGCCTCCTGATAAGATTTCACACCAAGCACTTGCTAAAATGGGGTGGGTGGGTAAGGGGTGGAGACCCAAAAGATTGAACAATGATGTTGATCTATGTTTGATATCTTTTGAGGACTTCCATTTTCCCCAGGGGATCAGCATGTCAAGCTTGAACTCCTTTTGAAACTTTTGAGTCTTATCACTATTCAACTGGCCCAAGAAGTGGGGGGAGAGAAGGGTGAGAAGGAATATGGATGCTCCAGGAATAGATCGTGTGAGCCAAGGACCCACCAAGGTCTCTGCTACAGGTGTCCGACAAAGAAGTGACCTGTTCTCAAAACAAAAGGACCATTCATCATTGGACATGTGTGAACATCCATGGGTGGGGAGAAGGGGAAGCTACTGTTTAACCATGCAAGCATCGTGCTGGAAAACCAGAGCTGGTTTTGATTCTTCAGTACTGAAATTGTGTATCCAATAAAGTTGTGCTTTAGGGATTACAAAGTTCTTGAGAGTAATTTTAGCCTTCCTGCAGGGTTGATTGTTTGGTCTGGTCTACTCAGTGGGGTGACACCATCCCAGTTTCTTGGATGATATGAATCATGAGCTAGATTGGTTCTGTATACAATTGGTATATAATATATAAATTCTATATATAATTTATGTATAATATATAATTTATACACAATATATAATTGATTTGTTTTGATTGTTGGAAGTCAGGCAGCATACTATTTTACTTATAAATAAGGAAATAATAAATAAAAAAGATTTTGGGTTTTACTAATTAGATAGATTTGTTGTTATAGAAATGGCTACTTTATGCTATTATGTAAAAATAAAAAGTTGAGGTTTGATGTTAATCCCTTATTCTACTGCAGCAAAGGGAATTGGAAATCAAAGCCTTTTAATTTCTTTTTCCCTTTTTCTTTCCCTCACTTTTCCTGTCCCCTTTCCCTTCCCTATTCTCCCTACTATTTACTTTTGTATGTTCTTTGCATGTTATATTATAAACTAATAAAAAAACCTGTTTAAAAAAAAAACCCAAGAAGACAGAAGTAAAATTCAGTACCATCTTGACAGGTCACAGAGTTGGCCTTAATGAAAATAATTAGGATCTCTTACAAAAAAAAAAAAGCTAGAAGCTTTTTTTTTAAAGCCCTGGAAAGGAGATAGTATTAGGAAGTGACAGAGGATGGCCTCTCTCAGAGGAAGGGAAGAAAAACACAATCAGACTTGTCCCAAAGGTGCTTTTTTCAAGAGGCAACTGGGCTCTCTGGTTTTGTTTTGTTTTCTTTGAAGACGTTTCTCTTCTCATCCAAGAAGCTTCTTCAGCTAAGAGAAACGAAACATCTTCAAAGAAAAACAAACAAATAAACCAGAAATTATTATTTATTATTATTATTATATTTGGATTTATATGCCACCCCATCTCCAGGGAGGACTCGGGGCGGCTCACACAGAGATATATATACAAAATACACAAAGACATCATCCAAAATCTTATCCAAATATATAATAAAATACTAAAATACCCCATTTAAAATCCCCAATCCCTCTCAATCCAGGCCGGCCTGTAAAAACAGCCAGGTCTTTAGATCGTGGTGGAAGGAACGTAGGTCAGGGGCCAACCGCAGCCCCAGGGGCAGCTGCTTCCACAGGGTGGGCGCCCCCACAGAGAAGGCCCTCCCCCGGCGGACCGCCAACCGACATTGTCTGGCCGATGGCATCCCCAAGAGGCCCTGCCTATGGGAGCGTACTGGGCGATTGGACCTCGATGTTGGTAGGAGGTGCTCCTGCAAGTACCCTGGACCCAATCCATGAAGGGCTTTATAGGTTAACACCAGTTGAGACAACCATGACCTGATCACCATAGACAATTAGACTTGCAATATTCTAGGTAGATAGATTAACAGAGTTGGAAGGGACCTTGTAGGTCATCTAGTCCAACCCCCTGCTGACTGGCTGGGAAAGCCCCCATGGCTGGGAAACCCTTGACCCCTCCTCACTCTGTGATTCTAGGATCTGAACTGCTATTCAAATGTTTTGTATTGTTCTTCTGGATTCTCATTTTAGACCTGGTAGCTGAGCTTAGCACTCTGTAAGGTTCTTCCAGACTTCCAAGCAGTGGTGGTATTCCAGAGGTTCTGACCTGTTCTGGAGAACCAGTAGTGGACATTTTGAGTAGTTTGGAGAACCGGCAAATACCACCTCTGACCGGCCCTGCCCCCATCTATTCTCCACCTCCCGAGTCCCAGCTGATTGGCTGGGTCTTCTTTGGTTGCCCTGCACAGGAGAACGGAGCTGGAAAGCAGGTTAGTGGGGAGGGGAGGGAATGGGGATTTTACAGTATCCTTCCCCTGCCACACCCACCAAGCCATGCCCACCAAGCCATGCCCATAGAACTGGTAGTAAAAAAAAATGAATCCCACCACTGCTTCCAAGTTGACCTTCTGATTAATCAACAAGACCTCATTAGGAAAAAGTAATAATGTTATGTTCCCACCCATCCAGTATTTTTGGGGAGGGAAATCAGCTTTTTCCTTAGTTGCAAAGTGAAAGGTGCTCTTTGCATTGCCCACTGGCTGCAGAAGTGATAAATCTGACTATATGACAGGGCCTTTTGGGTCAGGAACGTCTACTTATTTTCAACAATCAAGGGAGCAAAAGGCAGTTTGTTTTAACAGGCCTGTTTCTTCTGCTGGCTCCTGTCAAGGGGTGGGGGGCAGACTTCTTCCATCAGGCTGCCTGTGGCGTGTATGTGTGTGTGTGTGTGTGTTCCCCCAGCAGACCAGGAAAGAGAAATCGTGACAGAATTGGGAGCAGCAGGAGGAGGACAACGGCGTGTGGTGATAGTAACCGGGAAGAGGGTCAGCTTCTTTTATGTTTCCTGTACATTCCTGAGAGCATTTCCCATTCATTTCCCTCCTCTATCCTGCATTGCTGGGAATGAGAGTCTGTTCACACAGAAAACACCGCAGATTTACACAGACGAAATATTCTCCCCACCTCCAGCTCCCCATCCTGGACCACGTCCACCAGGTATGGTCAAAACAAGTCAAGATGGTGCAGCTGCAATGGTGCAAAGGAAGTTCTGTGTCAGCTTTGGAAGCCATTTCCACACTGCTACAAATGGGTGGATTCAACTGAGGAGCTCTAAGCAGACAAAATAAAATTCTTTTGGTTAGCTCAAGGTCATTGGGCATGGCGCAGGGTGGAAAAAGGATCTTACTTTTGGACGGATCTTGACTGGGCCATGTGATGTGATGATGGCCAAGGAGGGGGGTGGGGATGGATTTGCAGTTTGGGAATTATGGGAAGTCCGAAACCTTTCAGAGGTGCTATTCTAATAAAGATAGGTTTGTCTCGGAGTTACTGATTGGAATGGAGGTTTGCTAGAATGCTGACATTGTGTGCAATGCAGGTAAAAATCAGGCAGAGCTGTGGTTGTGCTGTTGGAAGAATTATCCTTCTGGGTTCAGTTCCAAGTGGGGAAAAAAGACACTGGAAATATGGAGGCTATTTGGAAAGATGGTTTAATGGTGGACAGGATCATATGCCCTGGATGAAGAAAGAAGGAAAAAAGGGCCGAGATGCTGAGAGACCCTTAATTTTATACCCTCTGTTGCGCCCCACCTTGTTGTTTCCTGTTCCTGTGTAAGAAGTGTATCCCATTGGCTGTCAGAGTCCCAGGGGTGGGGGTCTTAACTAACTTTGTAGGCTTTGTCTGGACCACATGGCTTCACCTGAGTTCCAGGCTTGGTTGAGCCTTGCTGGATGATGATGTAATGAACAAGGGCTTTTGGGCAATTGCTATAGCTGGAGATCTTTGTTATGTAAAATATTCTGGCCCAGACCTTAATGGCTTACCCATTAACAAAAGTGGGGGTGAGCTTTTGCTTCTGAGATGAGTTTCTGCTTCTGAGTTTCTACTCTTTTGGGGGGAAATATTCTGCCTTTTTAATATTTCCCAGGATATTTTATTTTCCTAAGAAAGGGGTGAGTGCTAACTTTCTACAGCGCCATTGTGGATACTGTCTTTTTGGGGGGGGGTAGGGGGAGTTCTGGCAGCCTTGGTTGAAAATCACTATTACATTCCTTTCAGCTAAAAGTGTCCCAGCAGCTTGTCAACCAAACAACCGATGATGATACTGATTTTATTAGAATGATGGAAGATGTATTCAATAAAAGACTCCTCCTAATGGAAGATCATGTTAGCTAGACACCCGTCAAACGCAGTCAAATCAATATCAAATCAACCTTTATTGTCAGAGTACAACATGTCTGTGATGAGATTGGCTGAGCCTCCCTTCGTGCACTGCCTCCCAACACAACTCTGCCCAAGGAACTGCTGATCCAGTTCTACAGAGGAATGATTGAGTCTGTCATCTTCACCTCTATAACTGTCTGGTTTGGTTCTGCAACCCAACAGGACAGACACAGACTTCAGCGAGTAATTAGGACTGCAGAAAAAACAATTACTACCAACCCGCCTTCCATCGAGGACCTGTATACTGCACGAGTCAAAAAGAGGTCTGTGAAAATATTTACAGACCCCTCACATCCCGGACATAAACTGTTTCAACTCCTTCCCTCAAAATGACGCTATAGAGCACTGCAACCAGAACAACTAGACACAAGGACAAATTTTTCCTGAACGCCATCACTCTGCTAAACAAATAATGCCCTCAACACTGTTCAACTACTGTTCAATATAAATCCTTACGGTTTATATTGACTGTTTTCTAGTATGATTTGATTGCTTATTGTACCCTATGACTATCATTAAGTGTTGTACCTTATGATTCGTGACAAATGTATCTTTTCTTTTATGTACACTGAGAGCATTTGCACCAAGACAAATTCCTTGTGTGTCCAACCACACTTGGCCAATAAAGAATTCTATTCTATTCTATTCTCACAGTGAGGACAGAAGGTATTCTGCAACGAGTAGAGGAGTGGAGAACTCTTCTTGTGAAATATTTCTGGACTTTCTCAATTGTATTAATATCAGATACGTAATGCGGGTTCCAGACTGATGAGCTGTATTCAAGTATTGGTCTAGCAAATGTTTTGTATGCTCTAGTTAGTAGTGTGATATTACCAGAGAAAAAGCTATGTAGGATTAGGTTAACAACTCTTAATGCCTTTTTGGCTATGTAGTTACAGTGGGCTCTAGCACTTAGATCATTAGAGATGAGTATTCCAAGGTCCTTGACGGAGTTTGGATCATCATCATCAGCTTGTATTTTGTTTTCTGATTTTTTTTGCCAATATGTAAGACAGAGCATTTATTTTTTGAGATTTGAAGTTGCCATTTGTTTGACCATTCTGATACATAGTCGAGGTCTTTTTGAAGGGTAGCAGAATCATCTGTGGTGTTGAATAACTTTACATCATCAGTGAAGAGAATGCAGTTGCTCTTAACATGATCACAGAGGTCATTTATGTAGAGTATGAAGAAAGTAGGTCCTAGAACACTACCTTGAGGGACACCACTGTTGACAGGTACAGAATTTGATAGGACGTTTCCAATTTGACCATTTGTTGTCTGTTTGACAGGAATGCTTCTATCCAGTTATGCAGTTGTCCAGAGATACCATAAGATTTTAGTTTTTGTAGTAGTTTATCATGTAC
Organism: Naja naja; assembly: GCA_009733165.1. NCBI lineage: Eukaryota > Metazoa > Chordata > Lepidosauria > Squamata > Elapidae > Naja > Naja naja. The sequence goes on from CM019151.1 coordinate 68,053,204, forward strand.
CACTGAATCAAAGGCTTTACAGAAGTCTATGTAGATTGCGTCTCTTGCTTTGCCCTGATCAAGTTGTGTAGTCCATATGTTTTTGCAGTGTAAGAGTTGCAGATTACAGGATAGTTTTTTTCTGAAACCATATTGTTTGTTAGAGAGAAGGTTGTTTGTCTCTAAGTGGAGGATAATGGATTGGTTAATAATTGATTCCATGACTTTACAGGTAATGCAGCATAAAGAGATTGGTCTGTAATTTTCAACTAGACTGGGGTCTCCCTTTTTGAAGATGGGGATGACCGTGGCTTGTGACCATAGGTTTGGCAAGGAGCTGGTCCTGAAAGATTTTTCAAAGATTATGCTTAGAGGTTCTGCTATGGCAGTGGATAGCTTTTTTAAAGAAGTAGGCACATATTCCATCCTGTCCAGTAGATAGAGATAGTTTTAGATTGCATAGTGCTTTTTCAATATTGTCTTCTGTAAAATCGATGTGTATTAGATCATTGTAGTTGTCTGTGGTTCAACTAGGAAATACTGGGCATGAGGCATTGCTGTTTACAAATACTGAGCCAAAGAATGTGTTAAAGAGGTTTGTTTTAATGGTGTCGTCGTTGCAGTCTGCACCATTAGGTCCTTTCAGTGGCAGGATGGACCTTGAGTCTTTTAGTTTGTTGTTTACAAAATTGTAGAAAGCGCGGGTGGAATTGGTGCGTAGAAGGTTTTCCTCTTGTTTAATGTGATAATTGGTGCATTCAGTTTTTATCTGGTGGCATAATTTTTCGTATCGGCTTTTGAAGTTGGCAACATGACCAGATTTGTTTTTTTGCCAAAGTGATCTCTTTTTGGATTGAAGTTTTCTTATTGTTATGGGTAATCTGTTTTTTCTGGTTTTTTCGAGTTGTTATTGGTACATATAGTTTGATGACTCTTTTGACTTCAAGTAAAAGTATGTTGTAATGGTCTTCAACAGTATTGCATCCAGTGAATAGAGATTGCCAATTAAGGGATGAGAGATCGTTGTCTATAAGATCATAGTTGCCTTTTTTGAAGTTATAATTGGGGATCATGTCATTGTGATGATTTTTGTGCGGACGTAAGTTGAGACAAAAGTCAATCATGTTGTGGTCACTGTTGGAAAAGGGTTCTATAATTTGTATTCCGTAAATTGAGTTCAAACTATTGCAGAAGATGAGATCGAGGCAGTTGTTAAGTCTAGTATTGTTGGTTACTAGTTGTTCAGTCCTAGATTTGTTATAGCATTGTAGAAGGCTGCATGTATGGGTTCAGTGTTAAGTTGTTCCACTGATTAATTGTTCTAACTGAAAAGACTAGACAGTCACTTATCTGAAACGATATAATTTCTCCTGCTTGAGAAGGGGGCTCGACTAGAAGACCTCCTAGGTCCCTCCCAGCTCCTATTCTATTCTAAAAAAAAAAAGACGAGCTGTCATTGAGTTCCCAGGATTCAGGCAAAACTCGATTGCCTCAATCTGTCTTCCTTTCATCAACCTACATTTCCCCAAACCCCCCCTCCTCCACTCCTTCAGCTTCATCCCTGGAAGCTTTCAAGAAGAGACTGGACTGCCCTCTGTCAGAAATGGTGTAGGGTCTCCTGCTTGGGCGGGGTGAGGGTGGGGTTGGACTAGATGACCTAAAAGGTCTCTTCCAACGCTGTTAATCTGTTAAGTCTCCGCGTCTGGAGAGGATCAGAACCGCTCGCTCTCCGACCTCAAGCAAATGGCTGGAGCATCTGTTAGAAAAGGACGCCCGATTTGAGCTGTCCTGACTGCAGGTAGCCCCCCTCTCTCCCCCCACCCGGGACGATTCGGAGAAGGGGCGGGGCTTCCCCGTCAAGCTCCTCCCCCTTCCGAAACAAGAAGCGCTCGGCTGAGGCTGAGCTCGGTCAAACGCCTCTCGCCCGGCCGCTCGGAAGGGGGAGCGCGCCGCCCGGGCTTAGGCGCTCCTTGGGGATCGGAGCCTCGGCCTCCCGGCGCGAGGGCTTCGGCTGAAATCTGCGGGAGATTCGGCTGGAAGGGCTCTGGAGAGCCGAAACGCGATGGAGTTGGTGGCGGGAGCGGGGCTGTTTCTGGCGCTGTGCTTCGCTGCCGAGCCCTGCCTGGGGGATTCGGGTAAGGGGCGTCCGTGGGGACGGGGATCGGGGTTTGGGGAAGGGGCGGCGTCACAGCTAGGAAAACCACCCGGGAGGGTCGGTCCGTTCGGTCCCGCTGGACGCAGGGATCGGGTCGATCCGGCAGCGTTGGGTTGGAATAGGCACTTCCATAGTTGGTCCCAGGGATCGGATCGATCTCGCTGGGTTGGATTGGAATCGGATCTCCATAGCTGGAGCCAGGGATCGGCTCCATCCGGCAGGGTTGGGTGGGAATAGGCTCTCCACAGCCGGACCCAGGGATCGGATCGATCCGGGTGGGTTGGGTGGGAATCGGATCTCCATAGCTGGACCTAGGAATCGGGTCGATCCGGCAGGGTTGGTGGGAATAGGATCTCCACAGCCGGATTCAGATGATCGGATCGATCGGGTGGGTTGGTGGGAATAGGATCTCCACAGCCGGATTCAGTTGATCGCATCGATCGGGTGGGTTGGGTGGCAATCGGATCTCCATAGCTGGACCCAGGGATCGGATCGATCAGGTGGGTGGGAATAGGCTGTCCAGCGAGTGGGATTCCGGGCTGGCATAGCCATAGCCTGACATCCGCCGGGAGAGCGGCTGGAGATCCTCCCGTCCTTCTCTGGTGTTTTTTTTTTACTTTTTATTATTATGATTATTAATGGTGATGCTGTTTTCATTGTCACTGTGGTTTCACACCGCCAAGAGTTCACTCCTTGTGAGATGGCCGGCTGTATGAATGAACCAGCTAAATAAATTACAATACAAAATAGTACTTAGTTAGCTAAATAAATGACAGGTAGGTCCCTGGCTTACAACAGTTCACACATAGTGACCGTTCTGAGTTACAACGGCACTGGAAAACAAAATGGCTTTTCATACTTATGACCATTGCAGCACCCCCCCCAGGTCACGTGATTAACCCATAATCCTGTCCCAGTGGATTAACGTTCAGGCACTTGGCCATTGACTTGTACTTAAGATGTTGGCAGTCTTTCCCCTGTCATGGGATTCCCCTTCTGTGACCAAGCGAAGTCAGTGGGGAAGCCAGATTCGCTTAACAAACCATGTTACTAACTTCATACCTAACCATGGTGGCCAGGCAGTTCGTAAAATGGGGTAAAACTCACTTCACAAGTGTCTCCCTTAGCAACAGAAGTTTGGGGGCTCAGTTGCGGCCATAAGTCGAGGACTACCTCACTCTAAAGCAGGGGTCCCCAAACTTAGCAACTTTAAGACTTGCGGACTTCAACTCCCAGAGTTCCTCAGCCAGAGGAATTCTAGGAGTTGAAGTCCACAGGTCCTTTGCCGGCTGAGGGATTCTGAGAGTTGAAGTCCACAGGTCCTTTGTCGGCTGAGGGATTCTGAGAGTTGAAGTCCACAGGTCCTTTGCCGGCTGAGGGATTCTGGGAGTTGAAGTCCACAGGTCCTTTGCTGGCTGAGGAATTCTGGGAGTTGAAGTCCGCAAGGCTTAAAGTTGCCAAGTTTGGGGAACTCTGCTCTAAAGCGACAGGAAACCCATCAACCAGCTGGCCATCCCTGCTGCACATCTGGAGGGCGCCAGGTTGGGGAAATCAGGGCAACCCCCCCTCCTGCCCCCATGATGTTCTATATCTTCCACTGGGACAGGATTATGGGTGGGAAGGTGAAATGATGTGAATTATGGATCTTGCTGTCGTGAGAGATTTAGATATTGATGTTGGGAGAGCGGAGTTCAGATTCGCACGATATCTTGGCAACTCTCTGACTTTGGAGGAATTTTTTTTTCTTTCTCTCAGCCAGTTTACCTCACAGGGTAGTTGCACAAGAGCTGCTCCAAAGAAGAGGTGAGATATAAATCTAGTACATAAAATAAATTGAATAAATAATTGTTGTGTTGTTAGAAACAGAAAAGAGAGGAAAAAACCACTCTTAAAAGCATAAAGTAGCCTGAGATTAATGTCCTACTTGACAGATAATTAACATTTCAGTCACTTTTTTATTGTAATAATTTTTATTGTTCTTTTCCACCTTTTACACATATTAATCTTAACTTTAACAGTACTGTGTCATCATTATTATACAAATTATTATACACACCAATCTCATGTAAATATCTACATTTATCCATCTTTATATCCATTCATATTCATATATCTATAATTGTCTTGTTTCCTTTATCTTTATTTCTATTGTTCAACCAATTATACCAATTATCCCAACATTTTGTAATACTCCGACTCTTCTTTCTCTTTTAGTTTTAATGTCAATTTATCTATTTCAGCACAATCTACAATTTTTTGAATTATTAATTCTTCAGAAGGCGTATTATTTTGTTTCCAACATTGTGCATATACTATCCTAGTTGCTGTCAGAATATGTAGTAAAATATATTTAATCTTCTTCCTATATTTCCCCCTTCATTATTCCCAACAGAAACAAGTCAGTCACTTTTCTTAACCATAGGGATAAAAGTGTTATAACTCTAGCATTTTCTCTCAGCATGTCTGAATTGTTTCCAACCTGGTGCTGTCAGAGGGACTCAGCAGTGTGATGCCTAATGGTAGATTTCATTTTGAAGAAATAGTCAACTTATAACAGACAAAGAAATAAAATGAGCATTTATAACCGCATCATTTGTCAGCATTTATAATTACTCAAGAAGAGAAGAGGTGTGTTTGTGGGTTGATCAGCCTAGGAATTCACCCTGAATCTGTGGTAGGCCACTTTTAACAGATAATCAGAGTTGGAAGGGACATCTAAAGATCATCTAAAGGGACCTTATAGATCATCTAATCCAAACCCCCACCAAAGCAGGAGACCTTACACCATTTCTGACAAATGGCAGTCCAATCTCTTCTTGAAAGTCTCAAGTGATGATGCTCCCACAACTTCTGAGGGCAAGGATGGCTGTTTGTTCCCATTGTCAGAAAGTTTCTCCTTATTTCCAGGTTGAATCTCTTCTTGTTCAGTTTCCACCCGTTATTCCTTGTCTGGCCTTCAGGTGTTTTGGAGAATAGCCTGACCCCTTCCTCCTCTCTGTGGCAGCCCCTCAAATATTGGAAGATTGCTATCCTGTCTCCCCGGTCCTTCTCTTCACTAGACTAGCCAGGCCCAGTTCCTGCAACCATTCTTCATATGTTTTAGTCTCCAGTCCCCTAATCATCCTGGTTGCTCTTCTCTGCACTCTTTCTAGACTCTCAACATGTTTTTTATAGTGTGGTGACCAAACCTGATGCAGTACTCTAGGTGTGGTCTTACTAAGACTTTATAAAGTGGTATTAGTACCTCACTTGATCTCGATTGTATCCCTCTGTTAATGCAACTTTTTGATAATCTCCTTGAGTTGCAAAAATTCTTTTATTTCTTGGCTGTGAAATAATACAGATAGTCCTCAACTTTACGATCCCAATTGAGCCCGAAGTTTCTGTTGTTTAAGTGAGACATTTATTAAGTGAGCTTTGCCCCATTTTACAGCCTTTCTTGCCTCAGTTGTTAAGTGAATCACTGCAGTTGTTAAAATAGTCACGTGGTTGTTAAGTGGCTTCGCCTTTGACTTTAGAATGGAATAGAATTAGAATGGAATGGAGTGGAAAAGGAATAGAATAGAATGGAATAGTATAGAATAATGGAATGAAGAATGGAATAGAACAAAATAGAATAGAGAATGGGATGGGATGGAATGGAATAGAATAGAATAGAATAATGGAATGAAGAATGGAATAGAACAGAATAGAATAGACAATGGAATAGAATAGAATAGAATAGAATAGAATAGAATAGAATAGAACTGGAAGGGACCTTGGAGGTCTTCTAGTCCAGCCCCTTGCTCAAGCAGGAGAACCAATACAATCTCAGACAAGTACCTGTCCAGTCTCTTCTTAAAAACCTCTATAGTGATGAAGCACCCCACAACTTCCGAAGGCAAGCTATTCCACTGCTTAACTGTCCTCACTGTTAGGAAGTTTCTTCTCAATTCCAGGTTGCTTCTCTCCTTGATCAGTTTCCAACTGTTGTTTCTTGTCCTGCCCTCCAGCGTTTTGGAGAATAATTTGACCCCCTTCTTCTTTGTGGCAGCCCCTCAGATACTGAAACACTGCTCTCGTGTCCCCCCTAATTCTTCTTTTCTTTAGAGTAGCCAGACCCAAAACCTGCAACCGTTCTTCCCATGGTTTAATCTCCATCGCCTTTGATCATCTTAGTTGTTCTTCTCTGAACTTTTTCCAAAGTCTCAACATTGTTTTAAGTAGCACGGTGAGCAAACTTTGCTTGTCAGAAGGTTGCAAAAGGGGTTTAGGTAACCGAGGGACCCAGCAGACGTCATAAGTATGAACCAGTTGCTGAGCGTCTGAATTTTGATCACAAAGGTTGCAACTGGGAAAAATGGTCCCAAGTCACTTTTTTTTCTTTTTCTCCCCACCCCCCCTATTTTTATTGTACTTTTCCTTTGTTATACATCACATATTAATATTTGTTATTGTACAATTTTCTTGGTTATGTATAGTATTTCATTAATCACTGTAACAGTATACCGTCTGGGTGCAATCTCTACATTCTTAATTACATACCAATAATAAATCTTATACATCCAATAGTTATAGCCAATTAACAGCGTATACTCCTAATGTTTACTTATCTTAGTTATTCTCTATTCATTAGAGTAATGAATGGTAATCACCTATAAAGCCCTACTTGGTTTAGGGCCGGGGTATTTGCAGGAACATCTACTGCCAATAATGACTGCCCAGCGTCGCGTGCGCTCCCACAGACAGGGCCTCCTCAGGGTGCTGTCGGCCAGACAGTGTCGGCTGGCGACCCCCAGGGGGAGAGCCTTCTCTGTGGGAGTGCCCACCCTGTGGAATCAGCTGCCCTTGGAGCTGCGGATGGCCCCTGACCTTCAATCCTTCCGTCGTAACGTGAAGACATGGCTATTTCAACAGGCCGACCTGGACTGAAGGCTTTTTTAAAATTGGTTTTAGTAGTGTATATTGGTTGTTGCTGGTTTTAATTAATGTTTTTTGGGATTTCTATTTAATATTTTTTAAATTTTAAATTTTTGTATTGTATGTTTTTTATTGTTGTGAGCCACCCTGAGTCCTTCGGGAGATAGGGCGGCATAGAAACCCCATAAATAAATAAATAAATAAATAAATAAATAAATAAATAAATAAATAAATCCCAAATGTTTACATATCCAGATTTCTAATTTCTGCCATTATTTCTACTATAGAAATAGTTCCCGAATCAAAAAAGGTAATCTTCTCCCCATTTCTAATTTCTACCTTACTACTAATTCTTGACAGTATATGTCAGTGATGGTGGTGTGCTGAAAGTGTGTGCGTGCCCACGTGCTGGCACCCACAATGCAATGTGCCCCCCCGTGCATGTGTGCGCAATGCTCCTGCCCCGCCCTCTTACCTGCACTGCGCATGCGCATACCTCCCAGCTGATTTTTGGCCCATTTGTGGCTGTTTTCACCTCTCGGGGGCTTGAAGAAAGCTTCTGCAGCCTTGGGAGGCTGAAAATGGGCCTGTTTCAGCACTTCTGGTATTTCCTGAAGGCCCATTTTTCGGCCTCACAAGGCTGCAGAGGCTTCCCTCGAGCCTCCGGGAGGGTGAAAACAGCTTCAAATGGGCCGAAAATCAGCTGGGAGGTGCACACATGCGCAGTGCAGGTAAGTTTGGCTGGGGCTCATGTGCCCACACAAATGGCTGTGTGTGCTACCTGTGGCACACATGCCATAGGTTCGTCATCACAGGTATAGCTTCTGTGTTAATATTCTGTGTTAATATTCTGCATTTATCCCTCATCTCTTGCCTGTTTCTGTATCTCAACTCTTGTTGACTTCTTGGCATGTTCTTCTAAGTCACTTTTTTTCATTGCCATTGTAACTTTGAACGGTCCCTAAATGAACTGTTGTAAGTCAAGGACTACCTGTAGTAACATGTTGGCACTGTTCTGCTATAGTGGGAGAAACAAATCCCAAGAGATGATCCTCTCTTTGGAGTTTGGTCTCACATAGTAAAGCAGAAAATCGTAGAATAATGCAGAAAATCAGGCCGGTTTGTAGCTCAGGCCGGTTTATTTTATTTATTTTATTTTGTTTTGTTTGTGAAACATGTACAAGATAACAAGTATGAACATAAACAAGAACAAAGAGAGTAAATACAAATGGGGACAGTAAAACCGGGGACGCTAGTGTTTTGACCCAAACCTTTTTCCAATAAGACAAACAATAACCAAAGGGAACAGAAACCTTTTAATGAGTCTTATGAATCCCCAGCTAAAAGGTTGCTACAAACTAATTAACTTTCATAAACACAAACGTTGGCTAAACTGTGAAAGACTGCCAAGAAACACAGATAAGAAATATTTCACAACACAAGAGACTTCAAATACCAACTTAAGATACTGTAATGTCCACGAGGCTGAGTTTCAAAACGTCTTTGCTTTCTGCAAAGAACGTTCACTTCACAGCTGGCTTTTATCTTCTTGAAGGAGGGGCCATTGCCTTGCAGCCTTACTCCCGAGTCGCCCGTGCTGCTGCAGCTGCTGTTTCCTGCGAGCAATCCTGCACGCACGTGCACTTGGCACAGGCTCCTCGGGAACCTACTCATCGCTGCTGCCAGCCCCCACAATCTCTGAAGGCAGCAGTCCACTCCCTAATGGTCCTGGCCCCTCATCTGAGTCGTCACTGTCCTCAGCTGTCCGCACCTGCTGCTGGCTAACCACAACAGGTAGGCATGCTGGTGCACTTGTGTACACCATGCCAGAAATCCTACAGAGAGGGAAACATTGGGCAAGAAACCTGCCGGGCTGTCAAACCTTTCTCTAAGTATGACATTTCAAAAGTTTTCAGCTTGTGGTTCCTACCAGGAGATATTTTGAGAGGAGGCTGACCTCTTTTCTTTTTAACTGAGTAAACAAGGAAAAGTTTCCTCATCTACAGGAAGCCAGATTAGCTGTTGTTGTAAAATCCCGCGTTTCCTGAGCTATCTCCTCCAGAGCCAGATTTAATTTGGAAGTACAGTAGTGGATGGAAGGAGTAAGGAAAAGGAACGTTCAACTTCGGAGTCAACGAAAGAAAACTAGAAATTCTGGAGTGCAGTCCCTTGGGAAAAAGGTTTAATCTCTCCTTTGGATGGAGACCGGAGGCACTTTTGAAGCAATAAAATATAAAGGAAATAAATAAAAGGGTGACAAGGCTCATTTGCAGATTATACAAGGGTCTCTGCAGCAATGGATATGAGGTTGCACGAAATACCTTGTGAACCCCACTGCTGGTTATTTTGGAGGCAAATAGAAGCACAACTCACAGTCGTTTAGGCCAGAGGTGATATTCAGCCGGTTCTGACCAGTTCTGGAGAACCGACAGCAGAAATTTTGAGTAGTTTGGAGAATTGGAAAATACCACCTCTAACTGACCCCGCCCCCATCTATTCTCTGCCTCCTGAGTCCCAGCTGATCGGCTGGGTCTTCTTTTGTTGCCCTGCATAGGAGAACAGAGTTGGAAAGCAGGTTAGTGGGGTGGGGAGGGAATGGGGATTTTGCAGTAACTTTCCCCTGCCACGCCCACAGAACCGGTAGTAAAAAAATTTGAATCCCACCACTGGTTTAGGCCAAATATCATTGCCCCGAATCTCATATAATTATCATCATGCTGTAGAATATGGGAGTTGTAATCCAGGGCATTTAGAGTGCATCAGATAAGAGGAGGCGTACTTTTGTTTCCTTTTATTTGTGGTTTCAGACCAATAAAACTAACGTTTAAAATGCAGAAGAACCAGCCAACCAATGAACTTAAAACAAGGAATAATGAGATAGGACCATTATCCAGTTTCTGCCACCCATAGGTAATGTTAGAATGTTGGCAACTTTTATAGTCTTAAGTTAGATCTTGCAGAAGGAAAATTGTAATCTTTTGCTCAGAAAGAAGAGGAGCATGTCTGATAACTGGATTTATAAAATGCCAGATCCCATGAAAGGATACAAGGGGCGTGTAACAGTGTTTGGACTACTCACTCAACTGATGTTTCTGAGGGGGCACATTTATGTTTGAAATAGGAAAGACTACTATACTCCATAGTAGTTGGTGTTGAAGCCGAGGAAATCATGTCTTAGGTGAAATAAGTAGAATATTAGAGAACTAGCCAGGAATTGTCCATGGAGAACCTGCAAATGTACCGTAATAGAGTTGGATGACTTTGGCCCTGTCATTCTACAGATCTAATTCCCAAATTCTCTGTTGAAGTTTGATTAAAGGTTTATCTGGGCTGAGAAACAATGTTATCCGGAGTGGGAGCTACATTATGAGCAGAGGGTTGGGACTCCATAGTCCCTTCCAACTCCGTTATTCTGTTACACGCTAGATCAGAAGGCGATAATGGAATATTGGCTTCTAAGGAAATGCGTATGTTATGGCTTCTGTTGAGTGAGTCCAATTCCTATCAATTCTGTCAGATGGATTTTTTTCTCCTTGCAGAAATTGGAATTTCCAGTTGTCTTCAGTTCCCAAAAACTCGATCATGACAAAGAGAATAAACTAGTGCACTGCTTGTTCTTAGGAGTTCCTTACAAGAGTAGAAGATTAATATGTAAACTTCATAATGATAGTAAGACAGTAATCGATACTCACATTCTTCATTTCTAAGTAAACAGAGGTCTGTGTTATAAACTACCAGTCATTAAAATCAAGATGAAATTTGGACCATGCCACAGGCCAAAAGGAGCAAAAATCTTAGATGTGCTTTAAGGAAAATCCATGGACACAGGCTGGAAGTCACAAATAGCTTGATGGCTGTTATTGTGCAAGTCTTTCTACCTTGTCATATAATACCGAGCATGTTTCTTTCCATGGTGCTCTCTCTCTCTCTTTCTTCTCTCTCTCTCTCTCTCTCTCATCTCTCTCTCGTTTCTTTCTCTCACCTCTCTCTCTCTCACTCTCTCTCATCTCTCTTCTCCCTTATCTCTCTCTCTCTCACACACACATCTCTCTCTCTCTTCTCTCTCTCATCTATCTGTCTGTCTATCATCTCTCCTCTCTCTCAACTCTCATCTGTTTATCAATCTATCATTTATCTATCATCTATCTCTATCTATCTGTCTCTCTATCTTCTCTCTATCTTCTCTCTATCTTCTATCTATCTATCTATCTATCTATCTATCTATCTATCTAATTATCTGTCTGTCTGTCTATTTCATTTCCTTTCCATTAGTATTCTAGTTGGCAGCTGGCAGCACTGTTTTTGTATTTGGGGATCAATGTGGGTAAAAAGAATTTTAAAAATATTGTAGGGAAGGATGAATGATCCTTCAGTCCTTTTTTTAGGCCACTTGATTCACAGACAGGTTACTAATTGGTCTTATATAAATAGCTACGATGAACTCAGTCAATCAGTCAATCAATCAATATTTAGCCAGTCATATATTCATGTGTGTGTGCATGTGTGTGTGTGTGTGTGTGTGTGTGTGTGACTGTCAATTCAAGGTAAGGAAGGAGGGGAATTGTAAGGAAATAGCAAAACTTTGATGCTGCCAAGAATGTCAAGGACTAAAGATTGTTTCAAGTGCTTTCTATACATTGTGTAGCGAGTAATTATGCAGTGTAGGAGAAATATGCTTTGTTAGCTTGGTAGGTAGAGACTCAAAAAATATCTTTGGAGATTCTTAGCCATCCATGGTTGTCCCAAAGGTGGTTTTTTTCAAGGGGCAACTGGACTTTCTTTGTTTTTCCTTGAAGATGTTTTGCTTCTCATCCCGGAAGCTTCTTCAGTTCTTGGATGAGAAGCTAAATATCTTCAAGGAAAAACAAAGAAAGTCCAGTTGCCTCTTGAAAAAGCACCTTTGGGGTAGAGACTCAATGTATGCTTGTCTTTCCAAATTTTCTTGAATAATGGAGGCTATGGGCTTCTTCGTTTATTACTAGAATACCCCCCCCCCCAAATCCACTTGTAATAACAAAGACAATTCTGAGTCCTATTAAAATTCTACTGCCAGATAAACATATAGAGATGGCATCTGTAGATGAACCCCATTAAAACCAGTCAGATCAAATCTTTACCACGGTCATAAACCAGCATAGTGAAATCAATAAGACATGCATGTGTTTATGTATAGGAGTGTCTGATAATTACTTATGATGTAATTAGTGGGATTTGGACGGATGCATAAATGTTGAGTTCATTGGGGCTTGTTAAGGAACACGCATGCCTTGGACTGTAAACTTACATAAGTAAAAGCCAAGAATATTCAGCACAGAATAAATTATTTTAATTTACTGTACATGTTTCAAATAGCCCAGAAACTCTCAAAGAAGAAATATTTGTCTTGGGGTATTTAATAATAATAATAATAATAATAATAAAGGGTGGGATGTTTGCTTCCAAAGAACATTTGTGACAGGAATCCATTTAGCATAAGTGGAAATAGTGATTATGGTAATTCCAGAATTAAGCCTTTGCCTGAATAACAAATTTAAACCTTTGGTAACTCTTTCCAACTTAAGTAAAACTTTGGAAAGAAATTACATAATGGTGCTTAGGAATCTCTTTGGGTCAGCAAGATAACTCTTCAAAAACTGATTGGAATGTGACCAAGTTTGAAAATCATATGCGTCATATGCCAAGTCATATGTGACCAATAGTCATGGGGGGAAAATATCCAGAACATTTTCCCCCAGAGCCTCCCTATAGGAAAGGAAGTTGGACAGTGGCTCAAGGTAATGCCAAATATTCTTAAGTCCACTCCCTCCTTCTGCCCTGGTCACTTCACCCAGAGTGGAGCTCATGTTGAAGGATGAGAAGAATTTCCTGAGCCATATTGTGCAAACCTATACTCTCTTTTGATACTGGAGATGCCCATAACTTTATATAAAGAATATTTTGAAGTGCTTCAGTGCATTAACAGAGGGATTCAATCAAGACCACGTGAGGTACTAATACCACTCTATAAAGTCTTAATAAGACCATACCAAGAATACTACATCCAGTTTTGGTCACTGCACTGTAAAGATGATTAAGGGACTGGAGGCTAAAACATACGATGAACGGTTACAGGAACTGGGCCTGGCTAGTCTAGTGAAGAGAAGGACCAGGGGAGACATGATAGCGGTCTTCCAATATTTGAGGGGCTGCCACAGAGAGGAGGAAGGGGTCAAGCTATTTTCTAAAGCGCCTGAAGGTCAGACAAGGAATAATGGATGGAAACTGAACAAGGAGAGATTCAACCTAGAAAATGCCCCATATTTGGGTTTACACTTTTCGGTTCCCAAGAAACAACAGTCCCAATCAGAATTAAAGTTTCCTTTGAAAGTCCTGGTGATTTTATGGACTTGCCAACATGGTTTTCTTTAGAACAATACTAAACTGGTTGGCCATTGCTTTTTTTCCTGAATTTTTTAAAAAATTGTCTAATCAAGCCCTGGGATGTTTTGGTGATTTCCCATTTCATCTCAACTCGGTTTGACTCTCTATAGGGTTTGGATTTTTTTTTTTTTGCTTAGATACTACGAGCTAGATCAGGGGTGTCAAGCTTGATTTAATTGAGGATCACATCAGGGTTGTGTTTAACGTTGGAGGGATGGGGGAGGGACTGTGACCAGGATGGGCGTGCCCAACTCGACATCATTCGTGTCGGGGGCACCTGTGGTGGCCCGAGCACTCAGCCAGCGAAACAGGCTCCCGAGCTCGGTTTCCAGCTACGATGGCCTCTGTTGTGGTTAGCCAGCAGCAGGTGCGGACGGCTGAGGAGAGTGAGGACTCAGATGAGGGGCCAGGACCATTAGAGAGTGGACTGCTGCCTTCAGAGATTGTGTGGGCTGGCAGCAGCGATGAGGAGGTTCCCGAGGAGCCTGTGCCAAGTGTGTGTGCATGCAGGGCTGCTCACAGGAAAGAACAGCTACAACAGCACGGGCGACTTGGGAGTAAGACTGCAAGGCAATGGCCCCTCCTTCAAGAAGATAAAAGCCAGCTGTGAATTAGACGTTCTTTGCAGAAAGCAAAGACGTTTTGAAACTCGAGCCTCGTGGACATTACAGTATCTTAGTTGGTATTTGAAGACTCTTGTGTTGTGAAATATTTCTAGGTAACCTTATCTGTTATTCTTGGCAGCCTTACACAGTTTTGGCGAGGCTCGTGCTTATCAAAGTTAATTAGTTTGCAGCAGCCTTTTAACCAGGGATTCATAAGAATCTTAAAAGGTTTCTGTTCCCTTTGGTTTGTGTCTGTTTTATTGGAAAAGGATTTGGGTCAGAACAGCCTCCTGCAACCGTCTGCCAGCAAAAACTGAGCTCGGGAGGGCTTCATGCACCTTCCCAAGCTCCGTTTTTGCTGGCAGAGGCATCACAGGTCGGTCCTTCATTGTTTCCAGGGCGGCCCCGCAGGGCAGGTCTAAGCACCCTGCAGGCTGGATCTGGCCCCCAGGCCTTGAGTTTGACATCCCTGCGGTAGATGGACTCCACTCAAAACTGAGCGTTCAGTTCTGCAGAATGCTTATGTTCCATCTTTGCTCAACCTTGTGGTCTGCAAACCCTTCACATACCTGGGCAAGGCTGTTTTTGCACAACTTAAAATATCTTTACAGAAACAGAAGCTCCACTGTGAGCTTCTTATAATTCTAGGCACTTGGGTGACAAAAAGGGGAAATACAATAGGAGCAACAGAACTAGGTCAAAGCTTCTCTTATGGTCATCTGCAACAGCGACGGTAGCCAAGAAAGTTTCATGAAACTGCTAACGGACACACAACAACCCAGGCAGCAGCATCCATCTCTGTCTCTGCGAGAGTACTTCAATAACGAAATCTAAAAATATCAGTTGATACGGTTTTCTTAATTATGAAATGTCTTCAAAATAAAGAAAATGATCACTCTGAACGTATTTATTTTGGAACACAATCATTACAGTGTTGTAATGGGATATGAGACAAGCGTCCCTCTTTAAGTCTGAAGAGAAAGACTGAGTGGTCACAAATGGCAGGTAGATACAGATACAGATATAGATTAAGAGTTGGAAGGGACCTTGTAGGTCATCTAGTCCAACCCCCTGCCCAAGCAGACCCTACACCATATTTGACAGATGGGAGTCCAATCTCTTCTTGAAAGCCTCCAGTGATGAAGCTCCCACATCCTCCAAAGGCAACTTCTGTTCCATTGGTTGATTGTTCTCACTGTCAGAAAATTTCTGCTTATTTCCAGGTTGAATCTCTCCTTGTTCAGTTTCCATCCATTATTCCTTGTTTGGCCTTCAGGTGCCTTGGAAAATAGCTTGACCCCTTCCTCCTCTCTGTGGCAGCCCCTCAAATATTGGAAGACTGCTATCCTGTCTCCCCTGGTCCTTCTTTTCACTAGACTAGCCATGCCCAGTTCCCGCAACCATTCTTTGTATGCTTTAGCCTCCAGTCCCCTCATTATCTTGGTTGGTCTGCACTCTTTCTAGAGTCTCAACATCTTTTTTACAGTGTGGTGACCAAAACTGGATGTAGTATTCTAGGTGTGGCCTTACTAAGGCTTTATAGAGTGGTATTAGTACCTTACTTGATCTTGATTGTATCCCTCTGTTAATGCAACTTAGGATTGCATTGGCTTTTTGGGCTGTTGCTGCACACTGCTGGCTCATATTTAACCGGTTGTCTGCTAAGACTCCAAGATCCCTCTCACATTTACTGCTATGTGATGGATAGGTGATGGATGGAGGAGTGTGATTCCAGCCTCAACTTTTTTGCATGGGCATTGACATCACACAAATGAGGCATTGTCTTGCATTGTGATGCTCCTCTCTTCCTTTTTTACTAACCCCCATGCACCCACTGGTAAATGCTGCTGTAGAGCATATTCTCCTTTCTTAAGTTAAATAGAAAAGACAACAATAAGACAAAGAAAAACCACTCCAAACATTGTAAAAGAAGAAAAAACAACAACTAAAACTCAAAAGCCTATCTATGCCTGTATAGTTGCATAGCAAACATTTCAATGAAAAGAAGAATAAATGTTTTGCTCCGTACTGATCCAACTGCTTCATGCTTTCTTGCAAAGTTGTTTCAATTCAAGAGTGGCTCTTTTCATTTCAGCAGCCACAACCTTAGATGGACACATTATTTGGAAGCCTTCCAAGCAAATTTAATTAATTTGATCAGGGAGTAAATGATGGTTTTTTGTTTAAACTACAGGGACATTTAAGTCACGCCTGAGAAAAATGAGATCATTATTAAAACCAAGTTCACCATATTTCAATGCGCATATCCTTTAGCCAGACCTTGAAGTTAGAAGTGCAACCAAACAGGAACTCCACCCCAGCCGTATGAATTGTAGAGCTGAGTTGCTAGCTTGTGACCATCTGCCCATTCTTCCTGTTATGATAGCACTCATGAATTTCAGTGTGATGTTTCATGCTTCACAATTTAACTCTTTCAATGGACAAATGGGTATTTTTCCTTGGATGCTATTATTGCGCATCCTCCTAAATTTATTTGCTGACTTAAATCAGCCAGCAGGTTAGGTAGACAAATTAGTCTGTTAAGTCTAATCCACAACACCTTCCCATGCCTTCAGATACAATTTGATCGTAATCCATTGCTGCAATAAAAAGAAAAAGAAAATTTTTTTTCCTAGCTTTGTAAGCCACTTTCCCAAACTTAGGAGTTTTGTATGCAATTTTGTAATTCTGAAAGGTAGCATTCATTAAAAGCAGGCAGTCCCAAGAGATAAAAGTATGGGAGTATGTGTATGTTTTGTATATATGTGCCTGTCTGTCTGTTTCCATGTGTGTATGTCTGTATATATATTAAATGTGTGTGTATATAATTAATTTTTAAACACATTAAAAGTAACAAAAGAAAAAGAGAGAGAAGAGAAAAAGAGAAAACAAGCGTGCAGAAATGAAGGATTAAAAAAAGAAATAGAAGTTTCCAATTTCCTTTGCACCAAATGCAAGCATGTTTGTAAAATTATCTGTTACCCTATGATTACCGAAAAGCTTCCTTTTTTCTATCATCCATATTTTTTTTAATCATGGGAACCACAAATCATAAGTGCATTGTTTTCTGTTTCATGCAAAAGTTTCTAAGAGATTTCTAGTCAGCCGTACATGTACATACGGGTCTTTTCTCTAAGCAAAGAAGTTAATTTAGCCATCACTTCAAGTTCCATCATCTTCATTTGCCATTTCCCCATGCTGAGCTGTAATTAAATCTTTCCACTTTTGAGCGTATAATAAGCTCACTGCGGATATCTAAAATGAAATTCCATGACTTTTTCTAGATCCTCTCCATTAATCCCAAAGGCAAAAAATCCTCTGGCTTCAATTGTGCTTTAGTTTATAAACAAAGAATTGCTATATTTTAATCCATGCATTAGTCGAGGGCATGTTTCTCAACCTTTGGTAAATTTAAGATGTGGGACTTCAACTCCCAGAATTCCTCAGCCAGCATAACTGGCTGGGGAATTCTGGGAGTTGAAATCCATGCATCTTAAATTTGCCAAAATTGAGAAACACTGATCTAGATTGCCGGTTAAAACACTAAAAATACAGCTCAAAATAAATTGTACCCTACTGTTATGTATTTTCCCATTGTTTGGAGTCCATGAAATTTTGTGTATTCAATTACTGATTAATGTATATATAAATATATTTGCATTTTACAGGTTCGTCTATTTCTTCGGATCCACCATCTCTTAGTATCCAAAAACATATGATTACGATAGCTGCAAATGATACATTGCAGATTACTTGCAGGTAAGGAAGGGGGGTGATTATTATTGGTATCTAATGTATTGTCTTAATTTCTTCCCATGATGCTTGACTATCTTGGGGATATGAACACCCCTACACACAAAATAATTACACAGAACAAAGAATACAAATAAAGGAGTTTATTGTGCTCCAAATATTTCCAGATGTTTCTTGGCTCAAGCATTTACAACTTTAACATTCAAAAGGACAAAAATCTTGTCTGAATTTTTTTATAAATTTACAAGGATGAGAAATTCTATTTACTTGGACTTTGCTGATACTTTTAAAGAGGAAATGTCAGTTATTGTATCATTCCCTATTGGCCCTTTTTATGTGTCCCCAATAGAGGTCTATGGAGATTCTCAATCATCCAGGTCAAAGGTGCTTTTTTAGGAGGCAACTGGACTTTCTGGTTTTTCTTTGAAGACGTTTCCTTTCTCATCCAAGAAACTTCTTCAGCTCTGACTGGATGGTGGGGAATGGAAGGATTTATACTCCTTGCAGACAGCTGGTCATTTGCACCCTTTTTAGAGAGTCACTGAGACCACTTGGAGGTTTATCTGTGTCATTACAGTCATCAGAGTAGTGCAAATGGGTGTGGAACCTTCTTAGAATTGTAGAAAGGACTGTGTTATAGACTGGAGATAGATGTCCATCAGGACAAGATTCAGCTGTCCATCTGCATTTAAAAGATAAATGCCACTCCTTTGAAGACAGCAAAGTCCATATTTTGGACAGAGAGAGCCGCTGTTTGAAAAAGGAGCCAAAGAGGCCATCTGTGTCAAAACTGAACAGCCCTCTCTGAACAAAGGTGGAAAGATATGACATCATCTATCTCCGGTCTACAACACAGTCCTTTCCACAGTTCCAAAAAGGCTCCATACCCATTTGCACTATTCAGGTGACCTTGATGATACCAATAAACATCCAAGTGGCCTCAATGACTCTTCAAAAAGATGCAAATGACCAGCTGTCTGCAAGGAGTATAAATCCTTCCATTTCCCACCATCCAGTCAGAGCTGAAGAAGCTTCTTGGATGAGAAGTGAAATGTCTTCAAAGAAAAACCAGAAAGCTCAGTTGCCTCTTGAAAAAGCACCTTTAGGTCCCCAATAGATCTACCTGTATAAACACAGAAATAGACAGAAGGTACAGAGCAGATAATTTCAGGCAATTCTTTCAAGCAATTAAAAAAAGGCTAAAGTGGACTTTTAATTCCTTGTGGCTGCATGGGTACAACTGTATAATTTTCTTAGCAACATTGTAGAAGTGCTCTGTTGTGGTCTTTTGAGATTTTTTTCAATATCCAATAGAAATTCCCTGCCCATTTTTCATCCAGGAATGATGCTTTGATAATAGCAATAGCACTTAGACTTATATATCACTTTACAGTACTTTACAGCCCTCTCTAAGTGGTTTACAGAGTCAGCCTATGGTCCCCAACAATCTGGGCCCCCATTTGACCAACCTCGGAAGGATGGGAGGCTGAGGAGTCAACCTGGAGCCATTCAGAATTGGAACTTCTGGAGTGAGCAGTGAGTTAGCTTGCAGTAAGGCATTCTGGATGTTGAAGTTCACATATCTGAAAGTTGGCCAGTCCACACCATTTATTTATTTATTTAATTTGACTTGTATGCCGCCCCCTCTCCAAAAAGGACCATGTATTTGAAGGAAAGGCAAAACCCTTAATGGAGCAATAGGTGGTTTTTTTCTGTAGAAAACTACAATTTGGATAAAGAAATTAGGCTAAGGATTTGCTCACTGTTATTTGCTCAAGTTCTAAACAGTTCCTCTAATTCTCCCTCCCTTGGACATCCGATGGTTATGGCGTGATCAGAGTGACAGCTCATTGCCAATGTAGGAAATTTGGTCCCTTATTTGCCAACCTCATCCCCAATTTGTAACAATTTGCCTCCCAATTAGGGGCTGATCAATAGCTTGTGTTTAGCATAAGTGCTGTCAATATTGAATATCTCCAGCTTGGCACTGTATAAGTTTAGTTATCTGTGTTTACCATCTCTTGTTCGAGTGCTAGCCGTCTTCCCACTGTGTACCTAAAGGGAGGAACCACACTTTTTATTTTTGGGATATTGTTTAGCACATCCTTTTATGTGGACTTCCTGTGTGTAAATAGTGCAAACATCGGCAGCCGCATTTAAAGATATTAATGGTGCCTTCTACTTTTTCATAAAAAAAAAAACAACTAATCTCATATGTGGGGAACGGTGAAAAACCTGAAGAAGGTCATTGGTAGACCTTCATCCCTTAATGAAGATAATCATCAACTGGCAGATGACCTGAAGGTGGACTACTGTAGGCTTGTGAGGGGATTGTCACCATCTGCTGCTACTTTCCCCATCTCATATACACCAAAAGTACCCAAATTTCCTACACCTATCTCCATCCTTCTGGGTGGGCCCTCCACCCCTGGTGGTCTTAGAAAAAGATGGGCGAGGCCCAGAGGTGGGTATTCAGCAGGTTCTGACCAGTTCTGGAGAACCAGTAGCGGAAATTTTGAGTAATTCAGAGAACTGGCAAATGCCACCTCTGACTGGCCCCGCCCCCATCTATTCTCTGCCTCTCGAGTCCCAGCTGATTCGCTGGGTCTTTTGTTGCCCTGCACAGGGGAACGGAGCTGGAAAGCAGGTTAGTGGGGTGGGAAGGGAATGGGGATTTTACAGTATCCCTCCCCTGTCATGCCCACCAAGCCACGCCCACAGAACCAGTAGTAAAAAAATTTGAATCCCACCACTGGTGAGGCCTATTCCATGGACAAAAGAGATTGGAAAAACACCAGGCCCAGATGGAGTGATACCTTATTACTTGAAAGCCTGTGCTGAACAACTGGGCCTCCATCTTCACTGGGATCTTTAATAAATCACTGGAGATGATTTATTACTTCAAATACTCTATGATCAACCCGGTTCTAAGAAACCCTCCATGAGAAAACTGAATGATTACAAGTCAGTTGCTCTGACATCCATAGTCATGAAGGCCTTGAGTCATGCCCCTGTCAGAGTCTGAATCAGAGGAGGAAGACGAACAGCTGACGGGAGTGGGAGTGTGGCTCCATTGGCTGCGGAGGAGGCTGGTGAAGGGCAAAGTCCAGCTGGGCAGAGCAGGGGAGAGGTAGAGTTCAGAGGAAGATGCAGACCCACCTCCTCCTCATCCGAGGGCATGCAGGGAGGAACAGAGAAGAGAGCAATGTGGGTTGCATGGCTTATGGGGGAGGAAAGGGCCCTGATTCCCTTCATTAGCCACACCTGGGAATGAGAGTTTAAAAGAATTGAATGCTGACTGCAGCAGCTGCTGGGAGCAAATGTGATTTTATCCTTTGTTGTTTTTGCTTATTTGTGTTCCTGGCATCTTCTCAACCATGTGAGTTTTGCCATGCCTTCACATCTGGAATTCTTGCTCCTGCCCTGCCAAACTAATTACCTCAGTTTGGCTTGGTTGGACTTTAAGTTACCGTTTGTGTTGACCATGTTTTGGACTTAATTTTCTGCAGTCAAAAGCTGTTCCTGGGAGAGTTTTTCTCCAGCCAGAAGGTAACCAGGACATTGGAGGCAAAGTTGGAGCTAATAAAGGGACTCCTACTGATTATCTGACTGTGTTGCCTTTGTGCGACTGTGTTGCCTTTGTCATCACATTAGCGATAGGCTACCTGAAAGTCATCACAGATCCGTTGTTATATCCCTTTGTCTTCTGCACAAATAGATCAGCAGATGCGGCTGTCAATATGGCACTGTACTATATCTTGCAATATGTTGAATCCCCAGGGACCTATGCAAGCGTCTTTTTTTATAGGCTTCAGCTTGGCATTCAGTACCATCATTCCAGGAATTCTTCACTCTAAACTGATTTAGCTAACGGTACCTGTCCCTACGTGTAGTTGCATTATTAGCTTTTTGACAGATAGGAAGCAACAGGTGAATCTACGTGTCCCAAAGGTGCTTTTTTCAAGAGGCAACTGGACTTTCTCGTTTTTTGTTGCAGACGTTTTGCTTCTCATCCAAGAAGCTTCTTCAGCTTCCTGGATGAGAAGCAAAACATCTTTCAAAGAAAAACCAGAAAGTCCAGTTGCCTCTTGAAAAAGCACCGTTGGGACAACCATGACCTGGAGGACTGAGAATCTCCATAGGTGACTCTAGGTAAAATTACATCTAGTACCTGGGCAATTAGCACAGTTCTCTCCATTGCTCTTCTCTCTCTATACCAGTGACTGCATCTCTAGGGATCCCTCTGTTAAAGTACTGAAGAAATGAAACATCCAGGGGTGGGATTCTACCAGTTCGGCCCAGTTCAGGCAAACCACAAGCTCCAAAGATCAGCTGGGAGAGAACCGGTTCGCTCCGACGATCAGCTGTTGGGCCTGCCCACCTGTCCCTGCTTTATTTCCGGGTTTTCTAGTTCATCTGATTCGCACGGCACAGCGGATTGCAAAGCATGCTGTCAACTAAAATGATACTCCTTTGGTCTTTTTAGCTGCCAGAAGAAGGGAGTGCATTCCTTAAGTGCCTAGATAATCACCCTGGCAGCCCAAAGTTGTCAGAGCGCAAGAATATTACCAGAGAGCACGATTGATGACTCTTGCGGATGGATGTGTCTCATTGGAGAATACACATCCAGGGGGTGGGAGGAATACCAGGGTCAAGGGGGAAATGAATGATGTATTTTAGTATCGGCTGTATCCAGCTAACACCAACATGGCCACTTCTAACAAATAAATTTTCTTTTCTCTGAGATGCGGCTAGAGACTTATGATTTGAATGGGGGTGGATTTGCTGGGGTCCTGTAACACCGAACCGGTTGTAATACCAGTTGAATCCCACCCCTGGAAACACTCCTGGATTTAAGGAAACTGCCTTCTGATGGTTTTAACAATGTTGATACAGACTATGAATGGAGAATGCCATATAGCTCAAATATTCTTAAGTAGCTAATGGATTTCACTTCTTACTCCCCAGTGGTGAGAGGGCTTTGGATTGGCTTTTGCCAAACAACCAAACCGGCATTGAAAACCGAGTCACGCTGACTGAGTGTGCCAGCAATACCTATTGTAAGATGCTCACCCTGACGGAAGTAATAGGCAATGACACCGGGTCCTACAAGTGTTTTTACCAAGACAACCACACCTCATCAAGTGTTTATGTTTATGTACAAGGTAGGTGCATATTGGAATAGTGCACTTTTTCCACAATGGGAAAATGGCTTAATGTTGTATAATGTGAACCACGTTGGATTAGAACAAAAAATTTCTCTGGTCCATCCTCTTGATGCCACCATGCCAGCTAAATGGGTTCTCCACAAATGGGTTCTCCAGCAACTTGTACAAAGAGGCAAGATAATCTTCAAAGTTCTGAAAATACCTAACTTTTATAACAAATCCCCACTGATCAATTGATCCAATTGTTTTTAGGAACTACACAAATTGGTGGGTCTTACAACCATATTCACAACCATTGTGCACAGGGGTGGGATTCTCCTGGTTCGGACCGGTTTGGGGGAACCCCTTGTTCTGATGATCAGCTGGCTCCAAACCCGTTCACTGTGGGCCCACCCGCCCATCCCTGCTCTTTCCTGTCCTTATTTCCTGTTTTTAGAGCACAGCTGATTGGCCCCTCAGCTGTTTTATTCACAGGGGCTGCAGTTGAAGAGTTGAAAATGTTTTTTTTAAAATATGGATTGCACGCGCAAAGCACGCGTTCACCGAACTGGTTGTTATACCAGTTGAATTGCACCCCTGATTGTGCACATTTACTTCTGGACATCATGAAGGAGAATGTGATGACCCAAGGTGGGATACAAAATAAACACAGTCACAAAAAACAGGTGAAGCCCCTTTTATTCCTTCAGTTTGCTTCCAAGCTCCAAATATCCTTGACTGGAGACAAAAAAAGTCCCACACAAGCAGCTACAAGAAGGAGGAAATGCTGTTTAAATTATAAGTAAAAAAAACAGCACAAACCAGGCAAGATAAGGGCTTGAAGACGCCCACAGATATCAGAACACACACTGGGAAGGACGCCAAACTCAGAGAGGAACCATAAACTAGAGATATTTCCACGCTTTGTTTCCAGTGTTTCCCAGTACACATGTCCGTCCTCTTATTCAGTTGTCACAGCTGCAGCCCATGAAGAGGATCAAGGCCCTCTCCTCCCCAGTAGACCACGTCTCTCCCTTATCCTCTCTTCCCTGCATGCCCTAGGATGGAGAAGGGATGGGCCTGGATCCTCCTCTGACTGCCCAGCTGGCCTCTGCCCTTCCCCAGCCTCCTCCACAACCTCTGGAGCCACACTTCCACTCCCTGTTGGCTGTTCCTCCTCTCCCGCAGAGTCAGTCTCCACCAGGGGCATGACAGAGAATGTTCTTCTATTTCCTTATTTGTTTTATCACAAGCTGGCAGGAATAGCCAATACCCCAGAAGATAGGCTCAAGATCAGATGGATCTCGACAGATTTGAACATTGGGTGCTAGCTAACAAAATGAAATTCAGTGGTGAGAAAAAGTAAGGTTTTACACTTAACCAAGAAAAACCAAATGTACAGGTGCAGATTAGGTGAAACGTAGCTCAATAGCAGTAACTGTGAGAGGGATCTTGGAGTCCTAGTGGACAATCACTTCAATACCATGAACCAGTGGTGTATGGCAGCTGCGAAAAAAGTTAATGCAAACCTAAGCTGCATTGATAGAGGGATAGAATCAAGATCACGTGAAGTATTAGTGCCACTTTATAAGGCCTTGGTAACACCACACTTGGAATATTGCATCCAGTTTTGGTCAACATGATAGAAAAAAGATGTTGAGACTCTGGAAAGAGTACAGAGAAGATGAGGGGACTGGAGGCTAAAACATATGAAGAACAGTTGCAGGAAATGAGTATGTCTAATCTAATGAAAAGAAGGAGCAGGGGTGACATGATAGCAGTACTACAATATTTGAGGGGTTGCTACAAAGGGGGAGATCAATCTAACAGATAACAGATAATCAGAGTTGGAAGGGACTGCGTAGGTCATCTAGTCCAACCCCCCACCCAAGCGGAAGACCATTTCTGACAGATGGCAATCCAGTCTTTTCTTGAAAGTCTCAAGTGATGAAGCTCCCCCAACTTCCGAGGGCAACTTCTGTTCCATTGGTTGATGGTTCTCACTGTCAGAAAGTTTCTCCTTATTTCAAGGTTGAAACTCTCCTTGTTCGGTTTCCATCCATTATTCTTGTCCGGCATTCAGGTGCTTTGGAAAACAGCTTGACCCCTTCCTCCTCTCTGTGGCAGCCCCTCAAGCACTGGAAGACTGCTATCCTGTCTCCCCGGTCCTTCTCTTCACTAGACTAGCCATGCCCAGTTCCTGCAACTGTTCTTCATATGTTTCAGCCTCCAGTCCCCTCATCATCCTGGTTGCTCTTCTCTGCACTCTTTCTAGAGTCTCAACATCTTTTTTATACTGTGGTGACCAAAACTGGATGCAGTACTCTAGGTGTGGTCTTACTAAGGCCTTATAAAGTGGTATTAGTATCTCCTTTGATCTTGATTGTATCCCTCTGTTAATGCAATTTAAATTGCATTGGCTTTTTTGGCTGCTGCTGCACACATCTAACTTTCCAAAGCACCTGAAGGCAGGACAAGAAACAATGGATGGAAACTAGCCAAGGAGAGAAGTAACCTAGAACTAAGGAGATATTTCCTAATAGTGAGAACAATTAACCGGTGGAATGGCCTGCCTTTGGAAGTTGTGGAAGGCTTTTAAGGAGACTGGACAGCCACTTGTCTTGAATGGTGCAGGGTCTCCTGCTTGAGCAGGGGGTCGGACTAGATGACCTACAAGGTCCCATCCAACTCTGATGATGTTCTATTTGTCTCAAATCTTCTTTCAGATTTATTGGATTACACTAATATGAGAGAAAGCAAAAAATAATCTGATGTGTTTTTTCAGTGTTCTTCTTTATCCCTTTCTGAACTTAAAAAAGCCCCAAATGTTGCAGTTATTCCCAAAGTAGGAAGCTTTTTTTTTTCCTGCACATTCTTATGTTTTGGAATATATCTTTTGGGGGGGGCGGGGTTGAAAGGAAGCAATCACAATTGGCACACTGTGTTCCAAATGAAGTGGAATTATGGATTATTCCTGGCAGCTCTACTTTCAGTTCTCCCTCCCTTAATTATCCTGAATTCACAAGAAAGTGAATTAAAAGACCTATGGATTTTTTTTTTACATCTGTTACCTTTTAAGGAAAAAGAAACTTTGCTCCAGTTGCTTTTATTTTTCCAATATTCAGCACCACAGGAATGCAGAATAGTAATAGTTCTGCAGAAACTATGATGGTGCAAAAACATGTCTAACGGCTGGCATTAGATCTGTAGTCAATTACCAGGCCATTTGGAATTCTTGCTGACTTGGTCTTGTATTGCTAAAACAAGTGATGAATGTTTCAACAGACTAGAGAAGTGCTGGGTAGTATAATAGAAATAGCGAGAGCGCTTAGATTTCTATACTGCTTCTCAGTGCTTCCTGCACTCCCTGAGTGGTTTTCAACATCAGCATTTTGCCCGCGACAATCTGGGTCCTCCTTTTACTGACCTCATAAAGATGGAAGGCTGAGTCAACCTTGAGCCCCATCAGGATCGAACTCAAGGTTGTGGGCAGAGTCAGCCTGCAATATTTCATTCTAACCACTAGTCGGCTAGCTGTCTGGATTCCGGCAGTTACCCCAATGAATCTCAAAGCCAAACTTCCAAAACTTCAAAAGGATTTATTGGGAGTTAACATGTCTGGCAATGCCTGGGTGTAGCCGACTCTGAGACACATCATTCATTGTCAGCCTTCACTCTGGTTTTCCCCCTACCCTACTGGGTGTATAGTAATTCATATTCTCCAATGGGACACATCCATAGCCAAGAGTCATCAATCATGCTCTCTAGTTAGAATTTTGCCCGGCAGAAACTTCAATCACCTAGTTACTATCTTTCAAAAACTAGTTATGGAATGCACTTTTCGTTTCCAAGCTGCAGCACTGCTCTTTCAAACCCCTTTCCCCCCTCCCTTTCTGTTGGCAACTCTAAAAAAGACCATAGAACTATTGTATGACAGTAGTGGCTAACCTGTGCCAAAAATTGCACGTGCATTAGTGTGCACGCACTCACATGCCAGCACCCAGAATGCAATGGGCCCCCCATGCCCCCTGTGCATGCGTGCGCAATCCCTCCACCCCCCTCTGCCACCTCTTACCTGCACTGCGCCTCACAGCTAAATTTTATGCTGGTTTGAGGCCTTTTTCGGCCTCGCAGAGGCTTGGAAAAAGCCTCTGCAAGGCTTTTCAGGCCAAATAATATGCCCATTTCATCACTTCTGGTATTACAGGAGGTGACAAAACGGGCCTATTCATCCTGAAAAGCCTTGCAGAGGCTTTTCCCAAGCCTCTGGGAGGCCAAAAAAGGCCTCAAACCAGGCAAAAATCAGCTGTGAGGCACGTGCATGCGCAGTGAGGTAAGTTTGCCTGTGGCTCACATGCCGGCACAACTGGCTCTGTGTGCCACTTGTGGCATGAATGCCATAGGTTCGCCATCACGGTTGTATGAGTTGACACACTGCGCCACCAGGGCTATAAAACAGTGCACCCTAAAACTACAGCCAGCATTCTTCTGTAGCATTTTCTTTCTTGTTTGGCTAATCTGTGGGTTTGGGGGAGCTGCCCCAATTCATAGTCCACCCCTGATGACTGTTCAATCTACTATAAGCTCAGTTGGGATAGACTCCCAACTCCTAGGATAGACTGCTGTGAATGAATTGCTTTAAAAAAGAGATTCGTGCAAGTTCAATGATATTTAGAATGTTCTCTCTTCTTCAGATTACAGATCCCCATTTGTGATGTCAGCTAATGAGCCTGGAGCTGTGTATATAACCGGAAACAAAACTGTAGTGGTTCCATGTCTTGGATCCTCATCGAACCTGAACGTGTCACTCCATTCGGTAAGGCTACTGATCGTAATCCATTTTGCCAGTGATTCTGGTTCTTTTTAATGTTCATGTTGACATCATGCATTTCACATTTGAGGCAGAGGGCTGTCAAGGTTCCAGCTAACAAACTCCAAACCAATAAACTCCGAGACAGGCATTTTCTCAAAGTCCCATTTTATTTTGACTTGTCATATTGGCACATCTGGGAAAACCTGAATCTGAGAGTTCCAGGTTTTCCCTTCCCAATAGAAATTCAAAGATCCAATCCCTGCACCCATCAGTCCATCCTATGGCCCAATCAAACGTTGTCCCAACTGGAGACACTCCTCTAGAACAGGTGTTTCCAACCTTTTGGACCTCAGGGACCACCAAACTCATAATTTTAAAATCTCGTGGACGACTAATATGAATTTTGACTGACGGTGGCTTGTTGATGTTTTCCAATGGTCTCTGCAGAAAGCAGCAGAGACCCTGGGAAAATCCCCAAAAAAGTCTGCAGGAAAATTCCCCACTCCGTTTTCCTACCGATCGATCATTCTTTATTTGGGATCGCAGGATACCGTCTCCAGCTCCGTTCTCAGGGGGAGAGAGAGAGAGACTTTTGGCTTCATGCAAGGAAAGCAGCAGAAGCAGCAGAAGTCTTTCTTTCTCTCCCCCAAACTCCGCCAGAAATGAGTCTTTGTGAGACTTGTCGTGCTGGCGCAGCCTCTTGGAGCAGGATACCCTGCAGGGTCCCAAAGACTCATTTCTGGCAGAGTTTGGGGGAGAGAAAGAAAGACTTTTGCAGCCAAAAGCAGAAGAAGAAAGAAACAGAAAGAAGAAGCATGGTGGCCAGGCCAGGGGTGTGGGGCAAGTGGGGCAAGTTCCCCGCTCTGCCCTTTACCCCCTCCCCTCATATCTCATGTTGTTTGGAATGCAAGTGATGCAAGCCTTGTGTTCCCACGGGCCATGTGGGCGGCGCAGCCTTGTGTTCCCACACAGCCTAGATTAATTGCTTTGGGGGGTGCTTTGGGGGCGACATTTCTCTGTGGACCACCAAAATTTTCTCACGGACCACCAGTGGTCCCCAGCCCACTGGTTGGTGACCACTGCTCTAGAAACTCCTCTCCAGGTGCAGGGTAACCTGTCCTTGACTTCTAAGAAAGATTGTTGTTGAGTCTAATCTTCCAAGTCTCTGTGAAATCCCCCTCTCCCAAATTCCCAGGCACTCAATGTGGCAGCCTCAAAGCTCCTAAGTGAAATATGGCTCCCAAGGCTGACAATGGCCCTGTGTAAAAAATGTAAATAGAAAAGGGGAATTAAATTGTGAAAGATACTTCCATAATTTACTAGATTCAAGGCACATAACCTGTAGCCCAATCTTAGGCCTCCTCTCTCCCCAAAAGTTTTAGTGTGACTTTCAAAACCCTTCCCCCCAAAACAATGAAGTGTTTGCAAATTTAAATTTGGCAGAACGGAAACATAATTAAATGGATGGAGAAAAATCATTGCAATGCATTTGCATTTAATTGCCTTTCATTTTTAATTACATGTCAAGTTGAAATTCCATTTAGGCTTTACTGATGTCTCACTCCCCTACATACCATTCAAATGGGGGCCTTTCAGTTCTTCACCTACCGTAGCTCCTAGACTATTTTAGAGAACACCAGAATTAAAGTTATTATTGTTTTGTTGTTCATATAGAAATATCCAGAGCAAACGTTTGTTCCTGATGGAAAGTCAGTTACATGGGATAATCAGAAAGGTTTCACAATTCCCACTAACATGATCAGTGATGTAGGAATGGTCTTTTGCAAAACTAAGATAGATGGAGAAAGCTATCAATCAATGATGTACATCGTGGTGGTTTTAGGTAAGCGATGGACTTTGTTTATTTATTTGGGTGTTTATAAAATAACTATTTGGAAAATGAGAATTTAGAACAGCACAATAGCTTGATAATCAAAAGGGGACGATAAAGTCCCACTCAGATTGTTCTGACCCAAACCCTTTTCCAATGAGACAAACAATAACCAAAGGGAACAGAAACCTTTTAATGAGTCTTACGAAACCCCTGTTAAAAGTCTGCTGCAAACTCATTAACTTTGATAAACATAAACCTTGCCAAGACTGTATGAGATTGTCAAGAATCACAGATAAGAAATATTTCACAACACAAGAGTCTTCAAATACCAACTTAATATACTGTAATGTCCACGAGGCTGAGTTTCAAAACGTCTTTGCTTCCTGCAAAGAATGTTCACTTCACAGCTGGCTTTTATCTTCTTGAAGGAGAGGCCATTACCTTGCAGCCTTACTCCCGAGTTGCCTGTGCTGCTGTAGCTGCTCTTTCCTGCGAGCAATCCTGCGTGCACGTGCACTTGGCACAGGCTCCTTGGGAATCTCCTCATCACTGCTGCCAGCCCCCACAATCTCTGAAGGCAGCAGTCCACTCCCTAATGGTCCTGGCCCCTCATCTGAGTCCTCACTCTCCTCAGCCACCCACACCTGCTGCTGGCTAACCACAGCACAGAAGGAACTAAATAACCTGGTAGCTGACATCAAATTTTTTTTTCTTGAAACACTTTTTTATTGTTTTTTTCCAGTACAGATAGTCCTTGACTTACAACCACAGTTGACTCCAAAGTTTCCATTGCTAAACAAGGCAATTGTTAAGTGAGGCTTGCCCCATCTTATGACCTTTCTTGCCACAGTTGTTAAGTGAATCACTGAAGTTGTTAAGGTAGCAACGTGGTTGTTAAGTAAATCTGGCTTCCACATTGACTTTGTGTCAGGATTCCGGCAATTAACCCCATTTAAATCATGAGTCTCGAGCCAAACTTCCAAAACTTCAAAAGGACTTAATGGGAGTTAACATGCCAGGCCTGAGTGGAGCCGACTCTGAGACACATTTCATTGTCACCCTTGACTCTGGTTTTCCCCCTACCCTACTGGGTGCATCGTAATTCATATTCTCCAATGGGACACATCCGTAGCGAAGAGTCATCAATCATGCTCTCTAGTTAGAATTTTGCCCAGCAGAAACTTCAATCACCTAGTTATTATCTTCAAAAACTATTTATGGAATGCACTTTCGGTTTTGCAAGCTGCTGCACTGCTCCCCCGTCACTTTCTGTTGGCAACTCTAAAAAGACCAGAGCAATGTTTTATGAGTTGACACTTTGCTTGTGGGAAGGTCACACATATCTAGGATATGGCAACCATCATAAATATGAATCAGTTGCCAAGCATGGTCACATGATCCAATCGTACAATTGTAAGTGTGAAAAACAGTCAATAAGGTTTTTTTTTCAGTGTCTCTGTCATTTTGAATGCTCACTAAATGGACTGTTGTAAGTTGAGGACTACCACCTGTATGTTCCCTTTTAGAATGGGACAATTCGCCACAGACAACTTGCCACAGACAACTTGCCACAGTTCAACTTGCCATGACCAAGTCACCGCAACCAACTCATTATGGCCAACTCGCTGCAAGATAGCTCATCGCAGGACTATTCTACAATTCAATTTAGTTATTTAAAATAATTCTAAAAATATTTTAATTTTTGCGATTCCTATTTCATTTTGTCCCTCCTTTGGCATCCTTTCTTTAATTATTCTATTCCACCTCGAATATTAGTAGAAGTCTTGTGCTTCGGCAAGTTGGCCATGGTGAGTTGTCCTGTGGCAAGTTGGCCATGGTGAGTTGTCCTGTTGCAAGTTGTCTGTGGTGAGTTGGCCATGGTGTGCTGCCACAGATCCACCCTCTTTCGCTCTTTTAATGTTCCAGTACAATTTACAATTTCTGCGGATTTCAGATGTCCATATTTATTTTTAGACTTGCTGTTTTGAGCTTTATCAATTCTAGTTGAAACGTTTAGCTCAGGGGTCTCCAACCTTAGCAACTCTAAGACTTGTAGACTTCAACTCCCTGGGAGTTGAAGTCTACAAGTCTTAGACTTGCTGAGGTTGGGGACCCCTGGTTTAGCTTATCAATTAAACATTCACCATCAAGAAGCACTATTTCTATAGCCCATTGGCAGGACAGGTAATGGAAGCCTCAATGTCTTTCCCTCAAGTAACAGAACTAAATAGAATAGAATAGAATGGAATGGAATGGAATGGAATAGAATAGAATAGAATAGAATAGAATAGAATGTAGAATAGAATAGAATGTAGAATATGATAGGATAGGATAGGATAGGATAGAATAAAATAGAATAAAATAGAATAGAATTCTTTATCGGCCAAGTGTGATTGGACACACAAGGAATTTGTCTTGGTGCAAATGCTCTCAGTGTACATAAAAGAAAAGATACATTTATCAAGAGTCAAGAATCATAAGGTACAGCACTTAATAATAGTCATAGGGTACAATAAGCAATCAAATAGAGTGCATACTGTCTATATTGTGGCTCAAAAATTCTGTTTTTTTTTAAACATTTCTGATACCCCACATCATTTGTTTGTTTCACAATTGTATGTTCAGTGGAGTTTCCTTCCTAATTTTGTCCCGCTCCATTTAGGATACAGAATCCATGACCTTAGTATGAGCCCCCTGCACCAAGTAGAGCTGGCAGCAGGAGAGAAGCTATCCTTAAATTGCACAGCAAGGACCGAGCTAAATGTGAGAATTGAGTTTCAATGGGATTTCCCTTCGAAACAGGTAAGAGAAGGAAGGAGCTTCCAAATCCAAGAGGAATTTGCTAAGGGGGCATGTCGTGCATTATAACCAAATACAATGATCAAAATGATCAATTTGAGTCATCATCCTCAATCAGTTGATGTCTGATTATTAGTAGCAATAGCGTCGATTGAGCTGGACCACTGAGAGTCAGTTAGGAGCTTCCCAATTTCAAATCCTCTCTGAACCAAGATTTGTTTCTCTTCTATCTCCCCTCTCTGTTTCCTGGAGACAACCGGTATACACAAAACTTACATGACGCCAGGATTGTGGGAAAGTAGAAGAGAGAAAACACAAAATGGAAGGGGTTTTGAGAGTACTGAGATGGAAGGGCTAAGCAGGGAAAATAAATCTGGGGTGTGGTTGCCTGTGGAACATTGGGAAGCGCGTTCTTTTTATGTAGTTATTTTTTATTAAAGTTTTTTTTAAAGAAGATAAAAACCAATGCAAATCCCTATTACAGGGGTCTTCAAACTTGACAGCTTTAAGATTTGTGGACCAACTCCCATAATTCCTCCTCCAGTCATGTTAGCTCAGGAATTCTGGGAGTTGAAGTCCACAAGTCTTAAACTGGCCAAGTTTGAAGATCCTTGTCCTATTAAGAAAGAAAAAGAAAGAAAAAGCTGAAAGTTCAAGAAAGAAAAAAAAGTAAAACGTAGAAAATGTAGAAAGTAAAAGGTAGAAAAGAAAGCAAAAAGATACAGTGAAGTAACGTCCAATCTTGATGGAAGTTACAAGGCCAATTATAATTTTACCTCCTATTCTATGGGTACAAGTTAACTCTCTCTTCTTTCTATATTCTACCCTGACAAACAATCAAAACTATAAATCATACATTTATTTTTGTATGTGTTCTGTTTTACCCAAAAATGTCCATTAGAGGTTGGAGAGCATGTTCAAAGGGCAAGTTGATTGGACTCCTCTTAACCCCTGTAGAACCACTGAGTTGCAGGCAGAGAAGCGTTACCCCCTGCATAGAGTTCCTGCTTGGTGCAACTTTGGTGCAATGACAAAGAAAGGAAATTCATAGGTCAGAAACGCATGAGCAATTGCTAAATGGCTCATTCCAATCTGGTGCCGTTTTTTATTTTTAATTTATTTTTATTATGCTTTTTCACATTGACATATCTCATTCTCATCTTTAACAACACTGTGGCATCGTTGTTACATATACAAATCTCCATACATTTATATTCAATTATATACATTTATATACATTTTTCTTATCTCTACTGTTCTTATTCCTACTATTCAACCATTCATACCAATTATCCCAGACCGTGTAGTACTCTGACTCTTCTTTGCCTTTTAGCTCTAGAGCTTTATCCATCTCAGCACATTCTAATATCTTCTGGATTACTAATTCCTCCAGCGGTATACTATCTTGCTTCCATATCTTGCATTGTGCGAATGCAATCCTTGCCGCTGTCGTTATGTATAGTATCATGTATTTGGTCTTTTTACTACATTTCCCCTTAATTATTCCTAAAATTAAGTTTAAATTTGAACTTTATTTGCCATACAACCAACTCCATATTTTGACCCAGTATTTTTTGGCTTTGGGGCATAGCCACCACATGTGGAACAAAGTACTCTGGCTCTGTTTACATTTCCAACATCTTGATTTCATATTGGGATACATCTTTGCCAATCTCATTGGTGCCCTTTTTAACAGGAGTAATGTTCATCTTGAGCCACAGCGGTGCAGTGGTTAGAGTGCAGTACTGCAGGCTACTTCTGTTGCCTGCTGGCTGCCTGCAATTTGGCAGTTCAAATCTCACCAGGTTCAAGGTTAACTCATCCTTCCATCCTTCTTAGGTTGATACAATGAGGACCCAGATTGTTGAGGGCAATAGGCTGACTCTGTAAACCACTTAGAGAGGGCTACAAAGCACTGTGAAGCAGTATAGTAAATCTAAGTGCTATTGCTATCTACTCCAGTGGCTACATCAACTGAGTCTGTCCTAGGAATCAGAAACTTAATGCTGATAACCAATTTTAAGCTATTGGGAAGGGAGATCTTTAGGCTTGTGAGTCAAAATCTGCAAGATTTTGGACACAGCATTGTGAATGAGCCTTGCCTTTTTGTGCATACATGTACAAAGGGTTGGATCTTTGATTGTGTTCTGACCCAGGCTTAGCAGAACCAAGAAACAGACTCCTTGTCCCGCAAAACCTCCTCTTTATTTAGTTACTGTGAATTCATGGCATTCACACACAGAAAAGTCCCAGAAATAATCCTTCCAAGGGTTAATTACAAGAACAGACCTTATCAGTCCTTCGATAGTTGCCAGGTCTAGAGCTTCCAGTTGGGCAAAGCTGTAAATTAAATACCTGGCAAGGAGTCTCTATGAGGCACGAACTCTGATAAGCAAATCTTTCAAATGAGATATGAACTAATTGTCTCCTGCAACCACCACTCCTCTTTTGCTTCTATTTTTTCCCCAGGGAGGGGCCACTGAATGTCCATGTGTACCTTTTTTCCTGAGTTGGCCCCTGTTCCTTAGTTGTTCTCCTCTCCTGACAGCTCTGCGCATATGCACATCTGGAACAGGCTCCAACTGTTCTTCTTCCCCACTTATCTCCAACTCCGAAGGCAGCTGAGAAATGTCAGATGGCTCTGGCCCTATCTCTGCTTCCTATGCAGAGCATCCATCAGAGCCTTCCCCAGATTCCAGGACAGACCTAAGTTCCTCCCCAACCTCCTCATCATCTGAGTGTGTCGCCAGCTCCACTGGCAGCTGGCGGGCCACAACAGATTGTAATGCTATCTCCTGCACCAGCCTAGTCTACAGCTGAAAGGATAATGCTGAGTAAAATGCCTTTGAATTCTGTTGCAGAAAATGAATGCTGCGTTCAAGGAAGGGATGACAGCCTTGGGCAGTGAAATGAAGAAGTTTGTGAGCACCCTCACTATCGAACACGTGACTTTAAGCGATGGGGGTCTGTATATCTGCACGGCCACCAGTAGCCAGATGATGAGGAAACACAAAATTAATGTCATTGTTCACGGTAAGTCTTGATTCAGGATGGGCTTGGACTTTATGGTTCTAAACTGTGAGCTCCTAGGAGAAACCATGAAATGAATTGTCCACAAGCAGTTTGAGTCCAACTTCCGTTCATCTTCAGGATGAATCCTATAAGCCAGTGATTTCTCAATCCATGGTCTGTGGACCCCCTGGGATAGGTGATGTCATCACAGGGAGTCCACAAAATCTTGAAAAAAATGTTGATTTAAATCTTGAATTAGGTTTTGGGACCTGGAGGGGCTGGGATGGATTGACAGCCTTTGTGGTGTGGATGGGTTCAGACATGCTAGCTAAACTGCTGGGTCTTAGTTTAGCAAGAAACATGGCTTATTCCTTATTGCTACTGTGGCTTGTTCCATAAACTATATCTTGGAGGGATATTTGACTCCTTCCATATTGGTCAATTCAGTGGGTTTTGTTTTGTTTTTTTGTTTTATTATAGGATGAGTGAAAATAAATAAATATAAGTTGATTGCTTTGAGTAGTGAAAGCCTGATTTTGGTTTCTAAAGTCAATAAGCAATTTGACAACTGTATTTCTTACTAAGGGTAACAGTACAGTACATTATATTATTAATTAGGTAAACTATATGTAAATATGTGCTGTTTTATTGTTAGCCGCCCTGAGTCCTTAGGGAGAAGGGCGGCATACAAGTCGAATAAATTATTATTATTATTATTAATATTACGAACTGTACTGTCCATTGTTTTAAATGATTATCTTATCAAATTTTTTGATAGAAAAGCCTTTTCTCTTTTTGGGCAAAATGCCACTTGTGGTGGAGACAATTCTCAGAGAACCTACTAAAGTGCCGGTATTATTCAAAGCGTATCCCCTCCCAGAAGCAAAATGGTAAGAACCTGAGCAAATCTTATTCTTCTTTAGCTTCTCTCCCTTTCTGTATACATTTTACAATGTCCAATCACATAGAAACACTGAAGTTCTAAAAGAAAATGTTGGGTTTCTGATTTCTTTGTGAACAGCGGAAGAAAGCATAACCCAAAATAAAGTGTTATGCTTTTGTTATTATGGTGATGTTACTTGCTAAAAGTATATGCTTAGTGTTTAACTGCTTCCATTTTTTTACATTTTTCTTTTCAAACAAATGAAAATCCCTATTTAGCACTGAACTTCACTGAGAATTGCAGACAGATAACCTTTTCTCGCAACTCTAACCTAATCTTGCTGCAATGTACTGAGAATGTAGGAAGTAGAAGGTGGTTAGATTGTATTCTCTGTTCTCTGTCCTCATCTTTCAAGCCACGGGATCAACTGTGTTTTGCAGGTATAAAAACGGAGAGGCCATTGTTGCAAATCGTACGGTGAAACTTGGTTACTCTTTAATTATTACTGAAATGAGTGAAAAAGATGCTGGGAATTACACCGTTGTGCTGACCAATCCCATTAACCAGCAGTGTGAGAAACACACATTTCATCTGGTGGTAAATGGTAAGATCTTGTTCCACTTTTTAAAAAAAACTACATTGCTGCTAATTGTTAATAAACTGGAGGGGAAGTGGCATAGCGTTCTCTACTAAGTTTAGAGAGATTGTTCTTAAAGCATCATGTGCCAAGAAAAGTTACATTTGTAGGAGCCTACTTATCAAAAGGGTAAAGCACATTTAAGAGATATACAGGTGAGACCATTTCTAAAATGTGCAAGTTAACAATCCCACCCACCTTCCTGTCCTAATCTATTGCAACTCCATTCCCAGCTCACATTTTCCATTTTGATCCCTCTCAGGTCATGTGAATGTTGGTTCTATTTGCTGTTCATTCCACTTTAGACACTCTAGTCCAGTGGTTGCCAACCAATGGGCTGGGGACCACTGGTAGTCCATGAGAAAATTTTGGTGGTCACCCCCAAAGCACCCCCCCAAAGCAATTAATCCAGGCTGCGTGGGAACACAAGGCTTGTGTCGCTTACATTGCAAACAAGATGAAGTAGTGAGGGGAGGGGGGAAAGGGCAGAGGGGGAGAACTTGCCCCACATGCCCCACGCACCTGGCCTGGCCACTGGGTTGCTTCTTTTTTCTTCTTTCTTCTTCTGCTTTCACTGCACGCAAGGAAAGCAGCAAAAAGTCTTTCTTTCGCAAAAGTCTTTCTTTCGCTCCCCCAAACTCCACCAGAAATGAGTCTTTGGGACTCTGCAAGGCATCCTGCTCCAAGAGGCTGCACCGGCAAAGACTCATTTCTGGCGGAGTTTGGAGGAGAGAAAGACAGACTTCTGCTGCTTCTGCTGCTTTCCTTGCATGAAGCCAAAAGTCTCTCTCTCTCTCCCACCCCCCGAGAACGGAGCTGGAAATGGTATCATGCGATCCCAAATAAAGAATGATTGATCAGTAGGAAAATGCGGTGGGGCATTTTCCTGCAGACTTTTTTTGGGATTTTCCCAGGGTCTCTAGTCCGCAGGATTTAAAATTATGAGTTTGATAGTCCCTGAGGTCCAAAATGTTGGCGACCCCTGCTCTAGTAGTCTATTTACTTTTCACTCATTCACCCTAAGCTCTGACTGGCTACAACATTGGAGCAGCCCTCTCCCCTTCACTGTCCTATACAACAGTTCAAGTGCAAGGGGCTGTTATGTTCTGAATTGGGCAAGGGCTTTCTTTCTCCCCGCCCCCTCCAGTTGATCTAACTATGACCCAGTAGCCAGCTAGTGTAAGCCAGCTAAATATGAGCCAGCAGTGTACAGCAGCAGCCAAAAAAGCCAATGCAATCCTAAGTTGCATTAACAGAGGTAAGTAATCAAGATCAAGGGAGGTTCTAATACCACTCTATAAAGCCTTAGTAAGACCACACATAGAGTACTGCATCCAGTTTTGGTCAACACACTTATAAAAAGATGTTGAGATTCTAGAAAGAGTGCAGAGAAGAGCAACCAGGATGATTAGAGGACTGGAGACTAAAACATACAATGAACGGTTGCAGGAACTGGGCATGGCTAGTCTAGTGAAGAGAAGGACCAGGGGAGACATGATAGCAGTCTTCCAATAGTTGAGGGGCTGCCCCAGAGAGGAGGGGGTCAAGCTATTTTCCAAAGCACCTGAAGGTCAGACAAGGAATAATGGATGGAAACTGATCAAGGAGAGATTCAACCTAGGAATAAGGAGAAATTTTCTGACAGAAAAATCAACCAATGGAACAGAAGTTGCCTTCAGAAGTTGTGGGAGCTTCATCCCTGGAGGCTTGGACTGCCATCTGTCAGAAATGGTGTAGGGTCTCCTGCTTGGGCAGGGGGGTTGGACTAGATGACCTACAAGGTCCCTTCCAACTCTGTTAATCTGTAGTGAGGTCTGCCTTCTCTGCATGGGAAGGGCAAGAAGAAGGGGAATGATCAATTTAGGTTGTAGTGACCTTAATCTGAATTATTTATTTATTTATTTATTTTTTAATTTAATTTTATTTGACTTGTATGCCGCCACTCTCCGAAAGGACTCGGGGTGGCTCACAGATAAAAACATAGAACAATAAATAATTTTTTAAAAAAAGATTAAACCTAACAAGCCAAATCCAACAGTAAAAATCCAATTAAAATCCCACCCTCCCCCACAGGAGGTCAGTCCAGCCCAGCCTGTAAGAACAACCAGGTTTTTAGATTGTGCTGGAAAGAGGAGAGATCGGGGGCCAGCCGGAGCTCAACAGGTAGTTGGTTCCATAAGGCGGGAGCCGCTACAGAATAGGCCCTTCCCCGGGGCACCGCCAGCTGACATTGTCATGCGGACGGCAGCCCGAGGAGTCCCAGCCTGTGTGCTCGCACAGGGCGATTGGTATTTGATGTCGGCAGGAGACGCTCCCGCAAGTACCCTGGACCCAAGCCATGAAGGACTTTGAATGTTAATACCAACACCTTGAATCTCACCCAGAGGGCAACCGGCAACCAATGCAGCTCACACAGGAGGGGCGTAACATGGGGGTACCGGGAAACTCCCATCACAACCCGCGCGGCCGCATTTTGCACCAGTTGGAGCCTCCAGATGGTACGCAAGGGCAATCCTAAATAGAGAGCGTTGCAGTAGTCGAGTCGGGATGTGACAAGTGCATGAGTAACCGTGTGAAGGGCATCTCGATCCAGGTACAGGCGCAACTGGTGAACCAGCCAAATTAAATACTAATCTTGTTCCATAGCTAAACCACTGCAATCTAGGCTTGAGTTTAAATTGACTTCATGAACAGCAGCCCTGGAACAGTAGAGAAGACTAGCAGTTTGGGCTGAAGTACAGAAGAGCCCTTAGTTTGGTAGACAAGTGTCAAAAAACCCTGTGCCCATAGACACAGGTTGGAAAACCCCAAAAAAGTCTGCAGCCATCTTAAAAAAAGCAATTTTTTCTAAACCGTTACAAGTTTGTAAAATGTAATTCTGACACAAGAAGATTAATGTCTGATAATATTCTGAGACTTTGAGAAGTCAAGAGAACTTGATGGTTTCACCCAAGGCTTCATGTGGGATGATCAAGGCTGGTTGTCCCTATTTTTTTTTGTTCCTCTTTCTCTGATGGTATCACCCAAAATAGCCCCATAACCTTTGGGGTCCTTAGATGTCATCAAAAAATCAAAAACATCACCATCATCAAAAACATCATCAAAAAAGCACAACAAAGAATGTTCTTTCTGCACCAATTCAGGAAGCTCAAACTGCCCAAGGAGCTGCTGATATAGTTCTACAGAGGAATTATTGAGGCTGTCATCTGCACCTCTGTCTGGTTTGGTTCTGCAACCCAACAGGACAGACACAGACTTCAGAGGATAATTAGGACTGCAGAAAAAACCATTACTACCAACCTGCCTTCAATCGAGGACTTGTATACTGCACCAGTCAAAAAGAGGGCTGTGAAATATTTACTGACCCCTTACACCCAAGACATACAGGTGAAACTCAAAAAATTAGAATATCGTGCAAAAGTTCTTTTCTTTCAGTAATGCAACTTAAAAGGTGAAACTAATACATGAGATAAGACTCATTACATGCAAAGCAAGATAGTTCAAGCCGTGATTTGCCATAATTGTGATGATTATTGCTTACAGCTCATGAAAACCCCGAATCCACAATCTTCCATTGACTTAAAATGCCATGACAGCTAAAGTGGGATGTTTTCTGTTTTTCAGCCCTCTTTGATAGAACCTGGATTTTTACAATCGTAAACAAGTAGCAAAAACAATATAGGATGATGTATGGAGGGCCCGATGTATTTGCTTTGTTTGACTTCAGTAACCTCCTCTGTTTATTTATTTTTGGAAAAGGAGGGGAAAGAGACAGGCTTTTGAAAATCCAGTTTTGTTACAGAAAGAATGTTGTTTTTAATGTGTTGTATATTTTGGTTTGGGCTTTGTGTCCTGGTCTTTTCCTGTCCTCATGCTTCTTCTAACTCCTGGACCACATTGTTTACTTCCCATTACCCCGCCCATCCTGTCATCTTGAGCTTCACCCTTTGCATGCCTTCTTCCTTTACATCCTCAAGAAACTTCCTTGCCTTTGCTTAAAAAAT
Source organism: Naja naja (assembly GCA_009733165.1). Taxonomy (NCBI): domain Eukaryota; kingdom Metazoa; phylum Chordata; class Lepidosauria; order Squamata; family Elapidae; genus Naja; species Naja naja. Next base: position 68,094,144 of record CM019151.1, read on the forward strand.
AAATATAAAGGTGAAACTCGAAAAATTAGAATATCGTGCAAAAGTTCATTTCTTTCAGTAATGCAACTTAAAAGGTGAAACTAATATATGAGATAGACTCATTACATGCAAAGCAAGATAGTTCAAGCCATGATTTATCATAATTGTGATGATTATGGCTTACAGCTCATGAAAACTCCAAATCCACAATCTCAGAAAATTAGAATATGACATGCAATCAATAAAACAAGAATTGTACATAGAACAATATCAGACCTCTGAAAAGCATAAGCATGCATATGTACTCAGTACTTGGTTTGGGCCCCTTTTGCAGCAATTACTGCCTCAATGCGGCATGGCATGGAAGCTATCAGCCTGTGGCACTGCTGAGGTGTTATGGAAGACCAGGATGCTTCAATAACGGCCTTCAGCTCTTCTGCATTGTTCAGTCTCATGTCTCTCATCTTTCTCTTGGCAATGCCCCATAGATTCTCTATGGGGTTCAGGTCAGGCGAGTTTGCTGGCCAATCAAGCACAGTAATCCCACGGTCATTGAACCAGGTTTTGGTGCTTTTGGCAGTGTGGGCAGGTGCCAAGTCCTGCTGGAAAATGAAGTCAGCATCCCCATAAAGCTCATCTGCGGAAGGAAGCATGAAGTGCTCCAAAATCTCCTGGTAGATGGCTGCGTTGACCCTGGACTTAATGAAGCACAGTGGACCAACACCAAAAGATGACGTGGCTCCCCAAATCAACAGACGGTGGAAACTTCACACTGGACTTCAAGCATCTTACAGTGTGTCCCTCTCCATTCTTCCTCCAGACTCTGGGTCCTTGGTTTCCAAATGAGACGCAAAAGTTGCTCTCATCAGAAAAGAGGACTTTGGACCACTGAGCAACAGGTCAGGTCTGTTTTTCTTTAGCCCAGGTAAGACGCTTCTGACGTTGTTTGTTGTTCAGGAGCAGCTTGACAAGAGGAATACAACATTTGAAGCCCATGTCCAGGATCCGTCTGTGTGTGGTAGCTCTTGATGCACTGACTCCAGCCTCAGTCCACTCCTTGTGAAAGTCCCCAACACTTTTGAATGGCCTTTTCCTGACAATCCTCTCCAGGCTGCGGTCATCCCTGCTGCTTGTGCACCTTTTTCTTCCACACTTTCCCCTTCCACATAACTTTCTATTAATGTGCTTTGATACAGCACTTTGGGAACATCCAACTTCTTTTGCAATTACCTTTTGACGCTTTCCCTCCTTATGGAGGGTGTCAATGATGGTTTTCTGCACAACTGTCAGGTCAGCAATCTTTCCCATGATTGTGATTCCTACTGAACCAGACTGAGAGACCATTTAAAGGCTCAGAAACCCTTTGCAGGTGTTCTGGCTTAATTAGCTGATTAGAATGGGACACTTTGAGTCTAGAATATTGCACCTTTTCACAATAATTTTCTGAGATTGTGGATTTGGGGTTTTCATGAGCTGTAAGCCATAATCATCACAATTATGACAAATCACAGCTTGAACTATCTTGCTTTGCATGTAATGGATCTATCTCATATATTGGTTTCACCTTTTAAGTTGCATTACTGAAATAAATGAACTTTTGCACGATATTCTAATTTTTTCAGTTTCACCTGCATAGCCAGGTTGGTGGTTCAGGAAGAACGACATCCCACAGTTAGCAATCATCATATCCAAATTCTCCTAGGGAGTGATGTTGGTCACAACTGGCTGAACCAGTTTTCATTGTCCAAAATACAGATTAACAGAGTTGGAAGGGACCTTGGAGGTCATCTATTCCAACCTCACCCCCGCCCAAACAGACCCTACACAATTTCTGACAGATGGCAGTCCAGACTCTTCTTGAAAGCTTCCAGTGATGAAACTCCCACAACTTCTGAAGGCAACTTCTGTTCTATTGGTTGATTGTTCTCACTGTTCTCAGAAAATTTCTCCTTATTTCCAGGTTAAATCTCTCCTTGTTCAGTTTCCATCCATTGTTCCTTGCCTGGCCTTCAGGTGCTTTGGAAAATAGCTTGACCCCCTCCTCTCTGGGGCAGCCCCTCAAATATTGGAACAATGCTGTCATGTCTCCTCTGGTCCTTCTCTTCACTAGATTAGCCATGCCTAGTTCTTGCAACCGTTCATCATATGTTTTAGTCTCCAGTCCTCTAATCATCCTGGTTGCTCTTCTCTGCACTCTTTCTAGAATCTCAACATCTTTTTATAGTGTGTTGACCAAAACTGGATGCAGTACTCTAGGTGTGGTCTTACTAAGACTTTATAGAATGGTATTAGAACCTCCCTTGATCTTGATTACTTACCTCTGTTAATGCAACTTAGGATTGCATTGGCTTTTTTGGCTGCCGCTGTACACTGCTGGCTCATATTTAATTGATTGTTCACTGTGGACTAAGGTAAGGCTGGCTGAACCAGTGTTCATGAAATGGACAGTCAAAATGGTATAAGGTTTCCTGCTTCTGCAGGGGGGGTTGGACTAAATGACCCCCTTCTGTTATTCTGTTAAATGATTCAAGATGGTAACAAGGAGCAAAGAGCAGTTTTTCACTTTCAGAATCTGACTGCACCTGAAGAAGAACCAAACCTTTAAAAGGCATGAATTCTTTTGTGGTCATTTAACTGGGTGCCAAATAAGTAAGGAAGCAGATTTTTATTCTGTCTGCCCAGCCCATTCTGGTGCAACATTCTGTCTTTTCTCCTAGAAATGAATTAACCTTTCACTTAAATTGCAATAAGGAAAGAAAAGGAGTAATGGTTGATCCAGGGGGAAAAAGTGCCACCTTGCTGGTTGGCATGCAGCCCATAGTCATAATGTGGTTGCTTGTTTTTCATTTAGTATGAACCAAAGTTCATTTAACATTCTAGCTGAAGATTGAATCCATTGTCCTGTTATTATTCCCTACAGTAGGGAAATTAGTGAGGAGGTTGTTACAGTTAGTTAGGAGGTAGTTAGATGCCTTCAAAACCTAGAGAATGCTTGAAGGCCTGATGATTGCGTGCCATTGATGAGTTCTCCTACCATCAGTTTGTCAAATCTCACAGCCTTTGTCAGATCTTCTGGTAGCAATTTCATTAGTGTTTCATTTGCGGAAAACTTCCTTTTTCATGTCCTAAATTTCCTGACTCATTTTTATTTATATTTGATTTGATTTGGTTTGTCAGTTGCTTACAAGATAATAGGTATAAGTGGACTTCCGGGTTGAGCCTTCTCGAGAACGGGCAGCGGTTTGTGATCGCCCACCACCGCAGCCTGGCTCTTGCGTCGGAGAGCCCCGATCCTGCAAGGTTCGGGGCTGAAGCTGCCTCGTAGGGGCGGCGGAGAAAGGGAAATCTGCCAGCCAGAGTGAGGGGAGCCGCATCTCCCCTTTGGTCTGGTCTTTTCCTCCGAAGACGCCAAGAAGTGGTGGTCAGAAATGGCCACCTCAAGAGAAGGTCTCAACGGGATTAAGATTGGTGCAGGAGGAAAGAGAGAAGTCGACAGCAGAGGAACCGAGTATCGGATGGTAAGATCAAGGCACCGGGATTAAGATAAAGATGAGTTTTTAAAAAAGAAACAGAAGGCGTAGTTCCAAGTGAAGGAAAAATAAGTAAAATATTTTTGACAGCTATAAGGGGCTTCAACCAGGAAAGGAAGAAGCCAGCGTAAGAACTTAAGTTTGGGGCTTGGAAAATTTTGAATATCAAAATAAAAGGAAAGGGTTCTGTGCAGAAAGTGCCACTTTGTGGAGAAAAATTGGAAGTTAAAGAAGAAAGAAACTATCTTGTTCCTTTGTGGATTGGAGTTGTTACATTTTAAAGAGACGCTGAAATAAAAAAGCAAGACTCATAGAAAGTGAAAGCTTGAATACACAAAGACGGACTACCGGACTAATTGGTGATATTGATATAGACTCTGGACCTGGGTTAGGATTATAGAAAATTTAAAGAAGGAGAAATAAGGAAAATAAAAATTCTGGTGGCCATCCAAAGAATTAAAAATGGAGTTTAAAAGTATGAAAGAACTGCTACAGGAAGTGACTGAACTAACTTGGCTCGTTGCAGAAAACATGGGCATTGAAATGCTGAATAAAGAAGAAGAAAGAACCTTGGAAAGGGAGGAGCCAGCACAAGAGAAAGCCATGTTAAAAAGACAATTAATACAAAGATTAATACAAATAAAAGGGAAAGGAAGGGTGGCTAAAAACGGAACCTAAGAAAGTATCTAAAAAGGGGAACATTTATGAAATTAAGCATGTTAGAAAGGCTCAGAAGGAAAGGGAACAGAAAGGTAAAGAGAGAGAGGGGGATTCAAACTGATAGAGAAGGGGGAGAGCAGGATAAAGGAGGAGAAGGAGCCAGCACAAGAAAGCCATTTTAAGAAGACAACTAACACAAAGATTAATACAAATAAAAGGAAAGGGAGGATGGTCAAAAAAATGAAACTTAAGAAGGTAATTAAAAGGGGAACATTTATGAAATTAGGCATGTTAGAAAGGTCCAGAAGGATAGAGAGCAGAAAGGCAAAAGAGAGAGAGAGGGATTTAAACTGGATAGAGAAGGGGGATAGCGGGATAAAAGAGAGGAGAAGGAACAAGAAACAAGAACAAAAGATAGAGAGACATGGGAATTACATAATGAAGAAAGAAACTTGTTTGCATAGAGATAATGGCTAATCTATTAAAAAGGGGGGTTCTGCATGAAGAAATGGTAATAAGAATATATTGTAATTATAAAAGTGTAAAACAATAGGGGTTACTGACAATCTTTACTGGTAAAAGGTCACATTTTTATTTCTTATTTACAAAAGAAAGGTAAACGATGATTAGATAAATTGAATTAATTGAAATGATTTTAGAAAACGTCTAAAAATGAGATTTGTCAATAACCAAGATTAGTTATTTTTATTATTATCTTGGAACCATAAATAAACCTTAGGGGGGATATGTGTTGCAGAACCCGATTGATTAGAGATATATTGTAAGGGAGCTTTTCTTTTCTCTTTTTTCTTTTTTCTTTTTCCCTATCTTTCGTTTTAAAGGGAATGATTATGATTATGCTACTATATTAACCACTGAGGTGTCACTTTCAAAGTAGTAAAAGGGGGCAAGTCTAGGTTTTTTTTCTCATTCTTTTAGTGTCAAAATCTGTACGGATTTAGAATTATGGAGAGAATATGTGATGAAAGGGCAAATCTGACGGACAAAAGAATTCTGTAAATGATAAAAGAGTATTAACAATGTGAAGATAATTAAAGGATAGATATGGATGAACTTTATCTTTAATATGATGGGCAAATATATTGTTATTTGTAAGATTTATAAATGATGTTTTAAAATATATATATATGTTTGCAATTAACTTGAAATGAACTGGGGGTTACACAGATTGAGATTAAGATTTGAGATTAGGATTAATTTCTTTGACCCTTTGTCTGTTAAAATGGAATAGAAGTGAAGTTAAATGCTTAAAATGAATATAGACCTACTGTCATATTTGCATGTAAAAGTGACAACCCGGGAACATGCTGTCTACTGAAAAGAGCTGTTTTAAAAAATTGTTAAAAATTGAATAAAATTTGTTTATAAAAAAAAATAGGTATAAGTGTAAACATGAGTAAGAATACAGGAAATAGGTACGAATAAATGGGGATAATACGACAGGGACGATAGGCATGATGGTGCACTTATGCACGCCCCTTACAGACCTCTTAGGAATGGGGTGAGGTCAATAGTGGATAGTTTGTGGTTAAAGGAGTGGGGGTTTGAGGATGTAACAACAGAGTCAGGTAGTGCATTCCAGGCATTGACCACTCTGTTGCTGAAGTCCTACTTTCTGCAATCAAGTTTGGAGCGGTTTACATTGAGTTTGTATTTGTTGTGTGCTTGTGTATTGTTGCAGTTGAAGCTGAAGTAGTCATTGACTGATAGGACATTGTAGCAGGTAATTCAGTCCAACTGTGTTGTGGTTAGCCGGCAGCAGGTGCGGACGGCTAAGGAGATCGAGGACTCAGATGAGGGGCCAGGACCATTAGGGAGTGGACTGCTGCCTTCAGAGATTGTGGGGGCTGGCAGCAGCGATGAGGAGGTTCCCGAGGAGCCTGTGCCAAGTGTGCATGCGCGCAGGATTGCTCGCAGGAAAGAGCAGCTGCAACAGCACGGGCAACTCGGGAGTAAGGCTGCAAGGTAATGGCCCCTCCTTCAAGAAGATAAAAGCCAGCTGTGAAGCAAATGTTCTTTGCAGGAAGCAAAGATGTTTTGAAACTCAGCCTCGTGGTCATTACAGTATCTTAAGTTGGTATTTGAAGACTCTTGTGTTGTGAAATATTTCTTATCTGTGATTCTTGGCAGTCTTGTACAGTTTTGGCAAGGTTTGTGCTTATCAAAGTTAATTTGTTTGCAGCAGCCTTTTAAATGGAGATTCGTAAGACTCATTAAAAGGTTTCTGTCCCCTTTGATTATTGTTTGTCTTCTTGGAAAAGGGTTTGGGACAGAACAAACCGCGGCATAGTTCAAGGTTGTCCAAGCCCAAAATTTCAAGCCTGATGGTGTAGGGTATTCTGTTGCGAGCAGAGGAGTGTAGTACTCTTCTTGATGAGTGTAGACTCATCCAGAGTTGGCAGACATTAAAGTTTCCTCTAATGAGAGGACTTCAGTAACAGAAAGCGAATGATAGGCGTTGTTTCTTCCATCTCGTCTCACAGAATTACTTCCAGCTGGTTGCTACTCATTTATACTTATCTTTTCCTCTGCCAGTTCCACCTCAAATCGGGGAGAATGCTCTTCTGACTTCTGTGGATTCCTACAAGTATGGCTCCACCCAAACTCTTACATGTACAGTGTATGCAGTTCCAATGGTGACCCGCGTTCAGTGGTACTGGCAACTGGAAGAAGAATGCACTTTCAATCCACAGTAAGTAGAACGCAAGTTACCGGTGATTGCTTTTCCCACATTTAATTGGGTTACAAATACCTTGTGTTGGTGTTTGTTGATCTCTCGACAAATCTCTTCTGATCCTTTGGAAAATTCTTCTCCTGGAGGTGAGGCAGGCCCTGTCTCCTGGCCTTTCGAAAAGGGGTTAAAACATGGTTCCGTGGCCATGCCTGGGAAGCCCAAAAGAGCATGGATTTGTGGGGTTGGTTAGTTCTACGAGAGCCCTTCCTTTGCCTTTGCCCATCAATTTTAACAGGGTTATTCTTGCCTCCTTAATATATAGCTATAGCTATAGCTATAGATAGATATAGATGTAGATATAGATATGTGTCTGTGTATGTATCTATATCTTCTATATATATGAAAGTGAAATACCACTTACACATCATCACAAAATCTCCAGAACTGTAAAGCCTACAAACTTGAAATTTGGCACGTATGTTCCTCTTGCCTTCTACGTGCTCACTAAGAAAGGATTTTTCAAACTGACCATCAGAGCATTAGTATTTTGTATATTATTATTATTAATTATAATTAATTATTAATGTGCTCTGATGCTAAGGAGTTCTGTTCCCCCTTCCCACCTGAAAAGAAATCTCTTCCAAATGCAAAACACAAGCAGAGGAGAGGAGTTTCAGTTTCAGTTTTAGTTTCACAGCAGCAACCAGTTTTAGTACAGAACAGTTGAGCTAAGCCACGCCCATGCTCCTTGCTGTCTTCTTCTTGCTCACACAGCAAATACTGTTTCAGTTTCCATGTTTCAGTTTCAAAACAGCCCTCAACTCTCTCACACATTGACAGGATGCTAGCCAGATGAATACCGATGGATGCTGGTAGGCAGAGGCAGAATTTTTAAGTCAAAAATTTGACTCTTAACATTTTAATTTTTTTGTATTTCAATGTTTTATGGTACACCACCAAGAATCCATCTTTGAGGGAGATGGGTGATTTAGAAATGTGAAATATAAATAAATAATGTCGGTCTACATCCGGTTATGTCAAAACTACTCAAATTCCCTCCAGTTTTATTTGTGTGCCAGATTTTGGCTATAGGTGACTGCTGGCTCTCGGTTCTGGAAGTTTTTATTGTTGCTGATACATATAACAGATCTGTAGTGTTCTTCCCCAAGTTTCTCTCTTGGGGTGGCAAACCAGGCCTTCATTTGTCTGGGTGTCTTATCTCTAGCAAAGTGAATGTCAGTGGAAACCCCTTGATTGATGGTAGGAGTGATAGAGTGAGCTTCTGACCAAGGGCCACTTCACTTCCCTTATCTGAATTTTGCACAAGAACAGACTTCCTTTTAGAATAAAAAAAGAAAAAGAAAAGGGAATCTGTTTTCCTGTTGTTGTTTTGAAGACAACTTCCTTTCTGTCTTCTTCCTTTGGTGCCTAACTATTTCCTATGCAAGGTTGGGTAGTCCAGAGAAATACTGATTTCCACGTTAACCTTTGCCTTCCTTTTAACAAAATTCACGTCTGATTTGTTGATTTTTGTGAATGGAGGTTTATTTGCAAAACAACTGTTCCTTACCTTTAATATCTAACAGGGCTGAGCTGGCCAAAATAAGGAAAATTTACCTCAAGGGCCTGAGCATATTCCTTTGCATATAGCAGCAAGGACTTTTAGGCATCATATCAGAGTCTATGTATGATCCTAAAATAGGAGATGCAGAAAAATATTGCAGCACTTCAGGACTTTTGCTTTTCAGTGCTATAACCAACCAACTGGGGATGCTCCTTCAGTAGTGAATACTTCTCTCTCTATGTGGTATGGCTCTTCTGAATATAGACTCTTTGCTAAGAATTCTTGGAACTGAATGTTGCACAGCTGCAGGGCACAGAAGTTGAGAAAGGAATAACAGAATAACAGAGTTGGAAGGAACCTTGGAGGTCTTCTAGTCTAACCCCCTGCTCAAGCAGGAAACCTATACCATTTCAGACAAATGGTTGCCCGATCACTTCTTTAAAAACCTCCAGTGTTGGAGATCCAACAATTTCTAGAGGCAAGCTGTACCTCTGGTTCATTGTTCTCATTGTCAGGCAATTTCCCCTTAGCTCTAGATTGATTCTTTCCTGGATTAGTTTCCATCCATTGCTTCTTTTCCTACTTCGACCCCCTCTTCTTTATGGCAGCCTCTTAGATATTGGAACACAGCTATCAAGTCATCCCTTGTTCTTCTTTTCATTAAACTAGCCATACCCAATTTCTGCAACAGTTCTTCATATGTTTGAGCCTCCAGTTCCCTAATCACCTTAGTTGCTTTTCTCTGCACTCTTTCTAGAGTCGCAACATCTTTTTTATATCATGGTGACCAAGGTTGTTTGCACAATCATATATGCTCATTGAGTCACTATATTCATAAAACACATATAGGCAACTTCTACCTCCCTAACTCCATCTTCAGCTATAGAGCTCCCATGGAGCTCAGCTGATTAGTTAGCTACAACATAGTGGAAGTAAGTCCTTAATTACACTTAGACATGAGATGGTTTCATTTCCCTACTCCAAGTAGTTCATGCAAAGTGAGATCACAGGAACATGGTTTTTAATCTCACTTTCCTGGCAATTTATATTCATTCATTCATTCATTCATTCAATTTCTATACCACCAATGAGTCAGAGTGGCTGACAATTAAAAAAACCTATTAGTTAAAAATACTAAAAACTTTTAAAAACAATAAAAACAAAAACATTAGATTAGATTTTATATATATGCAAGAAACTTGGCCAGTATCTCCACAATAAACATTGCACAAAAAATGTAGTTTGCCACCTGCTGTTAACAATTGTGATACTTTTTTGTGATCTTTTCGTTATCAAGATGAAATTTCTTTGATTTTTCTCAGCCAAGCTGGAATTGGGAATAATCCCTATGCATGTAAGAAATGGAAAAACATAGCAGACCGAAGAGGTGGAAATCAGATTGAGATCTTAAAAGATCAGTTCGTTGCTATTGCTGGGAAAATGAAGGTGAGACATTGATTTCTTGTTTGCTATTTGCAAAGCTGTTGGAAAGTTGGGTGGTAGAATTTAAGTTTCTACATTGCAGTTCGCACTGTGCACAAACAAAATTCCATATAAAGAAAGAACTGTGGACATAAAACAGAAAATGACATTATCCAGTGACCAAAAATGGAGAAAGAATTATAAATTCTTCCTGGGCTCCAGAATGTTATCTGCTGGTCTTAGTTATCATTTAGCCCCAGTAACTTAGCAGTAAAATAGATTTGATAGCAGAATGCATCAAGCTAAACAAAACTTGGCAGGTATTTTTTTTGTTACCATTATTAATCATCCCTAACATTTATTATCATAAATATATGCATTGAAATGCTAATTTTAAAGGGTTTAGAAAAGGTTCACAAAAGATAAAATTTAAAAGAGTTGAAACTGAGCAGTTGGGTTTAGTCAGACATGGCATTTTAACTGTCCTTGGAGACTTTTGATATGATATGAGAAGCAATATAGAAATGATGCTAATGATAACAGTCATAAATGTGTTTCCTTGGCATTAAGCCCCATAAAATAAGGGCTTTTCTCCAGCAAGTATGCAGTTTCATGTATAGCTTAAGGCTGCAATTTTAAGCAACTATTTAATATTTACTGCCTCTATTTGTATTAAGATTCTTAGATCAATGAATCAATTCTTAGCAGAAAATTCATTCTGAACTCAGTAGGACTAAATTTTACATGAGTCAGGGTTGAGTCAGGCCTGATCAGTGTGATATCAAAAGTTATTTCTAAAGAATGTGCTGGTTTTTCAGCTTCACTTCACCTCTGGATTTTTGTGGACAGCAATAAACTCTCTATTGACTATTGTTGAATGATCAACAGTTGAGGAATGATCAACAGTTTTTCTGATGACCCAGGGTGTGGCACAAAGGCAACACAGTCAGATAATCAATAGGAGTCCCTTTATTAGCTCCAACTTTGCCCCCAATGTCTTGGTTACCTTCTGGGAGAAAAACTCCCAGGAACAGCCTTTGACTGCAGAGAATCAAGTCCAAAACATATAGTTACAAAAACTGTAACTATAAGTCCAATCAGGGCAAAACGAGGTAATTAGTTTGGCAGGGCAGGAGCAAGAATTCCAGACGTGAAGGCATGCCCAAAACTCAACATGTTTGGGAAGACACCAGGAACACAGATAAGCAAAGTCAACACAAGATAAACTCACGGTTTCTCCCAGCAACTACCGCACTCAGCATGCATCTCTTTTAAACTCTCATTCCCAGGTGTGGCTAATCAGGTGTGGCTAATGAAGGGAATCAGGTCCTTTTCCTCCCCTGTAAGCCATGCAACCCACGTTGCTCTCTTCTCCATTCCTCCTTGCGTGCTCTAGGATGAAGAGGGGGTGGGCCTGGGTCTTCCTCTGAACTCCCTCTCCCTTGTTCTACCTCTCTCTTGTTCTACCTCTCCCCTGCTCTGCCAGCCGGACTTTGCCCTTCCCAAGTTTCCTCCACAGCCAACAGAGCCACATCCCAACTCCCTGTCAGCTGTTCATCTTCCTCCTCAGATTCAGACTCCGACAGGGGCACGACAGTTTTACTTCTATTCATCACAGAGGGTAGTCAACTTGACCATCTAAATTTCAGGTGCCAATATATCCAACAAGGGTGGATTGTGTTGCAGTAGCTTGGTTAAACTGAGCATGACGACCTGTTCCATTGATTCATTTTGCAGAAGTCCAGCTCAAGACCTTAGCCTTAAAACACTTGACTTCTTTTCTTGTAGACGGTTAGCAGCCTCACCATTCAAGCAGCAAACGTGTCCACCTTGTACAGATGTGTAGCGAATAATAAAGCTGGAGAAGGTGAAAGAATCATGTCCTTTCATGTAACTAGTAAGTCACGCTTTCCGAACCCCTCTACCACATTTTTTCTAAGCATGCCTCCCTGATGGTTATTTGTGCATACTTCCCAAATGACTGTAAAAGATATAGGCAACAAGGCCAAGCAGGGGGTTGGACTAGAACATGGGTCGCCAACCTTTTGGACCCTAGGGACCACCAAACTCATAATTTTAAATCCCGCAGACCAGAGACCCTGGGAAAATCCCAAAGAAAGTCTGCAGGAAAATTCCCACCCCGTTTTTCTACCGATCGATCGTTCTTTATTTGGGATCGCAGGATACCGTCTCCAGCTTCGTTCTCAGGGACAGAGAGAGAGAGAGACTTTTGGCTTCATGCAAGGAAAGCAGCAGAAGCAGCAGTAGTCTTTCTTTCTCTCCCCCAAACTCTGCCAGAATGGAGAGAGGATGCCTTGTAGGCTCCCAAAGACTCATTTTTGTTGGAGTTTGGGGGAGAGAAAGAAAGACTTTTGCTGCTTTCCTTGCGTGCAGCCTAAAGCAGAAGAAAGAAGCAGAAAGAAGCAGCGCGGTGGCCTGGTGAGGCGTGTGGGGCAAGTGGGGCAAGTTCCTTCACTCCGCCCTTTGCTCCTCCTCTCACTATCTCATGTTGTTTGCAATGCAAGCAACACAAGCCTTGTGTTCCCATGGGCCATGTGGGCAGCGCAGCCTTGTGTTCCCTCACAGCCAGTATTAATTGCTTTGGGGGGTGCTTTGGGAGTAACATTTCTCTGCGTACCACCAAAATTGGCGACCACTTGGGCTAGAAGACCTCCAAGGTCCCTTCCAACTGTGTTATTCTGCTATAAGTTGGCTGGGATCAAGGAACACCCAGTCTGTTTTGGTGGGTTCAAAACTGGGGGGGGGGGGATATTTCAGATTTTGAAGTGGATGTTTCAGAATTTGAAGCAGTTGACTAGTGTCAAATGTCAGGCTTATGGCCTTAAAACATTCCTCATGAAGAGGTTTTCTCAGAAATTTCAGCTTCACCCACTCCAGGTTGAAAGAATGTTCTTTGCAGTCTGTGGCCCACCCTTGAAGTAGCAAGCAGAAACAGAGTCCGCTCATCTACAACATTTCCAGGAGAGGCTAAGATGGCAGCCACAATTGCTTGATCAAAACCTTCTCCCTTTTTCATACGTGTAAAAAGGGCTGAGGCTTTGACTGAGGGATTGTGGATGTTTTCCTGTCAGATGCCCCTGAAGGGATCTCGGAATATTTCAATGCAACATACATTTTTCATCAAGTTTTATTCTCTCTTAGGCAGGGGTGGGATTCATCCAGTGTAACAACCGGTTCGGTGAGTGCATGATTCGCATGCGCACAGCGTTTGCAACTCACCTTCTGCTGCAAGCCCTGTGTGTAAAACAGCTGATGCATGGTAATCCGCTGTGCCACGCAAAGCAGCTGAGCTGGAAATCCCAGAAATAAAGCTCAGACTAGAGCCGGGGTAGGTGGATGGGCCCAACAGCTGATCATCAGAGTGAACTGGTTCACTCACAGCTGATCTTCGGAGCTACCAGTTTGCCCGAACTGGCCCGAACCAGTAGAATCCCACTCCTGCTCTTAGGGCAGGACAGGCAATGGCTCTCTGATCATTTCCTTTATATCCTTTCTGATCCTTCTCCTTTTATTCCCAGGAGGCCTTGAGATCAGCCTTCAGCCTCAAGGCCAGCCTACTAAGAAGCACAATGTAACTTTGCAATGCACTGCAGACAAGCACACCTTTGAAAGCCTCACCTGGTTTAAGTTCAGCCCTCGGGTTTCAGGGACGCGCCTGGATAGACTGCCTATGCCTGTTTGCAAGAATCTGGAGGCCCTCCAGAAACTGAATGGCACCACCATGAAGGCCAATAGGGAAACAGTTACCCTGAGCCTCTTCCTCCACAATATCATCCTCCAAGATAGCGGGGAGTATGTGTGCATTGCTCTGGACAGAAAGAGCAAAACTCGGCACTGCCTTGTCAAACATCTCGCCGTTCACAGTAAGCCCAATGCTGTATGGGGAAATGTTGCATTCAATTTTTAATTCAATTATATTTCTCACCCAAATTGAATCCATCCAACGATACGCAAAAAAATACCGGGTTCACCTGTGTTTCTATATACATGCTCCTAGCTTTAACTATAGTGTCCCTCTGGATGCTCTGCGGCAATAACAGTTAATTTTATTGGTAGACAAAGACTCTATATGGTGGATATGGAGAGCTGTCAAATTTTGTCCAATGGCAAGCTTGAAAATCACCGTATAATTTTCATGCGTTTCCCAGCCTCCAAATGACATGAAGTTGTGTTGTTAGTTTCAGCAATCATTGTCTAAGGAGGTCACCCTAGAGCAGGGGTGTCAAACTCAAGGCCCGCGGGTGGATTCGGCCTATGGGGTGCTTAGATTTGGTCCACAGGGCCGCCCTGGAAACAGCAAAGGACCAGCCCACAGTATCTCTGCCAGCAAAAATGAAGCTTAGGAGAGCCACGTATGTCTTCCCTGGGCTCCGTTTTCACTGGCAGAAGTCTGCAGGAGGCTGTTGCAGCTAAAAACGGAGCCTCGATGAGTGACATCGAGTGGGCCACGGCTACCCTGGCCACACCTATCCCAGCCATGCCCCCTCCCCTGCTCCCCCGAGGTCAAACACAACCCTGATGTGGCCCTCAATAAAATTGAGTTTGATAACCCTGCCCTAGAGCAATTTAACACTTAAGCAGTGATCGTCCTGCAAAGCAAGAAAATACAGAGCAAAAAGGGAACATACCGAAATAATTATATTTAAGATGGTTCTCAAAGTGTGCCTTTTCTTGCAGTGTAAAAACATTGGTTGGGTTGTGCAACTTTGTGGGGCCAAAAGACTGCATTGGAACCTGAATGACGTGCAAGAGTCTATACTCCAAACATAGTGGGTGGAGCTAGAGCCAAAAGTGCATTCGATTTCATTTGAAGTGAACGGAAATCAAGTTGAGTTATTGTGACTACATTCCGGATTAGTTCTCTATTCTTTTTACCTTAACCATTAAATTTGATCAGATTTATCTAGGGGCCGTATGCACATCTCCCAGGGATTTAGGTTGTGCTTCTGAAATAAATTAACTGACAAATTCCATGTATTTATGCTGGAACACTTCATGTTCAGTCTGCAATTTTAAGAAAGAATTTCTAAGTAGGCTACTAACCAGGGGTGGGATGCAAATATTTTTACTACCAGTTCTGTGGGCATGTCTAGGTGGGAGTGGCTAGGTGGGCATGGCCATGTGACTGGGTGGGCATGGTATATGTTTTGCAGCCCCCCCCCCCTGCGCTCTGTTTTTTGCCTCCTGGGCCTCAGGGAAGCCTCCTGGGAGCCCGTATTTGCTCCTAGGCGGCTTCCCTGAGATCCAGGAGTCAAAAAACGGAGTGCAGGGAGGGTACATAGCATCCCCCCCTGCACATCCCTTTTTGCCTCCTGGGCCTCAGGGAAGTGTCCAGGGCAAAGCAGTAAGGCAGCAAGGGGGATCCTGGCACAGCTGATCCTTGGAACAGCTGATCATTGGGAGGAAAAAAGAAAGAAATACCGGTTCAGCTGAACCGGTAGCTGTTTTTCGTTTTACTAATGGTTCTGCCAAACAGTAGCATTTTTTACAACCAGTTCGCTCGAATCGGGCCGAACCAGTAGAATACCACCACTGCTACCCTTGTGTTCCTCCCATTGATTGTAATGAAGCATTGGTTGCTTTCAGGTTTGCCTTTCTAGAGGGGCATTTTTTCAGGGCCTGCTCTTAATGCCTGCATTTCTTGCAAACAGAACCAGTGGCACCCACAATTACAGGACACCCTCAGAATCAGACAACGAACATTGGTGAAACAATAGAAGTTGTTTGCACGGCAAGTGGGATTCCTTCCCCTCATATCGCTTGGTTTAAAAACAATAATTCTCTTATTGAAGATTCAGGTGAGAAAGTTCTCCTCTATCCAATTGCTTAGGTTAAATTGCCTACTGATGTTGCAATGCTCAACGTATTGTTTATCCAATCCAAGAAATAGAATTATCTAAGAAATACTTTTTCCATTATGTCTCTTAAATGCTCCTATCAGTCATTATTGATCATTCAATGAACAAAACTTTTGTCTGATATCTCCTACATCCCCTGCTGATGCCTGTCAGTTATATCTATTAATAAGAGCTACATTAATTTCTTGCCCAATTCTAATCCCAGTAAATCACCAGTTTTATTCACAAAGACATTATGCAATTCATTTATCATGTTGAAGGGTTGCAGCATGAAAACCATTGCCAACTGATTTATTTTTTGTTGATTAAACAAAATAACCAACCAAACAAAAATTTGATAGAAAAAAATTGATTAAACAAAAAATGATAAGGCTATAGTTCCATCAGGGAACATAGATATCCAAAGTCCAGCCAACTATTGGTTAATTTTATTTATAGTTGTCAGATTGGTAGTGAGATCATGGACTTTGATTGGAAACTTCTATTAAGGCTAGAACTGTGTTGGGCTGGTTTCACTTGGGTGGGATTTCAGCCGGTTTGGACCGGTTCAAGTGAACCGGATGTTAATTTTATATCTGGTTCGCCGAGCCGGTAGTTCCAAAGATTGGCTGGCCCTGTCCATCCTGCCCCACCCCTCCCAGGAGTCTCCATGTGTTTTGGATCCCAGGTAAGTACAGGGCCTGCAAGGAGGCTCAGAGAGGGTGAAAAATGGGCCTCCCAGAAATTCTGAAAGTTCAGAAACAGGCCCATTTCTGGCCTCTGGAGGGCCTCCAGAGTCTTGGGGAGTCTGTTTTCGCCCTCCCAGAGGCTCAAGGAAAGCCTGCAGAGCACATGGAGGGTGAAAAGGCCATTCCTGCCATCAGTCATAGTGTATCTCCATTATTATGACTAATTCTGTCATAGGGCTGAACCTCATCACAAAAATCAAGTCCGGAGTTGAATCCAAGTCAATGTTAGGTTCAGTTCAAAAGAGCAAATATAAGTGGAATTTTTAGAATGCTCCCATTTGAAGTTACAGCAAAAGAAGTTATTTGTCCTCCTTGTTATCTCTGCTACAAGGTATTGTCCTGAAAGATGGGAACCAACGGCTCACCATACGAAGAGTGAGAAAGGAAGATGAAGGTCTTTATATGTGCCACGCCTGCAATGTCCTAGGTTGTACAAAGGCAGATGCATTTTTCGAAGTGGAAGGTTGGTGGCACTATGCATTCCCACGGTGATGTTGGAAAGTCTTACTTTCTGTGTCCTTCCTCCTTAGAATTGTGCTATCTCTGTTAGTGAATTCCTTGGAATTGTGTTCACTCCGTTAATGCAAGTCCAGATGCTACTAGATTCAATTGATAGTGAAATAAAAACAGAGCTGAAGAGGAGCAAGCTTGCCAAATCTGGGGCCATACAGGAAGTCTAGAAGCTGGATGGCAGCTCTAGGAGAAGTGCCAAAAATCTAAGTGGAAGCAAAAACCTTGGAATTTAAGAGGGATGTGGATTACCCAGTTGGGTGTGAAAGACCAGGTTCACACATGAAGGTTCAATAAAACTGATTTATTGCTAAAAGTTTATGCATTGGAATCTTCTCAGCTAATGGTTGGCGGTGCCTGCTTAGAGTTAATGAAGGGGAAGTTAGACTTAATTCTGTAATGGCAGCATAGGGATTTTCAATCCACTCCCTAGGTTCTGCCATTCATTCATCCATCCATCCATCCATCCATCCATCCATCCATCCATCTATCTATCTGTCAATCATATATCTATCATCTATCTATCATCTAGCTAGCTAGCTAGCTCTATCTATCTAGCTCTATCATCTATCATCTATCTATCATATCTATCTATCTATCTACCATCTATCATCTGTCTGTCTTTTATCTCATCTATCTATCTATCATCTATCTATCAATCATCTATCTATCATTATCTAGCTCTATCTATCTATCTATCAATCATATCTATCTATCTACCATCTATCTACCATCTATCTATCTATCATCTATCTATCTATCTATCTATCTATCTATCTATCGGGTTAGGGTTAGAGTTAGGGTGTATATTAGGGTTAGGATTATATATATATAGCCACTCAGAAAATATCTAAATGTAGTATATATACTACATTTAGATATTTTCCAAGTGGCTCTTTTAATTTGATCCAGGTGTATACCACTTCAGACAAATGGTTGTCCAATCTCTTCTTAAAAACTTCTAGTGTTGGAGAATTCTTGGAGCCCACGGCAATGCAAATATTATATGGTACTTGTCTTCAGCTTTTTTAAGCAGCTGCATCTTTACTGAGGCTGCAAACGGTTCTGCAACTAACATGTAGTCCTAGGAAAAGATACAGCTTCTTGAAAGAATTTCAGATGAATAAACTGCATGTTCCAAAACACTGTTGTGGTACTGAACGCACAGCCCTGTGATTTCATGTTAATACATTTAAATATTAATATACTATTTCCGTATACTGTTTTTCAAAAGTACTGCTTTAGTGTCATGAGTTTGTTTGTTAAAAAAAAAACTAGCACGTCAGAGTTACATCCTGTTATTCTTACAATCTCCAGCCTGAGGTGGATGTGTTGTGCTAAGCAACTTCTTATTGTTGGATGAAAAATGTCTGTAAATAATCCTTTGTGCAAATACATAACATCAGTTATTCAACAAATAAGATGTGTTTCCTCAGAATCTAGCATGTTTTCTTTCCTTTTTTTAGTGAAAACAACTAAAGCTTTACTCTCTGCCTCTCTGATCTCTCACTCTCTGCCTCTCTCTGTTTGTCTGTCTGTCTCTCTCTCTCTGATCTCTCCCTCCCTCCCCCCTCTCTCACTCTCACTCTACGCCTCTCTCTGTTTCTCTCTCTCTCTTTCTCTCTCTCTCTCCCCCTTCCAGCTCTATTCTATCTTTTCTATTTCTATTCTAATTCTAATTCTAAAAATCAGTTTTTGGCCCTTAGACATTCTAAAAAGTATACTAGAAGAGAATTTGCTTGTGCTGTTGAGTCCATGTGTCTATCCTTCATATGGGTTGAACTACTGAATTTTCATCATTTATCCCTATCTGTCTTCTCAAGTGGTTTTGAAACTAAATCCAGAAGGCCTATTGACTAATAATAGCGACTTGAAATCCCACAAATTTGGAGAACATTTGCGGGAAGGCCAATCGAGTCCCATTGTTGACCCAATAATCCCCTTCTACTGAAGCTTACTTTCTCCATTCACCTTCATAAGATTAGTCTTTCTCATGGAGTTGGCTTACCACCCACCTAAGCCTGATTATACTTTGTCTTTACTCTTTCATTTCACTGACCCATTTCTAGCTCCTTGACACTTTCCATCTTTTCATGCAGCCTGGATCTCTCCTTGATATGTATTCATTATACTAAACTGTCACATTTAGAATAGAATAGAATAGAATAGAATAGAATAGAATAGAATAGAATAGAATAGAATACAGTAGAGTAGAGTAGAGTAGAGTAGAGTAGAGTAGAGTAGAATAGAATAACAGAGTTGGAAGGAACCTTGGAGGTCTTCTAGTCCAGCCCCCTGCTTAGGCAGGAAAGCTTATACCATTTCAGATAAATGGTTATCCAATCTCTTCTTAAAAACATCCAGTGTTGGTGCACCCACAACTTCTGGAGGCAAGTTGTTCCACTGGTTAATTGTTCTGTCAGGAAATTTCTCCTTAGTTCTAGGTTTTTTACTTGTGTCTGGTCCCAATAGGAAATAATGTATGTAGCTCAGATTGGACAATGGAGTCCTTGGTGCTCTCTGAGCTTGGTTATTTGTTTGCAGACATTTAGTTTTTTCTGGAGTTGCACCTATCTTACCGAGCTGGAAGATTCAGGCCAACTGAAAAACCTACCATTGTTTTAAATGGGAAAATATTCAACATTGGTTTTCATTTGTTTGGCCTTATCAGTAAGTCACCAGTGCTGCCATAAGCTACGTGAATCCCTGGCTATGTAAATCTCTGGCTTATACTAGAATAGTGAAGAAGAACTTTTTTTAAAATACATTTTTAATATAATAATTCCATCTTCAATAGAACAGTATGTTGTCGGGGTACAAATATCTTTATTGAACAATAATCAAAATTGGCAACATCATTCATTGCATTGATATTAATTCTACAATATTAAAATAGTAATATTCCACATATTAATTCTACAATATTAAAATAGTAATATTCAACATACTAGTCATAATATTTACTTATCACTTTTAACGTATCTTCTTTATTTTGTTTCCCTGTTTCTAACTTCCACTGTTGTTATTTAACCATTGATAAAATAGATCCCATATCATATAATAATCAGTTTGCTCTTTCTCCTTCAATTGCCAATGTTAATCTCTTCATTTCTGCACATTCTAATATTTTCCTAATCACATTCTCATCACACCCCACCAGGGGTGGGGCTTCAAAAATTTCAACAATGGGTTTTCTGCCCAGTTGCTGGGTGGGTGTGGCCATGGTGGGCATGGCCTAGTTGGCCTCCTGCATCACAAGGGGGGGATGTTTTCGCCCTCCCTGGGCTCCGGAGGCTTTCTGGAAGCTGGAAACGGGCCCGTTTCCGGCCTTCCCGAACTTCTGGGAGGCCCGTTTTTTTGCCCTCCCTGAGCCTCTGTGCGCGCCCTGCACTTAACTGCATCCAAAACAGGCGGTGTGGGGACTCCTGGGAGGGGCGGGGTGGGGTGGGGTGGGCGGGGCCAGGCAGGAGTGGGAATTGAGGGTTTTCCAAACTGCACAGAATCTTAGCTAGGGGCTCTCCCAAACCCCTGCGAACCCCCAGCAGCCCAGCCCTGGGTATCTCTGAGTAGTGAGGAAGAACTTGGTTATATGTTTACTGGGACAGTATTGTAATCAATGTTTGTGCTCAGTATTTGTGTGGTACAGGAGGCAATGATGGTGATGCGATGGTTGCATTTTGTTCTGAGGAAAAATACGATGTTTTCTTGACAGGGTTGTTTGGGGTTTTTTTTGTTTTGCCTTAGACTTGTTAGGTATTGGGCATCTAACGTTTTTTCTTTCTTGGACAAGAGTGCCCTTTTTGAGTATTTCAGCTGATGACCCATCCCAAAAGGCTTTGGAGCCTATCAATGAATTATGTCATTGTTTCTTCCCAGGGACTGAGGAGAAAACAAACCTTGAGCTCATTATTCTTGTTGGAACAGCGATCATTGCCATGTTCTTCTGGCTGCTCCTCATAATCATTCTCCGGACTGTCAAACGGGTAATGAAACCAACTCTCCGCCCCCACCGTTCTGTTGGCATTAGTCTTGCATAACAAATGAAATCTGATGGGTTTTCTTTTGTCTGCTTCTCGGCTTTGTCTTGAAATCAACAGAGGCTTCCTCCCACATTCCTCCCTGCCTTCTTGGGGCATCACATTCCTGCAGAGTATTGAAAGCATGAAAATATTTTTGCTTTTAATTGGGAGAGAGAGAGACAGAAAGAAAGAGAGAGAGGCAGAAAGAGAGAGGGAGAGGGAGAAAGAGAGAGAAAGAGGCAGAGACAGGGAGAAAGAGAGAGAGAGAGGCAGAAAGAGAGGGGGGGGAGAAAGAGAGAGGAAGGGAGGGAGAGAAAGAGAGAGGGAGAAAGAGAGAAAGAAAGAGAGAGACAGACAGAGGGAGAAAGAGAGAGGGGGGAGAAAGAGAGGGAGGGACGGAGAAAGAGAGAGAGAGAAAGAGAGAAAGATGAAGAGAGAGAGAGAAAAAGAGAAAAAGAGAGAGAGGTAGGGAGAAAGAGAGAGAGAGAGAAAGAGAAAAAGAAAGTGAAAGTCCTCTTTTCAAATATTAATAAAGCAAGTTTCTAATGATGGTTGATGGGTACGTGTCTCATAGAGTTCTTGTGGGAAACAACGTTCTTGCATTTCTGGAAGAAGAAGAAGAAAGGAAATGTCAAATCTTAACCCATGCTAGTAAATGTGAGAGAGGGCAGGTGACTCAATACAGGTAGCTCTCAACTTACAACAGTTCACTTAGTGACCGGTTCAAAAATTACAATGGTGCTGGAAAAAGGGACATGTGACCATTTTTTCACACTTATCGTTGGATCCTCCCCATGGGCATTTATATTTGGATGCTTGACAACTGACTCACAGTCAGCACTTGACTTCTGTACCGCTTCGCAGTGCTTTTACAGCCCCTCTCTAAGTGGTTTACAGAGTCAGCCTCTTGCCCCCAACAATCTGGGTCCTCATTTGACCCACCTCGGAAGGACAGAAGGCTGAGTCAGTCTTGAACCTGGGGAGATTCGAACTGCTGCCTGTGGTCAGAGTTAGCCTGCAGTCTTGCATTCTAATTACTGGGAAGGAAGGAAGGAAGGAAGGAAGGAAGGAAGGAAGGAAGGGAAGGAAGGAAGGAAGGAAGGAAGGGAAGGAAGGAAGGAAGGAAAGAAGGAAGGAAAGAGAGAAAAGGAAGGAAGGGCAATAGCAATAGCACTTAGACTTATATACCGCTTCACAGGGCTTTCCACCCCTCTCTAAGTGGTTTATAGAGTCAGCCTCTTGCCCCCAACAATCTGGGTCCTCATTTGACCCACATCGGAAGGACAGAAGGCTGAGTCAACCTTGAGCCTCGTGAGATTCAAACTGCCAAATTGCAGGCAGCCGGCAGTCAGCAGAAGTAGCCTGCAGTACTGCACTCTAACCACTGCGCCACCGCGGCTCTGTGGCAGCTATGATGGTAGCAGAGGTCCAGGGTCATGTGATCCCCTTTTACGACCTTCCAACAAAGGGGAAACCAGATTCACTTAACAACTGCATTACGCATTTAACAACGGCAGTGATTCATTTAAACAAATGTGGCAAGGAGAGTTGTAAAATGGGGCAAAGCTCACTTAGCAACCTAAGTTCTGGGCTCCATTGTGGCCATACATTGAGGACTTACCTGTCACAAGCGAAAGCTGCTATTGTTGTTATTGTGTTTCTTTCAGGCCAATGGAGGAGAACTAAAAACTGGCTACCTGTCTATCATCATGGATCCTGATGAAGTCCCTATGGATGAGCAGTGTGAACGTCTCCCTTACGATGCCAACAAATGGGAATTCCCTCAGGATAGGCTGAAGCTAGGTGTGTTTCTTCCTTGGGACCAATACGTCCTAATAACCATTAAACTAGAATTTTGGGGGGGATGGATATAGGCAGTGGTGGGATTCAATTTTTTTTTTACTACCGGTTCTGTGGGCGTGGCTTGGTGGGCATGGCAGGGGAAGGATACTGCAAAATCCCCATTCCCTCCCCACCCCACTGACCTGCTTTCCAGCTCCTTTCTCCTGTGCAGGGCAACAAAAGAAGACCCAGCCAATCAGCTGGGACTCTGGAGGCAGAGAATAGATGGGGGTGTGGCCAGTCAGAGGTGGGATTTGCCCGGTTCTCCAAACTACTCAAAATTTCCGCTACCGGTTCTCCAGAACTCGTCAGAACCGGCTGAATACACTTCAAAATGTGCAGAACTAAAGTGGAGAGTAAATTTCCAAACAAAATTTCAAGGAAGATTGATATGTCTAATGGGGAATGAAATGTTGGCTGAATGTTGGTCCACATAAACATGTTGTGACACTTCAATCAAACCATCATGGTCACCATTCTGACTTCAACTCCTAGAATTCCTGGGCTAACATGACTGGAGGAGGAATTCTGGGAGTTGAAGTCCACAAGTCTTAAAGCTGTCAAGTTTGAAGACCCCTGGGTTAGACCATACCTGCAACAGTGGTGGAATTCAAAAAAATTTACTACCAGTTCTGTGGGCATGGCTTGGTGGGCATGGCTTGACTTGGTGGGTGTGGCTTGGTGGGCGTGGCAGTGGAAGGATACTGTAAAATCTCAATTCCCACCCCGCTCCAAGGGAAGGATACTACAAAATCTCCATTCCCTCCCCACTCCTGGGGGAAGGTTACTGCAAAATCCCCATTCGTTTCCCACCCCACTAACCTGCTTTCCAGCTCCGTTCTCCTGTGCAGGGCAACAAAAGAAGATCCAGCCAATCAGCTGGGACTCGGGAGGTGGAGAATAGATGGGGGTGGGGCCAGTCAGGGGCGGTATTTGCCCGGTTCTCCCAACTACTCAAAATTTCCGCTACCGATTCTTCAGAACTGGTCAGAACCGGCTGAATACCCACTTCTGAATATAGGGATATAGGGAGAAAAATCACAGGACACTTAGAAAGTTATCCTATTTGTGCTTGGCACCTCCACTGGGAAAATTCTTACATGCAGAGAACATGTGGGCATTCCTAAGGCCACAGAGTAAATTTGTAGACATCGTAGATTGTTGACAGGGCTGTGCTTCAGCGTATTCTTTGTCAGCGGGTTCGTGTTTGAGTTTCCCAGGAGGGTTCATGGGGTTTAATTAGCACTGGAAGCCAGCCAGGTCCCAACTTTTAGTTGAGGGAGGGAGGGAGCTGATCAGACAGTCAAAGAGGCGTGTGGCAAAATACAGAAAAAGACAGGGCGCTATCACCCGTAATTTCCACCATTTCTAAGTGGTGAAGTCACTGGTAGCAGATGTATAGCAGTGAAATCTCAGCTAGGTCACATCCCAAGGGATGGGCCAAAGCTGTGGCTGTTCCAATCTGTATCTTAATAGTATCATTAGCCACAAAAAATTGCTATTTTAATAACAAAAGAAACTCTCATGATCACCGGAATACGTGGTCTTGAGCCCAAATTTTCCCCTGTCAGATTTATGCAGTTGGCAGCCACGATATTGTTATCAGAGGAAAGCAGGCCTTCCTGGCACCTGTCCTTTCTTAAAAGTGACACTTGGTGGACGGCTCTGGACCATCAGGTTTCTGATTTTGAATCATTGGGGCTGAACAAGGCCGTATCATCAGCATTGTTGCTTCCTCAGAAGAATGGCTTTGTATAGGACTCAAAGGTGCTTCCCCACCCAAAAGGCAAGTGGACTCTTTTTCCTTGAGGAAGAAGAAGGAGACTGAACCAGTCACAACTGATGAAGCTTCTTGGATAAGAAGCAAAATTTTCTTTCTTTCTTTCTTTCTTTCTTTCTTTCTTTCTTTCTTTCTTTTTCTTTCTTTCTTTCTTTTTTCTTTCTTCTTTCCTTCTTGTTCTTCTTGTTCTTGTTCTTGTTCTTCTTCCTCTTCTCCTTCATCTCCTCTTTCTTCTCTTCCTCTTCTTCTCCTTCTCCTTATTTTTCTTCCTCTTCCTCTCCTCCTTCTCTCTTCTTTCTTGTCCTCCTCCTCTTCCTCTTCTTTCTTCTTTCTCCTCCTCTTCCTCTTCCTCTTCTTTCTCCTCTTCTTCCTCTTCTTTCTTCTTTCTCCTCTTCTTCCTCATCCTCTTCTTATTTTTCTTCCTCCTCCTCCTCCTCCTCCTCCTCCACCCCTCCTCCTCCTCGAGAAAACATAGTTGCCATTTGAGAAAAAAGCACCTTTGAGACAACTATGACCTGGATGACTGAGAATCTCCATAGACTAGGCTAAGAAAATTGATCAGGATATTTGTAGCTCCCATTTTGCCCTTGTTACCTCCCGACTCGACTACTGCAACGCTCTCTATTTAGGACTGCCCTTGCATACCATCCGGAGATTGCAGCTGGTGCAGAATGCGGCAGCTGGTGGTGATGAGGGATGTTATTCTCCCTGTTCCCCCCCCTCGCTGCCTTCATTGGTTGCCGGTTCGGGTGAGATTCAAGGTCCTAGTGTTAACATACAAAGTCCTTCATGACATGGGTCCTCAATATTTAAGGGAGCGGCTCCTGCCGACATCGAGTGCCAACCGCCCTGTGCGAGCACATAGGCAAGGACTCCTTGGGGTCCCATCAGCTGGCCAATGCCGGCTGGCGGTCCCCCGACGACGAGCCTATTCTATAGCGGCCCCTGACCTCTGGAACCAACTTCCCCTGGAGCTCCGTCTGGCCCCTGACCTCCGCACCTTCCGCCATGACTTGAAGACGTGGTTGTTTAACCAATCCGGGTTGTGATTTTTTGGGATGGGATGGTTTTTATGGGATAGTTTTTTATAGGATAATTTTTATGGGTTGAATTTGTAGTTGTAATGGGGCTTATTTAGTTTAATTCGCTTTTAAATTATTTATTGTTGTTGTTGTTTTATTTGTGTAAGCCTTGAGTCTTCGGAGATGGGGCGGCATATAAGTCCCATTAATAAATAAATAAATAAATAAATAAATACCTACAAACTCACTCAGTGGTCAAGCAACCCCCAGTGTCAGTCCCCTGGTGCCTATAGTACTATTGACTGACCTCTTAGGGATGTTAGAATCAAAATCACATGAAATATTAATACTGCTTTATAAATCTTCAGTAAGGCCACACCTGGAATACTGCGTCCAGATATATTACCACATTACAAAAAAATCATTGAGACTTTGGCAGAAAAGTGCAGAGAAGAGCAACTAAAATGATTAAAGGCCTGGAAACTAAGACATACAAAGAATGGTTGCAGGATTTGGGTATGGCTAATCTAGAGAAAAGAAGGACCAGTGGGAACATGGTACCAGTATTTGAAGGGCTGCCATCACTTTTTTTCCAAAGCAACAGAAAGCAAGACAAGAAACAATGGATGGAAACTAATCAAGGAGAGAAACAATCTGGAATTAAGGACAAACTTACTAACAGTGGGAACTGCAGGGGGTTGGATTAGAAAACCTCCAAGGTTCCTTCCAGCTTTATTCTGATTGATTGATTGATTGATTGTAGCTAAATAATAGCGATCTAGTTAAGGCAAAGCATTGAGCCTTTATTCTTGCCTGCTTGGGTCTCCTGCATTGAACTGCCTTCCCTAGACCAGTAGATCATATAAAATAATGTCACACGTTCAAAAATAATACAACCTTATATTTGGTTTGATGACATTTCCACAACCAGTACCGAAACATATTTGCGAGGATCACCAACTAGGATAGCATTCTCAGATTCTTTCCTTCCTTCTTCCACATATTTTTTTTAATGGAATGGGTAAATTTCTTTCCTGCCATTTGAGGATAAATATCTCTCTTTTTTCCCCCTATGTATTCAGGAAAGCCACTTGGAAGAGGAGCATTTGGTCAAGTGATCGAAGCTGATGCATTTGGAATTGACAAAACAACTACTTGTAGCACTGTAGCTGTCAAAATGCTTAAAGGTAAGAATCGAGTATCTACACACACCTAGCAAGGAAGTGATGATAAGCAAACTTACTGTTATAACCAGGGGTGGGATTCTAGCAGTTCTCACCTATTTGCTAGAACCTGTTGTTAACATTCTAAGCAGTTCGGAGAACCGGTTGTTAGAAGAAATTACTGGCCTAATCCTGTAAGGAAGGCAGGAAGGAAACATTCTGGTGTTGCTTACAGAAACTGCCTTTCCATTAACCCTTATTACATTCTTGGCAGTACTATACTTCCTGTCTCAGGAACGTCTCTGGAGTATTTTTCCCTCCTTTGCTGGTACTTTGCTTGTGTGGAGTGACCCTTCAAAGTTACAGTGGCACTGAAAAAAGTGACTTATGACCGTTTTTCATACTTACGACTGTTGCAGCATCCCCACAGTCATGAGAGGCCAGGCGAGGAGATGCATGCCTTGATGTGAGTGATATTGAGTTGGTCACACCCAGCCAATAACATGACCACCAAGCCACGTCCACCCAGTCACATGACCACCAAGCCATGCCCACAGAACCGGTTGTTAAAAATTTGAATCCCACTCCTGGTTATAACTCTTGGACAAGGAGAATTGTTGTACTGTATTGAGTTGATTTTAGGGATAAAAGATGTTCTTCTGCTTTATTCTTTGGTTCAGACCATTGTCTTTATTTACCAAAAGACAAGTAATATGCACATTAATAGTACTAATGCATTAGCAGATGCATTTCTGCATTTCCTATCTACTCTGGGTAATCATTAGCTGTTGCTGAACAGTGTTTTACACAATACAAACCTCTTAATATTAGCAAGCATGTATCATCATCACAATGGAAAGAATAGAGTCATTATTATACCCATGTATATAGCATGGGTACATGTGTGTTGTGTGGGTTTGGGTAACTATACACTTTCTCTTGAAAGCAGGCAACAGAATTTCATTTTTTAATGTGGGCCAGTGTGCTTACAGTAAAAAAAATGACAATAAAAAGTTACCTTATCTAAATTTTCTGACCAATGGATAAATTGCAGGACTGAAGAATTGGTCATCTTACATTGCCCTCATATTCCTTACACGTGATATTTGTATATGTAAATTCTGCAGGACTCTTACACATGAACTAATGCCTAGTTCCTATGCACATTATATACCAGGGGTCTCCAAACTTGGCAACTTTAAGACTTGTGGACTTCAATTCCCAGAATTCTCCAGCCAGTAGCTGGCTGGAGAATTCTGGGAATTGAAGTCCACAAGTCTTAAAGTTGCCAAGTTTGGAGACCTCTGTTACACACATTCTCTATGCAGTTTCTAATAATAACAAATCTCTATTAAGTTTGCTCACATATCTTGATAAAATACTATTTTGATCTCTATTGTGATTTGCCTCAAAAAAAACCCCTCTCATAATTTAGACTTGTCTACAGTAGAAAGAAACAACCTACTACAACATCAGAGAACAGGCATAAAATAGAGATTTTAATTGCTCCAAGGAAAGTCCAAAAGAACTCCTGGTAGAGTGACCATTCCTGTAAGAATAGAATAGAATAGAATAGAATAGAATAGAATAGAATAGAATAGAATAAGAATAGAGTAGAATAGAATAGAATAGAATAGGAATAGGAATGGAATGGAACAGAATTCTTTATTGGCCAAGTGTGATTGGACACACAAGGAATTTGTCTTTGGTGCATAAGCTCTCAGTATACATAAAAGAAAAGATACATTCGTCAAGAGTCAAGAATCATAAGGTACTTTAGTAAATGTGACTCTAGGTTTAGAGCAGATTTTTAAGAGTGGCTGTTTATCTTATGTTGCTGCAAAGAAGCTGGATAGACCTGACAGATTTTGTAATTCTTCCCCACCTTTGGAATGGAAGTTGGCAGCTCAACTAACTGAGGCCCTTTGGATAAATTGTGATTACAATTTATGGAATTCAGTTTATTAAAAAGAGCCATAGTGGTGCAGTGGTTAGAATGCAGTACTGCAGGTTAACTCACTGCTCACTCCAGAAGTTCGATTCTGAACAGCTCAAGGTTGACTCAGCTTTCCATCCTTCCAAGGTAAGTAAAATGAGGACCCAGATTGTTGGCAGCAAATGCTGACTCTGTAAACCGCTTAGAGAGGGATGTAAAGCACTATGACACTATTTTTACTAAGCCTGCACTACTACTACTATTAACCTTCTCATCATTCCTGATCACCCATCCCCTCCCACTCGTGACTGTATGACTGTAACTTTGTCACTTGTATCCTTACGATCTATATTGACTGTTTCCTAGTATGATTTGATCGCTTATTGTACCCTATGACTATCATTAAGTGTTGTACCTGATGATTCTTGACTCTTGAAGAATGTATCTTTTCTTTTATGTACACTGAGAGCACTTGCACCAAGACCAAGTCCTTGTGTGTCCAATCACACTTGGCCAATAAAAGAATTCTAATTCTAATAAGTCTTAAGAAATATTGCTGTTACTGCTATTATTTGTGTGCCTTTTGTTTTGTAGAGGGTGCAACGCACAGTGAACATCGAGCCTTAATGTCTGAACTCAAAATTCTTATTCATATTGGCCATCATCTCAATGTAGTCAACCTACTTGGAGCTTGCACAAAACCAGGAGGTGAGTATTGCTACTTAAGAACATCTCTGAATGGATGAATGAATGGATTGACGTGACAACTCATCTTGTAGACCTTTCTTGGAGTTCAGCAATGAAGAAAAAAAGATACAAAACTAAGCAGAGATATTTAATAGAAAACTTAGAAAGAATTAGTCAGTGGGGCAGGTTGATAGCTGCTTAATACTCTTGACTCTTGAGGCTCTCTGAAGGCTTGTAAGATTCTATCTGATGATGGTTGACTTAATTCTGTTTTAATGTTAAACATGCTTTGGTCTGTTTTCACGATCTGCCCTTTTTCCTCACTGTACTTTCTTCAGGTCCACTCATGGTGATTGTGGAATACTGCAAGTTTGGAAATTTGTCTGTCTACTTAAGAAGCAAGAGAAATGATTTTGTTCCATACAAGGTGAGGTTTCAGAGCCTGGAGAGCCATTCATTGTATTCATGATGAGATTTGTTGAACATTGAAGCTTCTCCTCCTGTAATATTGAATTGCTAACTAGGGCATACAAAATCTTTGCTAGGCCAATACTTGAATACAGCTCATCTGTCTGGAATCCACATTGTATATCGGACATTAATACAATTGAGCGAGTCCAGAAGTATTTCACGAGAGGAGTATACACTCCTCTGCTCACAACAAAATACCCTATATCACCAGGCTTGAAATTTTGGGCTTGGATCACCTTGAACTACACTGCCTACAGTTAGACTTAAGCGTAGCACACAAAAATATCTGCTACAATGTCCTACCAGTCAATGACTACTTCAGCTTCAACCGCAACAATACAAGAGCACACAACAGATACAAACTCAATGTAAACCGCTCCAAACTTGATTGCAAAAAGTACGACTTCAGCAACAGAGTGGTCAATGCCTGGAATGCACTCCCTGACTCTGTTGTTACATCCTCTAACCCCCACTCCTTTAACCTCAAACTATCCACTATTGACCTCACCCCATTCCTAAGAGGTCTGTAAGGGGCGTGCATAAGCGCACTATCATGCCTACCGTCCCTGTCCTATTGTCCCCATTTATTTGTACCTTTTTCCTGTATTCTTACTCATGTTTATACCTATACCTATTATCTTATAAGCGATTGACAAATCAAATAAATAAATAAATAGTGTGATACAGTGGTTAAGGTATTGGAACAAGCGTAGCAGATTCAGTTTGTAGTCAGCCATCAGCCCCAAGCCCCCTGTGAATGATTTTGTGGCCACCATTCTCTTCCTCTACTTTTGCTAAGTCCTTTTTACACTTTGCAGTGATTAACAGATGCAACAGATGTGGTGAGCAATTAAACTATTCTTTTCTCAGAAGAATACTAATTTAACATGTCAATATGAAGCCATTGACTAATCAGGATACAGTTTGGGGCCTTTGCCAATGTTATTCAGGTACAATAACATTTGCTTCCTTGAGACTCGTTTTCTCATATTACACAATGGCCCCACGTTAGCTACGATGGTTATCACGAAGATTCTAATACATGTAAAGCTCAGACATAAATGCCTAGGACAGATTTCTGAGCAGAGCCACCCACGAGCGTTTTGCTGCCTGAGGTAAAAAAAACAAAATGGCAGCCTTCCAGGTAAACAAGCTATCTAACGAAGCATCTACTCCAGGGGTGGGTTTCTACTGGTTCTGTCCGGCTCTGTAGAACTGGTAGTTCTGAAGAGCAGCAGACTAGAACTGGTTCTATGTCTGCTGCTGTTTTGGCCCACCCGCCCGCCCGGGCTGTTACCTTATCTTTATTTCCTGCTTTTTCAACTTCAGCTGCTGTGCGAGGCACAGCTGCGGTGGAAAAGCAGGAACAAAATGTTGTTTCAAGTGCTGCTGACGAAGATTTACAGGCGCGCGTGCAGCATGCAGAGAAGCACATCATAAATCACCAAACATCGTAAAACATCATAAATCACCACGAACCAGTAGTTAACCCTGTCGGATCCCACCCCTGATCTACTTCAGTGTTGATAGCAGAAGAGTGTCATCTGGGTTTAAAACAGCTGAAGGCAAGGGCACTCAACTTTAGTCAAACCAAGGGTTACACCAACAGCATTTCTGGGGCTGAACTGCTAAAAAAAAGGCAGACCACATTAAAATGTGGGGTAACAATGACATTCATTAAAGGAAAAATGAAGATGACATAGATTAACTAGTGATGTGGAATCTTTGCATGTGTAAAGCAAATATGTAGCATCAGCAAAATTGGTGCTATCTTTTTCGCCGTATTTTGTTGCATCTCCTGTTATAAAACTTCCATTATTTACCAGCAACTAAAAACTATGAGGTTGAACCTTCCTTTTTCTTGCCGTCCCCGAAAATGATAGAAATTTGATTGCCTCTTTTGTTCTTTATTTGTTTTAACTGCCATAGACCAATAATACCAGATCTGGGCGAGGACACAGTGATTTCACTGCAGACCTAAAGAAACGCTTGGACAGCATTGCAAGCAGCCAGAGCTCAACAAGCTCGGGCTTTGGTGAGGAGCGATCCCTCAGTGATGTGGAAGAAGGAGAAAGTGAGATTTGCCATAATTTTTTAAGCAAATGTTACGACTGAAGTTGAAATGAATAATAAAATATATGAAATAAAACCCTATGTACGTGTAAACCCGTGATGGTGAACCTATGGCACGTCTGCCACAGGTGGCATGCAGAGCCATTTGTGCGGTCATGCGAGCCCCAGCCAAACTTACCTCACTGTGCATGCGCATGCGCATGCCTTCCAGCTGATTTTCGGCCTGTTTGAGGCCTTTTTCGGCCTCCCAGAGGTTCGAAGGAACCCTCTGCAGCCTTTGGAGACTGAAAAACAGGCCCGTTTTGTCACTTCCTGTATTTCCAGAAATGCTGGAAGTGACAAAACAGGCCCAAGAGTATTTCCTATGGAAAATATTTGATTCTGTGAATTCAACTGATCAAGGGCAGATACCATCCTCAGCACTTCCCATGGAAAATATTTCATCATCACCATGTCTACTACAATTTTAACTATATTGCTTAGGATGTGCAGTAGTGTATGCATTGTATATAAGTTCATTTTTATTTCTTTGCAGCAACAGCTGAGGAGCCTTGCAAAGCTTCTCTCAGCTTAGAGGATCTCATCTGCTATAGCTTCCAGGTGGCTCGGGGGATGGAATTCCTGGCATCCCGGAAAGTAAGGAATTTCTTGAAGGGAAATGACACTTGTGGAATGACAACATCCTTCAGGAAATAATTGTAATAAGGATGAGGCTTGGTGGAAGGAAACTGTAATGTTTGTGTCTGGAGCTCATTCAAGACTTCAGAGCATTCTTGAGTTTAAGCTATTGGTCCTCCTAAGTGCTTTGGTAAAGTTATCAGCACATGCGAATTCACCAGCAACATTGAAATATGAGTTGAAAGCTCTCTGTCCATTTCCTCTGATCAGATTTTATTATTTATTTCACGAATGTACATGAACATGTGCATATCTTGGAGTAAACCCTACAGAGGTTGTTAACGATATCCCCATTAGGAGAATGAGTGCGCTCAGGGTAAACGTAGTGAGAGTGGTAATGAATAACGCACACTCAGCGCACAGATACACTGAATAGGAAAATGTAGGTTTTACTGCCAGTAAACAACAACATGAAATGACTATCCTGGTTTATATATTGCCAACCCAACTGTTAGGTGACTATCATTCCTAACAGAGGTCAAGCCATCAAGGGATGTAGAGTATCTTAGGAAAACTGCTGTTAATGCATTTATTAAGAACTGTACCCTCACATTAATATACAAGAGTGCCTTTAGTTGAAACAAGAGCTAGTACTACAAGGCTGCTGGTGATAGATGTTCCTGTGGGGAGGAAGCTAAACAGTGCTTTAGTAATGCTTGAGAAATTAGATTATAATAGGGGACACCCAGATTTCTATTCTATTCCATTCCACTCTACTCTACTCTACACTATGCTAATATTCTACTCTACTCTACTCTACTCTACTCTACTCTACTCTACTCTATTCTATTCTATTCTATTCTTCCTTTACAAAGCAGTAAAAACAGTAGAAACAGTCCGTGCAGTTGTGTTAGCTCAACCTCATGTCCATTTATTTTCAGGGGACTTTTGAAGCAGAGAGCTTCTTCTAGTGAGTTTCTCCACAGTTTGAAGTATAAAAGTCTAGTTTGAAGTATAAAAGTCTGACTTGCTGTAGAATCTGTTGGACTTAACACATTGCTATCCACCTCTGCTCTTCATCTGTAGAGCATTATGAATGATAGGAAGTCACATTTGTGATGCATGTAAAAAGGAAGTAGCTTAAAGACCGGAAGACAATCTTTTACTATTAAGTATAAGGTCATGCAATCAAGGCTGGCAGAGATTATAGCTTTTAAGATAAGGTTAGCCCTATTTTCTGGAAGAATTCAGACAAGTGACTGATTGTTTATCTTGCTTCAGTGTATACACCGAGATTTGGCTGCTCGTAATATCCTTTTATCGGAGAACAATGTGGTCAAAATCTGTGATTTTGGACTGGCTCGAGATATCTACAAAGATCCAGATTATGTCAGGAAAGGAGATGTAAGTTCAGTGTCTGAAATTTTGAGACCTTTATTTGAAATGTTAACCATGACTTCCTAAATCTCTAATCCCACTTTAACCTCATTGATTTGCAAACATGTCGCAATCAGTTTACTACAAGCTTTCAAGTTTTACTATGTTATAACTTTTACTTTTATGTAAATTACTATGACAATAATGTTCTTGTTATTGATTGGTGGCATTTTAGATACATAATATTGTTTCTTAACTATTTAGGCTAGACTACCCCTTAAATGGATGGCTCCCGAAACCATTTTTGATCGCGTATACACAATTCAAAGTGATGTGTGGTCTTTTGGTGTGTTGCTGTGGGAGATATTTTCATTAGGTAAGTCAAATGTCTTTGCTGGCTAATTCTCAAAGTTTAACATTAAGACTACTGAAATGTAACCATGCTTGTTTATTTTTAATGCAGTGTCATTGTAGATACCTATTTCCCCACCAATGTAGAAAAAACGTGAATATTTAGTAGGCATTTAAGTATTTGGAATATGTTTATTTGTTACTCCTTAATAAAATACAGGATCTTCAATAAGGCCCAATTATGATGTGAGTTTGATTCCTGTTCATATTGTTATACTGATCAAGCGTTCCATGGATTGAAATGGCTCTGGGACTTCTTGCCATCTAATTTTGGAGGATTCCCCTTAATACATTACATCCCATTTTTGGGGGTGCTCTGACACGCAGGAAGCTGTTTCAAAAGATGAGGGAGCGAAAGTGTCTGTTTTGTTAGTTGAAGAAATCTTTCCCTCATAAAATAAATATCTTGGACTATGTTGATAAATAAATTATTGCCCTTTTTATATGCTATTACAGGACTCCCCTATTTTGGTTGGAAAATGTATAGCAAAACAATATCAAAACAATATTTTTTTTAAATTAATGTTGTCACATTAGATTTATTATGGATTCTTATGCTGGAGATAACATATTTCAGCCATGCGGTACCTATACAGTATGGTTTTGAGCCAGAAATCTGACCTCTACCGGAAAACTATTAGGTCTATGAAAAACATGCATTCCAAAATTGAAAAATTCAGAATATACAAGTTTGTTTGAGTCCTAGAGTGGCCTTGATCTCCAGGTCCTTCCAAATGTTTGTGGTGAAATCACAATGTTGTTCCCATTATTAAGCTACAGATAGTCCTTGATTTATTGATGCAATTGGGACTGTAATTTTGGTTGTTTTGACACTCGTAGGTCAAGAAGACGCACATATGATCAGACCTGATTTTTCAACATTTTAATGGTGGTTGCTAAGCAAATAACACATTTATAAGTCCAATTCATGCAGTCATATGTAAGAACCCATTCTCCTGAATGGGTGTATTTTTCTGGCAAGTGGCAGCTAACTTTCATCTTTTGGAAGGACATGGAGGTCAAGTCCACTCTGGGATTCAAACAAGCTCTTGTGTTGCAAATTTTTCAATTCTTAAATGCGTATTTTTGTCAGATACTGGCAAAAATATCAGAAATTGTAGTTATGTATCCATTGGGTATTGCAATCGTCCCACCTTTGGTTGAAGTGATGTACCTGTTAAATTTGTAGCTATTTTTCATATTGGTGAAGTGTAGGTAAGCAGAACAATGAGACCAGAATTTTAAGGCAATTTTTAAAAAAAGGAAATCTACTATTTTAGGGGCCTCGCCATACCCAGGTGTAAAAATTGATGAAGATTTCTGTAGAAGATTGAAAGAAGGAACAAGGATGAGACCACCAGATTATACAACACCTGAAATGTAAGAACTTTTGCTGTTGCAAACATGTTTTGTAGCAGAGGTTGATCATACATTCGTTTTGTTTACTTCTATGTCATTTAGGAATACTCCAATAAAAATAAAACACATTCGTTAGTTGGCCAAGGTGGCTTTCATGTTAATGGGATAGAAGAGCAAAACCAAGCAAAGCAAATCTATTTTTCCCACTCTTCCATTCTTCCTTGTAACAATAACCAACAATAAGTAGCTGAATGGGTTTTATTCTGGGACTTATTTATTTATAGTAGGCTTAATTCTCCAGGTATCAGACAATGTTGGACTGCTGGCATGGTGAACCCAAACAAAGACCAACCTTCTCAGATTTGGTGGAGAGCTTGGGGAATTTACTGCAAGCAAATGTTCACAAGGTAACACAAATGTTCTACAGCAGGAATGGGGAACGATGGCATTTTATGACTTGTGGACTTCAACTCCCAGAATTCCGGCTGGGCTGAGGAATTCTGGGAGTTGAAGTCCACCAGTCATAAAGGGGCCATCGTTCCCCACCTCTGTTCTACAGGCTGCCACCAACTCCCTGAATTTTTTTTCTCATCTGCTCCTCTCATTAATAATAAAAAGTAAACAAAGTTTTGTCTGTCTCTTACACCAGGATGGTAAAGACTATGTTGTCCTCCCTCAAGTTACGTTGCTCCATACCGAAGAAGACTCTGGACTCTCTTTGCCAACGTCACCTGTTTCCTGCAAGGAAGAAGAGGAAGTACATGATTCTCAGTTTCATTATGACAGCATGTCGCAAACAAGGTTTGTAGCATTCCATTGGGAGCATTCAACAACCCCTTCCCAAGGTTGGCACTTAATGTCAAAATTGCTGATAATCACAGCTTGGTGGGATGCTAGTTCAGAGGCAGTATTCAATTTTTTTTACTACTGGTTCTGTGGGTGTGGCATGGAGGGCATGGTGTGGCTTGGTGGGCATGGCAGGGAAAGGATACTGTAAAATCTCCACCCCACTCCAGGAGAAATCTCCATTCCTTCCCCACCCCACTAACCTGCTTTCCAGCTCCATTCTCCTGTGCAGGGCAACCAAAGAAGACCCAGCCAATCAGCTGGGACTCAGGAGGCGGAGAATAGATGGGGGTGGGGCCAGTCAGAGGTGGGATTTGCCGGTTCTCTGAACTACTCAAAATTTCCGCTACCGGTTTTCAGAACCAGTCAGAACCTGCTGAATGTCACCTCTGTGTTAGTTGTACAAGCTTGCTTTTGGATAATGTAAAAGGCAAGTGAAATTTCAACCATCCAATTTTTACTAAGCTTCAACACCCTAACAGGAGATCTATTTCTTTTTCTTTTTAGTCAGCATCGCACAGGAAGTAAAAGAAACAGCCGTCCTGTGAGTGTCAAGACTTTTGAATCTGTGCCCGTAGAACCAACCATAAAAGTAGTTCAAGATGTAAGTCCATTTTATAGCTTCTTTCTTTTTTTGGGAGAGGGGGGCGGCTTTTGGTCTGTCTGTCTGTTTATCGGTCTGTGTTTCCATTGATTGTCCAAACAACCTTTTTTGTTTTGTTTTGTTTCCCCTGGGTTCTTTCAGGAAAATCAGACAGACAGTGGGATGATTCTCGCGTCTGAAGAACTAAAGGCATTAGAAGAGAAAGCTAAAGAGGTGGTGTTGCCCTTCAGGTAAATCTGGAGAAACAATCATTATGCTCATTTTATTAAAAATAAATAAATAAATCAAGGTGGTTCCCAATAAAAAAATCAAAGAGGCCCCAGTGGAGGAGCAGCACAGTAGGGGTGTGTTGTGGTTCGCCGGCAGCAGGTGCAGATGGCTGAGGTCTCTGGCAGCGAGGACTCAGACGAGAGGCCTGCGTGTGATGCAGGGATGGGGCCAGGACTATCAGAAAGTGGGGTGCTGCCTTCGGAGGTCGTGGAGTCTGGCAGCAGTGATGCAGAAGGACCCAGGGAGCCTGTGCTCAGTGCGCATGCACGCAGGGCTGCTTGAAGGAAAGAGCAGCTGAAGCAGCACGGGCAACTCGGGAGTAAGACTGGAAGGTGATGGCCCCTCCCATAAGGGATAAAAACCAGCCTTCGAGGTTGGCTTCTTTGCAGGAAGCAAAGAAGTTCTTTATGCTCAGAGTTCTCATCCTCCAGTTTGTTTTTGGAAACTTCTAGCTTTGGATATTTATCTGCAATTAGTCTTTTGTTCTTGGCAGCCTTTCACAACCTTGAAAGGGCTGGCTCTTATCTGGGACAATTAGCTTTGAATGACTCTTGGCTGTGAATGCACAGAATTCACAGCACCTCATTAAAAAGGTTTGTTTTTATATATACTTTGTGTTTGTTTGATTTGAACAAGGCTTGGGTCAGAACAGAGTGGTTCATCGAGAAACAACGGAGCCCACCTCCCCCACCTCCGCCCCCATCCTCCCCATGTGTCCTTAGGTTTTGATGTTTGGTTTTAATTATTTATGTTTTAATTGTGTATGTATAGACATATTTTTTGCCTGTAAGCCACCCACAGTTACCCTATGGTAAATGGGAGGAAAATAAATTGAATGAATGAATGAATGAATGAATGCATACCATGATTCCCCGAAAATAAGACTTTGTCTTATATTAACTTTTGCTCCAAAAGTTGCATTAGGGCTTATTTTCTGGTTAGGTCTTATTTTCAGGGAAATATACTAAATGCATCCATCTGGCTGACGATCTTAAGTGGGGCTTATTTTGTGGGTAGGGCTTGCATTATGAGCATGCTGGAAAACAATTGTGCTAGGGTTTATTTTCCAGCTATGTCTTATTTTCAGGGAAATATGGTACATACATACATAAATGTACAAATGAATACATAAATAAATAAAATTCTCTATTTGAGAGGAAATATCTAGAGTTATCCACCTCTCTTTTGGACCAACTTATTCCTCTTAGCTAGTAATGTTCTATCAATGATGCCACACTCTAGGGTTTTGCTGTGAGATGGTGGGAGGTGAAAGAAAAGAGCATGTCAGTGCACGGTACCAGAAGCTAAGGCTTAAACTGTCCACCTGCATTTTGATTTCCTGGGGTTCCAATGTCACTTTGGGAATCACAGATCCGATTGTATCCTGTGCTTATTTATTCCAGCATCCTTTCCCTCTCTCCCTCCGTAGCAGCTTGATAGAATAATTGCTGCTAGATGTCAGTTAGGGAGAAACATCACTGATAGATGGAAATGCTTCTCCATCTGTCCCTGTGTTTCATCCACATAGAATAGAGTAGAACATAGAATAGAATACTTTGTTGGCCAAGTTTGTCTCTGATGCAGAAGCTCTCAGTGTACATGCGAAGCAACGGAGTAATAATAATCATAATAATATCAGTAAGATGTCATAAAGGAGGTGAGAATGATAATAATAATACTACAGCCGTACAATGTGGGTAAATATACTTAGACACAAGACAGTGCTGTGAGAATTAGGTGTTCAGCAGAGTGATGCCTCAAGAGATAAAACTGTGTGTGTTTAGTTGTTTTGGCATGCAATGCCCTGTAGTGTCATCCTGAGGGGAGGAATTGAAACAGTTTACATCCAGGATGTGAGGGGTGTGTAGATATTTCCTCAGCCCACTTTCTGACCCTTGTAGCATACAAGTCCTCAATGGAAGGCTGGCTGCAATTGCATTTTTCTACAGTCCTGACTATCCATTGAAGTCTGTGCCTGTCCTGCTTGCTTGCTGTACCAAACCAGACAAGAGTACCCTCCATATTTATCGGCAAAGGCAAAAATTCCATGTTGATAGCCCTTTGAGATAGTCCAGAAAAGCAGCATAGTTTTGGGTACTAATTCCTCTCCTTTTGTGGCTGGAACATCTTTTAGATGCTAGTTGTCCATTCTGGGTGTCTTCCTCCTGTCCCCCAAGGTCATTCTCACATACCATTACACATTCTGAATCCTGGTGCCAAATTAGCCATTTTCATTTTATTTTTTTAATTTTTCAGTGGGCTGATTTCCAGTAAAAGCAACGAATCTGTGGTGTCTGAAGCTTCCAATCCCACCAGCGGCTATCAATCAGGCTATCATTCAGATGACATGGACATTACCATGTATCCCAGTGAAGATACGGAACTCTTAATGCTCAGGGATGATGCTTCTCAGACTTGCTACATGGCCTATGGCCCGGCTGTCTCTCTGAGTTCACAATCTGTATAAGGACTTCTGGAAAAATGACAACTGGAACTTGCACCAAACATTGCCTTGTCCTGAAACCCATTGTATTCATACCCAGAATACAGGAGGGGAGAAAAATATGAATTCCCGCCCCCCCTTTTTTTAATGATAAAAAGAAGAAGAAATTGCAATAAAGAATCCTGGTGAGGCCATGCAAGGCCTTGAGAGAGCTTGAAGATATATCAGGCATTGCTGAAAGTCATAGACAATCGTTTCATCCTCAGTTTGAGCACACGAACATTGGGAAATCTGATAAGGAGGCCATCTTTCTATGCAATTACATGAAGATGGAAATAGGCTCAGTCAAAATCCTTTGAATTTTGGGTTGGTCAGCAACGACGTTTCAGAAGTGTGGTTGGTGGAGCCTAAAAAAAGCATCTGACAGTACAGCCTTTACTAAACCTCTTTCATGTTTATCTCTTCCATCGAAGGGCCCTTCCTTTCTAAATCTTGCTGTTAAAACTAAGCCACTAAAAGCTACTGAAGAGCAGGGCGAACTTTGTGAAAAGCTCTGTTTTTAGTACCTAGGCCTTGATGTATTTTTGATCCTTTCAAAGAAGGCTTCCTACTGAAATGAACTCCTTGAGAAGGCTTGAGAAATGCTTAAAAATTAGCAGATAATGCCAGAATTTAGCAAATTTTTCACCAAGGTCATGTGATACAACATTGAAAGACTTTTCTTTACAGAAAGTACCATGAAGCTATTTTGACTAGTGTTGTTTTTGGTTACTTTTATATTTTTATATTCGTGGTTTTGTACTTTGTTTAATATTTCAAGCATAACAAATCCATGGATTAACAAAAAAAATCTAAAAAGGCACAATGCAGTATTTATAGTCTGGATATGTAGAAAGAATTGTAATATATTACGAAAATAAATAAATAAATAAATAAATCTATTGTGTAATGAAAGCTGAGTGGAACTTATTCTTGAGTTCGCAGGATATTCGGCTCCTAATTTTTTTAAAAAATGGGGCTGATTCAAATGCTCAGCTCTCAGTGGAACATTTCTGAATATGTAAATGATTTTATATGGTAAATGTCTCAGTCATCCAGGTCAGGATTGTCCCAAAGGTCTTTTTCAAGAGGCAACTGGACTTTCTGGTTTATTCTTTCTTTTCTGAGGACCTGACCTGGGGTGCTCACATTGTAGCCCTGGTCAAAAGGGCCCAGCAGAGATTATACTACCTGAGACTTCTCAGAAAACAACAGCTGAATGAAAAACTGCTGGTGACCTTCAACCGCTGCACCGTAGAGAGTATTTTAACTTACTGCACCTCTGTATGGTCTCCCAATTGCACAGTGGCAGATAGAAAAGTACTCCAGAGGGTTAACATCATTGCCCAGAGCAGGGGTGGCGAACACGCGGCTCTCGAGCCGCATGCGGCTTCCGGCCAAAATGAATGCGGCTCTTTGCCTCTTATATTATTATTATATTATTATTATATTATATTATTTTGTATACTGTGGCTCTTTGCCACGTTTGAATTTTGTTATGCTGCTTCTGAGGAGGGATCTCTGAGGAGAGATTTCCGAGCGCGTAGTCCCGCCCGGCTCGTCATCCCGTCTCCCATCCCTCGGAAACAACTGCACGAGCCAGCGAGCGTGGTGTGGCTCTCTGACTCGCACAGTTTAAAATTGCGGCTCTTTGAGTCAAACTTGTTCGCCACCCCTGGCCCAGAGGATCAATTGCTCTCTCCCCTCTTTGGAAGAGCTTTATAGCTCCCGCTGCCTTAAGAAAGTTCAAAACATTCTCAAAGATCCATCTTATCCTGGGCACCCTTTTTTTGAACTATTACTATCTGGCAGACGGTACAGAATAATAAAAACAAGGACAAATAAGCTGAAAAACAGCTTCTATACCAGGGCAGTAGCTCTATTGAACTCTGCTGTATAGTGCAGTGTTGGCGCAATGCTGGGGGTTTTCAGTTCAATGTGTGGCGGGTGAAGGATGCGTGTTTGTGTTCATTTTCATGGTCATGATGTGCACTGAAGATGGTGTTTGATTTCGTTGTACGAGGTGCAATGACAATAAAGTAAAGTAAATCTGAGAAGCGAAATGTTTACAGAGAAAATCCAGAAAGTCCAGTTGCCCCTTGAAAAAGCACCTCTGGGATATTTTAATCCAGTAGCTGATGTGTAAGTTCTTCACTTCACAACAATTTGAAAGCAATTTCTTTTAGTCTTTCATATCTTACATTCCCACTCTCCAGCATCTATAATATGTTCAAGCTATCTCCCCTGACAGCTAAGAATTCCAACATTTATATCCGATGGACCAAGGAAATCAATTCTGTGTCATTTCAAATGGTCGATATGATTACATTTTTTAATAGCGTATTTTTCCCCCTTGCCAAAAAATTCAGACCAGCGTAAGAGCAATCCCACACCTGTTTTTGGAGGGGAAAAAAATATCCCTTGACCTTCTTTGTTCCTAGTTTGTTTTATTTTTATTTTTAACATCCAGGAACGTCTCAGGAATCTGTTGCTTTATTAGTCCTTTTTTTTTTAGAAGAGAAAAAAGCATCTGGTCTTTCAAAACATCTGCCTTTCAAAATATAATCTATCTTTAGTCTCAGTGTTCTTGGCAAAATGCCAGCAGGGGGGTCACATCTGTTTGAGCAGATGTCAAGAAACTACACAATATTTTAAATGGTGACCCTGTAAATGAAGATACTTTTTTTTGCACCTGCACGCATGTACACTCAGTGCTTAATGTATGTGTTTAGCTTTGGGGAGTTGGAAGTCGAGTTTCTTCCGGGAACTCTGTGTTGTCGTTCACAGCCCTGATAAAGTCTGCTTGGAAACAAGGTCTATTAAGTGGATTTGTAACATAACTTCTGTACAGTAGTCCATGACTTACAACAGTTCACTCAGTGACCGTTTGAAGTTAGAATGGCATTGAAAAAAAGTGACTTATGCCCATTTTTCACACTTATGACCAGTGCAAGCATCCTCATGGTCCAGAGATGGTATTCAGCAGGTTCTGACCAGTTCTGGAGAACCAGTAAGCGGAAATTTTGAGTAGTTCAGAGAACCATCAAATACCACCTCTGACTGGCCCCGCCCCCATCTATTCTCCGCCTCCCGAGTCCCAGCTGATTGGCTGGGTTTTTTTTGGTTGCCCTGCACAGGAGAACGGAGCTGGAAAGCAGGTTAGTGGGGTGGGGAATGGGGATTTTGCAGTATCCTTCCCCTGCCATGCCCACCAAGCCACACCCACGAAGTCACTCCCACAGAACCGGTAGTAAAAAAAAATTGAATCCCACCACTGCCATGGTCACATGATTTACATTCAGATGCTTGACAACTGACTCACATTTATGATGGTTGCAATGTTTCTGAGTCATGTGGTTCCCTTTTGTGACCTTCAGATGAGCAAAATCAGTGGGGAAACCAGGTTGACTTCACAACTGGATTACCAATTTAACAACTGCAGTAGTTCGCGTAACGAACATGGCAAGAAAATGGGGCAAAACTCACTTATCACAGAATTATGTTGCTGAGTGACAACAAATTTCTCACTCAGCAACAGAGGTGGGTATTCAGCAGGTTGTGACCAGTTCTGGTAGTGGAAAGCTTGAGTAGTTTGGAGAACCGGCAAATTCCACCTCAGACTGGTCCCACCCCCATCTATTCTGTGCCTCCTGAGCCCCAGCTGATTGGCTGGGTCTTCTTTCATTGCTCTGCACAGGAGAAGGGAGCTGGAAAGCAGGTTAGTGGGGTGGGGAAGAAATGGGGATTTTGCAGTATCCTCCTCCTGCCCACCAAGCCATGCCTACCAAGCCACACCACACCTACCAAGCCAAGCCACGCCCAGAAATGTTCAACTTCGGAGTCAACGAAAGAAAAGTGTAGAAATTCTGGATTGCAGTCCCTTGGGAAAAAGGTTTAACCTCTCCTTTGGACGGAGACCGGAGACACTTTTGAAGCAATAAAATATAAAGGAAATAATTAAAAGGGTGACAAGGCTTATTTGCAGATTATACAAGGGTCTCTGCAGCAACAGAAGTGAGGTTGCACAAAATACCTTGTGAACCCCACTGCTGGTTATTTTGGAGGCAAGCGGAAGCACAACTCACAGTCGTTTAGGCCAGAGGTGGGTATTCAGCAGGTTCTGACCAGTTCTGGAGAACCGACAGCGAAAATTTAGAGTAGTTCGGAGAACCGGCAAATACCGCCTCTGACTGGCCCCGCCAATCCCATCTATTCTCTGCCTCCCATTAAGTCCCAGCTGATCAGCTGGGTCTTCTTTTGTTGCCCTGCACAGGAGAACGGAGCTGGAAAGCAGGTTAGTGGGGTGGGGAGGGAATGGGATTTTGCAGTATCCTTCCCCTGCTACACCCACCAAGCCACACCCACCAAGCCATGCCCACAGAACCAGTAGTAAAAAAATTTGAACCCCACCACTACTCAGCAACATAGTTTTTAGCCTCAATTGTGGGCATACATTGAGGGCTATCTGAATAACTTAATGCAGACCAGTGGTGGGATTCATTTTTTTTTACTATTGGTTCTGTGGGCATGGCTTGGTGGGTGTGGCAGGGGAAGGTTACTGCAAAATGCCCATTCCCTCCCCACCCCACTAACCTGCTTTCCAGCTCCGTTCTCCTGTGCAGGGAAACCAAAGAAGACCCAGCCAATCAGCTGGGACTCGGGAGGCAGAGAATAGATGGGGGCGGGGCCAGTCAGAGGTGGCATTTGCTGGTTCTCCGAACTACTCAAAATTTCTGCTACCAGTTCTCCAGAACTGGTCAGAACCTGCTGAACACTAC
Organism: Naja naja; assembly: GCA_009733165.1. Taxonomy (NCBI): domain Eukaryota; kingdom Metazoa; phylum Chordata; class Lepidosauria; order Squamata; family Elapidae; genus Naja; species Naja naja. The sequence goes on from CM019151.1 coordinate 68,138,849, forward strand.
CTTTGATGCAGACAATGGCAATTTTAGTCATTGGGAGACTTTTTTTTTTAATTACATTTATATGCCGCCCTTCTCCGAAGACTCAGGGCGGCTTACAGTTTTTTGGGATACAACCCAGTGTGCTCAGCAATAGCCTTCATTCCATTGTATATGCCTGCTTATTACTAAGTGGCATTTTTACAAAGTCAGCATATTGCCCCCAACAATCTTGGGTCCTCAATTTACCTACCCTGAGAGGATGGAAGGCTGAGTCAACCTTGAGCCTGGTGGGATTCGAGCCTACAGCAGTTGTAGGCAGCTGGAACTTAAGAGCAGGCATTTAACAGCCTGAGCCACCAAGGCTCATTGCTTATTGAATATGCTTATTGAATATGTGGTCAGCACAGCACATACGTTGTTTGCAAAAGAATAAAGCAGTGAAAAGAAACTTAAAAGTGACAGCTTTTCCTAGATCATTGAATCTGCAAGGGGAAAAAAAAATATCTGATGGATTCTGGATCCAGTTCAGAACTTTGCTGAATTTTTTTCTCCTTGATAGCACTAGCAATAGCGCTTAGACGTATATACCGCTTCACAGTGCTTTTACAGCCCTCTCTAAGTGGTTTTACAGAGTCAGCCTATTGCCCCCAACAATCTGGGCCCTTGTTTTACCGACCTCGGAAGGACAGAAGGCTGAGTCAACCTTGATCCAGTGGGACTTGAAGTGCCATACAGCTGGCAATCAGCAGTCAGCAGAAATAGCCTGCAGTACTGCACTCTAACCAGTGCGCCACCACAGCTCTTGATCCTGCTTGATCATCCAAAACTCAGTACTTCGAATATTAGGTAGCATCGAAGATTCTCTATCAGATTCACACTTTAGATTCCAACTCCCCAACATTTCACAATTGAACAAATAAGGGAATGTACTGGACCTGGCCAAGAAAATGAGTGAAAAATGGCTACATTCATATCAGGAGTATATTTTATGGTTCTTGCACACCAAGCAGAATCCTCCCCAAAGCCACCAAAATAATATCTGGAGCTTTCCTGACTTTTTTGGTCCTCTTTTGGACTAGAGCATAGGTCTCCAAACTTGGCAACTTTAAGACTTGTGGACTTCAATTCCCAGAATTAGACTTTAAACCAGAGATATTTTTATTGGGTATTTTGTCGGAAATATATAGTAGAGATTTGAAATATTTGATTGTAAATGTATTAACAGTGGCTAGAATTATATTTGCTAAAAATTGGAAAAATAAGAACATTCCAATACAGGAGGAAGTTATCCAGAAAATAATGGAATGTGCTGAAATGGGTAAATTGACATTTGAAATTAGAGAGCAAGAAGACAAACAATATTATAAGATATGGGACTTATTTTATCAATGGTTAGATAAAAAAACATGGAAATGAAATATTTTAGAGGATTTTACAATATAAGGATAATAGAATAATAGAGAATATAACATAAGGACATATTATTATTGGATGGATTTATGATGGTGTAATGAATGTTATAATATAAATCAACTTAAAATGTTGAATATCTCGCATAAAATGATGAAATAATAGTAATAGTCAAATAAATGATTAACAATGATAATAATATACACATATATACTAGATAGATAAGATGAGAATTTATACAAATTATAAGTGAGGACTATGGAGATGATGCACAAAAGACTTGTAACCAGCCGACACACTGTATGTAACTGGAAGATGGTTTTATGTTTTATGTTCTGTTTGTGTATGTTTGTTTAAAAAATAAAAAAAATAATTAAAAAAAAAGACTTGTGGACTTCAATTCCCAGAATTCTCCAGGATGGAGAATTCTGGGAGTTGAAGTCCACAAGTCTTAAAATTGCCAAGTTTGGAGACCCCTGGACTAGAGAAAGGCTGTATGGTTTCCTCTCTCTTTATACAGTCCTAAACATTAAGATACTGCACAGAGCAAGAAATGAGGAAGAAGTTTAAAAAAAGTGAGGAGCCGTATGTTGACTTACATGTCCAGTTGGTTAAAGATAACGTATTATTTAAGCCCCCAAGAATGCTGAACTTACAGGCTAAGTGTTTCTACTGAATGTGATTTAAATCCCACCCTCTTCAGCTTTTCAGACTGATTAAGTCCTGGAAAACATCATTTAGGTCTCATGTGGGAGAAGAGTAGGAGCCCTTTAACTTATGCTGCTGATAAGTATCTAAGAGAAGTTATTTAATGGGATTTGGGAAACTTGTCCTTTGTTACTCCAAAGCGGGGCTGTGTAAAGCATAATCCACAGGTGTAGTTAGCTATTAACCTTCTTAGGTTCACAAGACTCGAAGTCATAATCTGCAGACTCTGCACAGTAATTCTGAGTATAAACCGACAGCTTTTTTTTGGCTGGCACCCTTTATACAACACCTGGAAATTTCCACAAATCCCAGGATTAAAAGATCTTTAACTATTTAAACTGAAAGGCAATTGAGCACCCTAGCTCCTATGAGTCACTATTCTGAAAGCACACTATTTTGCTTTTGGAACTATTGATGGATTGGGACGGGATATCTGGGAAAGTTTCTTGGTGGGGATATGAATGTCTTCATTGGTAGCTAGGTGGAAGGAAGGAAGGAAGGAAGGAAGGAAGGAAGGAAGGAAGGAAGGAAGGAAGGAAGGAAGGAAGGAAGGAAGGAAGAAAGAAAGAAAGAAAGAAAGAAAGAAAGAAAGAAAGAAAGGAGGCTAAAATCCTATGAACAACAGCTAAAGGAACTAGGTAAGTTTAGCTTAATGAAGAAGAGAAGATTGAGGGGGGATCTGATAGTAGTCTTCCAATACTTGAAGGCCATCACAGGGAAGAAGGCATCAGTGTATTTCCTGTAGCAGAACGTGAAGCAATGGGTGAACACTCATCAGAGGAAGATCCAATTTGGAAGTTGGGAGGAATTTACCGACAGTGAGTACAATTTGCCTCCCAGATTTGTACATGCTCCATTGGTGCAGGTTTTCAAGAAAAGATTGCACAAGCACGTGTTTGGGCAAGGGCAAGGGTCTTCAAACTTGGCAAGTTTAAGACTTGTGGACTTCAACTCCCAGGGTTCCTGAGCTAACATGACTGGAGGAGGAATTCTGGGAGTTGAAGTCCACAAGTCTTAAACTTGCCAAGTTTGAAGACCCCTGCTCTAAGACCAACCCTCACCAACACTGACAGGCAAGCCAGTAGAATATAAACTGAGATCAAACCTCACTCCTTACTAGCACTGATGATGTTACCTAGTTTGGGTAATGAAACGTCTGCAAGAAAACAAACAAGCACAGATGAGCCCTCATGTCAACCCTGAGCTACAAATATTCTCCTTTACTGGCACTTGTTCACCTCATATTCTTTATAAGAGTACAGAAGTGGCTTTGCCACTGCCTTCTACAGGGATAGTAATTCTTCAGCTTCCCAGTGTAGACTACACAAGTGCTCGTATTCTATTGGGGACTTTCCTCTACATCTTAACCAGAACTGATCTTGCTTAGCTTCCACAGAAAGCAAAAGTCAGACAGATACTGCTATTAGCCGAGACTAACCTACTGGAGGACGAGCCATTGAAACTGGAAGGAGAGAGATCAGCTCTATTGGGAAACTGGCAGAAGGTTCTCTCCCTCCATATAAACTCAGGATGATTCTTATAAAAATCTACCGTAATGCTTGTTCTTTTTCAAAATAATTTTTCACTAAATGACCATTCAAACTGGGTGGCACAACCAGAATGGAGAACAACAGCCCTTAGTTTTTAGAGTAGAGTAGATAGAGTAGAATAGAAGAGAAGAGAACAGAAGAGAACAGAATAAGAGCAGAACAGAATAGAACAGAATAGAACAAGGGAACAGAACAGAGTAGAGTAGAGTAGAGTAGAGTAGAATAGAACAGAACAGAACAGAACAGAACAGAATAGAACAGAATAGAATAAGAGCAGAACAGAATAGAACAAGGGAACAGAACAGAACAGAGTAGAGTAGAGTAGAGTAGAATAGAACAGAACAGAACAGAATAGAATAGAATAGAATAGAATGTAGAGCAGAATAGAATAGAACAGAACAGAACAGAGTAGAGTAGAACAGAACAGAACAGAACAGAACAGAATAGAATAGAATAAGAGCAGAACAGAATAGAATAGAACAGAATAGAACAAGGGAACAGAACAGCGTAGAACAGAGTAGAGTAGAGTAGAGTAGAGTAGAGTAGAGTAGAGTAGAGTAGAGTAGAATAGAATTCTTTATTGTCCAAGTGTGATTGGACCCACAAGGAATTTGTCTTCAGTGCATATGCTCTCAGTGTACATAAAGAAAAAAATAAAATACATTCATCAAGAATCATAAGATACCACAGTTAGTGATAGTCATAGATTACTAATAAGCAATCAAATCATACTAGGAAGCAAATAAAAAATATAAATTGTAAAAATACAGCCACACGTTTATAAGTAGGAAGAGATAAGTACTAGGAAGGATGAGAGGAATAATAGTAATAGAGTCTTTGTAAATAAGTTGACAGTGTTGTGGGAATTAGTTGTTTAGCAGAGCGATGGCATTCAGGGGAAAACATAGAAGATTATTTAATGAACGTTTGTTTCATGGCATAAACTGCAAAGTTATGTGTTAGCCTTTGGGAGGTAATTCTACAATAAGAGCTCTTGGGATGCATTTAAATGTTTAGTTTTAAATTACAGTCCCCAAGACTTCTTTACATTTTCTGATAAAACCATTAAAGTGCCAGGAGCTGTTAAGTGTCACAGCTTGGTTAAGTACTAAACCAGCATGCCATAAGCAGATAAAGCAAATGCAATTATCAACACAAAGACCAGCCATATTATTAAATCAATGGCCTTTTCAACCATGTTCTCCCAATAATTTGACTGTTTTCTTGATGAAGATAATTAGGTTTTATTAGCAATTTGCAATTCAAATTAAGTTTATGGCTGCTGCAGATAACGCTATAGTATAATAATGTTGATTTTTCCACAATAAATATAACCTGCTTTTAATACATAAGACCAACTTCCCCCATTTAGTGCAGTCAAGTGTGCTAGATTATGGCCCCTTTTATTTATCCCGACTGTCTGGGAATGATGAGAATTGTAGTCCTTCATGCCTGAAAACTCCCATAAAGAGAAAGGTGGCTGTGGATTAATGAAATATCACGGATGCTATAGGGCAGGAGCGTCAAACTTGTCATCACGTGACTTATCACAACTTTTTTTTCCCTTCACTAAACCGGAGGTGGGCATGGCCAGCGTGTAACACATCTGGCCCGCAGGCCACAAGTTTCACACCCCTGCTCTGGAAGGCAAAAACTGGTGGTAGAATTAAATGATGAATGTTGAAGAAGACTTCAAAAAAACACCTCTCTCTATATATATATATTTCTTTTCTTTTCTTGTGATGCTTTGTTGCTCTTCAATATTATACTGATTGACATGACCTACAATATGGGAAAAGTTCTCTGATTGCTTTACCTATTCCACTGCAGTAGATGCTACACAGAGATGACAGAGGAAAGAAATGTATTTGGAATGCATTGTGATTTACAATTTTGGAAACATATATAAAATACTTATTGCAGAAGACACCATGTAAATGAGATAAATTGTGGATAGGCAACTAGGAGAGAATGAGTCTATCTCTCTCTCATCTCTTTCTCATTTCTCTCTTTATCTCTATCTCTATCTATCATCTATATCCATCTATCCCTCTATCCCTTATCCCTCTATCATCTATCTACCTACCATCTATCCCATAAACCATAATTCACCCCAATTTCATTTCTATCTATCTATCTATCTATCTATCTATCTATCTATCTACCTACCTACCTACCTACCTATCATCTATCCCATATCCCATAATTCACCCCAATTTCATGTCTGTCTGTCTGTCTGTCTGTCTGTCTGTCTGTCTGTCTGTCTATCATCTATCTATCTATCTATCTATCTATCTATCTATCTATCTATCTAATCATCTGTCATCTCCCAAATTTCATATGTTGAGAAAACTATTTCCCAAATTTTTGAACACAGGAAGATACAGGAGGAAAAAGAAGAGTGGCTGGTTATTCTTTGTTTTAGGCTACAGCATAAGCAATGAAGTCAAGGTAGTATGAAAGATGGGACTTCCAGCATAATGGTCCTGCTTTCTAAATCCTAATCAAACTCTGGTAAATATTTGTTATTCAGGATTTAATCCTGGGTGAAAGTACTGACCTGATTAAATTACAAATTTATCAGACAGAAGAGAGATAAGTCATTCTTAGTTCTATCATTCAACAATCTGAGTGCAGCAGTTTACAGCTGGAAGGTGCAAATAAGTTGTGGATGTTGTTTTTAGAACTATAGCCAATTGTATAAGGTTGTACGGTCAGTTAGTTATAAAGTCAACATGCATATTTTGTCTTGTAAATTTTGCTCAAATGGTTTCTTTTAGTAAACGCTGTTCTTCAAGGAATAATGGATGGAAACTGATCAAGCAGAGATTCAACCTAGAAACAAGGATACATTTTCTGATAGTGAGAACAATCAACCAATGGAACAGAAGTTCCCTTTGGAAGTTGTGGGAGCTTCATCGCTGGAAACTTTCAAGAAGAGACTGGACTGCCATCTGTCAGAAATGGTGTAGGATCTCCCGCTTGAGCAGGAGGGTTGGACTAGATGACCTACAAGGTCCCATCCAACTCTGTTATTCTGTTATCTCCTTATGTCAAGTGTGAACAATTCCAGATGATTCCTAAAGTTAAGATCTGTACAAGATTCAGCTCCACGTGTCCAATTAATCTTCTCTTTCTCTCCCTGTTTTATGTTATATGACATATAAAACATTACAGATGTCAACCACCCCACTGGGTTAGACAGCAAAAAGAAACTCCTGGGACATTCTTTTTAACCAAGAGTATATCTTTACTGAGAGGGACAGGGTGGCTCAGTGGCTAACACGCTGAGCTTGTCAATCAGAAAGGTCAACAGTTCAGCGGTTCGAATCCCTAGCGCCACATAATGGAGTGAGCCCCTGTTACTTGTCCCAGCTTCTGCCAACCTAGCAGTTCAAAAACACGTAAAAAATGCAAGTAGAAAAATAGGGACCACTTTGGTGGGAAGCTAACAGCATTTACTCATGTCGGCCACATGACCACGGAGACGTCTTCGGACAGTGCTGGCTCTTCAGCTTTGTAACAGAGATGAGCACCGCCCCCTAAAGCCAGAAATGACTAGCATGTATGCGCGAGGGGAATTTTTACCTTTACCTTTATAACTTTACTAAAACTTCCATATGGGTTCAGAAGTAGAAAACCTAATTCTAAGAAAACTTTCCACCAATCATTTGCACTCACTTTATTTTGGGACTCGGACATCCCCAACTGGTGACCTTGGGGTGTTGGGTCTGTCTCAGGCTTCCAGCCAGCGCACTTGCATTCCAAATTTCCCTTCCAAGTCTCCCTTACATGCCAATACCTTCCCTCCCTCCCGTTACTGCCATCTGGTTGTGAGTGGGGCTGCGTAGCGAGTCAACCATGGCCACAACCTTGATTCACAACCACAACTGGGCCAAGAATTTCCATTGCTAGGGAAGGTGATGCATTGTGTGGCCCAATTTTATGCCGCGGTTATTAAGCCAATCACTGCAGGGGAGTGAATTGCATCTCAATGAAGCTAATCTGACTTCCCCAATGGTCTTGGCTTCTTGAAAGCCGATTGGGCAGATCGCAAATGGTGATTACGGGATCTCAAAATACTCCAATCATTGTAAATAGAGGTAGCCCTCAACCTAGAACTGCAACGGAGTGCAGAATTTATGTTGCTAAGTGAGAAATTTTTTAAAATGAGTTTTGCTTCGTTTTCTTTGCCATGTTTGTTAAGTGAATTCCCTTCCTTAACTGTTGTTAAGTTAGTAACACGGTTGTTAAGTGAATCTTAACTGACTTCCCCACTGACTTTGCTTATTGGAATGTCACGAGAGGGGATCACACGACCCCAGGGCACTGCAATTGTCATAAATATGTGTCATGCCGTTGTTGGAGACTGCCTCTGAGGGTGAGGAGGAACCACCGACAGGGAGTGGGAGTGTGGCTCCGGAGGTTGTGGAGGAGGCTGGGGAAGGGCAGAGGCCAGCTGGGCAGTGAGAGGAAGACCCAGACCCATCCTAGGGCATGCAGGGAGGAGAGGATAAGGGAGAGGCGTGAATGGTGTGGTCTACAAGGGAGGAAAGGGCCTTGATCCTCTTCATGGGCTGCAGCTGTGAGAACCGGTTAAAGGGACAGACATGCGTATGGACCAGTGCTGGAAACAAAGCATGGAAATATCACTAGTCTGTTGTTCCTCTCTGAGTTTGGTGTCCTTCCCAATGTGTGTTCCAATATCCCTTATCTTGCCTGGTTCCCTTCATTGCTTCAGTGTGTTGTTTTTACTCTTATAATTTATAGGCATTTTTAGTTTAAATGGCATTTCCTCCTTTTCATAACTGCTGTGGGGGAGTTTTTTTTGTCTCCAGTCAAGGATATTTGGAGCTTTGAAGTAAAGTGAAGGAATAAAAGGGGCTTCACCTGATTTTGTGACTGTGTTTATTTTGTATCCCACCCTGGGTCATCACAATATGAGTCAGTTCCAGAGGTGGTATTCAGCAGGTTCTGACCAATTCTGGAGAACTGGTAGTGGAAATTTTGAGTAGTTTGGAGAACCGGCAAATACCACTTCTGACTGGAGATTTTACAGTATCCTTCCCCTGCCATGCCCACCAAGTCACGCCCACAGAACTGGTAGTAAAAAAAATTGAATCCCACCACTGGTCAGTTCCCAAGTATTTTGAATTTTGTTCATGTGATCTTGGGGATGCTGCAACGGTTGTAAGTGTGAAAACTGGTCATGAGTCACTTTTTGCACTACTCTTGCAACGTTGGTCACTAAATGAACTGTTGTAAATTGAGGACTACCTGTACATGTCGGTTGGCCAGTGCCCACATTTTGATCACATGGGCATACTGCAATGGTAATAAGTGCGTGGACCGCTAGTCACCTTTTCTTAGTGCTGTTATAATGTCAAACGGTCACTAAATCATCATCATTGTTTAATGGCCCCCTAATCCCTTGTGGGGTGGAGTCTGGGCAACTGAATGGAGCTGAGTGTTTACTGCCCGGATGCCTTTCCTGTTGCCAATGTGGAGTTTTGTTCAGCAGATATATTCTCAGTGTGCCCAGAGAGAGAAATATCTGCTTCTACCTAGGATTGATTGTGAGGCAAGAGCTCTACCGCTGGCCATCGCACCACTCTTCAAACAGTCACTAAATGAATGGTTGTAAATTGAGAACTACCTACACTGCATTAGAATTGTTAATAAATAATGACGTCTTGATAGTTCAAAGAGGCAAGAAAGGAATCGGGACACCAGCAACCTTCCACGAATGGTGTATAAGGAAATCTACTACAGATTTAGGAACCAGCTCAATAAGTTTCCCACGCCTTCTCAACAAAATGAGAGAAAAAAAAGCCATCATTCTAATTATAGATATCCTGTCCATGTCTATTGTAATGGTAATGTTATCTATTCTGGAAGGGGAAAGGAAGAGGAAAGAAAATCTCAAAAATTATTAATCAAAGTCTGTAGAGAAATCGCACTGCTATTTATCCTGTTTATTTGTAAGTTTTAGGCATAAGAAATATTAACACATCACTTTGTGCTTTGCAGTATGGGTATTATTCCTGCTGATAGGAAATGTACATTTCTTTTGTAAAAACAAACTTTTATTCCCAAATGAAATAAAGGCTCTGACACTTGTGCATGCTACCAATAAAGGAGAATATTTGTAGCTCAGGGTTGACATGAAGGGTCAGATGACACATTAACAGAGTTGGAAGGGACCTTGTAGGTCATCTAGACTGTGATGTTTCTCTCTGTCATATATGTGTGTGTGTATGTGGGTAATGGTATATGCATAATGGTTACCTTTTGAGAGCTGAATGCAACAAAATTTTATCTTAATGTATGCTGACTAGTGTACATTTAAAGTGACAATAAAGTTTTTATACTCTATACTCTCTATTCTTTCCTATTCCTATTCCTATCCTATCCTATCCCATTCCATTCCATTCCATTCCATTTCTATTTCTATTTCTATTTCTTTCTCTTTCTCTTTCTCTTTCTTTCTCTTTTATTTCTATTTCTATCCGATCTGATCCTATCCTATTCTATTCCATTCCATTCCTTTCCATTCCTTTCTATTTCTATTTCTATTTTTTTCTATTTCTATTTCTATGTCTATTTCTATCTGATCTGATCCTATCCTATCCTATCCTATGCTATCCTATCCCATTCCATTCTATTCCTATTCCTATTCCTATTCCTATTCCTATTCCTATTCTTATTCCTATTCCATTTCATTCCTTTCCTTTCCTTTCCTTTCCTTTCCTTTCCTTTCCTTTCCTTTCCTTTCCTTTCCTTTCCTTTCCATTCCATTCCATTCCATTCCAATCTATCCTATTCTATTCTATACTATACTATACTATTCCTGTTCTATACTATGCTATTCCTATTCTATACTATGCTATTCCTATTCTATACTATGCTATTCCTATTCTATTCTAAAGAAAGTTCGATTAGACGATCCTTCTGATATCATCTATCTCTACAATTCTTTAATTCCAGGACATTACCAATAGTGGCTTTCTCTATATCGAAGTTCAGTGGAACAGTTTTTAGTGCTGCTAGTCAACAGCACTTTAAAAATAAGTATAGGAAACCCTACACCAATTCAAACAAATAGTTGTTCAATCTCTTCTTAAAAACTTCCAGTATTAGAGCACCCACAACTTTTAAAGGCCAGCTGTGCCACTGATTAATTGTTCTAATTGTCAGGAAATTTCTCCTTAGTTCTAGGTTGCTTCTCTCCTTGATTAGTTTCTACCCATTGCTTCTTGTCTGGCCTTCAGGTGCTTTGGAGAATAGCTTGACTCCTTCTTTGTGGCAGCCCCTGCAATATTGCAACACTTCTATCATGTCTCCCCTAGTCCTTCTTTTCATTAAAGATTTACTTGGAAACAAAAATGCTGAAGCATTGCCCATTAAATCAGTTACTGTGGTCTTACAATACCTCTTTCAGGTAGACTGCACTGAGTGATCATGACCAGCCTTTATGTAATATACTGTATAGGATATGGGGCAGAGATACAAAATTATCTTTAAAAACAGCTGGTGAAATAGTTCTTTAAAAAAAAAGATTTGTCTATCCTCCATTCTCCTTGCTGCAGGATTTTTCTCCTGCCTGAAATAGAATTTTGATCTTGCCAACAATTGCCCCCTTCTGTAATAGGATGATCCTGCCAGAACTTTTTCAGTAACTCTTTGGTTTATTTGTAGGATTTCAGCCTCGGTCCTGCAAAGTCCTCAAGAGACTTGATTTTTTTGGAGAGGGGGTGCTAGAACCTTGAATTGTGCCCTCTGACTGTTTGTTTTGAAAACAAAACAGCCAGCCAAGCTAGGAGGAGAGAGTGGTGGATTACACAGTCACTTGATATTATAGCCCAAATGTACGGGCTACCTAGTGTTAATTGAGGCCATCTTCAAATGCATTTGATGGTTTTTTTTTTTAATTACATTTATATGCCGCCCTTCTCCAGAGACTCAGGGCGGCTTACAATTTTTGGAGTGCAACCCAATGCGCTCAGCAATAGCCTTCTTTCCATTGTATATGCCTGCTTATTACCAAGCGGCATTTTTACAAAGTCAGCTTATTGCCCCCAACAATCTTGGGTCCTCAATTTACCTACCCCGAGAGGATGGAAGGCTGAGTCAACCTTGAGCCTGGTGGGATTCGAGCCTACAGCAGTTGTAGGCAGCTGGAACTTAAGTGCAGGCAATTAACAGCCTGAGCCACCAAGGGTTGGTCCAGATGCTAGTGCCCTGAACCACTTCCACTGCTGGGGAAGGCATGGCCTACCAACTGTGTCCCGGTAATTCTGCCCTGTGCAGGTAAAATGGTTGGGTGGGTGATGAAGGGGCATCTGCATGCTAGTCAGGAAAAGAAATTGACACATCCTTATGGCAGTTGTATTTTGGGCTTAAAAGCTTAATCTTTCCAGAGATTTCCTGCCTGTCAGAATCTTGATTTTTCTTCTTCCTAGGACAATCTAGAATCTAGAATAATCTATGTTAGGATACTTTCATACCAGAGGTGGGTATTCAGCAGGTTCTGACCAGTTCCGGAGAACCAGTAGCGGACATTTTGAGTAGTTCAGAGAACTGGCAAATATCCCCTCTGACTGGTCCCGCCCCCATCTCTTCTCTGCCTCCAATTGAGTCCCAGCTGATCGGCTGGGTCGTCTTTGGTTGCCCTGCACAGGAGAACAGAGCTGGAAAGCAGGTTAGTGGGGTGGGGAGGGAATGGGGATTTTGCAGTATCCTTCCCCTGCCATGCCCACCAAACCATTCCTACCAAGCCACACCATGCCCACCAAGCCAAACCCACCAAGCCATGCCCACCAAGCCACACCACACCCACCAAGCCAAACCCAGCAAGCCATACCCAGCAAGCCACACCACGCCCACCAAACCAAACCCACCAAGTCAAACCCAGCAAGCCATGCCCACCAAACCAAACCAACCAAGCCACACCACGGCCACAAAACTGGTAGTAAAATTTTTTTGAATCCCACCACGGCCTAGTTTGCATTACCTTGAAGGGCTGATTTCAATACACTACCTTTGTCTCACTTTGACCTCTTGCCCTTTGAGATATTGGAAGGAAGTATAATAACCAAGTAAAACCTCTTTTCCAGTGCAAATTCGCTCTTGTAATGGGAAGGAAATTAGTCTGTACAGTCCCTCAGTGTCCTTTTTTCTAACAAGTTGCCTCGTATGCTAGCTAACGAAGTTCTGTTGTGCCAAAGATAATTTTCGTTGTTTGACATGACTGAATTTGAACCTGAACAGAAAGTCTCAACATTTTGTACAGCCACTGTTGATTTATGCAGGAAAACACCATCTTCACTTTAAGATTTTATAATAGTTAAATAAAGAAAATGTACTCTTATGTTGTTTCCTGTCTTTTTCTCACATGCAGCCAATCACTCACCACAATACACTTATACCTAAGTAAACTTCTTCCTTTTGAATTTTACACTTTTTCTTAAGGCAAAAGTTTGACCCAGAGTCAAACTCTGTCTTTCTGCTCTTATTCCCCTCTCCATTATAGTATGCCAACAAATGGATGAGGATTAAATTTGTATTGCTTAGTTCTATCATCCATGACCCAAATGAAAATACCAGGCTATAATCCACATAAAGATGTGATTAGTTTACAAATGGCTGGCGCTTGTGCTATCACTTGTGGGGTCAATACACATTATCTTAAACAATTCAGCTTTAAGTTAATTATCACAGTATGTTTGCATTTCATTCCTTATTTTTTCACCTCACAGCTTATCTTTTCCCTTTTCTGTATATATCTGTCTGTCAAGTGAGATTAACACTTCATTGGCTAAATGAGGCTGACACTGCCCCAAATGGTAACATCTTCTTCCAGGTGGATTGAACTCCTTATTTGAGGTGGAGACTCTTTGAGAGCTGCATGCAATGAAATTTCATTTTAATGTGTGCTGATTTGTGTACATTTAAAGTGACAATAAAGTTATTCTAAGTCTTTATGCCACTTACTAGGCAACAATGTGGAAATACTTTGACTGCTGCATTCTTTTGGATGTAATGTGTTGGGATCATTCAACAGGGAGCCATAGCAGAGGGCCCAAAGAGCCGCAGGTGGCTCCAGAGCCATTGGTTGCTGACACCCATTCTAGTCCAACCCACTCCTCAGTTAGGAAGCCATTTTGGATAAATGGTTATCCAAACTCTTCTTAAAAATCCCCAATGTTAGAACACTCACAACTTCTGGAGGCAAGTTGTTCCACTGATGAATTGTTCTAACTGTCAGGAAACTTCTTCTAGGTTGCTTCTCTCTTTGATTAGTTTCCATCCATTGCTTCTTGTCCTGCCTTCCTCAGGTGCTTTGGTGAATAGCTTGGCTCCTTCTTCTTTGTGGAAGCCCCTAAGATATTGGAACACTGCTATCATGTCACCCCCTAGCCCTTATTTTCATCCCCCCCAGTCCCAACCCTTTCAAGATCAGGGAAGCCTGACTGGATTCTGCTACCTACTATAGGGATTGAACTTAATATCTATTATTCTCCCAACAGCTTGGTGGTTGAGGTAGAAGGAGCTGATTAACATTCTCCTCTCCAGTTACCATCATTTTAAAATGAGCCTTTGGGACTGAACTGAAGCCAGTTTAAGAAAATAGATTACAACCAATTGGAATTGGGTATTTCTACCCTAGTGAAAAGGAGGACTAGAATAGAATAGATACAATTCTTTACTGGCCAAGTGTGATTGGACACACAAGGAATTTGTCTTTGGTGCAAATGCTCTCAGTGTATATAAAAACAAAAGATCCATTTGTCAAGAGTCAAGAATCATACGGTACAACACTTAATAAGAGTCATAGGGTACAATAAGCAATCAAATCATACTAGGAAACAGTCAATATAAGAGGTATAAGAGGACTGATAGCAGTATTCCAATATTTGAGGGGCTGCCACAAAGAAGAGGAGGTTAATCTATTCTTCAAAACACAAGAAGGCAAGACAAGAAACAATGGATGGAAACTGATCAAGGAGAGAAGCAACCTGGAATTGAGGAGAAACTTCCTAATAGTAAGGACAGTTAACCAGTGGAGCAATTTTGCCTTCAGAAGTTGTGCGTGCTCCATCACTGGAGGTTTTTAAGAAGAAACTGGACAGCCACTTGTCTGAAATGGTACAGGGTCTTCGACTAGAAGACCTCCAAGGTCCATTGTGATTCTATTTTGATTCTGATTGTGAATTTTCACAGGGGAGTTAAACAATGAACTGGAATCCATGTTACTATTATCTATCCAAGAGTAATGCTACTAGGGCCAGCTGATATGTGTGGAACCCTTCTCTACTCCCTGCCAACTTCCATTTCACAGTCAGCAAGTCATTAACTCAGCTTTCTCTAATTCAGAAGTTTCCATGTTTGGATAAAAAAAAATCTGCTTAATTATATCACTTTTCTTTCTAGCCTTTCTAGCCACTTCAGATCCATTGCTTTTTTTTTCTTACTTTGTTTCCTATTTTTTTTCTCCCGCAATCCATCTCTTTAAGTTGGATAGAATATGACTTAAGTTTAGCTTTTCGTGTTCAGAGCTTTAAAAGCAAACAGTATAATGCACAAGTACTTACACCATACCCATGGTGTACACCTTTAACACAAACAACATGTTGTGTTCTTCCAACATCAGCTTATGTTTCTAATAATATTTTTTCAGAAAATATTTTGACTCAGAAAAAGCTGAATTCATGGCAATGACAAATGATTGTCCTCCAAAATTAAGCTACAAACTTTTCAAGATCAGGTCCTTTACCCTCAACTTGTTGACAGATTCTTTTTAAAAGGAGATTGTTGTTTGCCTTTAGAGTTGTTCTGCTCTTACTGAAGTTACTTGAAAGATCATCTTTCTATAGGTAAACAAAGCTAACTTATAAATCTCTTTAGCCCGTGTTTGTCTAAACTAAGTGGGCAGGGCCATGGTAATTGATTTCATGGAGTATTACCCTAACCTTGTAATGTTACAAACCAAGAAAAAAGTGTTGAGTTCTTCAAGCCACCATAGAAACTAGTATAATAGTTTTAAACATTAAGTAATGACTTTAGTTTTCTAAATAGAAGTGAATTAAGATAATCAATATCCTGTGTATCAAGAAAAGTAGAAGCAGAATAATAAAATATATCCCTGTATACTTGAAGAATAAACAAAGGGATTTTTCCCCAGATGAGGTCATATATATCACAGAGAAAGAGAGAGAGAGACATATATGAGAGAAAGACAGAGAGAGAGCAATATAGAGAGATAGACACCAGATAGAGAGATAGATAAATAGATAAATAGATGATAGATGATAGATAGATAGATAGATAGATAGATAGATAGATAGATAGATAGATAGACAGACAGACAGACAGACAGACAGATATGGGTGGTGGATAGAGGGAAGGAGAGAGAGAGGAAGGGAGGAAGAGATCAGACTAGAAGATCTTCAAGTCCCTTCCAACTCTTATTCTGTATTCTGTACAGACGTTATTGTTAAGTTAGGAAGGAGACAGGACACGAAGTGCTTCAGCTCTTTTATTTTCAGACTACAGCTCAGAACGGACCCGAAGTGGCTTAGCCGCGGCAGCTTTTATAGCCGACTGCCGTGGCTGGTAGCCAATGGCTGTGCTCGGATTTCCCGCACTTTTTACAACCAATCATTTCAAACTCTGTACTTTTATAACCAATCATTTCAAACGCTGCATACATTACAGTTATGAAGTCATCACAGCAATGTCACAAGCGGGTCTAATGATGTTCTGACTCTTGTAACATCCTTCATCTCGATTGTTTCTGTCTCAAGGGTGCTCATGTAAAAGAACAGAGCTGTAGATTGTGCTTTGGGCCCAACAGGTTGCTCTTTCTTGCACTTGAAAGCCAGGTATTACTGTAGGTGAGATAACTGCTGAGGCAAATAGTATTCCCGTGGGCTTTCTGAGCAGCTGGGGGCTCCTAGACACTCTGGGTCTAATACCTAATTGCATTGGGACACAAGGAAGGATCCATGCAGCCAGCTGCACCCAAAATATTGAGAGAAGGAAAAGAGCTATGATAGCTGTTAACTCTTCCACCCACTGCAAGTTGCAGTGGGGCAAGGAATTATATCACTGGAGGCAAGTGCCACATGGAGCCCCTGTTATTTCAACTCTGCTACAGGGACAGTGAGGGTGATAGAACCCAAGAAGCACATCCTCCATGTTTACAGATAATTATTTTTCAGATGATGGTTCTTTGAGTCTGTTAGTTCTTCTGGGCTTTACAGCAGAGAAGGAGAGCAAGATTGTTCTGACCTAGGCTTCCCCAAAAAGCAGCAAGCAGACTTTTTGTCCTGGCAAAACCCCTTTTATTAAACAAAGGTGAATTTCTTGCATTCACCTTCAGCCAAAGGCCTGGCAAACAGTCTTTCAAGGGTCTTAATCAGGAGCACAGACCTTATCTAGCTTGGACAGCTGCCAAGTAAATATTTTCAAACACAGTGCTGACAAGGAAGGACTCAGCACAGAGTCTCTGAGATGCACAGACAGATCTTCACACCTCTGTAATGAATAAACGAATTGTCTCCTGCAAACACCACTCCCCTTTTGCTCCTCTTTTAATCCCTATGGGAGGGGTCATTCACAGTCCACCTGTGGCCTTACTCCCACGTCGACCCTTAGTTTGTAATTGTCCTTTTCTTTTGGCAGCTCTGCACATGCGCAGGCTGGGAACCGGCTCCAGCTGCTCCTCCGCCTCACTGCTGTCCGATTCCGAAGGCAGCTGATGACTGCCAGACTGCCCTGGCCCCATCTCTGCCTCTGATGCAGAGCCCTCGTCTGAGCCTTCCTCAGCCTCTAGAACTGGCCCATGTTCCTCCCCACCCTCCTCACTGTCCAACTCTGCTGCCAGCTCCGCTAGCCACTGGTGGGCCACAACAAAGACATGACCCTTGAAGAAGTGGGTCACTCACACATGGCATCTCACCACTCCACATGGGGAGGGTTCTCTGTTCATAATGCAAGCTCCCTTCCCCAGAAGTATCATTCCAAATATAGTAGCTGCTTAACTGAGTGCAAAATCTCAGGGGAGAATCTAGACCCGTGATGGCGAACCTATGGCACGCTTGCCACAGGTGGCACGCAGAGCCATTTGTGCTGGCATGCGAGCCACAGGTAAACTTTCTTCACTGCACATGCGTGCACCTCTCAGCTGATTTTTGGCCTCCCAGAGGCTTGAGGAAAGCCTTTGCAGGCCAAAAAAATAGGCCCGTTTAATCACTTCCTGTATTTCCAGAAATACCGGAAGTAATGAAACGGGCCCATTTTTCGGTCTGCAAAGCCTGCAGAAATTTTCCTCAAGTTTCTGGGAGGCCAAAAAAGGCCTCAGATGGGTCGAAAATCATCTGGGAGATGCAGTGCAGGTAAGGGGGCAGAGGGGGGGAATTGCACACATGCTTAGGGGGCATGGGGGGCCCCACACATTGCCTTCTGGGTGCGAGAGAGAGAGAGAGAGAGAGAGAGGGACAACAATTTTTGGCACAGAAGTCCAAAAAGGTTAGCCACCTTTCTAGACATATGGCGAATTGGTGTTGTCAAAGCAGTAGCTGGCTGTAAGTTTTGCCATCCTCCATAAATCAATTCTTAAGGTATTTGGGACGTATCTCCCCTCCCCCAATCCCCCTCTCTTTATGCAATACCCCATAAAGACCCCCTACCTGCCTTTCCCCTTTGTCACAAGCGCCTGCTGTAATTGCATTCTTCTACTCCATCTCACTCTGATGCATAGCATCAAAGCCTCTCTCTCTCTCTTTTAATTAAATTGCTCCCTACTTAACTGTAAGAGGTAGTTGAACTAAAGCAGAGGGCAGTTCTGCCTGGGCAGAGCTTCTGACAATAATTAATTACATGTATCATAACTGGAATATTTCCCCATTCAGTCATGAGAGGCAAGTAACCATGACTGATGAGAAATGAAAGTCGAGATCAATGCAGGTTAAAGCTATTTGTGGCTCCTGCTGAAAATATTTACATGTTAAGATTTCCAGCAAGGCTTTTCAAGAAAGGGACCACCCTACAGGTGAATCATAATCCTTCCTTCCTTCCTTCCTTCCTTCCTTCCTTCCTTCCTTCCTTCTTCTTCCCTCCATTTCCTTCATTCCTTCCTTTCCTTCCATTTTCCATTCCTTCCATTCCCCCCCTTTTCTCTTCCATTCCTTCCATTTCCATTTTCCTTCATTTCATTCATTCCTTCCTTCCTCTTCCATTTATCATTCATTCATTCATTTCTTTCATTCTCATTCCATTCATTTTCATCATTCTTCATTTTTCTCATTCATTCATTCCTTCATTCATTCCATTCATCTTCTTCCTTCTTCCTTCCTCCCCCTTCTCCCTCCCCTTCCCCTCCTCTTCCTCCTTCATACTTAGGAAATAAGCTGTTCCTTGGGCTTAGCCTTTTCCATTTCTACCCAGAGTGAGAGTTTATGAGATAACAGCATTGGAAGGGATCTGAGAAGTCTTCTAATCCAGCCCACTGCTCAAATAGGAGACCCTACACCATTTCAGACAAGTGGCTGTCTGGTCTCTTCTAAAAAGCCTCCAGTAGTGGAGCACCCACAACTTCTGAAGGCAAAATTGTTCCACTGGTTAATTGTTCTCCCTGTTAGGAAATTTCTCCTTAACTTTTAGGTTGCTTCTCTCCTTGATTAGTTTCCATCCGTTGCTTCTTGTTGTACCTTCTGGTGCTTTGGAAAATAGGTTGAGCCCCCCCACTCTTCTTTGTGGCAGGCCCTCAAATATAAGAACACGGCTATCATGTCTTTCCTAGTCCTTCTTTTCATTGGATTAGACGTACCCAATTCCAGAAAATGTTCTTCAATTCAATTAGCCACTGATTTAAGGCATCACAATTCCCGGAAGCTGTGAAAATTTGAGTGGCACTGAATTTGCCAAAATTCTTCGAGCCTGTAGACTGTCCATCAGGTAAAGATGGATGACACAGTAAAAGAGGAAAGGTTAGGACAGATTGGATGAACCCTGGAAAGAGCCAAGCTGAAGAAGCAGCAGGAAAGTTGGCATTTAAAAATAAAATCCTGGGCTTGGCTAGAGAGCTAGGAAACTGACAACTTATAACATATTCAGAAGTAACTTTAGGAGGCCAGTTTATTTATTCATTTTTTAAAAATTTAGATAATTTGTATAACCACCTACTTGCTCACAGCAACACTAGGCGGCTTACAGGTTTTTAAAAAATGGATTGAATGCATGAGTTAAGAAGAAGAAGAAGAAAAATAAGGAGATGTTTCATAGTTGAATGGAGGGGTGTTATTCCCGCTTCCAAAGGAAAGTTCAAGGAAAGTAGTAGTAAATAGCACTCGTACACATCATACGAGTATAAGAACTGAAGCTGAAGCCAATACTGTGATTATAGAGACATCTAGTGTTTGAGCAAATGCTGTGAACCTTTTGTGTGTGAATTTTTTTCATTGCTAATACAGTGATACCTTGGTACGTGACTGTTTTAAAACTCATCAAATTTGGTAGTCAATGCATTTTGACGTGAAAATGTTGGCCTGGTACTCATTGTTTGTTTGGTACTCCACACACAAGGCAGAACTTGTTGTTTTTCGGCTGCTGTGACTCATTACACTATTCCTAATTGGGGGGTAAATTGTTTGTTACTCATAGTTTTCGGTACTCATTATGCCTCACGGAACCAATAAACAATGAATACTGAGGTAACACTGCACAGATAATCTTCAAGTTACAACCACAATTGAGCTCAACATTTTTTTATTATAATTTTTAAAAATTTTTACATACAATAAATCCATTCCATTTCAACTGTGTGTCGATTAGGTACATATTTCATGTGCTTAAAATTAATAATAATACTCTTCTTATCAATATAACAATAGTCACATTCCCATATAAGTAACATCCAATATATCTATTTCACAAACTTCTCTTATTGCATTATAAATGCATCTAGTCCATTTTAGTTTGTTTTATTTTCTAACCATTGATAAAACAAATCCCATACCATATAATATTCAGATTCTTCTTTTTCTTTAACGTCTAATGTTAATCTATTCATTTCTGCACATTCAAATATTTTTTCAATTACTTTTCCCTCTATCTTGTCACTTTTCCAATTCTGACAATTCTAGCTGCTGTTAATATATGTATAATTAAGTATGTTTTTTCTTTACTGTAACCTTCAGGTACCATTCCTAATAAAAATATTTCAGGTTTCAAATTTATGTTGTTTAATCATTTGTTCCAACCACATGTGTATTTTACTCCAATATCTTTTAGCTTCTATACAAGTCCACCACATATGGTAACATGTTCCTGGTGTTTGATGGTACTTCCAGCATTTGGATGATTTATCTTTGAACATTTTCTCAAGTTTTGCTGGTGCTAA
Organism: Naja naja; assembly: GCA_009733165.1. Classification (NCBI taxonomy): domain Eukaryota; kingdom Metazoa; phylum Chordata; class Lepidosauria; order Squamata; family Elapidae; genus Naja; species Naja naja. The sequence continues at coordinate 68,159,900 of CM019151.1, forward strand.
GTGCCATCTATAAAACATCTTATACAAATTTTCTTTATATGCTGTCGATATTGTTAATTTATAATTCCTGTCCCATAGCTTCTGCCATTTATCTAGTTCTATAGCATATCCAAAAAATTTTGCCCATGCTATCATTGTTTCTTTAACTTGTTCATCTTCCAACTTAACACCTCGTAAATAACAGTATACACTTTTAATCAATTTATCCTCTATTCCTGTTAAAATTTTGTCCAACTCTGTCAACTCTTTATTAATCCCTTCATCTTTAATGTCTTTTTCATACCTTGATTGTATTTGCGTATACAAGTACCAATATACCTCTAATCCTTGTTCATTCAATTCTTGTTTTCTTTTGAGCTCACCTTTTTCATTTAAAATGTCATTATATCTAGCAACACTTCCCATTTTACAAACATTTGGATATACAAGTTGAGCTCAACATTTTTGTTGCTAAGTCTATTATGATGGATCTTCTGCGGAATGAAGGTTTCCTAAATGAAGATCTGGAAAATCTCAGGCTTGTGGATAGGACGCAATGTGGCACCCATTGTCTCTATTGATAGTCCCCTTATAGTAGGAGTATTTTATTTATTTTATTTATTTGTCAAGCAAGTATTAGATAACAGGTATAAGTATAAGCATGGTTATGAATACATGAAATGAGTATGAATAAAAAGAAACAATAGGACAGGGACAGTAGGCACGTTGGTGCGCTTATGCATGCCCCCTACAGACCTCTTAGGAAAGGGGTGAGGTCAATAGTAGACAGTCTAAGGTTAAAGTTTTTGGGGATTGGGGAAGAAACCACAGAGTCAGGTAGAGTATTCCAGACATTGACCACTCTGTTGCTGAAATCGTATTTCCTGCAATCAAGTTTGTGTGGTTTACCTTGAGTTTGTATCTATTGTGTGCTCTTGTATTGTTGTGGTTGAAGCTGAAGTATTCATTGACAGGACATTGCAATATACAATTTTATGTACTATACTTAGATTGGACCAAAGGCAGCATACATAATACAGAACCTGATTCTTTAACCAAAAAGATTGGGGATAGAATCTGAAGTGGACATATAGTCCTTGACTGACACCAGTTCATTTAGAGACCGTTTCCAGTTACACTGAAAAAAGTGATCATTTATGACCATTTTTCACACTTATGACCATAGCATCCCCATGGTCATGTGATCAAAACTCAGAAGCTTGGCAACCAACTCATATTTATGATGGTTGGGGTATCCCAAGGTTATGTCATCCTCCTTTGTGACCTTTTGACAAGGAAAGCCAATGGCGGAAGCCAGATTCACTTTAACAACTGTCTTACTCAGTTAAGAACCGCAGGGATTCACTTATAACAACTGTGGCAAAAAAAGTCACAAAATGGGTTAAAGCTGACTTAACCAATGTCTCCCTGAGCAACAGAAATGTTGGGCTCAATTGTGTCATAAGTCAAGGATTATGTGTAGCCATGAACACTATACTTGTGTAAAAGTCATGGACGCAGAGTGAACAAACGGGTTGTAAGCTTTATTAAGCTTAAAGGTAAAGGTTCCCCTCGTGCATACGTGTTAGTCGTTTCCAGCTCTAGGGGGCGGTACTCATCTCCATTGCAAAGCTGAAGAGCCAGCGCTGTCTGAAGACGTCTCCGTGGTCATGTGGCCAGCATGACTAAACCCCGAAGGCGCACGGAACGCTGTTCCCTTCCCACCAAACTGGTCCCTATTTTTCTACTTGCATTTTTTACATGCTTTCAAACTGCTAGGTTGGCTGAAGTTGGGACAAGTAACGGGAACTCACTCCGTGACGCGACACTAGGGATTCGAACCACTGAACTGCCGACCTTTCTGACTGACAAACTCAGTGTCTTAGCCACTGAGCCACCGCTTACCAGATGACTAATTAGCAATTTACAACAAGCTGCAGTGTCCACTAGAGGGCTCCATTTGTCATAAAAAGCCAACAAACAAACAAACCCTAAACCCTCTAGCTGATCAACCTGTCACATCCCAGTAAACTTGCTCATATTCCACCAGAGAGCTAAGTTTAAATAAAAATAATAGAAAGGGAAGATTAAATGACTTAGGAACAGTTAGCAACATAGATGATCTGCAGCTTGATCACCGATTGTAGAATATCAAGCCTCCTCTGGCTTTTATTAAATATCTTATTTTCCAGGCTTCCTGCCAGCAAGTCAACCACAGCCTTTCTCTGTCTAGACTTACAAGAAACCCAGAGTAAGAAGAGATCAACTATCAAGAAACAGAATTCTTGATTTTGGGGATCAGCCATTGATAATGTACATATGAAGTCAAACAATACCAGAGGTGGGTATTCAGCAGGTTCTGACCAGTTCCAGAGAACCAGTAGCGGACATTTTGAGTAGTTCAGAGAACTGGCAAATATCCCCTCTGACTGGTCCCGCCCCCATCTCTTCTCTGCCTCCCATTGAGTCCCAGCTGATCGGCTGGGTCGTCTTTGGTTGCCCTGCACAGGAGAACAGAGCTGGAAATCAGGTTAGTGGGGTGGGGAGGGAATGGGGATTTTGCAGCATTCTTCTCCTGCCCACCAAGCCATGCCCACCAAGCCACACCACACCTACCAAGCCAAGCCATGCCCACCAAGCCACGCCCATAGCACTGGTAGTAAAAAAATTTAAATCCCACCACTGAACAATACCCATTCATTTTAATGAAAAGAAAGGCTAGGGGGTGACATGATATTTGAGATGTTGCCATAAAAAAGAGGGAGTCAAGCTATTCTCCAAAGCACCTGAAGACTGGACAAGAAGCAACAGATGGAAACTAATCAAGGAGAGAAGCAACTTAGAACTAAGGAGAAATTTCCTGACAGAACAATTAATCAGTGGAACAACTTGCCTCCAGAAGTTGTGAATTCTCCAACACTGGAAGTTTTTTTAAAAGATGTTGGATAACCATTTGTCTGAAGTGGTGTAGGGTTTCCTGCCTAGGCTGGGGGTTGGACTAGAAGACCTCCAAGGTCCCTTCCAACTGTGATATTCTCTTATTTAATGAACAAATAACTTTCTTACGAACCTTATTTGGGATAATTTTTGATACCATTGGCAACCGTTATGTTGTTAGGGTGAATGAAGATAACAAAGAAGGCCCAAACATAAGCAGAGTGCCTTTTCATTCATCAACAAAGCCTGCTCCATTTCCTTTGATGATGGATTTCCAAGCACATTTGAGCCAGTTTTTATATTAGAAAATGAAGCACAATGCGAGAAGCCTAGAAAGAGATAGCAGGAGGAGTGTCAGTGATTACATCACCAATTAGCTAATTAAAGTCATTATGAAGTGGAATTGCACAGTGTTGTTGTTTTTATTAAATCTTCAGCTCCCAATGCATAGGCATATAATTATAGCTATTTATATTCCTGCTATTTCCTTTTAATTTTCTCCGGGAGATATTAGTGAACGGCTTAGAAGCTGTGCCAACCGTCCTCCACTGTTAGGTTGTACATTTTCATGGAAGTGACACTAGAAGAAGGAAAGAACAATTTGAAGTTAGCTGCTAAAAACTCCATTATTGCATTTCAAGGCCAGAACCGTTTCTCCTGATGGATTTTATTTTGCCATGCAAATATAGAAGCCCTGTAGAAACCAATTTCACCAAATCTAGCAGGTACGGGGGTGGGGGGGGAGAGTGAATTTCTCCTCCAAACTTAAGATTCCTCTACAAATTTTGAGATTTAATTTGCAAGTTACAGAAGGTAGGAAAACCTAACAACCCCATCAATTCTTTAAAAGAATTGTAATTTTTAAAAAAAATTAAGGATGAAATGTGGTTAATATGTGGCTGGCAAACTCTGTAGCATTTCAGGGTATTAAACTAGATGTGATGACCCAGGGCGTGGCACAAAAATAGCAAAGTCACCAAAGTACCTGTAGATAAATTCCCTTTAATGTCTCAACTTGGCCCCCAATGTCCAGTTATCCTTGGCTGGATATCAAACTCTTCCAAAAACAGTCTACGAAGGGAAGAAATGCAGTCCAAATCCAAAGTAAAGATAATTAGAAATAAAAAAACCCAACACAAACCACGCTGAAGTAATTAACACAACAGACCAGGATGATAAATTGCAGACTTCCAAAAGACAATGCAGCACCCACAGTTGGGAGGATGCCAAAACCCAGGTAAGCCTTGACAAAGATAATGCACGCTTTACTTCCAGCAACTTTGCCATGCACATTTTGCCCTTTTAAACAGTCTTCCCAGCTGCAGCCCATGAAGGCGATCAGGCCCCTTTCCTCTCCCATAAGCCACGTTGCTCCCTTCTCCATTCCTCCCTGCGTGCCCTAGGATGAAGAGGGGGTGGCCCTGGGTCTTCCTCTGAATGCCCAGCCGGACTGTGCCCTTCCCCTGTTTCTTCCACAGCCAGCGGATCCACACTCCCACTCCCTGGCAGCTGCTCAATCTCCCCCTCAGAATTGGACTCCAGCAAGGGCATGACACTAGATTAAGAAACTGGGTGGGGGGGAAACATTATAGAAAAAAGAAAGGTCATTATTATGAAACTTCTATGGTACATTTGAAATATTCTTTTTATTTTTATTTTTTTAAAAAAAATAATGTTTATTAAACATTTTTTCTTATATACAACATCATTTCCATTCATTACAACGTTTTTGTGACTTTTACATAAATCTTAACTATCTATACACTTGTCCTTGTTGCTTAAACTACCTTTATCCACTATATCTTTTACCTTATTACCTTATTGTCGTCTTCTCTATTCAACTTTATACCTATTATTTAGCCAATCATACAATGCATTTCACATAAAATAATAATCCATTTCCTCTCTTTCCTTTATCTCCATGATCAACTTATCCATCTCAGCATACTCTAGTATTTTTCTTATCATATTTTCCCCTGGTAGCATACTATCATTTTTCCAATTCTGTGCATAAGTTATTTTTGCTGCCGTTAATAAATGTAGCATTAAATACTCTGTTTTCTTATCATATTTTCCCATTATTATACCTAACAGAAAAGTCTCCAGTGTTAATTCAATTTGCTATTTAATTATTTCTTCTATCCATTTTTTTGTCCTTATCCAATATTTTCTCACTACAGGGCATGTCCACCACGCATGGTAATATGTTCCTTGCTTTTGTTTGCATTGAAATATTCTTTTTAATCTGTTTTAAAAGATCTCTGATATTAATCAGCAGCCCATACAAGGAAGGCATTGTATTTATGCCCAACCATGCATGTTAATTTTTTTAACCTAAATACATGTATTCCAGATCCATGTTTCCTTTAAATTTTCCTTGCAACAGTTGATATTCCTTGCCGAATATCATGTGTCCTAAATATTAACATTTGCTTTCTTGAGTGTGTTGAAAGTTTCTTTATTGTAGTCCATTGTTGGGAGAACTCTTTTATTTCACATCCATCCAGCCTATGGATATTTAAAATAATCTTCTGCAAATCCGTGTTTCAAAGACATATTTTCTCCAGATTGTCACAGCTGTCATTATCCATGCTTCTCCTCTGAACAAAAGAAGTAGCAAGACATAATGCCAACAAAATGCTGGTCTTAAGTTATAGCCAGATAGCAAACAAATTTACTCATTTGCATTTCTAGTAAATCCTGTTTGGCGTAACTTTAAGAAATGTTTGAGAAACCTGACACATACAAGCTTATCAAACAGTGCTGATTTCCTTTTATTGTGATTTAGGTAGAGCAAGAAAGAGCCTTGGTGGTGCAGGCTGTTAAATATCTAGCACTTAGTTCCAGCTGCCTGCAATTAGTGCAGGCTCGAATCCCACCAGGCTCAAGGTTGACTCAGCCTTCCATCCTCCCGGGGTAGGTAAATTGAGGACCCAAGATTGTTGGGGGCAATAAGCTGACTTTGTAAAAATGCCGCTTGGGGGGGTCCAAAAAGCCCTAGTAATAAGCAGGCATATACAATGGAATGAAGGCTATTGCTGAGCACATTGGGTTGTGCTCCAAATGATTGTAAGCTGCCCTGAGTCTCCGGAGAAGGGCGGGATATAAATGTGAATTAAAAAAAAAAGAAATGGGATTATTAGCTGATTTTCTGAAGTAATTTGTGTATTGTAAATTATAAGGAGGTAGTCCTCCTTTAGCAACTGCTTCATTTAGGTAGTATTTGTAGTTACAATGGTGCTGAAAAAGTAACTTTATGACCAATCCTCACATTTACATCCCTCGCAGGTCTGGAAAGGAAAGCTAAGATCAGTTGTCATTTCACTTCATAGAATAGGATAGGATAGGATAGGATAGAATGGGATAGAATAGGATAGAATAGGATAGGATAGGATAGGATAGGATAGGATAGAATAATGGAATGAAGAATAGCATAGCACACACAGCACAGCACAGCACAGCATAACATAGAATAATGGAACGAAGAATAGAATAGATAATAAAAAAGCAATCACATTTAGTCCATTAAAAAGTCTATGAAGATTCTCAGTCTTCCAGGTTATGGTTGTCCCAAATGTGCTTTTTTCAAGAGACAACTGGACTTCCTTGTTTTTCTTTGAAGACATTTCGCTTCTTACCCAAGAAGTTTCTTCAGCTCTGACTGGATGGTGGGGAATGGAAGGATTTATAGTCCTTGCAGACAGCTGGTTATTTGCATTCTTTTAGAGAGTCTGTATCCTTAGGGTCACCTGAGCAGTGCAAAAATTTTCCTTCCACTCCCCACCATCCAATCAGAGCCAAAGAAACTTCTTGGATGAGAAGTGAAATGTCTTCAAGGAAGTCCACACTTTTGGATTAGTCCATTAAAAAAAAATCCAGGTGGATATTTTTAATTGAGACCTACTAATGAAAATATTGCCACTGTGAATTTTGCACTCAAATCTATAATGGTTTCGCAAATCTTGATTCAGTCACAATGAAAAGAAATGAAGGAGGCACATTTTGAGGGTGACACATGTTCCAGGGAAGATTCTGCCACAAGAAGGCAGTCTCTACCAGGCTGAAAACAACAGGCACAAAAGTTCGCTTCATGGCAGGGGGAGAAAATCCACCATCAATGAGAAATTTCTGTTAAAAGTAAAACAGATTCCGTACGTTTGTTTACCCAAATGTCTCTAATCTGTCTTGGATATTTATATCTGTATTTGCCAGGCTGACTCTGGTGGTAGAACTGTCATAAAGAAATCAACATTCAAACACCCCTAATCCTGGGGAAGTTCCCTGAAATTAAATTCCATTTAACCGAGTCTTATTTCCAGGAAAATGGTTTTTGGAGGCTTGAGAGAACCTGTGAAAACATCCCTCATTTAGCCATTGTCCAAAGGCAAAAAGATAAATAACCACATTTTCCTGTGTTATCGTGCTGCCCTTTAACTGCATGTGGAAATAAAGCAATCAAAAATGAAATAACGTTGGATGTTTACTCCAAACCCACTTAAAGCCATTTTTGTTAGCCCCTTTCAAGGTTTGTACAACAGAAAGATACTTGGGTCCCATCCAGAGGTGGGCTGCTGGGGGTTTCGCAGGGGTTCGGGACAGCCCCTAGCTAAGATTCTGCACAGTTAGGAGAACTCCCAAATCCCACGCCTGACTGGCCATACCCACCCCACCCGTCCCCTCCCAGGAGTCCCCACACAGCCCGTTTTGGATGCAGGTAAGTGCAGGGCATGCATGGAGGCTCAGGGAGGGCAAAAAATGGGTCTCCTGGAAATTCAGAAAGGCCGGAAGTGGGCCCGTTTCCAGCTTCCAGAGAGCCTCCGGAGCCCCAGGGAGGCCATTTTCATCCTCCCGGCAGCTCAAAGAAAGTCTCCAGAGCCCAGGGAGGGCAAAAAGACCCCCCCCACACTGTGGTGCAGGAGGCCGACTAGACCAGGCCCACCATGGCCACACCCACCCAGCAACTGGGCAGAGAACCCTTTGCTAAAATTTTTGAACACCCCTGGTCCTGTCCCTGTAAAATAGAATAGAATAGAATAGAATAGAATAGAATAGAATAGAATAGAATAATGAAGAATAGAATAGAAGAATGAAGAATAGAATAGAATAGAATAGAATAGAATAGAATAGAATAGAATAGAATAGAATGGAGGGGGCAGCTGGTTACAAAAAGAGAAAATGAAAGATTCAGAGTCTTGAATGGTTGACCATGTTCTTTCCATGACCCTGATACGCATTCTTGCATATCCTGTGCTCCTGTCTCTGATGAGAGAAAACGTTGGTTTGATCTTGGAATTTTTACACCATCTTGTGCTCTTTCAAACAGCCTCTGTTTAGCACCATTCCAGCTCTACTTCCTTGGAAAGCCGTAGTGGTACAGTGGTTAGAATGAAGTATTGTAGGCTAATTCTGCCGACTGTCAGCAGTTCAATTCTCACTGTCCCAAGGTTGACTCAGCCTTCCATCCTTCCAAGGTGGGTAAAAAATGAGGGCCCAGATTGTTGGGGGCAAGAGGCTGACTCTGTAAAACAGCTTAGAGAGGACTGTAAAGCACTGTGAAGCAGTATGCAGATAGTCCTCATCTTACGAATAGAATAGAATACCTTTATTGTCATTGCATTCCATGAATACAATGAAATTTGAAAGCTACTCCAGCACAGTGCCCCAAACATCACATCACAATCATACTACAGAGTATTTAAAATAATAATAATAATAATAAATCACAAATGACCTCAATGGAGCCCAAAATTTATGTTGTTAAGTGAGCCATTAAATGAGTTTTGCCCCATTTTATGACCTTTCTCAATGCAGTTGTTAATTGAATGACTACAGCCAGAGGTGGGACCCAACCGATGTAACTACCGGTTCGGTGATTTATGATTTACTATTTGCGCTGTGCGCGCATGTGAATCATCATCAGCTTGCTGCCTGCACAGCTGAAAAGCACTGCACGTGGGTGTGCAGCGGTTGAAAAAGCACTTTTTTCCTGCTTTTTCAACCTCAGCTGTGCCATGCAAAGCCGCTGAGGTTGAAAAAGCAGGAAATAAAGATCAGGTAAGAGCCCGGGTGGGCAAGTGGGCCAACACAGCAGCAGACATAGAACCGGTTCTATGTCTCCTGCTCTTCAGAGCTACCAGTTCTACAGAGGTGGACAGAACTGGTAGAATCCCACCCCTGACTACAGCTGGTGAGTAGTGACATAGTTGTTAAGCAAAGCTGGCTTCCCCATTGACTTTGTTGACCAGAAAGTCACAACAGGTGATCACTGCATCTGTTGCAAATATGACTCAGTTGCCAAGTGTCCGAATTTTGATCATGTGACCATGGGGGTGCTGCAATGGTCAGAAGTGTGAAAAATGGTCCTGTCACTTTTTTTACAGTGATGTCACTACTAGATGAACTGTTGTAGGCCGAGGGCTCTCTGTATAACTCTAAGTGCTATTGCTATTGGCCTGCTAGTCGGCCACCTCTAGGAATTATTTCTTAAGTATGTAGAAATAGATAGGTTCAGATAGATAGATAGATTCACAGAGTTGGATGGGACCTTGTAGATCATCTAGTCCAACCTCCTGCCCAAGCAAGAGACCCTACACCATTTCTAACAGATGGCAGTCCAGTCCATCTTCTTGAAAGTTTCCAGTGATGAAGCTTCCACAACTTCCGAGGGCAACTTCTGTTCCATCAGTTGATTGTTCTTATTGTTCTCAGAAAATTTATCCTTATTTCCAGGTTGAATCTCTCCTTGATCAGTTTCCATCCGTTATTCCTTGTCTGGTCCTTGGGTGCCTTGGAAAATGGCTTGACCCCCCCTTCTCTGTGTGGCAGCCCCTCAAATATTGGAAGACTGCTATCATGCCTCCCCTGGTCCTTCTCTTCACTAGACTAGCCATGCCGAGTACTTGCAACCATTCATTGTATGTTTTAGCTACCAGTCCCTTCATCATCTTGGTTGCTCTTCTGTAATCACAATCTGCAAGAAGAACAGATTAACAGAGTTGGAAGGGACCTTGTAGGTCATCTAGTCCAACCCCCTTGCCCAAGCAGGAGATCCTACACTATTTCTGGCAAATGGCAGTCCAATCTCTTCTTGAAAGCCTCCAGGGATGAAGCTCCCACAACTTCCGAAGGCAACTTCTGTTCCATTGGTTGATTGTTCTCACTGTCGGAAAATTTCTCCTTATTTCCAGGTTGAATCTCTCCTTGATCCGTTTCCATCCAGTACTCCTTGTCTGGCCTTCAGATGCCTTGGGAAAGAACTTGATCCCTTCCTCTCTGCGGCAGCCCCTACCACAATCAGTAATGTGCTTCTAGTGGAGAATCTACCATTCATACATAGGGTATCATTTGCTGGCCTATATTCATGCAATTTGTCACTGGACAGATATAAATGGCACCTGTGTTGATAATTACTTTTCAGCTAGGCTTTGAAAAATAATGTTTCAAACTGCTGTTTAGTTTTACATGGTAAAGATCAGTGTTTAATTGTTGCCATTATATATATATTTAAATTTGGTGCTAGCCTTGTGCTTGTTAGAACGTTTTTTTTTTCTTCATCCTGATTGGTTGGGAGTCTTGGTCTGTGCTTATTGGTCTTGGATTTTGCTGTGTTCTGCTTGATTGGTGTTTCTAATATCTTCTGTCTGTTTTGTAGCTTTTTTTTGTTTTGATTGGCTGGCAACATTGTGTTGTATTCTGCCAAAACGTCGCTACAACTTTAAAAGCAGAACTATAATGACATGGGAAAATACCCGAACAAAGCTGAATACCATACATATAAATACCCGTGAAAACTTAAGGAAAATATATATATAAACACACATACACATACACACACACACACACATATTGCATTGGCCTTTCCTTTATTTTCTGCTGGTGGAATGTCAAACCACTTCTCTCATTTTGTATTTTTAGATTGTGGATTTGCAGAGTGTTGGATATGGTCACGTTTCATCCGTTAATAAGCTCTTAACTGCCTTGGGAGACTTAATCCTGAAAAGTAACCTCAAAATATTGCAAAGAAATAAATATTAATTAACCTGCTGACCCATCAGCTCAGATCCTAGTGGGATTTCTAAAAGCATGTCTTTTTTTAAAAGCATTTTAAGAACTGAGAAATCTATATAATAAATGTATATTTAGTAGATGTTGAGATATGTTTCAGTGTAATAGGATTTTGAATTGAGTACTAACACAAAAGGAATAATTGAACACTCTCTTCTCTACCCTGTTAAGGGAATTCATACATGTTAACTCTCTGCATCTGTATTTTTTTTGTTTTCTAAACTCCTAGCACAATAAACTGTATAATAAATGTATCTTTAGTAGATGTTGAGATGTGTTTTTATGTAATAGGAGTTTGAATTGAGTACTGATACAGAAGGAATAATGAGCCCTCTCTATTGCCGTTAAGGGAGTTCATTCAGTTAACTCTTAGTTCCCATGTATCTGTATTTTTGTTTTTGCTTGTTCTAAATAGATAAAATAGAATAGAATTATTTATTGGCCAAGTGTGATTGAACACACAAGGAATTTGTCTTGGTGCATATGCTCTCAGTGTACATAAAAGAAAAGATACATTTGTCAAGAGTCAAGAATCATAAGGTACAACACTTAATAATAGTCATAGGGTACAATAAGCAATCAAATCATACTAGGAAACACTCAATACAAATCGTAAGGATACAAGCAACAAAGTTACAGTCATTTCTAATGAACAATAATCCATTTTCTTCTTTAGCATCAGAGTGGAAGCTTAAAAGATTGCTAGAAAGAAACATAATGCCATATATAGAATGCTGCCTGGACCCAAAGGTTATTTTGCATTCAGTTAAAAAGAATTGCTTTGTCATTGGGAAAGTAAAGGGAATGTTATCTATAGAAAAATATGCCATATATGCAAATATTTATCTGATTATTTCCAAATCATCATCTAACCTGGTCCCCTAAAAATTATATTGATTTTAAGACTTAGCAGGAAGGATAACAGATCCCAAACGTGCCAATTCTCACCTATCTAAATCTCATTTTCCCAATAAGTTGCAATTACAGATAGTCCCCAACTTAGGATCACAATTGAGGCCAGCATTTCCACTGCTAAGCAAGAGAATTTTGCTAAGTGAATTTTGCCCAAATTTATGACCTGCCTTGCCACTGTTGTTAAGTGAATCACTGCAGTTGTTAAGTTAGTCACTCATCGGTCATTAAGTGAATCTGGCTTGCCCAGTGACGTTGCTGGTCAGAAGGAGGCAAAAGGTGCTCACATGAACCCAGGACACTGCAACTGTCATAACTCTGAGTCTGAATTTTGATCACGTGGCCATGGGGATGCTGCAATAGTTATTCATAGACAACTCACAGACAAGCACTCAGGCAAAAATGGTCAGTTGAATAGGCAGTGAAGACAAAAGTCCAAGATGTATTACAATGATTAAAATTAGAATTAGAATTCTATTGGCTGAATTGTGATTGGACACACAAGGAATTTGTCTTGGTGCAAATGTTCTCAGTGTACATAAAAGAAAAGATACATTTGTCAAGAATCATAAGGTACAACACTTATTAATAGTCATAGGGTACAATAAGCAATCAAATCATACTAGGAAACAGTCAATATAGATCTAAGGATACAAGCGACAAAGTTACAGTCATCCAGTCACAAGTGGGAGGGGATGGGTGATAAGGAGTGATAAGAAGATTAACAGTAATAGTAATGCAGACTTAGTAAATAGTTGGACAGTGTTGAGGGAATTATTTGTTTAGCAGAGTGATGGCGTTTGGGAAAAAACTGTCCTTGTGTCTAGTTGTTCTGATGTGCAGTGCTCTATACCACCGTTTTGAGGATAGGAGTTGAAACAGTTTATGTCCAGGATGTGAGGGGTCTGTAGATATTTGCACAGCCCTCTTTTTGACTTGTGCAGTATACAGGTCCTCGATGGAAGGCAGGTTGATAGTAATTGTTTTTTCTGCAGTTCTAATTATCCTCTGAAGTCTGTGTCTGTCTTGCTGGGTTGCAGAATCAAACCAGACAGAGGTACAGATGACAGACTCAATAATTCCTCTGTAGAACTGGATCAGCAACTCCTTGGGCAGTTTGAGCTTTCTGAGTTGGCACAGAAAGAACATTCTTTGTTATGCTTTTTTGATGACGTTTTTGATGTTAGATGTCCATTTTAGGCCATGTGATATAATAGAACCTAAAAATTTAAAGGTCTCTACTGTTGATACTGTGTTGTCTAGTATTGTAGGAGGTGGTAGTATGGGAGGGTTATAAATAAAATAAAATAAATGTCAGAAAAGAAAAACTAAAAAGAAAAAAATCATACAATAAGTATAGATGACTATTTGCAGTTGATTCCTTCCTTAAGCTTCTCATTAAATCTAGACAATATACCTTAGAAACATTTTGCATTACCTTCTCATCTTTAAAGTGCAGTGATTTTTCACAAGAAATAACTAATACAAATCCTTAAAATCAGGCAAAGGATGTTTCTTCCCAGTTGCATAAAGTCATATTTTTTTGGCCACACCTGTCTTCATAATGCTTCACAAGATGAGAAAACCCATGTTTTAGGAACATACTTGAACATCACATTCTCAAATATCACATTTCTTCCCCCGAATTATACTGATGTATGAGGAATTTAAAACCCAAACAAAGCTATTGCTGGGGCAAAACCAAATTAATTCAGTTGAGGAACCTTCAAATTTCTTACATCACCGCTCTTTAATACATCCATACATTTCTTTTTCAAACATTATCTGAGCCAATAAACAGAAACAATTTGATTTCATTATTAATTGGAGGGTATTATCTGGCAAATGAAGGGATGCGGTGGCTCAGTGGCTAAGACGCTGAGCTTGTCAATCAGAAAGGTTGGCAGTTCAGCGGTTCGAATCCCTAGTGCCACGTAATGGAGTGAGCTCCCGTTACTTGTCCCAGCTTCTGCCAACCTAGCACTTCGAAAGCACATAAAAAATGCAAGTAGAAAAATAGGGACCACTTTGGTGGGAAGGTAACAGCAGGCATTTAGTCATGCTGGCCACATGACCACAGAGACATCTTCAGACAGCACCGGCTCTTCCGCTTTGTAATGGAGATGAGCACTGCCCCCTAGAGCCAGAAACGACTAGCACATATGTGCAAGGGGAATCTTTACCTTTATCTTTATCTGGCGAATCAAGGTAAATCTACATGTCCCAGGATAATGTTGCAGGATCCAAACTGGTTGGTCATCTGTGAAGGACTTAATGAATTCTATTCTACAGGGGAATCCCTATGCTGGACTCTTGGAAGGATACCTACATTTCTTTAATACCCAAAGATGGATTTGATTTAACTTCTCTCACCACATTCTGGTGACACAGAAGTTCCCTGAGGGAACTTACCAACTGATCAGTGGTAGGATTCAAATTTTTTTACTACCAGTTCTGTGGGCATGGCTTGGTGGGTGTGGCTTGGTGGGTATGGCAGGGGAAAGTTACTGCAAAATCCCCATTCCCTCCCGACCCCACTAACCTGCTTTCCAGCTCCATTCTCCTGTGCAGGGCAACAAAAGAAGACCCAGCCCATCAGCTGGGACTCGGGAGGCAGAGAAGAGATGGGGGCAGGGCCAGTCAGAGGTGGTATTTGCTGGTTCTCCGAACTACTCAAAATTTCCGCTACTGGTTCTCCAGAACTGGTCAGAACCTGCTGAATACCACCTCTGGATGAGATCCAGCACAAATCTGAAAGCTCAGAAGACTACATCTCTAGTCCCAGTGACCAACCCAGATTGGATCCTGCAGTAGTACCAGTATTATCTGGTCCTGCTTCAATTCAGACAAGGTTGGCTTTTGGGTTGTCAGTGATGAATATCTTAAGCCAGGAAACAGAAATAAAACCTTGTTAGTTCTCAGTGGCTTTTTGAGGCCACCAGTGACTGTGCCCAAATTAACTTTCTGGATAAGTTGCACTTTAAAGGGCATGTTGAGTTTTATTTGAGTGGCTGATCGCAGGAAATGAAATTGAAAATTTCTTGTTCCTGTTATTTAAAAATAATAATAATGATCAACATATTGAAAGTGAAGAAACCAAATAAAACAAAGAAATGGAAAGCAGAAGTACATAGAGCCAAAACAGAGCAAGAACAAAAGGCACATAATACAGCTTTGTAACCTTAATGAAAGGCTCAAATGTTTAAACACCCGTAGTCAATATTTTCATCCAGAAAGACATTTGTGCTGATGGAGATAACCACAAAAATAGAGAACCAATACGAATAAAATATATTTTAATTAAAAGTCATCTGAATTTTCTTCTAATCTGTTATTTGTTCAGTCAAGGCTGTTCCCATTCTTTTTAAAAGCTAGTGCCCTAAATATGTATTTTAATTTTTCAGTGTTTTGCAGTCGCCTGCAATAACTATTGAACTGATTTCTTGTAATGCACATTTTTCTTTCTCCTGAAAAAAAGTAATGAAACTCTGCCACTGTCGCTTTCACATAGCTACATTTTTCACCCCCAAGCTTTTAGGGGAACTGGTTCACACTGGCTTTTGATTGTCCTCCCCAAAATACGAAGATCTCAAGATAAACTGAACCAAAGCTTGCTCAAGAAAGCACCCTGCCTTCTAACTTCATTCTTCAGTTGTTCTATGGTGGCTTTCCAAATTTTTTTTGAAAATGGTGATAGGTCTGGGACAGTATTGGCTAAACTTTCCGTCCTCACGGGCCAAAAGTGTGCCCATGCATGCCAACACCCATAAGGCAATGCACGTGCCCCCCATGCCCACTGCGCAAGCACACATGACCCCCCCACGCACCGTGCATTTTTGCACATGCACGTGTGACCAACCCTGTGCGCCCCGTACCTTTTTGTCCATGTGCGTGTATCTCCCGTGCATGCCCCAACGATCAGCTACCCGATGATCAGCTGGCGGGCGGGCAGCGTGCGTACATGCACAGTGGACCTGCTCTGGGGTGACGGCTCGCGTGCTGGCAAAGATGGCTCTGCGTGCCACTTCTGGTACGCCTGCTATTGGTTCGCCATCACGGGTCTGGGAGAATGGCATGGTCAATAGTATGAAACACTATGGGAAACAGCCTTGATTGAACAAATAACAGATTACAAACACTGAAAAACTATTACAAATATATTACAAATACTGAAAACAAATATTGAAGGTCCACTGAGAGGTAATAGCCAAGGAGACAGAACAAAGCAATCCTTTAGACCAGTGGTTGCCAACCAGTGGGCCAGGAACTACTGGTGGTCCATGAGAAAATTTTGGTGGTCTGCAGAGAAATATCCCCCCCAAAACCAGGCTGCGTGGGAACACAAGGCTGCACCGCCCACATGGCCCGTCCACCCACTGGCCCCCACCCTCTGGCCAAGCGCAAACCTTACCTTGAGTAGAGCCACGTGGGCTGGAACTGGAAGATAAGACCAATGGTGGGGGAGGGAAATCCGCCCTGGGGTGGCTTGCTGACGTTGGTGGGAAAATCGGTCCCATATTCCAGAGCTGCAGTAGTCACATTACTGGCCCTTTGGTCATCCTGGAGCAGCTGCTCCTCCAGTCCATGGCAGGCTGGTGCACCTGGGTGGAGGAGCAGCTGCTCCAGGATGACCAAAGGGCCAGTCCTGTGACTACTGCAGCTCTGGAATATGGGACTGACTTTCCCACCAATGTCAGCAAGCCACCGTCAGTCAAAATTCATATTAGTGGTCTGCGGGATTTAAAATTATGAGTTTGATGGTCCCTAAGGTCCAAAAGTTTGGCGACCCCTGCTTTAGACCAGGGGTGTCAAACTCAATTTCACTAAAGGCCGCATCCAGGTTGTGTTTGACCTTGGAGGGCCAGGGTGGGCATGGCCAGCATGACATCATGTTGAGGGGGGGGGGGTTGCCTGTGGTGGCCTGAGCACTCTGCCAGCAAAAACAGGCTCCTGAGCTCTGTTTTCAACTGTGATGACCTCCTGCCAGCAAAAAAACTCAGGGGGAAGGCACAGGTGGCACTCCCAAGCTCCGTTTTCAGCTGGGATGGCCTCCTGCAACCCGCTGCCAGTGCACGGCCTGCCCAAGCTCCGTTTTCACTGGCAGAGGCACCGTGAGCCAGTCCTTCGCCGTTTCCAGGGTGACCCCGCGGGCCAGATCTAAGCACCTCGCGGGCTGGATCTGGGCTGCGAGCCTTGAGTTTGACACCCCTGCTTTAGACTGTCCTTTTTCAACTCTGATGTTAAAGTGGTGAAACTTTTTTTTTCAGTATTTCCTCTTGAGTTTCAGCTGATTTGGAAGTTCATCAGTTCAGCTGCAGGAAAGTGATGATAGAATGAAAACAATGCCAGCTTAGATTGGTGCAAAGCAGTTATTTGGAAGGGCCCTACAGTTAGCTATTGAAGGCTGTTGCAGAGTTTTCCATCTATCTCAAAATCTTTCATCCAAAATGATTAGCTACATGGGGACTGCACTGGAAATGGCAACGTGAATCGATCTTACAACTCCTCCCCAAATCTAGATTGATATTAATAAATTGTAATTGTAAGGCACAGAAGTGCCATTTATCTTTATTCTCAATTTTTGACTTGCCAGAGTAGTTTTTAAGTGAATTTTATATCCTAAAGAGTTCCAGCTGACTAAGTATATTCATATCCCAAGATTTTTTCCTCATACTTTTAAAAAGCTTTTAAGAGAAACAGTTTTACTTCATACTGGGGTTTCTATAATTTTGAAGGCATTCTTATTTCTAAATGATGTGGTTATATCAGTGGTGGGATTCAATTTTTTTTACTACCGGTTCTTTGGGCGTGGCTTGGTGGGCATGGCAGGGGAAGGATACTGCAAAATCTCCATTCTCTCCCCAACCCACTAACCTGCTTTCCAGCTCCGTTCTCCTGTGCAGGGCAACAAAAGAAGACCCAGCCAATCAGCTGGGACTCGGGAGGCAGAGAATAGATGGGGGCGGGGCCAGTCAGATGTGGGATTTGCCGGTTCTCCGAACTACTCAAAATTTCCACTACCGCTTCTGCAGAACTAGTCAGAACCTGCTGAACACCTCTGGGTTATATCCCTAAATGTTGTTAATGATCTTGGTTGACAAGACTTCATGAATTTGGGAAGGGATTGCTTGATATGAAACCAAGTTGAACTGCATTGTGAGGGGGTTGATTAATTATTTGGCAGATATGCTTAGATTAGAATTACAATTTTTATTAGCCAAGTGTGATTGAACACAGAAGGAATTTTTCTCTGGTGCATAAGCTCTCAGTGTACATACAAGCAATGAGTGATAAATCATAATCATAAAATACATTCATCATAAATCATGATACAACACTCAGCGGTAGTCATAGGATATTAAATAAGCCAGCAACGTAAATCATATGATATAGTTTTCTCATCAATAACTACATATATAACTTTATTTTAAAAAATTACATTTTTCCCATTCTTGAACTGATCAAACTTATCCTTGTTTAAACCTTGGATGATCAAGGAATATGATGACTCAAGCTTTTTAAAACTTCCTGAACCTGGAAGAATGTACAGTATCTGAAGTTCTTTTCTATATATCCAAATGTAGCTCTAGAATCTCCATTCTCAGTCTGGAATGAATGAAGGTAGAAAAATCTGAAGCATGGTTAATAGAAGGGAGCAGTTCTTTGGGTATGGAAAAATCCAGATCTGGTGACAAGGATTGAACCAATATTGGATAAATCTGCATTTGCTGGAAAGGTTAAATTAGTAATGTAAGGACCTTCTGAATTTATCCTCTCATGGCAGCAACTTTCCTACCAAAACCTATACTCCCAAAGCCCTCAAATACTTGTTTTGTGTTACTTTAATCACAATAATAATCACAATGATAATTAATTAATAATTGATTTTCTTCAACTAAAGAAGGACATACCTGAGATCTTTTTCATTCAAAGTGATTCTTATGTTCTCAAAACTGAATCTCATGTTCCATCATGAATCCAAGTTAGAATCATAAGCCTTGAATTCATTGGTCTACAGTTAAATGTATTTGTTTTGAGTTGCTATTAGTTGCTCTAATCATGTTTCCTAAGCCCACAGAACTTACGGGTTTTGGCACACAATTCTCAGTTCTGGCTATGCAATACTGCAATACACTTGACTTCTAATAAAATTATACCTTTCTCAACAAATGGAGCCAAGGGTCGTTTCTATTTAATGGTTTACGTTGTGGCAGGTCTGACAGTGAGGCTTATTATCGGTCTTGAATTAACTGCAAATTGTACCTGAATGTACAACATTTTAAAAAAAAACTATTGGATCAATCCTAAGCAAAGTATTTTATACTCCCCTAGCTCAGGAACCGATAATTATTTTTAGCCATTTATGCCTTATTTCTCGCTTTCAGTGTATTTTTTAATTCTGTGGCCCACTTCACTGCTGACAAATTGAAAAGTTTTGTCATTTCTATACTGATTTTGTTCACTTCCTTATCTGCAAAATCCATTTTTCTTATCTATGGGATATTAGAATTGTTCTATTACAAACAACAAGAGTTGGAGGTTTTTTTTTGTAATGCAAGTACCTGCCAGACTGTTAAAAAATAGTGCTGGCTAGCATATATCTCCTAGATATTTCCTGTTTGATATTGTGATTGTGTGATGCAAGAGAAATTCTTTAGATTTAGTTACAAGGTCATGGAAAAATGAGGGTAATATTCTTTTTTCTATGTAGAATAATCTTTCTGCAAATTCTCCCTAGCTTCTGTCTATCAGTATTTTTCAACCTTGGCAACCTTAAGACAAGTGGACTTCAATTCCCAGAATTCTGCAGCCTGCCACGATCTATATCTTAGCATTGTGAAGGAATTTTCTGAGTGAGATGGGCAGTCTCTAAATTTATATATAAACTAAAAATATAAATAAACTTCAATAGATGCTATTTAGATCAGAATACACAGCGAGGCTGTAGGGCAAGGGGAAAGATTTATTAAGCCATCATATCCAACTAGCAATAGCACCAACAACCTTCACATCTCACAATAATATATTTCAAAATAACTGTTAGGTTACTTAAGTTGTTTGAAATAAATTTCCCCCAGTTTATAAGCATTAATCCCCAGCTTTGTGGAAGCTAAGTGAATAAATCTGCCAGATCTGAGCATGTGTGTGGAGAGGGAAGGATGGGGGAGCATGTGGGTGGGTGGAATTGGTATCCAGTTGGAAAAAAAATCTCATTTCATTCCAGTTTCTAGTTTTCAGTAGGGCTAAAGATAATTTGAGAGCCAGTCTGCGTAATGGTTAAGGCACCAGGCTAAAGTCCAGAAGGCACCAGGCCAGTGGTGGGATTCAAAATTTTTTACTACTGGTTCTGTGGGTGTGGCTTGGTGGTATGGTGTGGCTTGGTGGGCGTGGCTTGATAGGCATGGCAGGGGGAAGGATACTGCAAAATCCCCATTCCCTCCCCACCCCACTAACCTGCTTTCTAGCTCTGTTCTCCTGTGCAGGGCAACAAAAGAAGACCCAGCCAATCAGCTGGGACTTGGGAGGCAGAGAATAGGTGGGGGTGGGGCCAGTCAGAGGTGGTATTTTCTGGTTCTCCAAACTACTCAAAATTTCCGCTACTGGTTCTCCAGAACTGGTCAGTACCTGCTGAATACCACCTCTGCAGCAGGCTAAAGACCAGTCTGTCTTGGGCACAAAGCCAGCTGGATGACCTTGGGCCAGTCACTGTCTGTCAGCCCCAAGGAAGGAGGCAGTGGCAAACTACCTCTGAAAAAACCTTGCCAGAAAAACTGGAAGGGACTAGTCCACACAGTCCCCAGTACTCCAGGACACAAAATAAGTAATAAAATAAAGAAAATGTCACAGTGTCCAGGATCAAGCCGCTATTTCTTAGCCAATTTTGTTTTATAGTCATCCTCCACCTTATAACGGGAGGGGCCATTTTAAACCATGGAGGAAGTTTTGAGGAATCTCATCTCTGGAAAGTGGCTTGACCAAGACTTGTCTCCACTTTTGGAAAAGAAATTTTCAGCTCACTGGGTGGTCGCAGGGGAAACTGTTCCCAAGACAATGTATATTCTCTACCTCCAGTGGTGGGATTCAAAGATTTTTACCACTGGTTCCACAGGCATGGCTTGGTGGGCATGCTTTGCATGCATGTGTGTGCCAAACGCATACTTTGCATAAGCTCAGAGGCATTTGCACAGGCACAGAAGCGTTCCAACTCACCTCCTGCAAGTCTGCACTCTCCCAGTCGCTTCAGCAGCTGCCGCGCGGCACTCTGCTGCACTTCATATTCAGAGGATAAAGGTGAGTATGGGAGCCCGGGTGGGTGGATGGGCCCAACAGCAGAGCGGCGAAGAGAACTGTTTCAGTCTCCGCTGCTTATCGGTGCTACCGGCTCAGCAGAACTGAGCTGAACCAGTAGAATACCACCACTGCCTACCTCATGTCTTTCCTTTGCCTCCTCACCAGGAAAAAGAGAGAATTGGGAGAAACCCTAGTGATGGGCACTCTTTGGTGAATCAGAAGAGTAAGGTTACAACCTGGTTAAGCCAAATATGTCCCTCAGAAAGCAAGCATGACTTACTTTAAAAAAGAAAACAGTTTGGAGTTAAGTTAATCAGCCGTAACAAGGGCATCTTGTAGAAAGCTTCCTCTTGGCCTTTCAAAACTTTGCTATTCAGACACCAGCAGGTGAAGCTTTTCATTCTCTGCTAATTGCAGTGGAACAAATTGCTACTAAAAGAACATCTGCAGGTTGTTCAACAGTTGGCAGTCTTAGCTTTCAAGGCCAACACAGCCTCTCCCAACCTGGGTGTCTTCCAAGCATCTGATTTTAATTTCTCAGGATTTTCTCAACAAAACGGGCAGAATTTGGAGGATTTCACGGGCTCCTCAAATCAGTCCTAGGGTTGGAGAATTCTTGTAGGTAATGTAGTCCTTCCATTTTGCTGAAAATAGGAAGTTCAGAGCTATTAGCCTTATTAGCAGGTGGCTGTTCAGTTTCTGCTAGAAGACTTCCAGAAAGGGAGAAAGTGCTTTTCATTGTCAAAACACTTCTTATAATATAGCTCGACCTCAACTTACCACAGTTCTTTTAGTTCAAGTTTCAATAACATTGAAAAAAAGTGACTTAAGACCATTTTTGAACATACATCCCCATGGTCATGTGATCAAAATTCAAACACTTGGCGACTAATTTCAATTTCAGATTCACAGAGTTGGATGGAACCTTGTAGGTCATCTAGTCCAACCTCCTGCCCAAGCGGGAGACCCTACACCATTTCTGACAGATGGCAGTCCAATCTCTTCTTGAAGGTCTCCAGTGATGAAGCTCCCACAACTTCTGAAGGCAACTTCTGTTCCATGGGTTGATTGTTCTCACTGTCAGAAAATTTCTCCTTGTTTCTAGGTTGAATTTCTCCCTGATCAGCTTCCCTCCATTATTCCTTGTCTGGCCTGGTTCATATTTATGATGACTGCAGTGTCCTGGGGTCATGTGATCAGCTTTTGTGACCTTCTGACAGGCAAAGTTAATTATTATTAACTTGTTAACAACTACACTTAACATATATGAGCCATGGTGGTGCAGTGGTTAGAATTCAGTATTGTAGGTTAATTCTGTCAACTGCCAGCAATTCAATTCTGACCGGCTCAAAGGTTGACTCAGCCTTTTATTCTTCCGTGGTCAGTAAAATGAGGACCCAGATTGTTGGGAACAATAGGCTGATACTGTAAACCACTTAGAGAGGGCTGTAAAGCACTGTAAAGCAGTATGTAAGTGTAATTGCTAGTGCTATTGCTAATAGTGCTAATAGTGCTAATAGTGCTTATTGTACCCTATGACTTTTATTAAGTGTTGCACCTTATGATTCTTGACTCTTGGCGAATGTATCTTTTCTTTTATGTACACTGAGAATATTTGCACCAAGACAAATTCCTTGTGTGTCCAATCACACTTGGCCAATAAAGAATTCTATTCTATTCTATTCTATTCTATTCTATTCTATTCTATTCTATTCTACTCTATTCTTTATTCTATTCTATTCTCTATTCTACTCTCTATTCTGTTCTATTCTCTATTCTATTCTATATCCTATTCTATATCCTATTCTATTCTATTCTTCTATTCTCTATTCTATTCTATTCTCTATTCTATTATTCTCTATTCTATTCTATATTCTCTTCTCTTCTATTCTTTATTCTCTTCTATTCTCTATTCTCTTCTATTCTCTTCTATTATTCTCTATTCTATTCTCTATTCTATTCTATTCTATTCTCTATTCTCTTCTCTTCTCTTCTCTTCTCTATTCTATTCTATTCTATTCTCTATTCTATTCTGTTCTCCTATTCTATTCTATTCTATTCTCTATTCTATTCTATTCTCTGCTCTATTCTATTCCATTCTATTCTATTCTATTCTATTCTATTCTATTCTATTCTATTCTTCATTCCATTATTCTATTCTCTTCTATTCTCCATTCTCTTTTCTTCTCTTCTTTTCTCTTCTCTATTCTATTCTATTCTTCTCTATTCTATTCTCTATTCTATTCTATTCTCTATTCTCTTCTCTTCTCTTCTTCTCTATTCTATTCTACATTCTATTCTATTCTACATTCTATTCTCTATTCTATTCTATTCTATTCTATTCTATTCTCTATTCTATTCTATTCTATTCTCTATTCTATTCTATTCTATTCTCTATTCTATTCTATTCTATTCTCTATTCTATTCTAATAACTCTGGCAAGAAAGGTGATAAAATGGGGGCAAAATTCACTTAACAAATGTCTCACTTAGTAACATGAATTTTGGGTTCAATTGCAGTTGTAAGTTTATTCAGACAAACAGCTATTGACTCTTCTGTAGCTTAATTGTAGAAACTCTGAGACGAATGGAGCCGTCTTGAAGCAAAATCACCATTAGGTCAGTGGATCAAACAAGTGAGGAAGTTATTCCTTATGCAGACTTTTCTCAGAGCTTAGCAGTAAATCAGAGGCTAATTTTTTTTTACTTCCGAATGTGGAAAAATAATGGATTATTTTTCTTGCCTCTCTGAGTTTATTCTTTTAATGACTGAACCGATGAGTCATCCTGGGCCATTCATAAGGAAAGGAATTCACAAGACTTCCACCTGCAGATCAAGGATTCTCTTTTTTTTCCTCCCCCTGTCTACACACATGTGCCAATTAAGGTTATTCATTGTTTCAGAATCTACAAGGAACAGAGTTAGCCTGTTGATGTCCACTGATTAAAAAGAAAAAAAATAAGTTAGGTAAATAAAGCCGCATACAAATGATCTCTCTCAGCAAACACCAGCTGCACAGGAAAGGGAAAACTGTTAGCCATCTCACACTGATGTGCTGTGTAGATCCAGTTGAGGCCTCTTAAGGAGCTGTGTTGTGCGGCTGCAACCACACTAGCCAGCTTTGACAGGAAAGGACTGCGCAGGAAAACAAAGGAGATGAAACAATGGTGTGAAGTTGACCCCTCACTTTATAATGCCAACATCTGGTCTCTCTGAGATCCATTCACAATAACACACACACACACACACACATACACAAACAAACAATCTTCAACTTTTTAAAATGTATTGACGTTTGTGTGTGAGAGAGAGGGGACTCAACTGGCAGGCCCTTGAAAGAGGGAAACAAACAAGCACCAAACTTTTGCAGCACACATAGACATTGTGACATTGGAGCAGAATTCTAACTAGAGAGAATGTCAACTAAAAAGATACTCCTTTGGTCTTTTTAGCTGCCATTTGGTAGCAAAGGATGGTTTCGATCCATCGACCTCTAGGTTATGGGCCCAGCACGCTTCCGCTGCACCACTCTGCCACCAAATGGCAGCTAAAAAGACCAAAGGAATATCTTTTCTCTGGGATGCGGCTACAGACTTATGATTTGAATTGGGGTGGATTTGTTGAAGTCCTGACAGAGAGGACATGCAAGTGGCCGGCATGTTTTGCTTCCGCCTTGTGCCTTTTAAAAAGAATAATTTAGTCTACAAAAGTCAGCAGGTAACAGGAGGCAGTAGAAGTTGTGAAACCAAGTTGTGAAACCAAGATCTGGGATGGTTTTGGAAAGGCAAAAAAGGGAACGAATTGTAGTTCAATCTTGAAGTTGGGATAACTGTTGGTTGAACATTCTGATAATTTGGGACTCCAGCCAGTTTGGGGTGACAGAGGTAAATGAAAGATTATGGGTCTGTGGGCTTCAATGGACATCTTTTAACTCTTATCTCCTTCTGGCTGTTGGCAGAGCCCGGAGAGAAGAGGAAATGATAAAAGTACCATTGCACCATTGTGATATAATGTCTGCTCCTTTTATATGCGCTTCGTAACATTGCAGGCCAGAGCACTTTCATTGTGAACGAATGATGCTTCTTGCAATGCTTTAACAAAAGCTTTCAGATCTGTGGATGCCCTTGGCTGTTGAGCACTCTCTACTAACATCAATCAGAAGAGAGCTGGAAGGAACACTGGAGGTCTTCTAGTCCAAGAGACCCTATACCTGGGGTCTCCAAACTTTAGGACTTGTGGAGTTCACCTTCCAGAGTTCTTAGCCAGCCATGCTGCCTGGGGAAATTTGGGAGTTGAAGTCCACAAGTCTTAAAGTTGCCAAGTTTGGAGACCCCTACCATATACCATTTCAGACAACTGTGTTCACTGTCCAGGTTCTTCTCTCCTTGATTACAACTTGTCTTTCCAGGTGACTGGATACTGCATGTCCCACCAAGTCCTTCTTTTCTCTAGACTAAACAAATCCAGAACCTGCAATCATTCTTTGTTTGTTTTATTCTCCAGGCCTTTAATCATCTTAGTTGCTCTCCTTTGCACTTTTTCCAAAGTTTCAGCATCTTTTTTTTTGTAGTGTGATGACTAAAACTGGATGCAGCATTCCATGTTTGGCCTTACTAAGGCTTTATGAGGAATTATTATGCACTGTACAAACTTCATAAAGTAGTTTATAGGGCTTGAGTCATGTTATTATATACCAGAAAGATTGGCTTAGTCTGGTAACAAAATCCCCTCACCTGTTGAACTGAGATAAATTCAACAAAGAATTTAGCTGTCAAGAAAAGTGAATTTGAACCCTAGATTTTTCATAGCTATGTTACAAATGCACGTCTGATCTGCAGCTGTTTTATATCACACAGCAAAGAATCCTGGGCATTGATTGTTTAAGAATTCATTAATAAAGTTGCTTGGCTTTCACTATGGGAGAAAGAAACTAATGGTTCTCCAGTTAATGTTGAATCCCAGGATCCAGATCTGGTGTTCTAGCCAATTCCAGGGCTGATGGAATATGAGATTGGTGGTAGACCAGATGTTTCTCATCTCTAAATAGGGCAAAGACAAGTTCCATGATTTCTTGAGAACTGGGAAAGTTAAACCAGTTTATCCTTGTAGTGCAATTGTGTTTTTAATCTCAACTTGCTGGGAAACTTAGAGATATTGTTTTTTTTAAAGCCTTCAGTATTTTATAAAAATTGTTCTTTCTGATTGACATATGCTAAAGTTTCTTTGCTGGAGGGCCAGTCAGCTGATTTCCAGGATAAAAATGAATCACTGTTTTGTAGCTGAGATAACAAAGACTGGAAATACAACCATATTTTTTGTTCTCTTAAAAAAAAAACCCTTGAAAACGTTTCTCAAAATGATTACATTACTGAGGCTGAGGAAAAACTTCAGTGTATTATTATAAAATGTTTACTGCCGCAGATGTCAATGAATGGCTGAAAGTTTATTTTACAGATAGATCAGTTTATGCTTCTGGTAGGGGTTGTTTCCTCTTTGCATAGGGAAGGGATTAAGATCCTACATTTCTGAGCATCTGGTCAGTTAAACCCTGGCTAGCAGTCTTTAGGAAAAGGGTATCAGTCTGCAGAAATGGATTTGAAAGCTTGTACCAGAGGTGGTATTCAGCAGGTTCTGACCAGTTCTGGAGAACCGGTAGTGGAAATTTTGAGTAGTTCAGAGAACCAGCAAATCCTACCTCTGACTGGCCCCACCCCATCTGTTCTCTGCCTCCCAAGTCCCAGCTGATTGCCTGGGTCTTCTTTTGTTGCCCTGCACAGGAGAACGGAGCTGGAAAGCAGGTTAGTTGGGTGGGGAGGGAATGCGGATTGTGCAGTAATCTTCCCCTGCCACGGCCACCAAGCCACATCCACCAAGCCATGCCACTCCCACCAAGCTCGCCCACAGAACTGGTAGTAAAAAAAATTTAATCCCACCATTGGCTTGTACATATTAAGGCCAATGGGCCACCACTGTATTTCACTTTATTTGGCTTTAACAGGCCACTTGGGTGAAAGATGCAAGCAAAACTGTATTGAATTTCACAGGGCTTTATATATTTTATATATATAAAGATTAGTTCAGTGTTTGAAGAGTTTCTCAGCTTTAATCTTCTCTTCTTTCCAGCTAAGATTGCTTTGAAACTATTGTTTTTACCTACAATGGAAGAACATTTTGAAGCTTCTTTAAAGCTTCAAAACATGATGTGGCATTTTCATTTAATGGCCAATCATCCATCTATCTATCTATCTATCTATCTATCTATCTATCTATCTATCTATATCTATCTATCTATCTATCTATCTATCTATCTATCTATCTATCTATCTATATTTCATTACAAGCTCCTGTAAGAGGGATATACTGCAGTCTGTGATCTCAAAAAGTCTTCATTCTTGCCTCTAAAGGACCAAAGCTCATGCTGAATTGTACTTCATAATGTCAAATGAAGGGTAAATTATTAACTGTAAAGATAAAAAAATCCTATCAACTTCATCTAATTCAATTTGATTTTAATAATGCTTATTTGGGCAGAATTAAAACCAGTTTTCATCTTGGCCTTTCAGTTTCTTCGTTCTAACTGGCCACTTTTTGAATGGATGTTTCCAGAATACCTGGAATATGAAATACTTCACTGCCACATTGCATTGATTCAAAAAGACTGGAAATGTGAGTCTGTCCTTAAAACACTGACCAGTAATGTATATGTATATGTCTAACTATAACTATATAACTATATATTTATATATCTATATATCTGTATATCTGTATCTAAATGTATATCTATAGTTCTATCTATCTATCTATCTATCTATCTATCTATCTATCTATCTATCTATCTATCAGAGCCAGCAGTGTGCAGCAGCAGCCAACACAATCCTAAATTGCATGAACAGAGGGATACAATCAAGATCAAGTGAGGTACTAATACCACTGTATTTGTAACACCACACCAAGAATACTGCATCCAGTTTTCGTCACCATAATATTAAAAAAAATGTTGAGACTCTAGAAAGATTGGAGAGAAGAGCAACCAAGATGATTAGGGGACTGGAGGCTAAAACATACAATGAATGGTTGCAGGAACTGGGCAGTGAAGAGAAGGACCAGGGGAGACATGATAGCAGTCTTCCAATATTTGAGGGGCTGCAACAGAGAGAAGGAAGGGGTCAAGCTATTTTCTAAAGCATCTGTAGGCCAGACAAGGAGTAATGGATGGAAACTAAACAAGGAGAGATTCAACCTGGAAATAAGGAGAAATTTTCTGACAGTGAGAACAAACAACCAATGGAACAGAACTTGCCTTCAGAAGTTGTGGGAGCTTCATCACTGGAGACTTGCAAGAAGAGACTGGACTGCCATTTGTCAGAAATGGTGTAGGGTCTCCTGCTTGGGTGGGGGGTTGGACAGATGACCTACAAGGTCCCTTCCAATTCTGTTAATCTGTTTATCTATCTACCTATCTATCTATCTATCTATCTATCTATCTATCTATCTATCTATCATCTGTCTGTCTGTCTGTCTGTATGTATGTATATGTATATCTGTATAACTATATCTATATGTCTCTATATCTCTATCTCTCTCTCTATATGTCTATATCTATATCTGTGTATCTGTATCTGGGAAGCATTTTCTCCTAGAAGTTGAATCTGGGAGTCCTTGCCATCTTGCTGATTTTACAGGTTCAGATAATAATACACAAAAATGCAAAACTACAATATTGTAAATATTAATTGCAATTAACTCTCCTGTCCCCTGCATGCTGTTCCTGGGAGTATATATCCCTGTGAAAACAGTGGGCTCTACTTCTGAGAAACATACTCTGCAAATTCCACCAGCTTAATTAGCAACTAAGTCTCTTTTGCTGAATTCCCATCACGTACCTCAGAAAGAAGTACATTTCCAGCAATTTTTTAAATATGCAGCACTTTTAGTTGGCATCTAGGACAATGGAACAGTCTTCCAGAAAACATTACCATCGAGCATGTAATATATGGCAGAGCCTTGCTTTGTTCTGTGGAAACCAATACAAATTACACAAAACACACCTTTTCATATCTCCTCCATCCTTACATGCCATTCACTTAGTAGAAAAAGGAGGGGAGAAAAAAGGGAGAATGGAAGAAGAAAATAAGACAAAGGATGTAATTTTTAAAAAAACATCACAGGGGCAAACTTGTTTGTGTCTAAGCTTTGTCTATTCTACTCCCTTGCCAGGAACAAGTTCCAAAATCTTCTTTTCCCAATATTTCCATTTGGGGTATTATCTACCCACTATATTAACTGCCTCTGAAAAATAAAAATGTGTCAGCCAGGGTTTGAGAGAAGCATCTTGAGGGCTGCAGCTGTGAAAGTATTCATTAGTTCTCCTGCAGGCAACACAAAGACAGATTTGTGTGCATCTCTTGGGGATGAGAGAAACCTAGATGAATGGTGGAAGGTATAATTCAGAGAAGATGGGCCTGGTGTTTTGTTTGCAGGGGGAAAATCCCTCACTGCTGACATGGAAGATCTCTGTGTGGGATCCTGGAGAAATATTGCTAGGTGGAATATTTATTTTCATTTTTATTTATTTATTTAATTTGTCAAAAGCTTACAATATAACAGAAACAAGAATAAACATGTTTAAATACAAGAAATAGGAACTAATAATTGGGGACAATAGGACAGGGATGGTAGGCACGATTGTGAGCTTATGGATGCCCCTTGCAGACCTCTTAGGAATGGGGTGAGGTCAATAGAGGTTAGTTTGAGGGTAAAGGAGTGAGGGTTTGAGAAGGTGACAACAGAATCAGGTAGTGAGTTCCAGACATTGACCACTCTGTTGCTGAAATCGTACTTCCTGCAGTCAAGTTTAAAGTAGTTTACATTTAGTTTATATCTGTTGTGCGCTCTAGTGTTGTTATTGTTAAATCTGAAATATTCATTAACTGGTAAGATGTTGTAACATATGATTTTATGTACTATGCTTAAGTCCTGTCTTAGTCGGCATAGTTCAAGGTTGTCTAAGCCAAGAATCTCAAGTCTGGTGCTGTAGGGTATTCTGTTGTGAACAGTGGAATGTAGTACTCTTCTGGTAAAATACTTCTGGACTCACTCAATTGTATTTATGTCAGATATACAGTGCAGATTCCAGACAGCAGAGCTGAATAGACAACATTGGATTAGGTAAACCCAGAATCTGATTTGGTTTAAAACAACCTCCTGTGTAAATAATGGGAAGTGCATTTGGATTAACATTTGCTGCCCTGTTTTGATCAAGACTTCTAGTCCCTGAAATTTATTCTGTTTTATGTTTAGAAGTCTGCCAAATTGCTAGATCTTAGATTAGGATCCACATTTTGTCACTTTTCCTCAGAGTCTCTAAGAGCTTGAAACGACAATTATACATTTAAAATGATTATTAAAACAATTCAAATTTGTCTTCATCTTTAAATAATACAAATACATTTCTTAATAAATAGGTAATGGAAGTAGAGAACAGCCAAGAAGAAAATGATCATTTTTGAGCCTGTTTTCCCCAATATTGGCGATTTCTAGCTGCCAACTTTCATAATGGCTGGGAATTTTAGAACTGAAATTCTGGAAGATGCGAGGAAGGGCATATAAAACCATTTAGGGAAAGGCTCCATTCACAAACAATGCTGAATTACATTTCATAATTTGCATTAGTCAGGGAGGCACAGCCAATGATGAATTTTCCTAAGAAAATTAGGAACCATTGTCAGGAAACATCAGCAAAGTATTGCACACTGTAACTTGGGGAGAAAATAATAACTGGTGCATCTTATGTGAGAGTGTTCACTAAGTGATAAGAAAACAGTTCGACATTGGATTTGCCTGTGGCAAAAAGAAGAACCAGGTGGGACTATAAATAGGACTTGCATTTAATACACAGCACTTCTGGAATATTTTCTGTTAAGTTTGCATGAAGAGTCAGACGCGGAGTGCTTCAGTGAAGAGTTTATTAGTGACTTCAGCTCATAACGGACCCGATTTGGCTGGGCTGCGGCTGCTACTTATAGCCAGCAGCCGCAGTTGCCAGCCAATCAGAGTGCAGGATTTTCCCGCACTTTTTAAACCAATCATTTCTGACATTTTACAAGAACAGTTCAAGCTTAACCAATGACATTCAAACCTACATACATAACACCCCTCCCCACTAGGTTCAGTCCATACTCAAACCCCAACCTATCTAATGTATTCTTTTAAATAGGTGGGGCTCTTGCGTGTACGTTGAGACCTTCGTGGTTCAGAAGTTTTAATGTTCTCACCCAGTGAGAGAGGAAATGTGTCTGCTGACATTTCCCCACTGGGACTTCCTGTGAAAGAAGACCCTGTTTGATTGTTACAATCTGGTCTCTCCTCCCAACCCATCTCCAACCCAATGTCAGCACCCAAGTCAGGTAGTGATGTGCAATCTTCCACTTGTAAGGATGGATTTTGGCATTGTGACAGGTTTTGGGATGGTTCCTGTCGTAATGGCTCATTACACATGGGGTTGATTCTTGCTTGCTGATTATCCTCATGCTCCTCCCCCTCCCCCCTAGAAAAGGCATTAGGTATGGGAACCAGAGAGGAACAATTGCGATGTTCCTGAGGTAATCTGGATCTAAGCTGATCAATGTGCCTGCTCCAGAGGACTCCATCCTCTGTTTGCACCCTGTAAGAACGAGTGCCTGTGATCTGAGTTATCTCAGCAGGAATCCATGAAGGTTCACCCATAAGGTTCTTAGCATAAACAAATCACCCACACTGAACGTGTGAACTTTGCTAGTGGAATCTAGTGGTGCGTTGGGTGCGTAAGTGGGATGAAGGTCATCAATAACTCTGCTGGGGATAAGTTAGTTGATGGGTTAGGAATGATGTGCTGAACACTAAGAAGTTTTTCAACTTTCTCAGTGATGTCCCCAGGACCCAATTGCTGAAGTTTTTCCTTGGTAAAACATACCATTCGTTCAGCCCGGCCGTTAGCTGAAGGGGCAGTCAGGGCATGTCTGATACCCTGTTGTGCTAGATAGGATTCAAAAAGGTTGGATGTAAATTAAGGGCCATTGTCAGAGACAAAAACATCAGGTAACCCATGGGTTACAAAAAGCTTTTTAAGCTGCTTCATGACAGCATCAGTTTTGGTGGATGCCATAGGGATGACCTCTAGCCATTTGGAATATACATCTACTATAATAAGGAAGGTGTGCCCTCTGGTAGGGCCAGCGAAATCAATGTGAATCCTAGACCATGGGCCCCTAGGACATTCCCATTCCTGTGTGGGAGCGAGAGGTGGGGCAGGCCTGACTACCTGACAGTTGGGACAAGATGCAACCCAGTTTTCAACCATTTTGTCAATACCTGGCCACCATACATAACTCCTGGCCAATCCCTTTATCCTTACAATACCTGGATGACCCTCATGTAACATTTCCAAAACCTCTTTTTGCAGTTTTGCAGGAATAACCACCCTGTTACCCCAAAAAATACATCCTCTTAATACAGATAATTCAGTTTGCCTGGATTTAAAAGGTTGGGCAAGGTGAGGTAAATCTTGAAAAGGCCAACCTTTCTTAATCCAGCCTATAACAGGAGCCAATAAAGTGTCTTTGGCAGTCTCTCTGGCAATTTCAGCAGAGTGTACTGGAAGCTTGGCAACAGTTTCTAGGAAAAAGGTGTGCGCCTCAGGTTCAAAATCCTCAGTGTGAAACGGAAGTGGGCAGCGACTCAAAGCATCAGCATGGCCAATGTCTTTGCCAGGCTTGTGGATGAGCTTGTATGAATAAGCAGCAAGAAATTCAGTCCATCTCAGCATTCTTGGTGACAGGATAGTGGGTGTAGGTTTGTCTCCTGCCACAATGCCTAACAAAGGTTTGTGATCTGTGACAATGGTAAATGTTCTCCCATATAGATACTCATGGAATTTCTTGACAGCTGCAACAATTGCAAATGCTTCCTTGTCCAATTGGCTGTAATTCCTCTCTGCTTTGGTCAAAGTGTGAGAGTAAAATGCAATAGGAGCTTCCCTCCCGCTGGGAAGCCTGTGGCTCAAACCCCCCCCCCCCACTCCAAAAGGGAATGCATCACAAGTCAGTACAACAGGCAAATTCTCAGAGAACTGTATCAGTACAGCATCAGACTATGGGTGTCTCCCATCTGGAGTGGTCAGTGGGCTCTAAAACTCCTTGAGCTATTAGTTTATCTAATTGTGCATCAATTTTTCCCTTTAAGGCAAATGGGACCCTTCTGGGCTTTAAACGAATTGGGGGCACCTTGGGATCTAGGTGTAAAATGATAGGGGTCCCCATATACTTGCCCAATCCATCGCTGAAGACCTCTGGAAACTCAGACTTTAAGGCCTCCTCCCATTCAGTGTTGCTCACGTGATTGATGCCAGTCACCTCGATGCCTAATGGATTGAACCACTCAAGTCCCAGCAAGCTTGGGCGATCCTTGTCCACGATGGTCAGGGGCAAACGTTTGGTGTGGCCTTTGAACTTCACGTTGAATTCTCTTGTTCCAACTACTGGAATCTTGTTCCCTTCGTAGTCTTTAAGAGTCAGTGCTTGCTTCTGGAAATATTTCTTCTGAATGTTGGGAAGTAGTCTGTGAATAGTGTCCCATGACACCATAGATAAATATGAGCCTGAGTCCACTTCCATTTGGCAAGGCCTTCCTTCAATTAGTACCTTCACATGTACTTTTCTGTTATTAATAGAAGAAGAATGACCAATAGTTACTGTCTGATGAGTTTCATTCTTCCCCTTTGCTTCTGTGCTGTGCCCCATTTTCTCACTGAGGTTGTTGGGCTTGAATTCTTTGTCAGGAAACTTCCTTCTGTTGGGTGGAGTTCTGGATGATTTGCAAACTCTTGCTAGGTGACCTCTTTTTTCACAATGGAGGCAGATGGTATCTAGGAACTTGCATTCAGTGTGGGGGTGGCTTCGCCCACAACCTCTGCAGTAGAAATCTTGCCTCTTTCTTCCCAGGTCTTTCTTTTTCCGCTCCAGTCTGAGTCTATAAATTCCTTCCTCCACCTCACTACAGTCTGACTCAGAATCTATTTGCTCACAATGAGTTGTTGTAGACTTTTCCACATCAGGATGGCTTGAGGCCTTGTTAATTTTCTTCATGGCTGCTGCTGAGGACTTGGTGGCTTCTGCTGAAGAGGCCTCTTCTATTGCTTCCTTCAGCGTGATCTTAGGTCTCATTAATAACTTGCTCTGTAATACCTTGTCTTTAAGGCCTAGAACAAATCGATCGCACATGGCCTCTTCTAAGTTGTTAAATTCACATGCACCTCCAATGTCCCTTAAACTTGCCACGAAGTCATTTACGTTTTCGCTTTCCCCTTGATCGCGACGGTAAAACTCGTGTCTCTTAATGAGGCACGATACTTGTGGTGCGTAATGGGCTCTTAACAGCTCTTCTAAGTCGGGCCATTCCATTACCTTCACGCCTGCAGCTCCCGCCAATGCCCTCGCCATCTTGAAAACTGCCGGACCGCAGTGCGTAAGAAAGACCGCCCTCTTCCGCTTCTCGGAAATGTCGGCGAGATCGTTTCCCTCCAGATACATTTGGAAACGATCCGCATACAAGTCCCAGTCTTCTAACGTCGGATCGAACGGGGCTGGGGGGGTGTTCAGCGCAGTCATCTCTCTCAGCTTGTTTTCCGTGTCGTCTTCTCTTCAGGAAGGATCCCACCTTCGTCGCCAGTGTTAAGTTTGCATGAAGAGTCAGACGCGGAGTGCTTTAAGCTCTTTGTTTATTAGTGACTACAGCTCAGAACGAACCCACTTTGGCTGGGCTGTGGCTGCTACTTATAGTCAGCAGCCGCAGTTGCCAGCCAATCAGAGTGCAGGATTTTCCCACACTTTTTAAACCAATCATTTCTGATATTTTACAAGAACAGTTCAAACTAAACCAATGACATTCAAACCTGCATACATAACATTTTCCTAATGGTTTTTTCCGCTTTTCTACAATGTGTATGGATGTTTAATTATCTCCAGAGAGAGGAAAGTATGTGCCTCCTTGAAACTCATATTTGAGAATGTAATTCCATCTCAGTTGATCCCATACCAATCACTGGGCTATAAGAACAACGATTCCTTAATTCCACCAACCTCTAAACTTGGTGAAAGCTTCAGCCCTCTGATTTGCCAATTGCACAGTGGCAGATAGGACAGCACTCCAGAGGGTTAACATCATTGCCCAGAGGATTATTGGTTGCCGTCTCCCCTCTTTGGAAGAGCTTTATAGCTCTCGCTGCCTTAAGAAAGTTCAAAACATTCTCAAAGATCCATCTCATCCTGGGCACCCTTTTTTAAAACTATTACCATTTGGCAGATGCTACAGGATACTAAAAACAAAGACAAAATAGGCTGAAAAACAGCTTCTATCCCAGGGCAGTAGCTCTGTTGAATTCTACTGCATAGTGCAATATTAATGCAATATCAGGGGTTTTCAATTCAATTGTATAGCATGTGAAGGACGTGTGTTTTGTGTTTTACTTTTTATAGTTATAATGTACACTGAAGATGACATTTCATTTCATTGTACAAGATGCAGTGACAATAAACTAAACTAAACTTGCTTATTGTACCCTATGACTATTAAGTGTTGTACCTAATGATTCTTGACTCTTGACGAATGTGTCTTTTCTTTTATGTACACTGAGAGCATTTGCACCAAGACAAATTCCTTGTGTGTCCAATCACACTTGGCCAATAAAGAATTCTATTCTATTCTATTCTATTCTAAAGTAAAGTAAAGTAAAGTAAACTGAACTAAACTAAACTGTTCCTTTACTGAACATTTTTCACATGGTACAATTGGAACAAATTTTTCCCCTCTTCCAAAGTAGCCACCCATTTCTGGTAATATTAAAAAAACAAATGCAACTCCCACTAAAGCCATTAGGAGTCTTTCCAAGGCATTCAGTATGACTTGGATTGGACCTGAACTGAACGATTATCATTGGGCACAGAAGAGGGTTTTTTGTGCCAAGTTTAGACAGACTAGGAAACAAATACCTGCTGTCAGTATCAGAGGACAATTCTGCAGTAACACGTATGCCTCAAGGAATAGTTTCTCTCCACAGTGGCAAGTGAACGCCAGCACACTTAAGACTATAAAATTACATTTATGTTCAGATATGGAAGTAAGCTGTAATTGCTGCCCACTGTGGGAGAAATGTTTGAACAAAAGAGATTAGCTGTCATACATCATTTGGCATAATAAAGCATGGTAAAATATTAATAGGAATATGGAATTGCAGTAGCACTGACAAGTAAGGTAGCAATTTTCCAAAATGTTCAAAAGTCTATCTCCAAATTGTTGGAAGTGCAAAGATGTATCAGGCACATTTTTTTTCACATGTGGTGGACCTGCAATGCTGCAAAAAAAAGTATTGGAGACTGATCCAGACATGGGTGGAACAAATGATAGGAGTATGTATTCCATTTAAGCCGGAATTTTTTCTCCTAGGAATAATACCAGAAGGATATAGTAAGGATTTAATTTATCTAATAGTACATGTGTTGATGGTGGCTAGAATGCACAATACTGGAAGAAGGAAAGCATACTGCCAGAAACAGAGATAATAAGGAAAATTATGGCCTGTGCAGAATCAGACAGGTTAACTCTAGAATTAAAAAACAAGGGGGAATTTGAGTACTATCAAACATGGAATAAATTCTATCAGTGGTTGCATAAAAGAAGGCAAGGTTGGAACATAAGTAGCTATGATGATTAGAATAGTTAGTAAACAATGTATCAAACGGCATATAAATGTAATTAAAAAAAACAAAGAGACTGTAAATGATGAAGTAAAATGTATATATGTATAACAATTGTAATGCCAGATCGGCTGCACCGTGTTGCATTCATTCATATATATATGTATATATATATATATATGCAGGTCTTGGCATGCTCGGGTCTTTTCCTGGGTAAGATTGAGAGTATCTTGGTGACATTTCGATGAGGTCCCACTTGCCATCTTCAGGCTGGTACTTTCGGCTTCGTGCTTGTGTGAGCAAAACGTGATCGGAGCTTCTGTCTCTCTATAAATACTGGTGGGGAGGTGTGGTGTGCTGGCTCGTTGTGAGCGGGCTGGTTGGCTGTGTTGTTACTTCTTGATTGGTTGATGGAGTTGATGTTTGCTGATTGGTTGGCTTTTTCATAAGAACCTGTGTGGCTGAAGTATTGGCTGTGTGTCTATCAGCCTTTTGTGTTGTAATGACCTAGGTAATGGGCTGTGTGATGACCTTCAGAGTTCTATTGTTGTGACATCCTGGGTCTTGTGCTATAATCTCCTGGGTTGTTGGCTGTGTTGTAACATCCTGAGGTTTTGTGTTGTAACCTCCTGAGTTACCCAGGTCATTACAACACAAAAGGCTGATACACACACACACACACACACACACACACAAACACGGTTGTATGTTCATATGTTGTATATATATGGAAGCTGCTACAAAGACTAGGGGATGACAAAAGAATTATACACATGGCTTTTCAAGAATAATATCCGGGCAAGTGATAGAGTGCACCAGGGAAAAAAGTAACACAGTATTGGGATTTGAAAAATTAAATTAAATTTAATAAGACTACGGGTATTATCAACCATAATACCAACTGCAATTGGTGTTCTTAGAGCTTCAAGATTTTCAAATGGCTAAAGTTGGAATTTTTAAATTTAACAGATTTGACACTGGTGATTTGGCAACATACAAACAAATACACAAGTTGTACCTTGCTGGGAACTTTCTGCAAAGTACAGTGATACCTTCATAATTCCTAGAGTCTTGGTTGAAACTCAAGTCATTATAAAATATCCAGTTTACAGCAGGGATACTGTTGGATGAACAGTACAGGTAATCCCCAATTTACCACCATAATGAAGCATGACTACTTTTATTAGCTATAATGCTGTAATAATAACTGCCACAACATCACAGTTCCAAAAGAGATTAGAAATATGAACAAAGAGGAAAAACAAAATAATGCAATTTTAAAAATTGGAAATTTTCTACCTGGTTTTGGATTGGAATTCTAATTCTTCTTCTCCAGAATGAGTTAGAATTACAAGGGAATTCCAATAACCAACAGGCACAGAAGCAAAACTATAATATCGAAGACAAAATGCTTCTCTATCCATAGGGGGAAATGCTACAGGAATTTTTCTGCTTAAAAGAGAGCCACAATTTTCTATAAAATCAAAAGCCACAGAAAAGGATTTTGATAGCAGTCATAAAAAATAGCTAGGGAAGAGAGGAAGGATAAAAAGGTGGTACAAACACTCATGATGTTTGGAGGAAAACTGTGAGGTGAAAGTGGAAGGTAAGGTTTCAATGGAACATTTAATTTTGGACACTCGGGAACATTTAATTTTGGACACTAGGGCCTTGGTGGTGCAGGCTGTTAATAGCCTAGCACTTAGCTCCAGCTGCCTGTAATTATTGCAGGCTCAAATCCCACCAGGCTCAAGGTTGACTCAGCCTTCCATCCTCTTGGGGTAGGTAAATTGAGGACCCAAGATTGTTGGGGGCAATAAGCTGACTTTGTAAAAATGCTGCTTAGTAATAAGCAGGCATATACAATGGAATGAAGGCTATTGCTGAGCACATTGGGTTGTATCCCAAAAACTGTAAGCCGCCCTGAGTCTCCAGAGAAGGGCGGGATATAAATATGAATAAAAAAAAAAGAATATTCAGTTTGCTACCTGTGGTTTTAGGAACAAACATGAAATGCCCTGAGAAATGAATGCAGTGCTTGTAGTTACTTCCTTCTTGATTCTATTAACTTTTCAAAAACTCCTGCAATGAAAAGATATCAATAAATTGGAAAATGTAAAGCCAAGTTATTTTAGTATGTTTATTCTCAGGAATTGCTCTGGATACCACATAAGTGTCATGCCCTTGTTAGAGTCAGACTCTGAGGGAGATGAGGAACAGCCAACAGGGAGTGGAGGTGTGGCTCTGGAGGTTGTGGAGGAGGCTGAGGAAGGGCAGAGGCCAGCTGGGCAGTCAGAGGAAGACCCAGGCCCATCCCCTCTGCATCCTAGGACACGCAGGGAGGAATGGAGAAGGAAACAACTTGGCTTACGAGAGAGGTAGCGGCCATGATCCCCCTCATCGGTTGCAGCTGGGGAGAATAGTATATAAGAGAGATGGTTAAAACACAGGGCTGCCAGAAGCAAAGCGCGTGCTTA
This sequence comes from Naja naja, assembly GCA_009733165.1. Classification (NCBI taxonomy): domain Eukaryota; kingdom Metazoa; phylum Chordata; class Lepidosauria; order Squamata; family Elapidae; genus Naja; species Naja naja. The sequence continues at coordinate 68,199,288 of CM019151.1, forward strand.
TTTTGGGCTGAAGTTATCTTGGTTGGCGTCCTTCCAACAGACTGTGCCTTGTTATCTCCTTGAATTTGGTAATTACTTATCCTGGTCCGTTGTGGAATTTCCTTCATTGTAGTTTGTTTTGGGTTTTTATTTCATCTCTATCTGCTCATTAAGTTCGGACTGTATTGCTTTCTTTTGAAAACTATTTTTGAATACGTTTTATCTCCAGCTGAGAATTATTGAATAGCGGGACCAAGTTGGAGGCATTAAAGGACATTTATTTACATTTTGGAGTTTGTTATGTTTGTGTTACACTCTGGGTCATCACAACAAGCCTGGTAGGCTTTCTTAGAAATGAAAAATGAAAGGGTTGGAGATAGATTTCAAGGTTGACTCGCAAGGTGCTTCTTTCCGCTCACAACTTGACAAAGAAACTATGGGAGGAAGGATGGGTATGATTGGAATGGGTGGGGAACTGGGAATGAAGGGAGGGAGGAATTTACGTGAGCCATTTGCAGCCTGAGAAATCTTGCAACTTCAAGGTCAGGCGCTGAAGACTTTCAGAAGGTGCAGACTGTTTCCCAAAACAAAATACTTAACCTGGATTGGCGGACAGTGAACAATGGGCGGCCTGGGGAAGGAAAGCGGGGGTTTATATGCTGCATTTCATACCAGAACCTTAGAATTGGCTTTCCTTCTTCTTTGCTTCACCTTTTTATCCTTCCTCTCTTCCCTAGCTATTTTTTTTATGACTGCTATCAAAATATATGGATCTGTCTATATGGATCTGTCAGTAAAGTTATACTCTTGGTAAACAAAAATGTCCCAGGAGTTTCTTTTGTTGTACATGCCAATGGGATGATTGGCAGGGTTGCTTGTTTGGAAACACACCTTGTCTCCTGAAAAAAAGCCTTCTACTTCTCGTCCACTCACATTCACCTCTGTATCTCAGAAGACTACAGAAGGAGGCAAGAGGCAAATTGCCTTTGGTGAACGGGTTTTTGTGAAGCGCAAGTTTCAATTATTTTTCAGACCTCCAATATTGTTTTTTCTACCAAAGGTGGTTTCTCTCTGAATTAAAAAAATGCAGTGCATGGACTCCTGACAGTGAATCTGTCCCAAAAGTGGGTTGATCACATAGATTTGTTTGTTTCTTTAATAGAGATGGGGGAAATGGATACTTCTTAGTAGATTTGCTCATTCGGTTTTTTATGACAAGACCTTTACACAGCTTATCTAATTAGTTAGGAAAAATTCAGTGTTCCCTGTTTCTCTTTTTGTAATATTATACTCAAAGTAGAGCCTTGGTGGTGCAGGCTGTTAAATGCCTAGCACTTAGTTCCAGCTGCCTGCAATTATTGCAGGCTCGAATCCCACCAGGCTCAAGGTTGACTCAGCCTTCCATCCTCTCGGGGTAGGTAAAGTGAGGACCCAAGATTGTTGGGGGCAATAAGCTGACTTTGTAAAAAATGCCGCTTAGTAATAAGCAGGCATATACAATGGAATGAAGGCTATTGCTGAGCGCATTGGGTTGTATCCCAAAAATTGTAAGCCACCCTGAGTCTTTGAAAAAGGGCGGCATATAAATGTAATTTTTTAAAAAATATTTTAGGCAATCATTTTGTACGTCCATCTTACTTTATTTGTGCACTCTTAAGTACTAGTGGATTAAAAGATGCGAATAAACAACCTATCCATTTCATGCAGTGTTCCTTCTTCCTGGCTCCTGCATATGACTGAAGTATCAGAAAACTTTGATCAAAATCCAAAGATATTTTTGCCAGACATCAATCCCACAACCTTAAAAGCATCACCACTCTCACCAGTGGGATTACTGAATGCTTTTTCAGAATGACTTCATGATAAAACACTTTCCATGGTTCTTCTGACAAAAATTAAACTATATCCTGAATGAAGTAAAAAGTAGGTTAGGGGAGAAGAAGAAACTTAAAAAGGAACACAGACAACAAAAATATGGTGCACATAAGGGCATTGCATGCCAAAGAACTAGACGCAAATATAATTTTTCTCTCATGCCATCACTCTGCTGAACACCTAACTACCACATCACTGTTTTATGTCTAAGGATATTTACTCATGTAGTATGGCTATATTACTATCATCCTTCTCATCTTTACTACTACCTTCTCCTATTGGTATCTTATATTACATTACTTGTTATTTGTATGTACACTGAGAGCTTATGCACCAGAGACAAATTCCATCTGTGTCCAATCACACTTGGCCAATAAAATATTCTATTCTAAAATAAGATTATACAAGTCTAGACAATTGTAATGAAATTATATAGATATGCTCAGCATTATGCATCATAAGACTCACTCACTCCCCCGCAACACACACACAAACACACACACACCTCTCAAATCTACAACAGAGATAGATGAGCTATATTTTCCATGTATAGTTGACTTAAGCTCCCATCAAGCCTTGCTAACAGGAAATGAGGAAGAATGGTGCGAAATGCAGTACAAAATATGGTGGGGCACTACTGATACACCCAAGATCCTCAAAGTATGAGCAAATGCTTGTATGTGCTACTATCAAGGTGCTGGTTTTGACCTATAAAGCCCTTCATGGCTTAGGACCGGGATATCTACAGGAGACCCTGCTTCCAGTGACTGTTTCCCATCGTCCTGTGCGCTCTCACAGACAGGGCCTCCTCAGGGTTCCATCAGCCAGATGGAGGGGTAGGGACTTCTCTGTGGGAGCACCCACCCTATGGAACCAACTGCCCCTGGAGCTTCAGGTGGCCCCTGACCTCCGCTCCTTCCGCCGGGGCCTAAAAACATGGTTGTTCCAACTTGCTGACCTGGACTGAAGGGGGGGGGGCGTGTGGGAGAGTTTTAATGACTTTTTTTAGTGTTTTAGATTATAATTGGGTTTCTTATTGGATTTAATCTCTTTTTAATTGTATATTGTATTGTTTTTATTGTATGCCGCCCCGAGTCCTTAGGGAGATGGGGCAGCTTAGAAATCCAATAAATAAATAAATATCTCCATGTTGGAGCTGAAGTATATTTAAATGGTCTGGTCCAATGTGATAAATAATTTCACAGCGTTCATAATGTGATGTGGTACAAGAAGTTGGCGGATCAAATACTTACGGTATATTCTCCAAGAACAGAGCATTTGGCCATGTAGATGAGTTGAAAGTTAGGAAAGATGACAAAGTCATAACAAACATGACATCCTACATTTCTTTGCCTGACATCTGGTAATTGTGAACCAGCCCAAAACAAGGAAGTCAAAATGTGTAACATCTAAGTTATTAATTTATGTGTGGTTCCTAGACAGCAGCCCTTCAAAATGCAAGTTAATGTTGTAAAAAGAAAAAGAAAAGAAAACAATCAGATCTCAAAATTCAGATGCATGATTTAAAAAATATTAATCTACCTTAAAAATATACAGGTTAATAAAAATGTTTGACATGAGAATATTATAGTTTGATCTGAGGGAAAAATATAATATTACTTCAGTCTATCTGCCTATGGCTGTCAAACTGAGACATGAATTATTAAGGAAATAATTAGATTTAGGAAAAGGATAAAAGAGAAACCATTCTAGCTACCTGAAAAACGAAAGCTCAATTTCCCTCTTTTTTGTGTAGCTCACGTAGATCTGGTTAAGCAGTTATTTTTATAAGCCTTGATGTAAAATTGTGTTCGAGATACAATCAGCCGAGTGCTATGCCATTTCGTAATTTGGATAACTATGCAGGTTATTTTAATTTGTCAGAGGCTTTTGTTTTAATGGAAGAAACTCTTTGCCTGAAATTATGATTTCACTATAAAAAAAGTTTTAAGAAATTAGGAGACATATATGCCAGGCAAATTTGATATATTCTTCAACAATTCTAAATGGGTCCTGTTGTAAAAGTTTGTGTGAATGACCTTGGGAGATAGTGGACAACAAGCATGAACAAGATTTCTACAGAAAGAGTGTCATGCCCCTTTTGGAAACTGATTTGGAAGGGGAGGCTGAACAGCTGACAGGGGGTGGCCATTTGCTGTGGAAGAAACTGGGAAGAGCAAAGTCTGGCTGCGCAGAGCAGGGGAGAGGGAATTCAGAGGAAGACCCAGGCCTACCCCCTCTTCATCCTAGGGCACGTAGGGAGGAACAGAGAAGGGAGCAATGTGAGTTGAATGGCTTACGGGGGAGGAAAGGGCCCTGATTTCCTCCATTAGCTGCAGCTGGGAACACAGTGTTTAAAAAGGGAAGCTGCGCGCAGCAAACTGTTGAGAGCAAATCATGAATTATCTGGTATCGTGGAGGTTCCTGGCATCTTCCCAACTGCGTGTGTTTTGCTGTGCTTTCAAGTGTGCAATTTCTTCTCCTGCCCTGTCAAGCTAATTACTGCAGCGTGGTTTGTTTGGATTTTTAGTTACAGTTTGTATGTACTTTGTTTTCGGACTGAATTTCCTCCACTTAAAGGCTGTTCCTGGGAGAGTTTTTCTCCATCCAAAGGTAACCTGGAGATTGGGGGCAAAGTTGGAGATAATAAAGGGACTCTTATTGCTTATTTGACTGTGTTGCCTTTATGCCATGTCCCGGGTCATCACAAAGAAAAAGGGTGTTTCAGGAGGGACCTTTCCCAGTTCCTCAGAAAGTAAAAGAAAGGAGGGCAGGAATATTTTCAGTCTTTCAATATTACATTTATGTAACCATATAATAAAGATAGATGTTTATGGAGATTCTCAGTCATCCAAGTCATGGTTGTCCCAAAGGTGCTTTTTCAAGAGGCAACTGGGCTTTATTTGTTTTTTCTTGAAGCACGTTTCGCTTCTCATCCAAGAAGTTCCTTCAGTAAAGCAAAATGCCTTCAATAAAATAGAGTTAGTATGTGTGGCTGTGCTTCTTGCCTGGATTATCTTGAAGAGTTGACATCAGCAAGGATGTTCATGGGATCTGGTTAAAAAAATAAAATAAAGATGGCCGCTCCAATTGAAGTTCTCTCCATTTTACGCGTATCTCGTGTAGAAAAAAGTGTGTGGCTTCAATCGTGGCTTCAACTACATGATTTATCTTTATTTATTTTTTGACATTGTTTTCCCCTGTGTGGATGTCTCTAGGGTCCAGTAACTAGTAATCTAATGTTTTAGCTAAAACAAAGGCACATTAGCATTTTTCTGCCAAATGCAGCATAGAGCAAAAATTCATGATAATAAGTAATGTAGGGAGATTTGCTGTGAATAAAGGCCCAGTTGGGGCTCATCCAGTAAAAAACAATGAGAGAAAGTCACATTATGGCCTCATGCTTCTACTAAGTGGCTATATAGCATTCATCATCTCCTGTCCCTCACCTCAGTTATGAATGGAGGGGAGGAGAATTTGTCACTACCTAAAGCTAAATAACTGTGGGACTCAAATGATAAATTAGCTTCATCACGCTGAAGATCTTCCTGGCACTTGCCATGTATTTCTGATGATAGCTGGTTTGCCTGTGAATTTGAGACACTCCATGCAATACAAAGGAGCCAAAGAAGTTGGTTGCAGCTATGAAGCATCCTTCAGGCCAATCTAGATAGTTCTAAACCAGGGGTTAGCAACAGTGGTGGGTTCAGATTTTTTTTACTGCCGGTTCTGTGGGCGTGGCTTGGTGGGCTTGGCTTGGTGTGGCTTGCTGGGCGTGGCAGGGGAAGGATACTGCAAAATCTCCATTCCCTCCCCACTCCAGGGGGAAGGTTAAATCTCCATTCCCTCCCCGCCTCACTAACCTGCTTTCCAGCTCTGTTCTCCTGTGCAGGGCAACCAAAGAAGACCCATCCGATCAGCTGGGACTCAGGAGGCAGAGAATAAATGGAGGTGCGGCCAATCAGAGGTGGCATTTGCCAGTTCTCCAAACTACTCAAAATTTCTGCTACCGGTTCTCCAGAACTGGTCAGAACCTGATGAATACCATGTCTGGTTGGGGCCCTCTGGATCAAAAAGTAAGCAACCTGACAAAGGAAAGACTGCTTATACGTAGGGAACAAGAAGGTCCGATGAGCAGAAAAAACATTTTAAATGACTAAAGAGACAAAATAAAATATCTATTACTTGAATCTATACACATTTGTATATATGCAATTGGGCTTTGCAGTTCCTCCCATCCAGGGTAGCAACGAGTGTCCAACTGCAGTAGTATTGATTTCCCCCAATAGTGGTTTTTTTTAGTACTATTACTTTTAAGTAAACCTCTTGCTCACATCACAAACCCAGTGGATCTTTCCCTGTACTATTTTCATGTGCCTATCAAATAATAAAAAGGGCCTTGGTGGTGCAGGCTGTTAAACGCCTAGCACTTAATTCCAGCTGCCTGCAATTACTGCAGGCTGGAATCCCACCAGGCTCAAGGTTGACTCAGCCTTCCATCCTCTCAGGGTAGGTAAATTGAGGACCCAAGATTGTTGGGGGCAATAAGCTGACTTTGTAAAAATGCCGCTTGGTAATAAGCAGGCATATACAATGGAAGGAAGGCTATTGCTGAGTGCATTGGATTGTATCCCAAAAATTGTAAGCTGCCCTGAGTCTCCAGAGAAGGGCGGCATATAAATGTAATTTTTTTAAAAAGTGTATTTTGGACAATAACCAGCATAGTTGCACTTTGTATACAGGAGTTCCATTTTGGCTGTTGCATGTAGCCAAAGTGGAGGAAAGTAACATGGGCTTCCTTTCAACCTCTCATTTTAGCCTTCTCTTACCTCCCTAAGATCTTCAAAGCTACCATTTCAGGGTAGTCCTGAGAACAAGCTAAAAAGTCATAATGATAGCAATGTCCCCCTTCAACTCAATTTTTTTGATCCTTGCAGATGTCCTGGTTATTCTTACTTTTTTTTTCACACACTGGAGGTCCAAAACCAATTTACTTTTAAGGCACAAAAATAGAGTTTGAGAACTCTTGGCTCAAAGCAATAATACCCAGGAAAGTCAATCTCCATGGAGTAAAATTAAGAGCAAAGGGTTCTTACCCTTTGGGAGAAATTAGCAACTTTGCCATTTAGTTGCTTTCTACCCATTATTATTATTATTATTATTTTAATCAGCTTCACCATTTTCTTGTTCCGCCACACTGGCTTAGGACAAAAGCCCATTTGCTTATTCACCTGCTTAGAAACTCTGTCATGCCTCTTCCTACCACATTGAATGAGGTCTCTTACTTCCCTGGCTGAGTAAGTCTGTTTCCTCTCCCCCTCCCCCTCTTCTGAATTCATTGAAAGTAAATGGAAGAAAGTCATGGAGAGATAAACGGTGAAGAAGTACCAAATGACTCCTTTCCTCTGTGTCTTGATGGGTCTTATTTGGGCTGCAAAAATCAGAGATCGTCATTAGGAGGCAGCAAAGAGAAACAGAAGCCACAAATGTCTTCCTGCCATCTGGAAGTTGCCCAATCTTTTGCAGGTCTTACTTGGTAGGCTTGCCTCTCCACACAGCTGAAAATAAGATAGTGTCATGCCCCTATCAGAATCTGACCTGGAGGAGGAAGCCAAAAGCTGACAGGGAGTGAGAGTGTGGTTCCGTTGGCTGTGGAAGAAACTGGGAAAGGTAGAACAGGGGAGGGGGAATTCAGAGGAAGATCCAGGCCCACTCGCACTTCATCCTAGGGCACACGCAGGGAGAAACAGAGAAGAGAGCAATGTGGGTTGCATGGCTTACGGGGGAGGAAAGGGCCCTGATTCTCTTCATTAGCTACAGCTGAGAACACAGTGTATTAAAAAAAGCAAGCTACATGCAGCAAGCTGTTGGGAGCAAACATGACTTTATCTTGTATCATCGTGGCTTATCTGTGTTCCTGGCATCTTCCCAACTGTGTGAGTTTTGCTGTGCTTTCAAGTTTGAAATTCCTGCTCCTGCCCTGCCAAACTAATTACTTTAGTTTGGCTTGTTTGGACTTTAAGTTACAGTTTGTGTGTATCTTGTTTTGGACTGAATTTTCTACAGTTGAAGGTTGCTCCTGGGAGAGTTTTTCTCCAGCCCGAAAGTAACCTGGACACTGGGGGCAAAGTTGGAGATAATAAAGGGACTCTTATTGCTTATCTGACTGTGTTGCCTTTGTGCCATGCCCCAGGTCATCACAGATATAATGGTTCATGTGCTGCTCTTTTGAATGGATGGCCTGCTTCCCTCTACAAGTGCCTGGTACTAAGCAATGCATGAGTGTGCCATAATGGTCTCTAATTCAGCCAAGTCTTTGTGGTGCATTGCCAAAGGGCCACAGCAAGAATGAAAACCAATTAACCTCTTTTTGAGACTGCCACTTATTTGCTTGGTCAGCAGCCAGTCCTGAGTTGGCAAGATCCAGGAGCATGCACAAGTGTTAGATATAGGTCTCCATAGTCAGAAATTTGATTGTTTTGTCTTAGGCTCATAGCGTTTTGCTGACACCTATCATGGACATCAAAGAGTTTTTACACAAACAGATAAAGTTTGAAGCAATCAGGATATCCCAATGTCTCAAACATTTAATGAACTTGCCTGTATCTGCAAATCCGATAACTGATGCTCGGATTCTGTTTCAAATCTTGGCTTTTCTTTCCTTTTGCAACATCATGGAATCCTTGAACCCCTCCCCCAAATGAATGCAAAAACACAAATGAAATAGGCAAAAGTTCTTTCTTGTTGTGTGATACTAAAATAGGTTGACCAATAGTTTGAACTAGTAAAAGGTTATGGATATGCTGATTAGGAAATCTGGGCATTTTGGAGACCATTCAGACTGGCAAAAGGAAAAAAAAACCAGTACAACCTATCATAAGCAGCAGAACAGGAATGCAGGTCAAGATAAAGAAGAAGAAGAAGAAGAAGAAGAAGAAGAAGAAGAAGAAGAAGAAGAAGAAGAGGAAGAGGAAGAGGAAGAGGAAGAGGAAGAAGAAGAAGAAGAAGAAGAAGAAGAAGAAGAAGAAGAAGAAGAAGAAGAAGAAGAAGAAGAAGAAGAAGAAGAAGATGATCCAGGAAACTACTGACTAATCAGTTTGTTGTCAATACCTGTAGAAATCCTGAAAAAGATAAGCAAGCGGTGGATTCCTGAGTAACTAGAAATGAAAAAGTGATTACTACTGGTAGTCAGAATGGGTTTGTTTAAAAAAAGGATCATGCCAAACAAACCATATTGCCTTCTTTGCCTTCAGACTTCAGTAGTAAGGTATTTGATACAGTAAATCACAGCCTATCCTTGGTAAAATAGAACAATGCGGGATTGACAGTATCCCTACCAGATGGATTTGCAGAGCATTGACCAACTGCACTCCAATACACCAGCACAGAATCAGTAGTACCTGACTCAGTAGTGCCTGTGAGGGGGGTCTAGGTGTCCTTGTGGTGTGCTGCACCACAAGGACACCTAGACACCTTAAATATGAGTGAGCAGTGTGCTGCAGCTGCCAAAAAAGCCAACATGGTGCTTGGTTGCACAAAACAGTAGGATAACATCAAGATCACGAGAAGGGAGAGTATCGCTCTATAGTGCACCAGTGAGACCATCCTTGGAATACTGCATCTAGTTCTGGTCACCACAACACAAAAATCTTGAAGAGGCCCTATAAAGAATGCAGAGAAAAGCAACAAAGATAAGAGAGCCAGAGGCTAAAATCCTATGAAGAACAGCTAAAGGAACTAGGTAAGTTTAGCTTAATGAAGAAGAGAAGATTGAGGTTGGATCTGATAGTAGTCTTCCAATACTTGAAGGCCATCACAGGGAAGAAGGCATCAGTGTATTTCCCGTAGCAGAACCTGAAGCAATGGGTGGACACTCATCAGAGGAAGATCCAATTTGGAAATTAGGAGGAATTTACCGACAGTGAGTACAGTTTGCCTCCCAGAGTTGTACATGCTCCATCGCTGCAGGTTTTCAAGAAAAGATTGGACAAGCACGTGTTTGGGATTTAAGAAGGACTGCTGCCTTGGGTAAGGGTCTTCAAACTTGGCAAGTTTAAGGCTTGTGGACTTCAACTCCCAGAATTCCTGAGGCTAACATGACTGGAGGAGGAATTGTGGGAGTTGAAGTCCACAGGTCTTAAAGCTGTCAAGTTTGAAGACCCCTGCCCTAGGGGGTGGGGGAGGGGAGATGGCTTTTGAATATCCACTGACCAGCCCTCCCTTTCTGTTCTACTTTGGAAAAAAAATATTAGATGCCCCAACTGCATTCAAATGATTTTTTAAATTGTCCTTAGGATTTCATGGCATCCATCAAGTTCTCACTGAACCCTATGGTTCTGTTTGAAAATCCCTGTTCTGATAGATCAGTCTGCTGATTTTCCTACTGCAGGTAACAGAACAAACATATATCCAGTCTATTAACCAGTGGTGGGATTCAACCTGTTTGCACCTCTTTGGGGGAACCGGTTGTTAACTTTCTGAGCAGTTTGGTGAACTGGTTGTTGGAAGAAATCATTAGGGCAGAGAACAGGCTTGTCAAATTATTTGAATCCCACCACTGCTATTAACACATGCATGTGTAAAACAAAACAAAAATCCAACCCTGAAATATGCAGATATTTAAAGGTCCCTAATTTGTTGTGAGTCATCTAGAGCTGTTGAGAGTTCAGGTTTAAATTATTGCTATGGTTGGTCGCACAGCCGGCCAGATGTTTAGCTTGGATTTGGCATTTTTATCTATCTCTCAAATTTGCAAGGTTCTGTTCGTGTAACCAACAATAATGATAGAGCCAGTTCTCTTCTTTTGTGGATCACCTCTCAAGGCTGGAGTTAGGATGGAGCCTTTTCACAGGCCTTTTCAGATAATAAACGGTGGCAACACTTGAATCTTATGTCTTTGCTACCTTCTATCAATGCCTGGATTTTTGCAGCTTTTGGACAGGCTCGGTATATCCTGTGCTCCCCCACTATTCTCTAGCTCTCTTTTTAAAATGCTGCCTCGATCTAAGAGCTTGTTGCAAAGAGGAATATTTATCCAGCTCCAGCAAGAAAGGTTTTGGAGCTTAAAATGCTCCTGGGAGGGTTGAGACACAAGGAAGGCAAAGAGTGGGAGGGAGCATTTTGTCTGCCGAATGCTGCCTCGCCATGGGATTGAAACTGACTGACATGTGACACGGCGTCCCCAAATTGGCAGGCTTGCCATATGCTCTGAAATCTGGTCTTTTCGGCACAAACAGTCCTTTTTCGAAAAGACAAGTTTTTGGCTCTCCGCAGTTTCTTTCGCTGATAGCAACATTTATCACCGTTAACTGTGATCAGTTTGAAGTTCATGTGTGTCTTGAAAATTGGGGGTGTATCAGAGGTGGGTATTCAGCAGGTTCTGACCAGTTCTGGAGAACTGGTAACAGAAATTTTGGGTAGTTCGGAGAACTGGCAAATACCACCTCTGACTGGCCACGCCAATCCCATCTATTCTCTGTCTCCCGAGTCCCAGCTGATTGGCTGGGTCTTATTTTGCTGCCCTGCACAGGAGAAGGGAACTGGAAAGCAGGTTAGTGGGGTGTGGAGGGAATGGGGATTTTTGCAGTATCCTTCCCCTGCTATCTATATCTATATCTATATCTATATCTATATCTATATATATCTATATATCTATATCTATATCTATATCTATATATCTATATCATCTATATTTATATCATCTATCTATCTATCTATCTATCTATCTATCTATCTCTATCTATCTATCTATCTATCTATCTATCTATCTATCCACATACATACATACATACATACATACATACATACATACATACATAAATTGAAAATGGCAACTGTTATGTATGCAGGTTTAAAGTCACTGGTTTAGTTTGAACTGTTCCTGTAAAATGTAAGAAATGATTGGTTTAAAAAGTGCGGGAAAACCCTGCACTCTGATTGGCTGGCAACTGCGGCTGCTGGCTATAAGTAGCAGCTGCAGCCCAGCCAAGTTGGGTTCATTCTGGAGCTGTAGTCACTAATAAACAAAGAGCTTGAAGCACTCTGCGTCTGTCTCTTCATGCAAACTTAACACTGGCGACGAAGGTGGGATCTCCCTGAAGAAGAAGGCAACACGGAACGGAAGGAGAGTGAGATGGCTGTGCTGAACACCCCCCCAGCCCCGTTCGATCCGATAGCAGAAGACTGGGAGACATATGCAGATCGTTTCCAAATGTATCTGGAAGGAAACGATCTTGCCGACATTTCCGAGAAGCAGAAGAGGGCGGTCTTTCTCACGCACTGTGGTCCGGCAGTCTTCAAGATGGTGAAGGCATTGGCGGGAGCTGCAGACGTGAAGGTAATGGAATGGCCTGACTTAGAAAAGTTGTTAAGAGCCCATTACGCCCCACAAGTATCGTGCCTCATTAAGAGACACGAGTTTTACCGTCGGGATCAAGGGGAAAGCGAAAACGTAAACGACTTCATAGCAAGTTTAAGAGACATTGGGAGTGCATGTGAATTTAACAATTTAGAAGAGGCCATGCGCGATCGATTTGTTCTGGGCCTTAAAGACAAGGTGCTTCAGAGCAAGTTATTACTAAGACCTAAGATCACGCTGAAGGAAGCAATAGAAGAGGACTCTTCAGCAGAAGCTACCAAGTCCTCAGCAGCAGCTATGAAGAAAATTAACAAGGCCACAAGCCATCCTGATGTGGAAAAGTCTACAACAACTCATTGTGAGCAAATAGATTCTGAGTCAGACTGTAGTGAGGTGGAGGAAGGAATTTATAGACTCAAAATGGAGAAAAAAAAGACCTGGGAAGAAAGAGGCAAGATTTCTACTGCAGAGGTTGTGGGGAAGCCACCCCGCACTGAATGCAAGTTCCTAGATACCATCTGCCTCCGTTGTGAAAAAAGAGGACACCTAGCAAGAGTCTGCAAATCATCCAGAACTCCACCCAACAGAAGGAAGTTTCCTGACAAAGAATTCAAGCCCAACAACCTCAGTGAGAAAATGGGGCGCAGCACAGAAGCAAAGGGGAAGAATGAAACTCATCAGACAGTAACTATTGGTCATTCTTCTTCTATCAATAACAGAAAAGTGCATGTCAAGGTACTAATTGAAGGAAGGCCTTGCCAAATGGAAGTGGACTCAGGCTCCTATTTATCTATGGTGTCATGGGACACTATTCACAGACGACTCCCAAACTTTCAGAAGAAACATTTCCAGAAGCAAGCACTGACTCTTAAAGACTACCAAGGGAACAAGATTCCAGTAGTTGGAACAAGAGAATTCAATGTGAAGTTCAAAGGCCACACCAAACGCTTGCCCCTGACCATAGTGGACAAGGATCGCCCAAGCTTGCTGGGACTTGAGTGGTTCAATCCACTAGGCATCGAGGTGACTGGCATCAATCACGTGAGCAACACTGAATGGGAGGAGACCTTGAAGTCTGAGTTTCCAGAGGTCTTCAGCGACGGATTGGGCAAGTATATGGGGATCCCTCTCACTTTCAATCTAGATCCCAAGGTGCCACCAATTCGCTTAAAGCCCAGAAGGGTCCCATTTGCCTTAAAGGAAAAAATTGATGCACAATTAGATAAACTAATAGCTCAAGGAGTTTTAGAGCCCACTGACCACTCCAGGTGGGAGACACCCATAGTCACACCAGTCAAGACTGATGGGTCAGTGAGAATCTGTGGAGACTATAAGGGGACATTGAACCATGCGCTACAACAGAGCGCATATCCAGTTCCAGTGGTGCATCATTTACTACATTCACTTGGCAGGGGTACAGTCTTTGCCAAATTGGATCTGGCCCAGGCATATCAACAATTAACAGTTGATGATGCCACTGCAGAGGCCCAAACCATTGTGACTCATAGAGGTGCTTTCAAATGTAAAAGGTTACAGTTTGGAGTAAGCGTGGCACCAGGCATCTTCCAAAGCCTTATGGAAAGGATGCTCCAAGGACTGCCAGGGGTAGTACCTTACTTTGATGATGTGTTAATCTCTGCTGAAAATGACACTCAGTTACAAGAGAGACTCAGAGAAGTCCTTACCAGATTCAAGGTTAAAGGTTAAAAGTCAAGGAAGAAAAATGCACTCTTAGAACTGACAAGGTAGAGTTCTTGGGCTATATGATTGACAAGCATGGTATCCACCCCACAGATGCCAAGGTTCAGGCAATCGAAGAAGCCCCTAGACCAAAATGTAAAACAGATTTGCAAGCCTTCCTTGGACTCATTAACTTTTATCACATGTTCCTACCTCAGAAGGCTACCATTGCAGAACCACTGCACAGATTATTAGACAAAAAGTCTGCGTGGGTCTGGGGCAGAAAAGAACAATCTGCATTTAACAATATTAAAAGACTAATCACGTCTGATGCTGTACTGATACAGTTCTCTGAGAATTTGCCTGTTGTACTGACTTGTGATGCATCCCCTTTTGGAGTGGGGGGTTTGAGCCACAGGCTTCCCAGCGGGAGGAAGCTCCTATTGCATTTTACTCTCGCACCTTGACCAAAGCAGAGAGGAACTACAGCCAACTGGACAAGGAAGCCTTGGCAATTGTTGCAGCTGTCAAGAAATTCCATGAATATTTATATGGGAGAACATTTACCATTGTCACAGATCACAAACCTCTGTTAGGCATTGTGGCAGGAGACAAACCTACGCCCACTATCCTGTCACCAAGAATGCTGAGGTGGACTGAATTTCTTGCTGCTTATTCATACAAACTCATCCACAGGCCTGGCAAAGATGCTTTGAGTTGCTGCCCACTTCCTTCTCACACTGAGGACTTCGCTCCTGAGACTTACACCTTTTTCCTAGAAACTGTTGCCAAGCTTCCAGTACACGCTGCTGAAATTGCCAGAGAGACTGCCAAAGATACTTTATTGGCTCCTGTTATAGGCTGGATTAAGAAAGGTTGGCCTCTTCAAGATCTACCTCAACTAGCCCAACCTTTTAAATCCAGGCAAACTGAATTATCTGTATTAAGAGGATGTATTTTGTGGGGTAACAGGGTGGTTATTCCTGCAAAACTGCAAAAAGAGGTTTTGGAAATGTACATGAGGGTCATCTGGGAATTGTCAGAATGAAGGGATTGGCCAGGAGTTATGTATGGTGGCCAGGTATTGACAAAATGGTTGAAAACTGGGTTGCATCTTGTCCCAACTGTCAGGTAGTCAGGCCTGCCCCACCTCACGCCCCCACACAGGAGTGGGAATGTCCTAGGGGCCCATGGTCTAGGATTCACATTGATTTTGCTGGCCCTACCAGGGCACACTTTCCTTATTATAGTTGATGCATATTCCAAATGGCTAGAGGTTATCCCTATGGCATCCACCACAACTGAAGCTGTCATCAAACAGCTTAAAAAGTTTTTTGTAACCCACGGGTTACCTGATGTGCTTGTTTCTGACAATGGCCCTCAATTTACATCCAACCCTTTTGAATCATATCTAGCACAACGGGGTATCAGACATGCCCTGACAGCCCCTGGGCATCCTTCGGCTAATGGCCGGGCTGAACGTATGGTACGATTTACCAAGGAAAAACTTCAGCAGTTGGGTCCAGGGGATATCACTGAGAGAGTTGAAAAACTTCTCAGTGTTCAGCATATCACTCCCAACCCCTCAATTTGTCCCCAGCTAAATTGTTGATGGGTAGGAAACTCAGGTCTCCCCTTGATCGCCTTCATCCCACTTACGCACCCAACGCACCACTAGATTCCACTAGCAAAATTCGCACATTCACTGTGGGTGATTTTGTTTATGCTAAAAACCTTGTAGGTGAACCTTTGTGGATTCCTGCAGACATAACCCAGGTTACTGGCCCCAGGTCTTACAGGGTTCAAACTGAGGATGGTGCCTTGTAGAGTAGGCATATAGACCAGTTATGGTCCAGACTGCCTCTGGGGCATCGCCCTTGCTCCTCTCTGGACTTCATCCCCACAGCCCTTTCTAGGGGGGAAGGGGGAAATAATGAAGGTAATGAGCAAGTAAGAATCAACCCCATGTGTAACGAGCTAACACGACAGGAACCATCCCAAACCCTGTCACAGTCCCAACAACCATGTTTACAAATGGAGGATTGCACATCATTACCAGGATAACACTGGGTTGGAAATAGATTGGGAGGAGAGACCAGGTTGTAGTAACCAAACAGGTTCTACCAGTACAAGAAATCCTAATAAGGAAATGTTGGCAGATACATTTCCTTCCTCACAAGGTGAGATTCCCAAAACACCTGAACCACTCAGGTCTCAACGTACCCGTAAGAGCCCCACCTATTTACAAGAGTATATTAGATAGATGGGGTTTGGATATGGACCAAACCTAGTGGTGAGGGGTGTTATGTATGCAGAGTTTAAAATGATTGGTTGTTGTTGTAAAGTGTTTGAAATCATTGGTTGTGCGGGAAAACCCTGCACTCTGATTGGCTGGCAGCCGCGGCAGCCAGCTATAAATAGCTGCTGCAGCTGAGCCATTCGGGTCCGTTCTGAGCTGAAGTCACAATAAATAAGAGCTGAAGCACTCCGCGTCTCGTCTCTCTATGCAAACTTAACACAAGCGAAAAGACATTCTTGGTTTCCATACCCTGAGCACCAAAAGCAGTCTCAATAGCCTAACATCTTGTTATAAATGTGAATGTATATGCTGGTTTATACTTAACACTTAAAAGCAGAAGAATCTAAGAAAAATAAATACTGTGGGAAACCATTAAAGACTTGCACATGTCTGCCAAAGGTAAAACAAAGAGTCTTATTTTTTTAAACAAGAATCCAGATTCCATTTGAATTCCTGTCACTAAGTAATTAAAATGCCATTTAAAAAATAATTTTTGTCCTTCTTTTCTAATAGCTGCGATTTCCTCCAAACTTCCTGAACATTAGAATGAAGGTCCACAGACGGTTATATTTTGATGCTAAAATTAGTATCTGTAGAGAAGGCAAAGAAAGCCAAATTCTTTCAAAAGTGACAGGAGGAATTGGGCAATTGTCTTCTCCAAAAGCAATTTGTAAATTCCAACCCTGTCATTCCTGAGGCCTTCTCGCTGAGTTTGTGAATGATGCATTCCAGGTTTTCTGGTTCACGGCTGCTTAAAATCAATCTTGGATTTTACAAGTCCGCTTGATATCTCAGACCAGGATTTAAAAATGGAGAAAAGCAAGAAATAATTTTCCCCGCTTTAAAGAAAAAATGTGTGTCCATTCTTATGAATAGTGGAAAGTCTTTAAAAAAATCTTTATGGAGATCTGGAATTATGATAGGTAGAGAGGATTGTTCCGTGGGAGGGAACATGTTTTATTTTATAAGCAGAAGGTCCCATTTTTTAATTTGCAGCTTCTCCAAGTATAGCTGGACCACTAGACCTCCTCAATGAAGGCAAACCTGGATGAGGCAGGTACCTGATCAGTGGAAGGTGCCACCTCTGGTCCTAACACTCCTAGCTAAAAAGAAGGGGAGAACAACTTCCTACTGCCCAATGACTGCTATGCTGGTTAGGTATAGAGTAGAAGTGGGGAACTATATAGCCCCTTTATGACTGACTGGCTCAGGAATTCTGGGAGTTGAAGTCCACAAATCATAAAGGGGCCATAGTTCCCCGCCCCTGGTATAGAGCAAAGCTTAATTTATGGTGGGCTTTCATTTCCCATTATTGCGCTCATTGGGAGGCTGGATTTGTAAATAGTCTGAATATTCATTTCCAATCATCCTGGAGAAAATATGTCTGCATGGTCTCTCACAGCTGCTATCACTTTGAATAAATCTATCCATTTCCAGATAATGGAGAGGTTCAGTATTGCCAAAGTGGCACTACTCTATCTTTTCTTACTTGTCCCAAAGGGCCCCAAAGATTACAGAAGGATTTGGGCATGTTCTTAGTTAAGAGAGCCTTGGTGGTGCAGGCTGTTAAACGCCTAGCACTCAGTTCCACCTGCCTGCAATTAGTGCAGGCTCGAATCCCACCAGGCTCAAGGTTGACTCAGCCTTCCATCCTCTCGGGGTAGGTAAATTGAGGACCCAAGATTGTTGGGGGCAATAAGCTGACTTTGTAAAAATGCCGCTTAGTAATGAGCAGGCATATACAATGGAATGAAGGCTATTGCTGAGTGCATTGGGTTGTGCTCCCAAAAACTGTAAGCCGCCCTGAGTCTCCGGAGAAGGGCGGCATATAAATATGAATTAAAAAAAAATTAGTTATCACCAGTTTCCTTAAAATTGATCCATAATTGCATAGCCCAGGGGTGGGATTCAACCGGCATTACTGCCGGTTCAGTATTTGCATTTTGCAAACAAACCACTACCACCCCAAAGAAAAGAACACCAGGTAGATGTAATATAGTTTACTATGCTAAAATCACATAGCAACTCAGGAAACCCCTTATTTTGTCTAATTGATATTGACGAAAAGGTCTTTATTCTCTCTCTTGTCATTTTAATCTTAATCTGGATTTTAACAGGACAGCTCTTCAAGGATAACCTCAGAGGTGTTTTCTCCTCCCAGAGAAGAAGACTGTCTCATCTACTGACAATAACAGAATGTGCATCATGGCAGGTTGGGTGTTTGCTCCAATGTCGTGCCCTCTGAGTCAACCACTTTGCTTATCATTCATTGAATTTAATCAACCAGATAAAATAATTCCATTCCTCTAAACTCTTCACAACCACAGCGTTGTGGTGTCAAAACTTTACGAGCTTCCCGAGTTTGATTTTTATCTGCTGCTATTTTAATCTTTGCTCTGCCAGGTTTCTATTTTATGATCTGTTACATTTTTTTTTTTTGCTTTATGTTTTAATGCTTTTATTCATAAGCACACTTTGAAAAATATTTTGATGTGACCGAATAAATATGCATTTAAGAAATGAACTACTCCTGCCCTCTCTTTGTTAGGATGATTCTTTTGGGGTCATTTCTTAGATGTTTCAGAAATTGTTTGAAGGTTGTTTTTTTTAAGGAATTATTTCTGAACTTACCTTGTGCCTGTGAGGGGATGAGTGGTTCTTCTTTCCTTGTGCATCTTCTTCAGTGCTTCAGGCAAAGGAAGGTTGCTTTCTGTGAGATTTCCTGGATGGATCCTTGGAGTCTGGAGACCGCAAGTGGGAGCAAAGAAGATTATACTGAGACAGATAGGACAGCCATGCATTCCTTTTTGGATGAATAAGGTAAGTGCCTAATCCAGACACATAGAAAATGAAGAATCTAAAGTGCTCTGGGATTCAAACAGACAAGCTACCTGCTACATAATAACAATAGCACTTAGACTTTTGTACTGCTTTACAGCCCTCTCTAAGTGGTTTACAGAGTCAGCCTATTAATTTGAGTCCTCATTTTACCCACCTCTGAAGGATAGAAAGCTGAGTCAACCTTGAGCCGGTCAGAATCGAACTCCTGAAGTGAGCAGTGAGTTAGCCTACAGTACTGCATTCTAACCACTGCGCCATCATAGTTCTTATACCCCAGACTTAACAAGTGTCAATAAGAAAGATAATATGCTAGGGGACATATGTTATGCCCAGAAAATGCAGAATAGAAGAAAAAGAACTAGTGAAAATTATAAAATACAAAGACTTACAAATAGAAGCAGAACAATTGTGGCAAAAAAAATTTTTTTTTTAGCAATGACAGTATCAATAGGCATCTTAGGCATAATCCCAAAATATCTGGCGCACCACTTTTGAACACTGTCGGCAATGAAAAAAAATCACCATCAGTCAATTGCAAAAGGCAACTTTATTCGGAACAGGCTACCTCCTGCAACAGTACCAGGCCAGCCATCAAGCAACAACATCTGCCTAACCCAGGGCCTTGGGAAGAACTCAATCAATGGATACAGGTGCTAAATCCAGTCTAAATATCTGGCTAATTGTGTGATAAATTAAATCTGCATGCTGCCTGACTCCCAGCAGGCAGTTAACAAATTATTAAAAGTATTTTAAAAAAAACAAGAAAACAGCACAAAACAGGAAACAGCAGAGATGGCAGAGATAACAAATCCAGATGGGACCAAATAAAAATTAAAAACAAAACTTCATTTACATTTACCCAAAAAAGCCTGGCAAATAAAGTATAACTTATAGTCAGGTGGAGGTGCTGAATCTAGTACCTGTGTGCAACTCTATGAAGCACTGGTATTTTTATGCTTATTAGACTGTAATCAATATAAGCTTAATACAACATACAGCAAATGCCGATTGTAATTTTGCTGAGAACTGCTTATGAAATAGTATATAAGTATTTTAGGTAGATAGATAGATGAATGGATGATTAGGTGATTGATTGGTTGCTTGCTTGGTTGATAAATGATATCTGAAAGAAACCTCCAGTTGGGAATCAACATTTTTTACCACAATTTCCAAACCAGCGAAGTTTCCATGTTGATGAAGGGTTGTGCTAAAATGTAGCTTTCTATAAGTAGAGGATTGTACAAAAGATTGTTCTACTCCTGTTGAGTGATTGTTATTTACAAGGACATTGGAGTAGAAGGTATGGTGTTTTCAAATTAAAAAAAAACCCAGATCTTCTGGAATCTCATGAAGATGTTCATTTGCATACAATTTTTATTTCTAAGCATTAATATCTTCTTTTCAGCTTTGTAAGGCAGACCTCCTAATTAAATCAAACAACTGCTAAAACTACATCATTGACCAGAACTTAGCTACATGTGGTCTCTTATAATTATGGTTCTTTTGGTGTGAAGGCCGTGGGATTTAGGCAAAATGTTTAAATCAGTCATGGACAATTTGAGGAATGATGTTGTTCCTGTCACTTTCCTCATTAAGGGAGCGGGGAAAAACTGTTCACAAGAGCTTAACTTCTCTAACTGCACCTCTGACATGGAGAGGCAGTTATGCACAGTTAATTATTTTATCCTTTCTTAAGATCCTCTGAGGTAAGTGGTTTGTTATGCAACGAAAAGTCAACTTGCCACATGTCGCATGAGGATACGAGGAAACCAGGCGATGCCTGAGATAAACTGGAATTTTGCTGGGCTACGGTTGTTGTGAAGCACATGAGTAGTGAAACAACCCACCCTCCTTTGCTGAGAGGACAATATATTAGTTCAGAAGTTCCGTATAAGTAACCCACACATGTGCCACATTTCCTGAGCATCTGTGCTTCGTGACACCTCCAAACCTCCTGGATTTCCTTGTGAAGGCCTCTGGCTTCCTCTCTTGTCAATTAAAAACCTAGAAAATGTCTTAAGTTGTGCAACACTGCAAAGGCCCAGTGTGAAATTGGATGGTTGCTTCAGTTGGACTGCATTTCATCTTGAGGTAAACAACTAACATTCAAAATGTTAGTTGGTGATGATGCTATAGGAGGGACACTAGTGTTAGTACCACCTCATGCAGCTCGGGTAGTAATCTATGATTTAATCTATGACTAAATAATGGGCGATAGAGCCAGTTTGGTCTAGTTGTTAAGGCGCTGAGCTAGAAAACAGGAGATTGTGAGTTCAAGTCCCATCTGAGTCAGGGCTGACCTTGGTGTTCTCAAGCACTCTCTCTAAGCTCAACTCACTTCACAGGGTTGTTGTTTTGGGGTAAATAGGAGAACGAAGGTGTGTTGGATCCTTTTGCTGCCTTGAGTTATGTGTAAAAATAATACAGATGAAAAGAAATAAACACAAAAATAAATAAAATAAAAGAGATGCCTTCAATTAAGTGCAGAAGCAGCCCTACCATTAAATCAATTGATCAATTGCCCTGGGAAAGCAGCTGCTTGGGCCACAAATGGTAACACAATATTGAAGACCAGGTGTGTATATGTGTATGTGTGTGTTGTCTGCAACCCCACAGCAAGTCAGGTAGTTGCCCTCCAGTGTGATAGAGAATACCGACAGAATTGGATTAAGAAATTACTGCCAATGTTTTTTCGGTGGCACCTACCGCCAGCACCTCCCGCCAGCGAGGTTAACCAAAATGTTCCTTAACATGACACCCAATTGTTGGAAATGCAATTACAGCCAGGGAACCTATTTCCACATGTGGTGGATGTGCCCGCATGCACAAAAAATTTGGCAAAAAATCAGAATTTGGATAGAGGACATAACAAAACAGAAAGTAAAATTCAAACTGGAAATTTTTCTACTAGGCATCTTAGAACCAAATATGGAAAAGAAGTATCAATACTTGATCTTGCATATTATAACTGCAGCTAGAATAAGTTTTGCTCAGAATTGGAAATTGGCTACAACCCCCACAGAAAACATGATAATTAATAAAATACATGAATGTGCCGAGATGGATAGATTAACCAATTGCTAAAAGATAATCAAGACAGTGAATATTATAAAACATGGGATATCTGGTATGACTGGCTAAAGAAAAGGTCATATCTGGAAAATAAGGGTGATGTGTAAACAATTGTAAATAAATTATATGTATGTATATGTAGAGCTTAAAAGGATGAAGGAGTTATTATAACAATGTATAACATGCTATCAGAAGGAAAGTACAAGTGTATCTATTGCTCAAATAATGCTGTAAAATGTATATATGTGTTTTTAATTTTATAAATATTGAATAAAATAAAAAGAAATTACTGCCAGTCAATGCAATTTGTCCTTACTTTCATGCATTGTTAACTTACATGAATTCTGTGGCAGGTACAAGTTAGGATTTACAGAGAAATGTCTCACACCCAATGTGGCATTTTTAATAGGCTATTGAAAGGATATTTCTGAAAAAATCAAGGAATCCTCTCATGTGTCATTCAGCAAAGTACAAGAAGTTGCAACTGGAACAGACACCTTCCTGGTCATCTTCTCTAAAGTAAACATAAGAAGTTCTTTTGAGCCTGATTAGAGTATCATCTGATGGATAGATTATTATAGCATGTTTAACTTATAGCTAAGCAAGCTGATCACTGAGAGACTTGTGGAAAACAGTTTTTGATCCATAAGTATCTATGGAGATTCTCAGCCATCCAGG
Source organism: Naja naja (assembly GCA_009733165.1). NCBI lineage: Eukaryota > Metazoa > Chordata > Lepidosauria > Squamata > Elapidae > Naja > Naja naja. The sequence continues at coordinate 68,222,069 of CM019151.1, forward strand.
TCATGGTTCTCCCATAAGTGCTTTTTTTTCAAGAGGCAAGTGGGCTTTCTTGTTCTTCTCTGAAGACTTTTCGCTTCTCCTCAAGGAAGCTTCTTCATCTCTGACTGGATGGTGGGGAATGGATGGATTTATATTCTTTGCAGACAGCTGGTCATTTGCATTCTTTTTAGAGAGTCAGTTGAGGCCACTTGGAGGTTTGTCTCTGTCCACATCCATTTGCACTATTCAGATGCCCCTGGGGACACAGATAAACCTTCAAGTGGCCTCAACGATTCTCTAAAGGGATGCAAATGACCAGCTGTCTGCAAGGAATATAAATCCTTCCATTCCCCACCATCCAGTCAGAGCTGAAGAAGCTTCTGGGATGAGAAGCAAAACATCTTCAAGGAAAACAAGAAAGTCCAGTTGCCTCTTCAAAAAGCACCTTTGGGACATTTTTTATCTGTATTGTCAGACCTGGCCCAGGTTGGTATCTTAGGAAAGAAACAATCTCAACTCCATTCTGTAGCAAAAAGGTTACTTTTACTAAAAGTCAAAAACAAGGCCAAATCGAAATGTTTGTGCACAAAGATTATCTAGTTAACTTTCCCTTCTCTGTTCCTCCCATCTGTTATCTCCCCATTTTCCAGTCATATTCAAAGAAGATGTTTTGGTAACTGTCCTTGCAATGGTTGGATAGATGGATAGGCATTGCATTCCATTCCCAGATCCTCGGCCTTGGGGCAGCCCAGGATGGCACGAAGATCGCTTTCTGTCATGCCCCTGGTGAAGACTGACTCTGAGGGAGAAGGAGGAACAGCCGACAGAGTGGAAGTGTGGCTCCAAAGGTTGTGGAGGAGGCTGGGGAAGGGCAGAGGCCGGCTGAGCAGTCAGAGAGGACCCAGGCCCATCCCCTATCCATCTTAGGGCATGCAGGGAGGAAAGGATAAAGAGAGACATGGTCTACTCTGAAGGAGAGGGCTTTGATCCTCTTCATGGGCTGCAGCTGTGACAACTGAATAAGAGGACGGACATGCGTACAGACAAGCACTGGAAACAAAGCGTGGAAATATCTCTAGTTTATGGTTTCTCTCTGAGTTTGGTGTCCTTCCCAGTGTGTGTTCTGTTATCTGTGGATGTCCTCCAGCCCTTATCTTGCCTGGTTTGTGTTGCTTTTTTCCTCCTTCTTGTAACTGTTTGTGTGGGAGTTTTTTGTCTTCCGTCAAGGATATTAGGAGCTTGGAAGCAAAGTGAAGGAATAAAAGGGGCTTCAACCTGTTTTCTATGATTGTGTTTGTTTTGTATCCCACCCTGGGTCATCACACTTTCAGTTTCTCCCTACTCTCCCCACAGCTCCATCACCCATGGCCTATGGCAGACTGGCATGTAACAAAGCACAGGTGTGAGCGAAGGATGACAGTTCTTGCATGTATTATAGAAGCCCTTAGGAATATACAGTAGCGTTCTCAAAACAGAAATGGGATATTGCTTTCGATCTGGGATTTTTGTGGTGAAGTTCCTGTTTCTTTCTAGCAGTTCAATTGGCATCACTTCTGTAAGGTTGCAATTCTCAGAGTTAAAGATTGCATTTCAGTCAGCTGTTTGTTCAAAATAGATAACACTCACTGTTTCTACAAGTATAGCCAGTGCAGCTATGAAAGGAGCACCACTGAGTTCAGTCGAGTTTACTTCCATCTAAATATGCATAGGACCACAGCCTCACAAAGGGTCTTAAGTTGCCTGATACTGTATTTTTAACATAGTCTGCATGCACACTTGACATTATGATCCCTGCTGCTCAAAATTTTTCCAGTATCCCACTAATTAAGAATTGTAGTTGGAAAAGCATGGTTTCGTAACTTTCTGTACCCTTCATAACATCATATTGGGGCCTTATTTTTGTTACCTACTCTTTTCTAATTTACTGTGTTCTTTATTGCCTTATAAAGTGCATATAAAGTGAACAACCCAATCTAGTTCTGGCTACTTAGATTTCAGGTCTACCACAACTCTCCATGGCCAACTTGCCATGGCCAACTCACAGCAGTCAACTCACCTCGGGACAAGAGTCACACTAATATTGAAGAAATAGTGGAATAGAGTCATTCAAGAAAGGATGCCAAAGGAGAGACAAAACAAAATGTGAATGACAAAAATTAAAATAATGGTTTAATTATTTTAAATAAGTACATTGATTTATTGAATTGTCCCACAGTGAGTTGTCCCATGTCAAGTTGACCATGTCAAGTTATTCTGCAGTGAGTTGGCTGTGGTGAGTTGGTCCATTCCATCAGATTTCCATCCAAGTCTTCCTTATCTACCAATGGTACAGTATTCTTAGGAGCATGGTTTTGCAGCATTCTAGACAGTGGCTCTAGATGTATCAATGTAGGGCCACAGAAGCAAAGTCCAGTGCCACATTCCTGATTTCTCATTAGGCCTGCTTATTAAATGCATCTTTGTCATGTGAACAATGTTAACTGAAGTCCATTTAGTCTTCCTGACATGGGGATGAGGTGATACCCATGATATTCAATGTTCTTTAGCCTGTTTTTTTAATAACTTGAGCTTTTATTACAGATGTACTTTCAGAATTCGGAGACAAATGCAAAATACAAAAGGAGCACTCTAGCATTGCATGATTTTTCATTTATTATAAAATCATTTGTGTCATGTAGGCAAGATTTTAAAGTAAAAGCAAGAGGACAAATTCCATTTGGCTTTAAGCCTCTGAAATGTTCAAAGCCATGTCCTTACAAATGAGACACTGGTAATAGGCAACATATTGCATTAACAGTCTGGCAGGGGTTAATTTTTTAGGCTGTTCTGGAAACAGGTTTTTTAGTGAAAGAAAAACACTGGCAAATATTTGATGTGGGAGATGAAGCAAGACATGGGCATGAAAGCAAATAGTATTGGCCATCTCTGAAGAACATGGGGCATGGTTTGAATAGGGTATGGGCAATCTGTTGGCATCTGCTGGGTGGGGGCAAGGTGAGCAAGAGGCATGATATACACCATGATGTGACAAACTGCAAGATATCATTGGGGCTTCTATGGGATGGCAATGCAACTGTTCCTACTAGAAACTCTTTTTTCCCCTAAAAAATTAAGTTGGATTATTATTGAATTTCCATTCTCATCAGCCTCAGCTAGCTCTAAATTGGTGAATGATTTGAGGATGCTCACAGTGGGAATCCAGTAATTAGAAAAGCACAAATTCCTATCTATAATCTAAATCAGGAAAGAGAAACTTTTGTTGGTCATCAAAGATTATTTGCTGAGAGGACAGCCATAGTAGGCAACATATTGGCACAATAAGTAAGTCTGTTTTTTTTTTGTTTTCCCCTGAAAAATTTTGGGGAAGCATAAAACTGAACTTTTTTAAAAAAATCATGGCAAAACTATTTGGTCTATGGCAGATAGGAATACTTAATAGCGACCATATGTGCTCTTGAAAAAAGGTCAACTTGATTAGTACTTTGACAGAAGACCATTAGATAATTCCAAAGGTGTAGATTAGAGTAAGAAGTTGAAAAAGGACATTGGAAAAACACAGTGGGCCCTGATTTCCACCCTGTTGCCAAGAATATCCAGAAAACCAGGAATGAAACTTGAAAACACAAGTATTCCTATCTATAATCTAAATCAGGAAAGAGAAACTTTGTTGGTCATCAAAGATTATTTGCTGAGAGGACAGCCATAGTAGGCAACATATTGGCACAATAAGTAAGTCTGTTTTTTGTTTTCCCCTGAAAAATTTTGGGAAGCATAAAACTGAACTTTTTAAAAAATCATGGCAAAACTATTTGGTCTATGGCAGATAGGAATACTTAATAGCGACCATATGTGCTCTTGAAAAAAGGTCAACTTGATTAGTACTTTGACAGAAGACCATTAGATAATTCCAAAGGTGTAGATTAGAGTAAGAAGTTGAAAAAGGACATTGGAAAAACACAGTGGGCCCTGATTTCCACCCTGTTGCCAAGAATATCCAGAAAACCAGGAATGAAACTTGACTCAAGTATGTTAGCTTTTAAGGGTTATTTAGGCTTTATACAATAGCTTTCATGTGCATCCAGTTTGGAAAGAAACACCAGTTTTTAGTAACTAAAGATGGTATTCGCAGCATCTGTAACAAATCACAATGAAGTGAAAATGATAACATGCATGTGATGTCATCGTGAAAATGGGAATAGTTATGTAGGTGTTCCTGATGTGTGGTGTAATTCCTTCTTTATGGTATTTGTACAATGATGTCATCATGCATATACCATTATTTGCTCCCTGTCATAGCTGGAAGGGTCTCCAGAGCATCATACAGGTGAAGCTGCATGATGTCTTGAGAGTTTGGACTGCTCATTCCTGATGCAAAAACATTATCTATGTCACTGAATCAATGGATAATGTTTTGCAGCAGTTCAACACAGAGTTCCTCAGCTGTAAGCTTTCATCTAAGAAAAACACAAAATTAGATTCTCAAAAGCTTTGGAACTGAAAGAGCCGTGTTGTCTACTGTAATAAAAATTGATATTAAGAAGCAGCATAAAAGCACTCATGTGGCTTTCTGTAACCACTTCAAAGCATGATTTAATTGTTTTTGACCCAAAACTTATCATTATCCTTTTTTTCTTTCTAGAATTAAGATGGCTGGTTGGCAACATTATAAAACTGATTGCCATTCAGTCATGTAATAGAACTTGGGTAGAAAGTCATGGTGCATGTGAAAATTTATGTGCCCTTTGAAGATGATGCTTAGACACCACAATGCCCAACAATGTATGCAGCTTGTGTTCTTCGAAGATCAAAGTCTGTGGTTTGACTGGGTTTTGATTTTGTTGCCCTGCAGTGGGCATATATAGTCATCTGACCATTAACTCAACAACCTCATATATCAATCAGGCAATTACACAGTTAAATGATGAAAGGCTAGAATTTACATTCCTGAAGTTTCCCAAACTCATTCAAACTGGTGACCTTCTTCCCATGGTTGGAAAATGTGAATATGTTTGGTTTATTACTCAAATCGCTTTTCATTTCTGAACATGATAAACAGATTCAGATTATTATTCAGTCATGAGGCTGGTAGGATGAATCAGATCGGGATGGGCACTAGATCAATGAACACCACAGAATGAAGGATGGGAAACCAATAATGCTAAAGGCAAGGAGTGTCTATGGAGATTCTCAGTCATCCAAGTCATGGTTGTCCCAAAGGTGTATTTTCAAGAGGCAACTGGACTTTCTTTCTTTCTTTTCTTTGAAGACGTTTCACTTCTCATCCAAGAAGCTTCTTCAGCACTGACTGGATGGTGGGAAATGGAAGGATTTATACTCCTTGCAGACAGCTGGTCATTTGCATCCTTTTAGAGGGTCATTGAGGCCACTTGGAGGTTCATCTGTCTCCTCAGAGTCACCTGAATAGTTCCAATAGGTGTGGAGCCTTGTTGGAACTGTGGCAATGACTGTGTTGTAGACTGGAGATAGATGATATCGTATCCCTCCCCAACTCTTGAGAGAGGGCTATTCAATTTTGACATAGATGGGCCTCTTTGACCCTTCTTTTAAACTAGTGGTCCTCTCTGTCCCAAATGTGGACTTTGTTGTCTTCAAAAGAGTGGCCTGTGTCTTTTAAATACAGATGCTCTGCGGAATGTAGTCCTGGTAGGTTTGTTCTCCTATGTTGTGCCATGCATTTATGAAGCGGTTGTTTTCTTTCCACCATGTATAGATCTGGACATGGCTCACTGCATTATTCTGCATATGCAAAACCAGAAAGTCCAGCTGTCTTTTGAAACCTGATACCTCATGTCATCTTGATCTTCTTGAGCCATCCCTGAAGTGAGGGAAATATCTGACCAGATTTTCAAACTATTCCCTTTTTTTTCTGGATGAAAGAAAGACTGTATACAAAAATTAGGACAGATAATATTATACCATATACCAGTATATTATACAGAGGTCTTAGAGGAAAGGAGAAATATAACATCAATAGATCACTAGAATCATATTATAGATGATAGAAAGATAGATAGATAGATAGATAGATAGATAGATAGATAGATAGATAGAGATTGTTTATCTGTATCTAAATCTATATAACAGATAATCAGAGTTGGAAGGGACCTTGTAGGTCATCTAGTGATTCTAGTCCAACCCCCTGTCCAAGCAGGAGACCCCACACCATTTCTGACAGATGGGAGTCCAATGTCTTCTTGAAAGTCTCAAGTGAAGACGCTCCCACAACTTCCGAGGGCAACTTCTGTTCCATTGGTTGGTTGTTCTCACTGTCAGAAAGTTTCTCCTTATTTCCAGGTTAAATCTGTCCTTGTTCAGTTTCCATCCATTATTCCTTGTCTGGCCTAAGGTGCTTTAGAAAATAGATTGACCCCTTCCTCCCTGTGGCAGCCCCTCAAATATTGGAAGACTGCTATCATGTCTCCCCTGGTCCTTCTCTTCACTAGACCAGCCAGGCCCAGTTCCTGTAACCATTCTTCCCATGTTTTAGCCTCCAGTCCCCTAATCATCCTGGTTGCTCCTCTCTGTACTTCTTCTAGAGCCTCAACATCTTTTTTATAGTGTGGTGACCAAAACTGGATGCAGTACTTTAGGTGTGGTCTTATTAAGGCTTTATAGAGTGGTATTAGTACCTCCCTTAATCTTGATTGTATCCCTCTGTTAATGCAATTTAGGATTGCATTAGCTTTATCTCTATATATCATCTGTATCTATGTTGGATTTTTTTTTGCAAGCATCTTTTCAAACGATGCTTTTAAACTGCTCCGTGTCATGAGAAAAGCTGAATTTAAAAATGCAAAAAATGGGAAATAGGCCAAAGTAGCATAATCATCCAATCCTAAGGAGACACGATATTAGGCTAGAGCATTAGTTTGAGCAGTTGGAAAAAGCAAGGACATTTTATATAGCCTCGTGGGACATGCTTTCTACAGCAATTCTCAGTAAAAAAAAAGAAAGAAAAGAGTGTCTTCTGCAATAAAACACTATAATAATTAGAGATTGGCACCATGAACAGTGACTCTAGCAATGGTACATAAGGGCATGTATAACTCACAAGTTATCCTATCTATATCTCTATATCTCTATATCTATCTATCCATCTCTCTCTCTCTCTCCCTATCTATCTATCTATCTATCTATCTATCTATCTATCTATCTATCTATCATCTACCATGTTTCTCATAAAATAAGGCCGGGTCTTTTTTCTTTTGTTTTTTTGAGCCCTGAAAAACGGCTAGGCCGTCTTTTCGGAAGTGACTTAATTCCCCACCCCTTGCATCCTTGCCTAAAGTGCCCCACAGGCAGCCATGCCGCACCACCAGCTGCTCCTAACGGGCGATCATGGTGGGAGCGGAGACTCCCACCAAGCACCTTTGCTGCAGACCCGAGACCTTCGGCACCCACCGCTGTTGCTTTCCCTTCTGCCCATGCCACCGCTGCGTTTGGAGCGCCGCCGTTGTTTGGAGAGTATTTGGAGCACCGCTGCCACGTTTGGAGCTGCCGCTCCAAACACGCTCCAAACGGTGGTGGTGCTCCAAACACGGAGGTGGCAGCTCCAAATGCGGTGGCAGCATGGGCAGAAGGGAAAGCAACAGTGGTGGGCGCCAAAGGTCTCAGGTCTGCAGCAAAGGTGCTTGGCGGGAGTAGGGAGCTCTCCGTGCTCCGCCATGATCACCTGTTAGGAGCGGCTGGTGGTGAGGCATGGCTGCCTCTCCCTCCGCCCTCCCCATTTTGCATGTTTTAAAATAGGCCTAAATTTGGGGGGCCTAGAAAACATGCTGGGTCTTCCTATTGGGGAGGCATATTGTTGGAGAAACACGGTATCTATATCTATCTATCTATCTATCTATCTATCTATCTATCTCTATCTATCTCTGTATCTATATATCTATATCTATATCTATCACTTCTCCCAGGAGAACGAAGCTGAAGACACCAGCCTGAAGATGACGGATGAGATTTCGTCGAAACGTTGCCAAGGTATTCTCAATCATACACGGGACAAGACCCGAATACACCAAGACCTACATCTATATCTATCTATCTATCTATCTATCTATCTATCTATCTATCTATCTATCTATCTCTGTATCTATATATCTATCATCTATATCTCTATCTATCTATCTCTGTATCTATATATCTATATCTATATCTATCTATCTATCATCTATATCTATCTATCTCTGTATCTATATATCTATATCTATCATCTATATCTATCTATCTATCATCTATATCTATCTATCTCTGTATCTATATATCTATATCTATCATCTATATCTATCTATCATCTATCTATCTCTGTATCTATATATCTATATCTATCTATCTATCTATGCATGCATGCATACATACATACATACATACATACATACATACTGTACATAGACATTTCTGAGAACTTCCTTTGCCAGCCTACTTCCTTGCAAGAATTACCACTTTCACTTCTTCCTTGCCACAAAGGTAATAGGTGAAGTTTCCTATAATATCTTCTGTATTACCAGTCAACCAAGAAATGGGAAATTCATTGTGGATTACAATGGACAATGGCAGGGCCTTTTCCCACTGTTTTGAGATGGGTGTGCTACTAAGCAATCCACATCTACAGTACACTGTTGTTCTGGGTTTCTGTTGCTTTCTAAGGACAGTAATAACTCCTTTGATGGAAGAAACTTAGAAGTGGCTTTCAGATAAGCCACAAAATTCATCCTAACCTTGCAGTAGCTAAGAATACAACATGGCAACAGTGGCAAATTGTCAGGTATGATTTTATTGACTGAATACATTGCTCAGGGGAAAAAAAACTTCTTTCTTATAAATTGATTGGACAGAATAGTTCCATGGCTGAGATTATAGTCTTTTGTTATTACTTTTTAATTTTTTTTGTAGAAATATTCCTCCCAAGCCAAACTAAAAGATTAATCCAGAACTGATTTTCAAAGGGAAATGGTAATCAAGGGAGATGCTATTTTGGCCTTCTTCAAAGAAGTTTTAATGAATGGATCATTTTCATACATTATACAATATATTTAAGGTTTAGTTTTCCAGTTTGACTGACAGTGCCAAATAAACTCTCAAGAAACAGCAATAAAATAATGAATTGCTTGATGCTTGTCCGCAATACACAACATTAAATATAATTTTTAAAAAGAAATGTAGGTTACATGAGATATTTAGTATGTGTGAGGGGGAGAGAGAGAGACACACACACACACACACACACACACACAGTTCTTTTGTTCCATCAAAGGTAGCATTCATCTACAAAGATGCTTGAAGCATTATTTTGGGCATTTAAAATGTTCACCTTTAAGTCAAGTTTCCTTTCTCATTAAACCAACTACTGAGCCATGAATATAATGTAGAAACAATGTTCTAAAATATGATTACTCCTCAGTTATAAACCTGGGAGAATATTCGGTGAATCTTCTTTTCAATTCCTTGTATGTCCAATCACACTTAGCCAATAAAAAAATCTATTTATAAGAAAACCAGATTATTCGTTCAAGAAAGAGAGTAATTCAACTAGTAAGGCATAGAATTCAAGAGGCAACTGGATTTTCTGTTTTTTATTCATATTCACATTAATAGAGTTGGAAGGGACCTTTTAGCTCATCTCAGGGGTGGGATTCAAATTTTTTAACAAGTGGTTCTGTGGGCATGGCTTAGTTGGTAGGCGTGGCTTGGCAGTCATGTGACTGGGTGGACATGGCTTGGTGGTCATGTGACTGGCTGGCTGTGGTCAACTCAACATCACTCACATTGAGGCACGCATCTCCTCGCCTGGCCTCTCGTGACTGTGGGGATGCTGCAACAGTTGTAAATATGAAAAATGGTCATGTCACTTTTTTCAGTGCCATTGTAACTTTGAGTAGTCACTCCACACAAGCAAAGTACCAGCAAAGGAGAGGAAAAAAACTCCAGAGAAGTTCCTGAGACAGGAAGTCTAGTCCTGCCAAGAATGTAATAAGGGTTAATGGAGAGGCAGTTTCTGTAGGCAACACCAGAATGTTTCCTTCCTGCCTTCCTTACAGGATTAGGCCAGTAATTTCTTCTAACAACTGGTTCTCTGAACTGCTTAGAATGTTAACAACTGGTTCTAGCGAATAGGTGCGAACTGGTAGAATCCCACCCCTGGCTCATCTAGTCCAGGGGTCACCAACCTTTTGGACCTCAGGGACCACCAAACTCATAATTTCAAATCCCATGGACCACTAATATGAATTTTGACTGATGGTGGCTTGCTGACGGGCAGCTGCAGTCCTGGCCCTTGGAGCAGCTGCTCCTCCACCCAGGTGCACCAGCCTGCCATGGACTGGAGGAGCAGCTGCTCCCATGATGGGATCGACTTTCCTACCAATGTCAACAAGCCACCCTGGGGTGGATTTCCCTGAAACACCATTGGTCTTACCTTCCAGTTCCAGCTCACATGGCTCTACTCAAAGTAAGGTTTGCACTTGCTGAAGGGTGGGGCCAGCAGGTGGCTGCCTTGTGTTCCCGCACAGCCTGGATTAATTGTTTGGGGGGAGTGCTCTGGGGTGGGGACCACCAAATTGTGGACCACCAGTGGTCCCTGGCCCACCAGTTGACAACCACTAATCTAGTCCAACCCCCTGCCCAAGCAGGAGACCCTACACCATTTCTGACAGATGGCAATCCAGTCTCTTCTTGAAAGTTTCCAGTGATGAAGCTCCCACAGCTTCTTTGAAGACATTTCACTTCTCATCCAAGAAGCTTCTTCAGCCCTTCATCTGGATGAGAAGCGCAACATCTTCAAAGAAAAACCAGAAAGTCCAGTTGCCTTTTGGAAAAAAAACACCTTTGGGGAACCATGACCTGTAGGACTGAGAATCTCCCTAGACATTTGGTCTACATTTTCATATGAATGTATCAATACATTGCTGTGTATGCTTTAATGCGAATCAGCCAGCTTGCTAAAGGTGATGGGAACAGTATGTGAATACTTCCTCAGCCACAGTGAACAGTGAAGTGTTGCAGTGTTGCCTTATTGGACATTGATGTTTCCTGCTCTAATATACTTGTGGGAGCGTCTCCTGCCGGCATCACGCTCCGATCGCCCGGTACGCTCCCACAGACAGGGCCTCCTTGGGATACTGTTGGCCAGACATTGTCGGTTGGCGGTGCACAGGGGCAGGGCCTTCTCTGTGGGAGCACCCACCCTGTGGAACCAACTCCCCGTGGACCTCCAATTGACCCCTGATCTCCGCTCCTTCCGCCGGGACCTTAAGACCTGGCTTTTTCAACAGGCTGGTCTGGACTAACCAAGGGTAGGGTTGGGTCTGTTTTAGAGGGTTTCTAAATTTTAATTGATTTTAATTCTTAGGCTTGTATTTGGTTTCATTTCTTTTCATTGTAAATTTGTTAATGAGTTTTATATGGTTAGCCGCCCTGAGTCCTTAGAGAGAGAGGAAAGCATACAAGTCTAATAAATTATTATTATTATTATTAATAGTAACACCAGAAGTTCTCATGTTATGACCATAATTGAGCCTAAACTGCACTAGTCCAACATGGCAACAATGCAGTGGTGGGATTCAAAAAATTTTTACTACCGGTTCTGGGGGTGTGGCCTGGTGGGCATGGCTTGGTGGGCATGGCAGGGGAAGGATACTGCAAAATCTCCATTCCCTCCCCATGCTTGGGAGAAGGATGCTATAAAATCCCCATTCCCTCCCCACCCCACTAACCTGCTTTCCAGCTCCATTCTCCTGTGCAGGGTGACAAAAGAAGGCCCAGCCAATCAGCTGGGACTCGGGAGGCAGAGAATAGATGGGGGCGGGTTCAGTCAGAGGTGGTATTCCAAACTACTCAAAATTTTCTCTACCGGTTCCTGCTATCCTCTAGACCAATAATTACAGGGCAAAATATGCTTTATAAGATAGTATATGATTGTAATAGGTAGATAAAGTGTATTAATACTGATTGGAAAAATATTGGGGGAGAATAAAGGAAATAGTATAAATTGTTATGATAAATGGAATAGAATATTAGAAATGAGTGAAAAATTGAAATTATATCTGTATGGAGAAGTGAGGGCCAGGACACACACTGTTCTCAAAAGAAGAACTTTTATGTTTTTGTCAATTGTTTTTGTATTGTATTGGTTTGTTTGTCTGTATTTTTGTTTAAAAATAATAAAACTTTGTCAAAAAAAAATTTCTCTACCGGTTCTCTGAACTACTCAAAATTTCTACTACCGGTTCTCCAGAACTGGTCAGAACCTGCTGAATGCCACCTCTGCAACAATGGCAAATAGTCAGGTATGATTTTATTGACTGAATACATTGAACATTCAGAAAAAAGCTGAATGATCATAATTGAGGCCCACAATTACAGTTATAAATTTTAAAAGTCATAAATGGGCCATCACGCTACTGGACCTGATTTTACAAACTTTGTCGCGGCACTCATTAGACAAACACAGTGGTTGTAAAGCAACTGTGGGGACCATAAAGCAAACGAAGTGGGTGAAGGTCAATTAAGCTAACCCTTTGGACACTATGGGATGGCATTTGCCAGAAACCAGAAGTAAATGCCAGTTTCTGGCAAAACCATCATGGCCAGGGGACTTCATGGAGGGGAAGTTGGAACTTCAACCAGTCATAAGTCAAGGGCTACCGTTATATAGGGGACGCAGTGGCTCAGTGGCTAAGATGCTGAGCTGGTCGATCAGAAAGGTTGGCTGTTCAGCGGTTCGAATCCCTAGCACTATGTAATGGAGCGAGCTCCCATTGCTTGTCCCAGCTTCTGCCAACCTAGCAGTTCGAAAGCATGTAAAAAATGCAAGTAGAAAAATAGGGACCCCTTTGGTGGGAAGGTAACAGTGTTCCATGAGCCTTCAGCGTTTAGTCATGCCAGCCACATGACCATGGAGACGTCTTTGGACAGCGCTGGCTCTTTGGTTTTGTAACGGAGATGAGCACCGCCCTCTAGAGCCGGAAATGACTAGCACGTATGTGCGAGGGGAACCTTTACCTTTATATATGATTGTAAAAGCAAGACATTAAGAAAGGAGAGGAAGAGCTTTTTTTGAATTGTGGATTTGGAGAATGTTTATTAAAACCAGAGTCTTCGAGAAGAAGCAATTGATCTGGATAAACTAAATATAGACTGACTGCTCTGAAATGTATTTGGATATTAATACCTTGGGTTGGTAGCTGGGCTGTTGGTCTGAACTCCAAGCTCGGCAATTGCAAACATTTCGTCACCATTCGAGGCGGCATTGTCAGTGCGCTTTGAATTGTGCATCGTCTGTCAGAGCACTGGCCTTTAAATACCTTTTTTTAATGTGATGCAAATTAGTGTCAGTGTTGTTTGTTCGGATACTTCTGAGTCTGATTATGGTCTGATTTTGGACTATTTGATAGGCTGGCTGTTCTTGCTGAGGCTGAGTCCTTGGCTTTAAGCACTTTCTATGTGATGCAAATTAGCATGAATGTTGGTTGTTTGGATTGTATCCGAACAGAAGTATCCAAAATCAGATCATGACTCAAAAGTATCTGAACAAACAACATTCACCAATTTGCATCTCATAAAAAAGATATAATAAAGACCTGTGTTCTGACAGACGAGCACAACTCAAAATGCACTGACGATGTCTCCTTGAATGGGGACAAAACTTTTGCAACCAAATTGCCAAGCTTGGAGCTCAAACCAACAACAGCCCAACTGACTGTTTTCTTGAGGTAATAATCAGGAAATAGAAACTCACATAGCTTGGGAATGTGAAGCGAGTGCTGATGGACTAGAAAATGAAGTTACTGAACTTAGGCAAGGATGAGAAAAGTAATAGAAGTAAAAGAGAAGGATAAAATGGATGGAGGAGTTCAAAGAGATCACCGAAAGATCCAAGAACTATGATCACAGCGGAGTTGGGCCTGATTCTGTGGGACATATGCCTGTAACTGAATAACAAACTGATATTTCCTGCCCAGCAAACATAATGCTCTGTGAAAAAGCTTCGAACTGGAATATTCATAATCTACGTAAAGCTGGCCTGTAAATGCATGTAAATCATACATTGTGGTTTAATTCAGAGCTTTTCTTTCTCCCACACTTTCTTTCCCTCACATCCAAGGGGATTTTAAAGCCAAATAGGGCAACATATCTTTCTCATGTAAATTCATATTTGAATCTGGTTTATCATACGTGCCAGGGGGAAAAATGCTCTCAGAGATACTTGCCACTCTTCCCCAAGGAATGTATATTAATAATGTATAACTATAATTTGAAGATAATGTAATAATTGCTTGCATGATTGTGGAGCCAAAAGAATCATTTCTGTGTGATGTTTGATTTCTACACGGTGACTGCTTTTTGTATAATTTGGCGTATCTGAAGGGTAAAGACTTGGAGAAATAAAAGAAGATGCTCATCTATTTGTAATGGTCCAGAAAGCAACACTAAATTGAATCAGAGTCACTTTGAATCTTTCCAGGCACCTAATTTTACTTTAAAAATAAGCAGTGTGAATAGTCTTATACGACTTGATGAAAATCTATATAACGTAACATTCATGGATGAATGGGACAATTTCCTCTACTTATCATTAAAGAATAATGTGGATCAAAAAGGGGAGAAATTTCTAAAGTAACCAATTTCCTTCCTTCAGCAGTTCTTTGGGGATCATATTAAGTTTGTATTTAGTATAGAAGAAAGAAGAGGAGCCCAGAGGTAAAATCTGGTTCATCAAAATTGTAAACTTCTCCCCTATCCATGTTTAGTTAAAAGAAGGCATGCCTTGAAGGAACATCCTATGTGGGAGCTGTATTTCCTAACTTAATCCAGTGTCTATATTAATCCATATTAATCCAGAAATCAAGCTATCCATTAAACCAGATTAATCCATAATCAGCAGCTCTGGTGGAGCCTACCAGATGTCTGTTGAAATCAATATCTTCTAGGTGGCAGCAAAGAAATGTAAAAAACTGAATGTATGTATGTGTATAAATCTCATCCGTCATCTTCAGGCTGGTGTCTTCAGCTTTGTTCTTCTGGGAGAACTTGTCCCAGAAGAACAAAGCTGAAGACACCAGCCTGAAGATGATGGATGAGATTATATATATATATATATATATATGTAGGTCTTGGTGTATTGGGGTCTTGTCGTGTAGGTTGAGAATACCTTGCAGCGTTTAAATCTCATCCGTCATCTTCAGGCTGGTGTCTTCAGCTTGAGTTCTCCTGGGAGAACGGCTGAAGACCAGCCAACATTTCAACAAACTCCAGACTCTTACCCGTGAAAATCTACGAAAACATATATATATATATATATATACACACACATACATACATAGATACACACACACACACACACACACATATATATAAGCTGCTGAAAAAAATAAAGGGAACACTTAAACAACACACTGTACAGTAGTTGAATGTGCTGACAACAAAATCACACAAAACTTAACAATGGAAATCAAATGCATCAACCCATGGAGGTCTGGATTTGGAGGTACACTCAAAACTAAAGTGGAAGAAAACACTACAGGCTGATCCAACTGTGATGTAATGTCCTTAACACAAGTCAAAATGAGGCTCAGTAGTGTGTGTGGCCTCCACGTGCCTGTATGACCTCCCTACAACACCTGGGCATGCTCCTGATGAGGTGGCAGATGGTCTCCTGAGGGATCTCCTCCCACACCTGGACTAAAGCATCCCCCAACTCCTGGACAGTCTGTGGTGCAACGTGGCATTGGTGGATGGAGCGAGACATGATGTCCCAGATGTGCTCAATTGGATTCAGGTCTGGGGAATGGGCGGGCCAGTCCATAGCTTTCATCTTGCAGGAACTGCTGACACACTCCAGCCACATGAGGTCTAGCATTGTCGTGCATTACGCGGGCCAACCGCACCAGCATATGGTGTCACAAGGGGTCTGAGGATCTCATCTCGGTACCTAATGGCAGTCAGGCTACCTCTTGCGAGCACATAGAGGGCTGTGCAGCCCTCCAAAGAAATGCCACCCCACACCACTACTGACCCACTGCCAAACTGATCATGCTGGAGGATGTTGCAGGCAGCAGAATGTTCTCCACAGTGTCTCCAGACCCTGCCACATCTGTCACATGTGCTCAGTGTGAACCTGCTTTCATCTGTGAACAACACAGGGTGCCAGTGGCAAATTTGCCAATCTTGGTGTTCTCTGGCAAATGCCAAATGTCCTGCACAGTGTTGGGCTGTAAGCACAACCCCCACCTGTGGACGTCGGGCCTTCATACCACCCTCATGGAGTCTGTTTCTGACTGTTTGAGCAGACACATGCACAATTGTGGCCCGCTGGAGGTCATTGTGCAGGGCTCTGGCAGTGCTCCTCCTGTTCCTCCTTGCACAAAGGTGCAGGTAGTGGTCCTGCTGCTGGGTTGTTGCCCTCCTATGGCCTCCTCCATGTGTCCTGATGTACTGGCCTGTCTCCTGGTAGCACCTCCATGCTCTGGACACTATGTTGACAGACACAGCAAACCTTCTTGCCACAGCTTGCATTGATGTGCCATCCTGGATGAGCTGCACTACCTGAGCCACTTGTGTGGGTTGTAGACTCCGTCTCATGCTACCACTAGAGTGAATACACCACAAGCATTCAAAAGTGACCAAACCATCAGCCAGACAGCATAGGAACTGAGAAGTGGTCTGTGGTCACCACCTGCAGAACCACACCTTTATTGGGGATGTCTTGCTAATTGCCTATAATTTCCACCTGTTGTCTCTTCCATTTGCACAACAGCATGTGGAATTGATTGTTAATCAGTGTTGCTACCTAAGTGGACAGTTTGATTTCACAGAAGTGTGATTGACTTGGAGTTACATTGTGTTGTTTAAGTGTTCCCTTTATTTTTTTGAGCAGTGTATATACATATATACATACATACATACATATATATGTGTGTGTGTGTGTGTGTGTGTATTTGTGCTTCAGTTTGGTATGCAGACAGCACAGATTCATCCCCAACAGCCTGCACCTGTCTTCAATAGGGATACAAGACAGAAAACATCCTTCAGCCAAGAAGGCTTCACACCCATTAGCACTACTCAGGTGACCCCAGGGGTGGGATGCAAATATTTTTACTACCAGTTTGGTGTGAGTGGCTAGGTGGGAGTGATCATGTGATTGGGTGGGTGTGGCTTTTTTGTGCTCCAATTTTTTGCCTCCTGGGCCTCAGGGAAGCCTCGTGGGAGGCCATTTTTTGCTCCCAGGAGGCTTCCCTGAGGCTCAAGCGGCAAAAAGTGGAGCGGGGTGTGTGTGCTGTGCAACACCTCTCTCCGTGCACCCCTTTTTGCTTCCTGGGCCTCAGGGAAGCCTCCTGGGTGAAGCAATAAGACAGCGAGGGGGATCTTGGCACAGCTGATCGTCAGAACAGCTGATCATCGGGAGGAAAATAATAAAAATAAATACTGTAAGGATTGACTGGGCGGAGAGGGGAGGGGTGGGCGGAGAGGGGTGGGGCCAGCCAGGGGCACAATATGCCGGTTCTCTGAACTGCGCAGAATCATAACCGCCTCTACCAAACCAGTCCAAACCGGTAGAATCCCATCCCTGGGTGACCCTGAGGACACAGATAAACCTCCAAGTGGCCTCAATGACTCTCTAAAAATATGCAAATGACCAGCTGTCTGCAAGGAATATAAAACTTTCCATTTCCTACCATCCAGTCAGAGCTGAAGAAGCTTCTTGGATGAGAAGTGAAACGTCTTCAAAGAAAAACAAGGAAGACCAGTTGCCTCCTGAAAAAGCACCTTTGGTCCAATTCATGTTGCCTTATGATCTTGGTTTCTATTATCTCCTTTCTCTTAGCAGCAGCATCAAAGTACAATAAAGAGCTTCCTTAGTCCTTGCAGTCCATTAGAGATGCGTTTACTGAACAAGGAGAGATTTTAAATGAAAAGGGTGAACTTAAATCGATGCAAATACTACAAGAACAAGGAATAAAAATGAACTGTTTTTCATATTTGCAAATACAATCTAGATATGATGAGGATGTCAGGGTTGAAGGTATTTACAAAAAGCAAACTGAATTAGATAAAATTTTGATGGGTACGAATGAAAAAGTGATTAAAAACCTTTATGGATATTTATTAGAAGTTAGAATGGAAAAGGAGCAGGTTAAGGAAACAATGATTGCTTGGGGGAAAAAATTTGGTTATGGCATAGATTTAGAGAGATGGCAAACACCATGGGATCAGAATTATAAAATGACAATGTCAACTGCATATAAAGAAAATTTGTATAAGATGTTTTACAGGTGGCACCTATCCCCGAGAAGGATCGCAAGAATGTTTAAGGACAAATTGGATAAGTGTTGGAAATGTCACCAGATACCTGGCTCCTATTACCACATGTGGTGGACTTGTGCTGATGCCAAAAGATATTGGACTAAAATCTACACGTGGTTGGAAAAAATGACACAACAACATATAGACTTGAAACCTGATATATTTTTACTGGGAATTGTACCAGAGACATTCAGCAAAGAATTGAAATATTTGATTGTTAATGTATTGACAGCTGCTAGAATTGTATTTGCTAAAAACTGGAGAAATGATAAGATACCTGCGCAGGAGTAAGTGATTAAGAAAATTTTGGATTGTGCCGAAATGAGCAGATTAACATTTGAAATTAGGGATCAAGAAGAAAAGCAGTTCTATAAGATATGGAATATGTTTTACCAATGGTTAGATAAAAAAGTTTGGTAATATATGGATATAATGGAGATAAATAGAATTGTTGAAAAGAAATACAATATAGAGACTATAACATGGTAGAGAATTAATAATGATTATAGCTTTCTTTCTTTTGTAATAGAGAGTATTGATGATGAGGAGATGGCACTGAGATTTGTGACCGACCGACACACTTGAAATTGTTATTAGTTTATGTTTTGTATGTTTGTCTGTCTTGTTTGTTTTCTGGAAAATAATAAAACTTTTATTAAAAAAAGAGATGCGTTTACTGAACGTGTCTTCTTCTCACCCAGCAGTGAAGAGTTTTCTATAGAAATTTCTCATTAAGTTACCTTGATCTGGATCAGTAAAGCTTTTGGTGGAATACCTCATGACATTTTACCTCACAAATTGGTAAAATAACACAGTGTTTTTCAAACTTGGCAATTTTTTAAAATGTATGAGCTTCAACTTCCAAAATTCCCCAACCAGTATGCTGGGCAATAAGTAATAAATGAATAATGGCATGTCTGTGGAGATTCTCCGTCCTCCAGGTCATGGTTGTCCCAAAGGTGCTTTTTCAAGAGGCAACTGGACTTTCTGGTTTTTTTTCTTTGAAGATGTTTTGCTTCTCATCCAAAAAGCTTCTTCAGCTGTGAATGGATTCTCTCCTTCCATTCCCCACCATCCAGTCAGAACTGAAGAAGCTTTTTGGATGAGAAGCAAAATGTCTTCAAAGAAAAAAGAAACAGAAAATCCAGTTGCCTCTTGAAAAAGCACCTTTGGGACAATAAATAATGGCATAACCCACCTTCTTCAGTTTTTTTAAAATCAGCTGCCTGGTGTGGTAGGACTGGCCTGGAGCCAGGCCTATGTTTTCCTTTCTTTTTCCCTACCTCCTGAACCACGCACAAATCACATTCACACAACCCTTGCCTACCTTCGAGTCACGTCTGATTACGAACAAAAGAACAAAGGAATTACTATCAATTTTGCCACCCAAGCATTGTTCAAACCTCATAATCCTTTGACTGCTTTTTGGCTGCTGAAAAAACAAAGACCGTGAGGGGTAGAACATTAAAAGCCTAATTAAAGATGCATAAAAGCTCTTTAGTAATGAAATTCAGAAACTAAAAGAAAAGTTAGTTACAGGAAGTGGCCAATTGAGTTTCACGAAGGATAGTTTCAAGTCTGTTGCTAAAAAGGGACATGTGCTGGAAATGAGAAGGTAGATAGAGAAACAAGCAATGAATTATTGCTGAAGTTTGCAGGCTAAAGATAAGATGTGTCAAAAAAGAAAGAAAATTGATGCACCACAACCGAAATGTTGTTTTGAAACACTGAAGCATTTCAGGAAGAGATGGTTAGAGGAAGGCACTGATATTTTCTGGGGTGCTCCAAGGGGCCTGACACAGCTCCCTGAGCCACATTTTGGCTGCCAGAGACACTGTGGGCCTTTCCTTTGCTATTTCCAGCTTGCAGGCCAGCCCCTGCGGGCCAGATCTGGCCTGTGGGCCTGGAATTTGACACCCCTGTGGTAGAACAATTAATCAGCTAAGGCAGTGGCCCCCAACCTTTTGGGTACCAGGGACTGGTTCCATGAAGAAAAGTTTTTCCGCAGACTGGAGGGGGCATGGTTTAGCACACTGCTTGCATATACCATGAATGGAGCTTCACTTGTTTGCAAAGCCCAGTTTCTGGTATGCCGCGCACTGGCACCAGTCAATGGACTAGGACCATGATGGTGAACCTATGGCATGCATGCCACAGGTGGCACGTGGAGCCATTTGTGCGGGCACGCGAGCCCCATCCAAACTTATCTGCACTGAGCATGCGCGCACCTCCCAGCTCATTTTCGATCTGTTTGAGGCCTTTTTTGGCCTCCCTGAGGCTTGGGGGCCTTGAGGGAAAGCCCTCTGGAAGCCTGGGGCTTGGAGAAGCCAAAAAACGGGCCCATTTTGGCATTCTGGTATTTTGGGCACAGGAGCCCAAAAAGGTTAGCCACCACTGGACTAGGAGTTTGAAATCCCTGAGCTAAGGGATCTAGGTATGTTTAATCTAACAAACAGGAAGTTTAGGGGGGACCTAATAACAGTCTTCCAATACTTAAAGGGCTGTCACAGGGAAGAGAGGGTCAATTTTTTTAATTTTTTTTAAAAAACAGCTTTATTTACAAAACATTAAAAACATACAAACATACAAACATACAACAACAACAAAAATATGTATATATATATACTTTTACATTGGATATCGAATTTAACAAAGCACAATAATCAATAATTACTAATATATGAGGTATGTTCATTAACACCGTATTCAACTATTTGTTATTGTTGGGTTATAACTGTTACTTAATCTATATAACCTTCATATTATTTATATGATAAAAGAGAACAAGAACCGTAAATCCGTTATTATTATGATTATACATTCCATATATACAGCTGAATATAATATGTCTCCAGGATTCATTTCTTCTTCGTAAACTTTTCCTTGTGTTCCACCCAGTTGTACCACTTATCCCATATCTGATAATAGTTTGAATCTTCCTTCCCATTTAGTTTAAGCGTAAGCCTCTCCAATTCAGCACACTCATATGTTTTTTGGATAATAATGTGTAAATTTGGTATCTTAGGATTTTTCCAATATTGAGCTAACGAGATCCGTGCCGCTGTTTGAGAGGGTCCATTTATTCCCCATAGAATATGTCCATGATGGGACTTTCTAATACTTTCATCACACTGATGTCCTGGATTGCCTTTTACCTTGAAACCAAAATGTATGCCCAGCTGGCATAGAAGGTTATCTTGTTCCAATCTTCAATTTCCATTGGTTGCCAGCAAAACCAACACCAATACAGGCTTATGACTCTAAGACAACAGCCCCAAGCTTTGAAGTTGGCAAGCTGCAGTTGCTTCTTGCACTTTTCCTATCTGTTAGTGCAACAGTTCATAGAATTGAGCCGCCAGCTAATGGGATTAATTGATTGAACAAGGCTGATGAGAAGCATGGGAGAACTCCATTATTACAGCAACAGAAGCAAAAAGAGACAGAGGGAAAGGCGAGGGGGGAAAGCAAATAGGATAGAAGGGAGGCAGAAAATAATCACCAGATAATTATTTTCCAGTCACCTGTTAAAATCAACTTCACTACCAAATACAATCACAGAACAAATATTAAAAGAAGGGGAAGAATATCAATAAGCACACAGAGGGGAACAAAATATTGGCTCCATGGCAAGTGTTGGACAGCAAACAAAAGGAACGCGATGGCAACACTCAATCATGAACTCCATAGAGATTTTGTGCAGCAGGGCACCAAGGACTTTTTTATTATTATTAATGAGCACAATTTGGTGTGATCTGAAAAAGAAAGGGCCCGCACTCATGGCCAGATATTATTGCTGGTAGCAGGGAATCATTTAAAATTCACTGAAATGTGGGAAATTTGTAAGCATATTCATGTACCTTTACTTCCTTTGTAGATGATGATATGATGATCATCATCATTGTGGTTGGTCACACAACCAGATGTTTAGACTAAATTTGGCATTTGTATCCACCTACCAAATCTTTTCCAAGGATCTGGGATAGGTAGACGTTGTTTGATGGTGTTAAGGGTATTGTCATAGGATGTAAGTCTTTACAAATACAGGTTCCTTTTGCAGTTGATGGTAATTTTGTCAATGGCATTGATTTCAAATGAAGAAGGAGAGGGAGTGGGAGAAGGAGAAGAGGAAGAGGAAGAGGAGGAAGAAGAAGAAGAAGAAGAAGAAGAAGAAGAAGAAGAAGAAGAAGAAGAAGAAGAAGAAGAAGAAGAAGAAGAAGAAGAAGAAGAAGAAGAAGAAGAAGAAGAAGAAGAAGAAGAAGAAGAAGAAGAAGAAGATGATGATGATGATATGGGTAATTTATAATTAGATCACAGTGAAAGACTGGTGGAAACTTAATAACTCATGTCCTAACCAATGATCTAAGAAGTATTATTATATACAGAAAAATGTGAAATCATAGCTGCCAGTTCTTTAGCTGGTGTTGGCCTTCATATGCATCAGGTTCATAGAATCATAGGTTGGAAGGAAACTTCTAGTCCATCTTTTTTGTATCATCCCTATAATTTAGGATGCCATTCATATGTCAGTGTAGTATATGTGCTGATCCAAGCACCGTGGCCATTTCTTTTGGGTTCCCTCCTTTTAGGGAGTTGCTCTATGTCACCAGGATTATTTCCAGACCATTGTGTGTGAAAAGATGCAGGACCTGTGCATGAGTCCACTGGAGGCTTTACCAGATTTGGGGTGCTGTTGTTGTGAGAAAGAGCATTTGTTGGGGAAGTTGGAACAGAAGGAAGAACGAGTTGAAAGAAAGGTTCATACAAGTAGGAATCAGTCAAAAAAGACAAAGCTCCAAGAACTTTTCACTGGGAAATCAAACCTGTGTTTGATGGTTAACCAAAGCACTGAAGAACAATATTTCATTATTTGCACTCATTATTTCTTTCATGTCAGTTTCTCAGCCATTGCAGCAACAATACGGCTCCTCTCATCATAGGATAGTCATGTGCATGATTATAACTGTAGCACTTTGATCTCTCAAAGCTATTTTCTGACCCTTCCTGGGGCCTGTCACTTTCCCTTGAAGGAGCTGGAGGCTGGGGGCTGACCATATAACCAATGATCTTCTCATGAGCCCAGCCTTTCAAAGCCAGCCCTTAGCAAGAGGCATTCCAGAAGCAAACAGGAGAAGAAGAAGTTATGAGGGAAGGAATGGAGAAGCATGAACATGACTGGCGGTGAATGATTCCATACTTGCTGCTTGGTTTTCTTGTTCCAAGATTTGAAGGGGTCCTACAGGGGTGGGCTTCAAAAATTTCAGCAATGGGTTCTCTGCCTGGTTGCTGGGTGGGCGTGGCCATGGTGGGTGTGGCCTAGTCAGCCTCCTGCACCACGGTGGGAGGGGGCATTTTCACCTTCCCCAGGCTCCGGAAGCTTTCCTCGTGCCTCTGGGAGGGCGAAAACTGCCTCCCCCTGTTCAGGGCAACAAAAGGAGACTCAGCCAATCAGCTGGGACTCAATGGGAGGCAGAGAATAGATGGGGGCGGGGCCAGTCAGAGGTGGTGTTTACCGGTTCTCCAAACTACTCAAAATTTCCACTACTGGTTCTCCAGAACCGGTCAGAACCTGCTGAATGCCACCTCTGGGCAATAGCACCTTTTTGTGGTCACATGTTTATTTATTTATTTATTTATTTATTTATTTATTTATTTATTTATTTGACTTGTATGCCGCCCCTCTCCAAAAAGGACAACTAAAACCAGAACAATAAATTAATTACCTAAAATAAAATAAAATTAAACAAGTCAAATTAACTAAAACCCATTAATAATTTAAAATATAAAACCAATCCCCCTGAGGAGTCAGCACAGCACAGCCTGTTCAAACAACCAGGTTTTTAAATCATGGCGGAAGATGCAGAGGTCGGGGGCCAAGCGGAGCCCCAGGGGTAGTTGGTTCCACAGAGTGGGAGCCGCTACAGAGTAGGCCCTCTCCCGGGATACCGCCAAACGACACTGGGTCACAGACGGCACCCCGAGGAGTCCCTGCCTGTGCACTCGTACAGGGAGATTGGTATTCGGTGCCGGCAGGAGACGCTCCCGTAGATAACCCGGACCCATGTCTCGTAGGACTTTGAATGTCAATACCAAAACCTTGAATCTCATCATGTTAAGACTGGGCAAGGATAAATTTATTCTTAGTTCTAGGAAATTCCTCCTTAGTTCTAGGTTGCTTCTCTCCTTGATTAGTTTCCACCCATTGCTTCTTGTCCAGCCTTCAGGTGCTTTGGAGAAAAGGTTGACCCCCCACTTCTCTGTGGCAACCCCTCAAATATTGGAACTCTGCTATCACTCTAGTCCTTCTGTGACTCCAGTCCTTCTTTTCACAAGACTAATACAGCTCATCAGTCTGGAATCCACACTGCATATCAGACATTAATACAATTGAGCGAGTCCAGAAGCATTTCACGAGAAGAGTACTACACTCCTCTGCTTGCAACAGAATACCCCATATCACCAGGCTTGAGATTTTGGGCTTGGACAACCTTGACTACGCCACCTACGGTTGGACTTAAGCGTAGCACACAAAATTATCTGCCACAATGTCCTACCAGTCAATGACTACTTCAGCTTCAACCACAACAATACAAGAGCACACAACAGATACAAACTCAATGTAAACCGCTCCAAACTCGATTGAAGAAACTACAACTTCAACAACAGAGTGGTCAATGCCTGGAATGCACTACCTGACTCTGTTGTTACATCCTCTAACGCCCACTCCTTGAACCTCAAATTATCCACTATTGACCTCACCCCATTCCTAAAAGGTCTGTAAAGGGTGTGTATAAGTGCACCACCGTGCCTATCGTCCCTGTCCTATTGTCCCCATTTATTCGTACCTATTTCCTGTATTCTTACTCATGTTGATATTTTTACCTATTATCTTGTAAGTGATTGACAAATCAAATCAAATCAAATAAATAAATATATATTAAACATACCCAATTCCTATAACCTTTCTTCATATGCTTTATGTTTGCTTCTAGGTGTTTGCAGATCTGTTGCTTCAACTCTGGGAAGTTTACAAAATAACATTTTTATGTCTTTACACTTCTCATCTTTAAATCCTCTCCCCTTTTTTAAAAATATATTATTTAAAAAAAACTTGTTAGGAACTAGATATGTGAACCCACCTGGAAGCCCTGTGTGTTGGTTACAGAATGCAAAATGCAATTTGCAGCAGACAATAACAACTCCTTCGCTTTGTGAACTATTTGGAATCAGGTTTATTATATTTTGTTTTTGGGGCTTATCAAAGCAATGCATAACATCTGCAATGAAGAACTTGCAGCTCATAAAATCACAAGATAAAATTTTCAATGTGGGAGCTGCCTGAACTCCTGCCAATGTGCCATTCTCCCTGCTATGCCTACGCAAATCTGCTGTGCTTCTGGAAAGCCACACAACTGGATGTGCCATAGCATTAGTTGGACTTCATTGTTGAATACCTTGTATTGTACCATGGCTTTGTGGCAGAGGTGGTATTCAGCAGGTTCTGACCAGTTCTGGAAAACCGGTAGCGGAAATTTTGAGTAGTTCGGAGAAGCGGCAAATGCCACTTCTGACTGGAGATTTTACAGTATCCTTCCCCTGTCATGCCCACTAAGCCACACCCACAGAACCGGTAGTAAAAAAAATTGAATCCCACCACTGCTTTGTGACAGTAAAATAGCCACATTTGCTCCCAGAAGGATCTAGGGAAGATATTTTTTCATCTTTCACCTTTTTTTTATTTTTCGTCTTAACTGGATTTCTTCGATGGCTGGATCAGCATTGTAGTTCTACTCCACGGCCGGGGGGGCGCAGTTGGGAGGGAAGGACAGATGCCTCCTGCAGCACCCCACTGGCCAAAATGGGGTACAGGGGGTCCATGTGTCTCGTTTTCACCCTCCATGGCCTCCTGCAACCCTCTGCCGGCCGTTTTTTGGCTGTTTTTCTGCCAGTTTTCTGGCCCATTTTTTGGCCTGTTTTGGGCCTGTTTTCTGGCCATTTTCCAGCCCCTTTTTAGGGCATTTTTGGGGGAGCTGGCAGGGTACTGTAGGAGGCCATGGAGGATGAAAACAAGTCACAGGGGTGTGTGTGCCCCCCACGCAGTCCGTTTTAGCCACCAGAGGCATTGCAGGGTAGTCCTTTGATAGTTCCAGGCTGGCCCCATGGCTGGATTTAAGCACTCTGTGGGCTGGATCCGGCCCGCAGGCCTCGAGTTGGACAAATCCCTGCAGTTTTCTTGGCAGTAGTTTTTTCCCAGAAATAGTTTGCCATTGTCCTAGGGCTGAGAGTGACTGGCCTCAAGTCAATCATATTCAATTCAATTCAATTCAATTTAATTCAACTCAGGGATTTCTATGCTGCCCTATCTCCCGAAGGACTCAGGGCAGCTCACAACAATAAAAAAACAGAAATACAAAATTGAAAAAACTATTAAATAAGGGAACCCCAATTACAAACATTAAAACATTAAAAACCAACAAACAAATTTTAAAAAACAATTTAAAAAACCCCTCAGTGCAGGTTGGCCGATTGAAAGAGCCATGTGTTCAGGTCGCGACGGAAGGATCAAAGGTCAGGAGCCATCCGCAGCTCCACGGGTAGTTGATTCCAGAGGGCGGGTGCACCCACAGAGAAAGCTCTCACCCTGGCCAACGGCACCCTGAGGAGACCCTGTCTGTAGGAGCGCACCGGGCAATGGGAGACCGTTGCTGGCAGTAGGTGCTCCTGCAAATACCCTGGACCTAAGCCATGAAGGGCTTTATAGGTGATCACCAGCACCTTGAATATGGTTTCCTACCTAAGGGCACGACTAGTAGTCATAGACATCTAGTTTCCTAGCCTAGTGCCTTAATCACTATGCCAATCTGTCTCCCTTAGTCATGAAAAAAACATTTCATGGTGGCCTTTTATGAAGACTTGTGTTCTCCTACGATTTCTGAGAATGGCACTTTCCCTAGCACCGTGATGGCAAACCAGAGCCATTTGTGCGGGCGCGCGAGACCCACTCAAACCTATCTACACTGCACATGTGTGTGCCTCCCAGCTCAATTTCAGACCATTTTTGTCCTCCCTGAGGCTTGAGGGAAGCCTCTGCAGCTTCGGGAGTCCGAAAAAGAGGCCTTCTGGAAATACCGGAAGTGCCGAAACTGGCCCATTCAGTATTTCCAGAAGGCCCGTTTTTCAGCCTCCTGAAGCTGCAGAGGCTTCCCTCAAGCCTCCAGGAGAGCGAAAACTGCTTCAAATGGGCCAAAAATCAGCAGGGAAGTGCATGAATGCACAGTGCAGGTAAGGGGGCAGGGCAAGGTGTTGCATGTGCATGCTTGGGGGCGGGGCACATTGGATTGTGGGTGCCAGTATGCACATGCTTTCGGCACCCCGCAATAAAAAGGTTCACCATCACTTCCCTCGCGCCTGCCCTTCTCTACTCTTGGCCCAGGCAGCAGAGCCTTCCATCTAGGTAGGAATGTGGAGAAGAGCCTTCTTTAACAATGGACATTCCCTACAGATGTGTCAGGTGACATTATGGTCAGGAAGGTAGATGTGAAAGAAGGCAGTCATGCAACATGCTACAGCCTCCCTGACGGAGGATTTCTTGGGAACGGAGAGGATAGTAGAACGTTTGAAGCAAGCAGAGACATAACACCTCTCCAGTGCTTTATTAAAGATGAAGGCGAATGTGCCCAGAAATTCTGGAGGAATATTAGAAATTGGATTTTAAACATGACAAAACAAAAGTTAAACCTTGAACCTGAAACCTTTCTTTTAAGTATGATAAATTTAAAGATGGAAAAAAAATACCAATACCTAATTTTGCATATTATAACTGCGGCCAGGATAACTTATGCACAAAATTGGAAACTGATGTCCATCCCTTCAGAAGATATGGTAATTAAAAAAATTCATGAATGTGCTGAAATGGATAGTCTAATCAAGTTGTTAAAAAATAAACAAGATAGTGATTACTATGAAATATGGACTATTTGGTATGAGTGAATTAAGAAAACGTAACATTTGATATTTGGATAAGTCACGGAATAGTTAGAAGATGTGTATTCAACATTAAACGATATAGAGAAACTAAAATACTAAAAGAACGAAGGAGTTATTGTAACAAGGTAGATCACGTTAATGAAAAAGATAAAGATTTTAACCATTGCTCAATATATGTTGTAAAATGTATGTATGTATATATATATGTGTGTGTGTGTTGGTTTGTTGGTTTGTTTTAAATTTATGTTAAATAAAATAAATAAATAAAATAAAATAAAGATGAGGGCGAAGATGGGGGCCAATCGTTCAGCGCAGGCTTTCAAGCAAGGAGTCACTCCATCTGGACCTGGTGCTTTTCCAATCTTCTTCTTCATCTGGAACAGGAGTGTCAAACTCAAGGCCAGATCTGGCCAGTGGGGTGCTTAAAGCTGGCCTGTGGGACTACTCTGGAAACAGCAAAGGACTGGCCCGTGGTGCCTCTGCCAGCAAAAATGGAGCTCGTGAGGGCTGCGTGCTCCGTTTTTACTGGGAGGGTTGTAGGAGCCCGCCCTAGCCAAAAACGGAGCTTGCGAAGGCCACGTGTGCCCCCCCTTCAGCTACAGTTTCATTGGCAGAGGGATGCAAGAGACCATTCCAGCCGAAAACAGAGGTCCGAAGCCCGTTTTCACTGGCAGAGCGCTCCGACCGCCACAGGTGCTCCCGAGTGACATCAAGCTGGCCATGCCCACCCCGGCCTCCTGAGGTCAAACACAGCCCTGATGCGGCCCTCAATGAAATCAAGTTTGACACCCCTGATCTGGAGTATTACTTGAGACCACTGGATTAGGCCTTGCACATCTTTTTCTAAGGTCCCCAGAGGTGGGAGGCTCACCCAGAAGGATGGAGATAGGTGTAGTAAATTTGGCTACTATTGGTGTATCCAAGATGGGGAAGGTAGCAGTATGACGGTGATCTACTCTCAAACCTACAATAGAACACATTCAAGTCCCACCAGGCTCAAGGTTGACTCAGCCTTCCATCCTCTCGGGGTAGGTAAATTGAGGACCCAAGATTGTTGGGGGCAATAAGCTGACTTTGTAAAAATGCTGCTTAGTAATAAGCAGGCATATACAATGGAATGAAGGCTATTGCTGAGCGCATTGGGTTGTATCCCCAAAATTGTAAGCCGCCCTGAGTCTCCAGAGAAGGGCGGCATATAAATGTAATTTTAAAAAAAAGTCATCTGCCAGTTGACGATTCTCTTCAGTAAGGGAGGGAGGTCTATTGTAGCCAATGATCATGTTCAGGCTTATCCACACATTTCCTAGTTCATTAGCAGAGAACTGATTCCTCAGCTTTTCAAAGTAATTTCTCTTTGCTACCCTGATCTCCCTTGCTAATAACATTTCTGGCCTGATTGTAGGAAATCCTATCTTGTTTCCTGTAGACCTCTTCTTTGGCATGATGTAGCTGCTTGAACTTAGCTATGAACCAAGGTTTATTATTATATACGTGCAAACTTCTGGTAGGCCTTTGGTAATGCGCCATATAGAAAAACAAGATTTCATTGTGAAGCTTGGCTGTGCTAAGTATTGGCAGTGTCATAAGTATATATATATATATAAGCATACATTATTCCACACTTTCCTATATTCTTTCACATACATTTTAGTGAAGCCTAACATTCCTTTGATTATTATTGATATTTTATTTAGTAAAGAAATTATTAAGTCCTCTAAGGTGAAAGATGTCTCTGGAGCATACAGTTCTTGTGACATAATTGTAATTACAAGTGTTTGGTAGAAGCATTAGGTCATCACCTGGTGTTGTCACACTTCCCACAAATTGCATAATTCATGTCATTGGTGGATTATTTGTATGTTATCTATATTCACAATTCAAGGCAGGTATATATCGACCTCAGCCCTTTCCCACAGACACGCTGAAAGAACTGAAGGTTACCATGAAACTTGTAAATTATCACAATCTGGGGCGATAAGTGGCTGTTGATGAGGTTCATTCATTCATTCATTCATTCATTCATTCATTCATTCATTCACTTATTTATGCAGAAACTGTAGCTTGGATTCGATGTATATTAAAGTATCTCACAGAACTTGTCACTGGATATATCTTATTTACACATTTATTTAAACTTTTCAACAATACAACTTTCAAACATCCATGTATTTATACATACAGGCACTGTGCATATATTTATATTTATATATATATATTTATATAAAAATATTTTTAACTCAAGAACCTAAGAGTTGAGAAGACTTTATTGCTACAGTTTAGCATTGACATGAGAACACAACCGAACAAAACCCATTTGAAAATCTCAAGCTGCTGCATAAACTACATTTGAACAAAAAAACAAAATTATAAAAATATAGTTTCTGAGACTCTTAAAAAGAAAAAAAAATCATCCAAGTGCCAGTGAAGTACCGCTGTGCCTATAATTATTAGAATTTTGCGAATAACTGCTATAAATGCCAAAGAGAGTTTTTCTGGTAGCTTTAAAAGCTTTAGGAAGGTAAAAGTGTATGACTCAAGCCCTGTTTTCACCTTCTGTACAGAAATATACATCACATTTGGGAAGCTCTCCAATCACCTCTCTTAACTCCTACAGATTCAACAAAAATGCTACCTTCTCTTGAGAGATTTGCTTTCACATGCGATGATTTTAATATCGGGATAAAAGATGGTTCTGCGCCTAGCCTTTTTGACTTCTGGGAGGATGGAACAGAACAATGCATTGAATAAACATGAGTTTTGAGTTGCAATTTGGGAATCTCAAGATGGGACTATATCCTATTCAAATTGCGTAGGGCTCCCCCGCTTCAGATCTGGCCGAATGGGCGAAAGTCAGAGAAATAAGACAGCAGATATTCCAACTGCAGTACCATTCCCCAGCCTTACGGAGTGAGGAGCAGGGATGGAGAGACCTCTGCTGTGGTTCACTAAGGGGAAAAGGTAGATTCTTCCATGCAACTGGGAATCTATTTTGCAAGGTTTCCAATCCTACATTTCTAAGCCTTACCAGGGTTGAGTGCCAGAAGGAGAAGGATCCCTTTCATACACTCTTGTACAGATTCGAAGGTGTCAGCTGTTGTGCCTTTTATGGGTACTGAATGTGAAAACAGGGCTAACGCCAGCCTTCTCCAGTGGTGCCATCTAGGTAAGGTAGATCTTTAGCTCTCTGAGGCCCCTCAGCTGGAATGGTCGGTCCAATGGCTCCGTTGAGCAGGCAAGGTTTTGACATACACACAAATACTTTGCAGAACCTTCCGCTTGTTCAGAATACGAAGATATTCTGCATGTTGCAAGGAGAAGCTGGTACTTGTGTGAAGTCTATTCCTTTCACAGAAGAGAATGGGAATCCTCTGAGCTTAGGGAGTTTAGACTAAGCCATTCCCCATAAAACTCTGGCAAAATTTGGAAAGGTGCAACAGTATAACAGTGCAAGCATCCATAAAACTGGCTGGCCCAGTTTTTTGTAGCTATAACCCTAAACAACATAGAAGAATACCAGATTATAGATCATATTACAGAGCAAAGGCTAATGGTATTTAAGCCAAGGAGGGCATTAAGAGTGCATTTGAATTATCTTGCATTTGGAGAAGTATTTAATAACATTGCAATAGGGCAAATAATTGCTTTTGTCAAAAATGTATGTAAATGTAACAGTACAGGTAATGTAAATAACAGGACGAGAGAGGCCTAGTGCATTCTAAATAAATCAATATTTTAGAATTTGTTAGATTTATGCTGAAGACTTCCCTGGATGTTTTGCATTTAAGAGAAAGATGCACGTTCAGAAAAAAAAATACCAATGGGTACACTTAACTGATATTTACCTGCCAATACTCTGATTTTAACATGTTATTAGTTATTTTTCTCAATGCTAACATACCCAAATATGAAGCAACACAGGTAAGTAAGATGTTCTCAGATGTAACTAAGGGATGGTTTACCTCTAATAATTTTTCAAAGTATAAAAAAAATGCACTCCTGATAAAAATTTGTGGAGTTTTATCAAATTTAATTTGATTGATTTAAATACACGCTGTCACACCTATACACAAATTCAACCAGTGAGCCATCTTTTCACTCAATCTACAGGAGCTACACAAAGAATATATGACTATCTGTTTTGAAACACAAGTAGACATGTGTCTTCACCAGACTGGAAAATCCACCATATTTGATATTACTTTTTTTTTTTAACACTCTCTTACAAATGAAGATACTTTGTTAATATGGAAACCACCATATGACAGTCTGTTTTTTCCCCTTCCCAATATATACTGTGGGAAACCATCAGGACTATTGTATCTGAGCTACAAATTCTGAACAACCACTAAAGGGCAGCAAAGAGACATGGAAAACTCTTAAAACTCTCTGCTCCCACCTAGTGGTTATCTGATAGTTGCAGGCCAGATGTAGAAGCCCTGAACATAGACAAAAAAGCAACGAGAAAACAGTACAGAAAATACGTTTGTTAGAATATGAACCCTGTGGAGAAAAATGAGACAGGTAAATTCTTTTTTGTCCCTCTCATGTTGTATATTTTCTGCTTAGAGCAGAGTTTCTTTAACCAGGGCAATTTTGAGAGGTATGGATTTCAACTTCCAGAATTCTGAGAGTTAAGTTCACACCTCTTAAAATTCCCAAGGTTGAGAAACACTGGCCTAAAGTGAAACATTTGGAAATACTGAATGAAGGCATAAGCAAGGTGGAACAGGCAGTAACTCAAAGCTAGGGAAATCTGTGGTTCTCCAAAAAGTTACAATTTTAACATCCATGACTACGAGCTTGCTTCACAGCCATAAGTTCCTCAACTTTCTACTAGAAATAAGTTCTGTTTGATGCTCATTCAAGATTTGTTTCTCAACCAAGTATTACCTCCTCGTTCTTGGATTTGGAATGTCAGTTTTTTCTTTTTTTGCTTTCGTTCTACCCCATTAAGATTTAGGAAATTGCTCAAATATTTCCTCTTCCACACTCAACACATCAACATTTTGGACTCAGATGTTTTGATGCCTTTCGTATGATGCTCTTCTTTTACAAAAACAACAACAACCCATACTTATTTTTGAAACTGCTATTTCCCACTCCCAAATCTGATTCTACATTGCCATTGCCTATAATATAGCAATTATGCATATCCTAGCAAGCAGTGTTAACAATGGTGTGACTGGGCAGTCTAATTTTGTATGTGATTAAAAAGAAAGCAACACAGAGCAACTCCTGCAGTACTTCTACTACCATTAGAATGACAGATTGTCATTTTGAAACAGTACATTCTCCAGCAAGATGGGTCGAGTCTGTTTTCAAACATCCTCGTGCGTGAGTAAGGGCTGAGTAGACGAAGCGCTGCTACCCACCGAGTTAATTCTTATGGAGTGATCTGCGGCATTTCCTTGACTACAAATGCTGTTGGAAACATTGGAGTAAATCTGGAAAAGATAACAAATCAGAATCAGTCTATTGGACATCACACCAAACAACCTATACATATTTTTTTGCATCTCATCCATGAAAGCCAACGCTGTGTAGCTTTCAACAATCTGATAAAAGTGTATTATAAAAGCTCGAGCCACTGTAATTTTAGTGACTGCTTTTTGCTTGCATGGAATATTGATTCTGTTTATGATTTCTTTGCTTCATATCTACATTTTATGGAGATTTCAATTACCATATCATGAGAGGCAATCAACAGACATATTTTCATGCAGTTATTTCGATGGATGTGTGCAATGCTAATCAATAAGTGCTGTTGATTCATTTTGACTGTGATAATCTCAACAGTGTTTGTTTTTTTACAGAGATAATAATTTTAGTTTAACAATGTGTCCTCCTAGTTTTGAGAAAAGTAGTTTCCATCTATAAAATTAATAGTGTTTAATTCAAGCATCAATTAAATGAGAGATATATAGAGGGAGGGAGGGAGGGAGGGAGAAAGGGGCTGAGGGCTGCAAATATTAAAGGAACGGTTTCGTATTCACCTTTAAATTCACCTGCTTAGATTTCAATGTCTGGATTGGGATCATTTGACCAGAGAAATGCTACAGTGGCCTGAAATTTGAAGATTGGTCATAAGTACCACTTCCTCAGCACTGTTTTAAGCCTAAATGATTGCTGAAGAAGTGATTAAGTAATGACCACCTGCAGCTAAAAGTTGTTTGAAGAAAAAGAAAAACCCTGAATAATGAAGACAATGGAGGCTGCAGAACATCGAAACTGATTAAGAAGAAGAAAAGCAGTTAAGCACTTGTTTAACTTTGATTTTTTTATTTTTACCTTGTAAACTTTAACCTTGTGTTTAAAATGTGCTTTTAGTTTTTGATTTTATATTATGTATATTATCTTGTTTGTAAATCACTTAGCTGAGATTGAGCGGTGTGCAAATTTGACTGTCTGATTCATTCATAGATAGATATTTTATTTATTTTGTCAAGCAAGTATTAGATAACAGGTATAAGTATAAACATGATTATGAATAGATGAAATGGATACAAATAAAAAGGAACATTAGGACAGGGATGGTAGGCATGTTGGTGCGCTTATGCACTTCCCTTACAGACCTCTTAGAAAAGGGGTGAGGTCAACAGTAGACAGTCTTAGGTTAAAATTTTTGGGGTTTGGGGAAGAAACCATAGAGTCAGGTAGTGTATTCCAGGCATTGGCCACTCTGTTGCTGAAGTTGTAGATAGATAGATTTGGATAGATGTATGTATGTATGTATGTATGTATGTATGTATGTATGTATGTGCTGCACCCTGGTACTGGGCCACAGACCTATTGGCCTATCCTGATTGAAATTTACTTCACTGGCCGTTTTCAGTCATGTTAAAAAAGCCATGTGACCCATACACACCAAAAGGAACTGCTAACACTGAACCCAAACAAAATAGTCACGATAGAAACATAACACACTTCTCTTGTTTTAATACCCAGCTTTCACACTTCCTTCCCTGATGAGCAAAGAGGCGGCTTTTCAAAGGTGAAAGGTGAAAAATCACGGACGCATCAAGACAAAACAGCTGAAATCTGTGCCTTGAGCTGAGAATCCTGCTAGCATCACAACAAAAGAGGAGCAAAAATAATCCGTGGTAAAGCAGAGTGTGATGCCAATA
The DNA here is from genome assembly GCA_009733165.1 of Naja naja. Classification (NCBI taxonomy): domain Eukaryota; kingdom Metazoa; phylum Chordata; class Lepidosauria; order Squamata; family Elapidae; genus Naja; species Naja naja. The sequence goes on from CM019151.1 coordinate 68,257,474, forward strand.
TGGGCAACCTAGTATAGGATCCATTAAAATGTATGTAAAAGTTTATGATGCGAAGGTGACATACTCTAATTGGTAATTATAAGGGAAACCTTGTTTTGTAATGTTTGAAATGTGGAGGAATTTGTTGGGAAATGATGATACAAGAATATGTAATGAAATTTTAAACAGGACAGATAAAAGTATAAGCATAATGATTATGAAGATATGGGGCGGGGGTTGGGGGCCGGCGGGGCCCCGGGGTGTGAGGTGGGGACCGCGATTCCCAGGGTGGTTGGGATTGGCAGGAGACGTCGAGGCATAGGGCCATATCATGTGCTGGGAGCGCGCACCCGCCATCTCTGTGCGGTCGCGCGCTCCGACCCTATGGCCTCCTCCCTAGGGGGCATGGGAATTGGGACCCCTGGGCTTAGGCTGGTGTATTTTAACGCCAGGTCCGTGGCTAATAAGTCCTCCCTCCTCCGTGAGATCATTGAGGAGGAAGCTGCAGACCTGGCTTGTATCACCGAGACCTGGTTGGGCCCAGAGGGTGGTGTCCCTCTGGTTGAGTTGTGCCCTCCAGGTTTCCGGGTTCTGCACCGGCCACGGTCCCAGGGAAGGGGTGGTGGGGTGGCTGTGGTTATTCGGGAGACCTTGTTTCCAAGGGAGGTCACGGTTCCAGAGATAGGCGGGAGTGAGACCCTCCTCCTGAGGTGGGGGCCTAACGGCCGGGTGGGCTTGCTGCTCGCATACCTTTCCCCCAGCTGTGTGACAGCAGCCCTGCCTGGGCTTCTCGATGTCCTCTCGAGGGTGGCGGTGGAGTTCCTGGGCCTTATAGTCCTGGGGGACTTCAATCTGCCCTCCCTGGGGAGCGCGGGTTTGGCCCAGGAATTCATGGCTTCTATGGAAGCCATGGGCCTGACCCAATTGATTCAAGGCCCGACTCATGAGGGAGGAAACACCCTTGACCTAGTTTTTGTCTCTGAGCAGTGGCGTAGTGACAGAGGGCAAGCCACTTTTACGGCATTGCCCGTTCCATGGTCTGATCACTATCTCCTATGGCTGGTCTTCCAACAGGCCACCCCCCACTGCTGGGATGAGGAGCCACTTAGATGGTTCTACCCCAGACACCTGATGGACCCTGTGAGGTTCCAGGCGGAACTGGGGTTTCTTCCCTCTTCCCTTGCCCACAGCTCTGTCGAGGATCTGGCGGCTGCTTGGCAACAGGCTGCGTCGGATGCCCTTGACAGGGTTGTCCCCATGCGTCCCCTCACACGCCGTGGATCCCGGATGGCTCCTTGGTATACGGAGGAGCTCCGGGAGATGAAGCACCGTCGGAGGGGTTTAGAGAGCAGGTGGAGGTCCACCCGCTCCCAGTCTGATCGAGCCCAGCTAAGAGCCCATATTAGGACTTACCTGGTAGCTATGAGAGCGGCAAGAAGGTCTTATCTCTCTGACCTCATAGCGTCCGCAGATAACCGCCCAGCCGCCCTGTTTCGGGCTACCCGCTCTCTCCTTCGTACGGAGGGAGGGGCGGACCCACTGCAGGGAAGGGCTGAGGAGTTTGGTCAATATCTGTCGGATAAGATCGTTCGGATTTGGAGCGGGTTGTCCTCGGATTTGCAGTGGTCTGAGGAACGGGGTGCAAGTAGTCTGGCCAGTGTGATCTGGGATGAGTTCGATCCTGTTTCCGAGGATGAAGTGGACAGGACTATGCGGCAGCTGAGCTCCACCACATGTTTGTTGGACCCCTGTCCTTCCTGGCTGGCTTATGCCACCAGGGAGGCCACCTGCGATTGGCTCCGGGCAGTTGTCAACGCTTCTTTAAGAGAGGGTGTTTTTCCCTCCGCCTTGAAGGAGGCGGTGGTGAGACCCCTCCTGAAGAAGCCTGCCCTGGACCCGACCGTGTTAGACAACTTTCGTCCAGTCTCCAACCTTCGCTTCTTGGCAAAGGTTGTTGAGAGTGTGGTGGCTCGGCAGTTTCCACTCTTCCTGGATGAAGCGGACTACCTGGATCCGTATCAATCAGGCTTCCGACCTGATTTCAGCACGGAGACGGCATTGGTCGCGCTGATGGATGATCTCTGGAGGGCTCGGGACAGAGGTTTTTCCTCTGTCCTGGTCCTATTAGACCTCTCAGCGGCTTTTGATACCATCAACCATGGTATCCTTTTGCGACACCTTGAGGGGTTGGGAGTAGGGGGCACTGTGCTTTGGTGGTTCACCTCCTACCTCTCGGGGTGGTCGCAATTGGTATTGGTGGGGGGGGCAGAGATCGACCCCGGGGGTGCTCTCTTGTGGGGTCCCTCAGGGGTTGGTTCTCTCCCCTCTTCTATTTAACATCTACATGAAGCCGCTGGGTGAGATCATCCGTGGCTTCGGGGTGAGATTCCATCAGTACGCAGATGACACCCAGCTGTACATCTCCACCCCGAACCAGATCAGTGATGCCCTCTCCCTGATGACCCAGTGTTTGGTTGTGGTACGGATTTGGATGAGCGGGAACATGCTTCGACTCAACCCGGCCAAGACTGAGTGGCTGTGCATACCGGCATCTCGGCCCAGTCAGGAATATCCACCTCTGGCCATAGGGGGAGCAGTGTTGCCCCCTGTGGAAGGGTGCGGAATCTGGGGGTCCTCCTGGATGTACGGCTCCGGTTGGAGGAGCAGGTAGGGGCCATTGCCAGGGGGGCCTTTGCCCAGCTCCGCCTTGTTCGTCAGCTATGCCCATTTCTGGACCGAGATGCCCTGCGCACAGTCACTCACGCCCTTGTCACCTCTAGACTCGACTACTGCAACGCTCTCTATTTAGGACTGCCCTTGCATACCATCCGGAGATTGCAGCTGGTGCAGAATGCGGCGCTGGTGGTGATGGGAGTTTCCCGATTCTCCCATGTTACCCCCCTCCTGCGCTGCCTGCATTGGTTGCCGGTTGCACTCCAGGTGAGATTCAAGGTTTTAGTTTTAACATACAAAGTCCTTCACGACATGGGTCCTCAATATTTAAGGGAGCGACTCCTGCCAATATCGAATGCCAACCGCCCTGTGCGAGCGCACAGGCAAGGACTCCTCGGGGTCCCGTCGGTGGGCCAATGCTGGCTGGCGGTCCCCCGGCGATGAGCCTATTCTGTCGCGGCCCCTGACCTCTGGAACCAACTTCCCCTGGGGCTACGCCTGGCCCCTGACCTCCACACCTTCCGCCATGATTTGAAGATCTGGTTGTTTGACCAATCCGGGCTGTGACCCTTTCTTGGGGGGATGGGTTTTTTAAACTTTTTAAGTATTGCAAATTTTGTTTTATTTTTGGGCTTGTGAATTCAGTTTAATCTTTTTTTAATTATTTATTGTTGTTTTTAGCTGTGAGCCGCCCCGAGTCTCCAGAGATGGGGCGGCATACAAGTCCAAAAATAAATAAATAAATAAATAAATAAATAAATAAATAAATAAATGTATATGTATACATACATACATACATACATACATACATATAAAAACATGTCAGAAACAGTCATATTAAAAGGTTTTACAAAAAAAAACAACCACACAAGAGTTTAGATCAACAAGTGAGCCACCTCAAGGTATCAATGACCCCACCCCAGGGGGGATGATATAGCCCGATTTTGAGGTACTTCTAGAAAATCAGTAGGGATCAAAATGGTCCCACTTAGGGGGGGAGGAGAATTTTTCATAAAATGGATGCCACGGCAGAGAATGGCCCCCTTGTGGGCCCAAGTGTTGTTCCTCTGACAGATAGGATGTATCTCATGCCGGATCAGGTGGGACATTCAAGCCATCACCAAAATTTCAGGCACCAAGACTGAAGTAGTTGTTCATAGATAAAATTGATTGGGAAAAGTCAGTAAGAATCATGGATGACTAAGTCCCTATACCGCTATGGCCATGATTGTGAACCTATGGCATGTGTGCTGGAAGTGGCATGAAGATCCACTTCTGCCGGCACATGAGAGGTTGCACGGAAGAGCCCCACTGTGCATGTGCCCGCGCCTGCCAGCCATCTGTCAGGTACCTGCCGTGCATGCGTGGGGGGGAGATGCGCACGCATGCGCAGAGGCATGCAGCATGTGGGGAGTTGCATGCGCATATGCAGAGATGTGCAGTGCGCACGCAGGAAGTCATGCATGCATTGCATCATGGGTGCAGGCACGCGAGCACGCACATGCACTTTTGGCATGCAACGTGGAAAAGATTAGCCATCACTGCGCTATGGCCTGCCGAATGTTGACAAGCCAGAAGTCTGCAGTCAATTGTCAGTTTCACTGGAACAATCCACCAAGTGGCAAAATATCTAGTCAATATGGTCAAACACCAGGAAAACAACGAAATATGCCATAAACCAGTGGTTCTTAACCTGGGTGATATTGCCCCCCAAGGGGCGATTTTGTTTTTCAGGGGGGCGATGGAATGAAAAGGGGCGACGTGGGGGCAAAGGAATGGAAGGGGGGCAATATGGGGGCGATGGAGCAAGATATAGTGGGAGAGAGGGAGAGAGAGAGAGAGATCTATATTGGTAGATAGGTAGGTAAACAAAAAGACAGACAGGTAGGTAGATAGGCAGGAAGGCAGGCCGGCAAACAGACAGACCTTTTGGGTGGATGGACAGGCGCCAGTTCAGGTGCGGTACAACAGTCAATGGGGTGAGCCTGCAGGGCCGGCGCCTCGAACGCCCCCCTGCCGCCTCTTAGCGTCCCCAAGGGGGTCAGCAGAGGGGTGCTAAGAGGTGACAGGGGGGCATTTGAGGTGCCGGCCGGCCCTGCAGGTTCACCCATTGACTAGCACTGCTCGGGCGCGCCCAATGCGAAGCAGTGGCATGTTACGTGCCGCCGCGGCCGCATTCGACACGCCGCCGCCCTGCTGCCTCTTAGCGCCCCTCTGATGGACCCTGTGGGGACGCTAAGAGGTGGCAGGGGGGCAGTTATGTTGGGAAAGGGGGGTGATGACAACTTCCTCAATGGCTCAAGGGGGCGATTCTTTCAAAAAGGTTAAGAACCACTGCCATAAACAACTGCAAAATATTTACAGAAAGGATTAAAAAGAAATATGATCAAGGTTAGGTTAGTAGAATATCAAAATGCAATAAGACCCCAATGTATTTTTTAAAATGTATCGAGTAGATGAATGCTGCATAAAATGCTGTTACACTGGGGAAACCATGACATTCCTAGCCTTGGAAGACAATAACCACAAAAGGAATATCCAAAAAGCAATTTAAGTGGAAACAACTAATTTCAAAAGGATTGGAATACAGAATTCCTTGGGCAATTAAAAAACAAAAAACAAGCAGTGAGATTTATGATATGATCTGTCCAGAGGGAAATTAACCATTATTTTTAACTTCCTTGATGACCATTAGTTTATTGCAGAAATGATGCATTGTTCTATACTATTATTTGTGTTGTGCATTAAACAATTGCTTCTTTTGTGTGTGACTGAAGATGGCAATGAAGGAAGTTCAAACAGTTCAAACAGTGTTCGATTATTATGTGACACACACTGTGCTGAAAGTACGCTAGGCAATAAAAGCCTAGAATTGTAGGTGCACAGTTGTTTTGCTGGAATTTTGCATAAATTATTCCATTTTTAATTCCACCTTTTAATTTGTAAAGTTCTATGTAGCTTATTGGAATTTGGCTGAAAACTGATTCCACAATCCTTAGCATCTACCATTACTACATACTGGAAATACGGTGTCTCACTTGGATTACAGTGTGGCTTTGGAATAGCAACTGCTACCCTGTTTCCCAGAAAATATGACCTACCCTGAAAGTAAGTCCTAGTTTGATTTTTACATGTGTGCCCAATATAAGCCCTACCCCCAAAATAAGCCCTAATTAAGATCCCATCGACTCCAGACTGCATGGGTAAAAATTAAGCTAGGGTGGGAAATGGGGAGTGGACTTACTACTTACCTCTGGACAGTTGTGGCCAGGCCTCACACACCCCAACACCTGCCTTGCCAGCCCATTTCTTCTGCAGTCGGCAAGACTTTCCTGAAGGCCTCTGTAGCTGATAACAAAGCTCCGGATTGATCCAGAGCTCTGTTATCAACTGCAGAGGCCTTCAGGAAAGCCTTGCCAGCTGCAGAAGAAGAAGTTCCTGAAGGCCTCTGACAGTGAAAAGGAGGCTGGGGGCGATGCACACAAGTGAGGTTAGTCAGAGAATGGCATCCCCCGAAAATAAGACCTGGTGCCTTTTTTGGTGCCAAAAAATATAAGACAGGATCTTATTTTCAGGGAAACACAGTAGTTTCTGCTATGGAACTATGATGGTTTGTCTCATTTTCCTTCCTTGATGTGCTACAGTTGAAAGACTACACACACTGTCTCCAATTTTTCCAATTGACAGAACAATAACAAACAGCACCCCAAGGTTGCAAACTAAGGTTTAAACTGTACACTTGGTTAGTTGTGCACCATTTATACTGTAATGCAAAATAACAATAACAATAACAATTATCATTATCTACTTGGAGAGGCACTGTCTGAATGCAAAGTGGTCTCTAGTTTTATTGGTTTTTCCAAGTGTTTGCAAGTAGATTAGTAAATGCTTACACTAGTCCTCATTTAACAACCACATTTGGGATTGGCAACTCAGTGGCTAAATGAAACAGTCACTAAATGAAACCACAAGTGTGCTTAGAATCTTACTTCAGTTTCCCTTTGCTTTGCAGACTTGTGACGGTTATAAAGGTGAGGATTCCTCACGAAGTGACTTTTTCATCAGGGTGGTTAGCTGTGAAAGGTTGCTAAATGAGAACTGCCTGCGTTGACTTTTATTAAACATGCAGCAATATTTTTTCACTGACTTCAATTAGAAGCGTTAACTGCTTTTTATCTGGGTTCAATTAAAGTGTTAAATTGGCAGGAGAACTATGGTATGTTATAATAAAATTTGCTGCCCCGTTGCCAATTCTTATCCTCCTCCTTTTTGGTTTGGGGCCAAAAGGTAGCATCCTCATTTGGAGTAGGCAGATTGAGTAAATAGCAAAGGAATAGATTAAACCCTCTGGGATTCACACACTTCATCCCTTCTGAAGGTCACAGTTAGCAGGAAACTAAATCCCCAAAAAGACAAGTGAGAAGAATGTGCCGAGGTTAGGACAGGTATGAGTTTTGGTTCTGATAGGGCAGTTAATCCCTTGTTCTACTTTATTGCATAAGTCAACAAAGAGACAAAAGGAGAACACTTTTGTCAAAGCTCACCAACTTTACATGTCTGCTGAGTAGCTCTTTAACAAGACTAGGGGGAGTGTCATGCCCTTGGTAGAGTTGGGACTCTGAGGGAGAGGAGGAACAGCCGACAGGGAAGTGTGGCTCCAGAGGTTGTGGAGGAGGCTGGGGAAGGGCAGAGGCCAGCTGGGCAGTCAGAGGAAGAACCAGGCCCATCTTCTCTGCATCCTAGGACATGCAGGGAGGAACGGAGAAGGAAACAACTTGGCTTATGAGAGAGGAAGCGGCCATGATCCCCCTCATTGGTTGCAGCTGGGAAGAATAGTATGTAAGAGAGATGGTTAAAACACAGCATTGTCAGAAGCAAAGTATGTTTTATTTTGGGCTGAAGTTTTTTTGGTTGGCATCCTTCCAACAGACTGTGCTTTGTTATCTCCTTGAAGTTTTTTTTTTTTTTTAATTACATTTATATGCCGCCCTTCTCCGAAGACTCAGGGCGGCTTACAATTTTTGGAGCACAACCCAATGTGCTCAGCAATAGCCTTCATTCCATTGTATATGCCTGCTTATTACTAAGTGGCATTTTTACAAGGTCAGCTAATTGCCCCCAACAATCTTGGGTCCTCAATTTACCTACCCCGAGAGGATGGAAGGCTGAGTCAACCTTGAGCCTGGTGGGATTCGAGCCTACAGTAATTGTAGACAGCTGGATCTTAAGAGCAGGCATTTAACAGCCTGAGCCACCAAAGCTCAAAGTTGGTAATTACTTATCCTGGTCCATTGTGGAAATTCCTTCACTGTAGTTTGATTTAGTTTTTTATTTCACCTCTATCTGCTCATTAAGTTTGGACTGTATTGCTTTCTTTTGAAGACTATTTTTGAGCAAGTTTTATCTCCACTAAGAATTATTGAACAGTGAGGCCAAGTTGGAGGCATTAAAGGACACTTATTTTTGGATTTTGTTACGTTTGTGTTACACTCTGGGTCATCACAGGAAGGAAGCGTGGTTTGACACTTATACAGATAGTCCTGGACTTGCAACAGTTCATTTTGTGATCGTTTAAACCAAGGGTCTTCAGACTTGGCAACTTTAAGACTTGTGGACTTCAACTCCCAGAATTCCTGAGCTAACATGACTGGAGGAGGAATTCTGGGACTTGAAGTCCACAAGTCTTAAAGCTGTCAAGTTTAGTTTAAAGTTACAATGGCACTGAAACCAGTGACTTATGACTGTTTTTCACAGTTACGACCTTTGCAGTGTCTCCATGATCATGTGATCAAAATTCAGATGCTGGGCAACTGGTTCATACTTATGACCATTGCTGTGTCCCAAGGTCACATTGTATTATCCTTTTGCAAACTTCTGGCAAGCCAAGTCAATGGGGGAAGCCATAAACTTAACAGTCAGGTTACTAATTTATCAACTGCAGTGATTCCCTTAACAATTGTGGCAGGAAAGGTTGTTAAATGGGGGGTGGGGGAAGAAGCTCACTTAACAAATGTCTCACCTAACAACACAAAAGTTGGGGTCAATTGTAAGTTGTAAGTCAAGGACTACCTATAATGTACCTTTCTGTTTTACTATGTCTGGTATAGCTGGAGAGAGAGAGAGTGTGGGTCCATTTTCCAATTCTCCAAATGCACCATTTAGTGGTGTTTTAAAGGTTTGTGTGTTCAGCAGCAGCCACAAAAGCTAATGTAATCCTAAATTGCATTAAGAGAGGGAGGCAATCGAGATCAAGGGAGGTACTAATACCACTCTATAAAGCCTTAGTAAGACCACACCTGGAGTACCCCATCCAGTTTTGGTCACCACCCTATAAAAAGATGTTGAGACTGTAGAAAAAGTGCAGAGAAGAGCAACCAGGATGATGAGGAGAATTGAGACTAAAACATATGAAGAACAGTTGCAGGAACTGGGCCTGGCTAGTCTAGTGGAGAGAAGGACCAGGGTGGACAGGATAGCATCTTCCAATATTTGAGGGGCTGCCACAGAGAGGAGGAGGGGGTCAAGCTGTTTTCCAAAGCACCCAAAGGCCAGACAAGGAATAATGGATGGAAACTGAACAAGGAGAGATTCAACCTGGAAATAAGGAGAAACTTTCTGACAGTGAGAACAATCAACCAATGGAACAGAAGTTGCCTTTGGAAATTGTGGGAGCGTCATCACTTGAGACTTTCAAGAAGAGATTGGACTCCCATCTGTCAGAAATGGTGTAGGGTCTCCTGCTTGGGCAGGGGGCTGGACTAGATGACCTACAAAATCCCTTCCAACTCTGATTATCTGTTATTTGTTTACTAAAACCATACTTCAAAATCAGCTTCTCCCCCAAAAATTCAGCGGGCAACAGGGCATACCGAATGAAACTGAGGTGCACCTCTCTTTCAAAATCCAACTTTCTCAAAAGTCAGGTCCTCGCTTTATTTGAAATTTATCTGATCATCTTTTTTGATGAGATGAATAGAATGTAAAGAAGTTTAGTGAAAATGACCAAAGAAACTCTAAAGAAGAATAGGATACATGATGTATGTGTATGTAAATATGTATATATGTAAAGTAATGTAAATAAATAAATATGGTAATTTAATAATAATACAATAAATAAGGATAGTAGATATATTTGTAGTAAATGAATCAATTGTCACTAATATGACATATGCAACTGCTGTAAAATGTGAGTTTTTAAAATTCCTTGAAATCTTGAAAGAATGCCACATAAAACAAGATATGTGAACAACTAACACCTGGTGTTGACACTCATTGGTCTCCCTTCGGAAGGTATGCTGAAATACTCAATACTTACATGACTTGTGGTGTCAGAGATCTGCTGTTCAATCAGTTGTACAATTTGCTTAAAAGTTGGCCTCTTCACAGGGTCAGCATCCCAGCAGCTCTTCATGATGTTAAAGCTACGGATACAGTTAGAATGAAGAAAATGGAAAACAATCGTAATTTTGAGAACATTTTTAAGAAACTTTTAGAAAATTCATAGGCATGCAGTTTGGTTCATTTTGCCCAAACCAACCATTAGTTTAATCAACAAAAGTGTAAAAATGCTTTCTTATAAAAATTCTGAAAAATGCAATGTGTGTCTAAGGTCCCAGCCTCCCATTTGTCATACAGCAGTAGATAAAGGATAATCGTTGTGCTTTTACATTATACTCCTTGGAAACTGAAAGACTTCTGCTATGGCGCTTGCTGGAATTGTATATGCATTTTTTTTATTCTCAATGTGAATGAATGCTGGTAACAGTCTGCAAGGATTCATATCTCCTTGAAGTAAACTGTGAGGAATTCTAGAAGAGCTGAACTTATTTTATTAAGTACTGAGATGGGCATTCCTTATTTTCCCTGGAATGCTCACATGATCATCCAATGCTGCAATCACATGGGCATTCCAGAAAATGCTGCCAAAGGAGAGAAAAAAATTAAACTGATTGACAAGCTTATTAATTTTATCTACATACTAAAATACGCATACGTACATAGACACACATGCTCTACTGGAAATAGATCCAACAATGATGTTTTAATTTATTCTTCAATTAACAGAAAAACAGAGTTGGAAGGTCTAGTCCAGGCAGGAAAATTCATTTTTGCTGATTTTCAGGAGAGTAACTATTGACACAGGGGAAAAAAAAAAACCCCAATCCTATTCAATGCAAAAAGGCGTTTTGTCACTAACCTATAATAAGACAATGTCTTATAATTGGAAAACCAATGATCAAGATCAATTACTAAATTGATGAATTGGCTATACACAATCAAAAGCCAGTGGCGTTTATTTATTTTTATTTATTTTATTTTTATTCATATTTATATGCCGCCCTTCTCCGGAGACTCAGGGCGGCTTACAATTTTTGGAGCACAACCCAATGTGCTCAGCAATAGCCTTCCTTCCATTGTTTATTCCTGCTTATTACTAGGGCTTTTTGGTCCCCCCAAGCGGCATTTTTACAAAGTCAGCTTATTGCCCCCAACGATCTTCAATTTACCTACCCCGGGAGGATGGAAGGCTGAGTCAACCTTGAGCCTGGTGGGATTCGAGCCTGCACTAATTGCAGGCAGCTGGAACTAAGTGCTAGGCGTTTAATAGCCTGCACTAAGGCTCTCAGACCATAGTGAATGATCTAACTTTTGGACACAAAATTTTGTTTAACTGGGATGATGATGGTTATTGTTATCCAGATCACGTAAGATTCGCATAAGGAATCAAATAACCACCATGTACCTTCCGTGCATATGAGATCATACCACAATGGGTTAATTTCAAAAGATTTGGAAGTATTGGACAATGCATGCAAGTGTGAATAAATGTGGGATATTAACTGAGCACGGCCTGCGGTCACAATGGAACGCAAAGAAAGTGCCATGGCTAATTGTAGCTCCGTTTCTTTTTCCCAGTATCATTATTCAAACTGAATTCTACAAATCTGGCCAATATATGAAAATGCGAGAAGAATCCTATGATTTAGTCTACTACTGAAACTTTTCGAGAAAAAAAAAACAGCGTAAAATAACATTAGTATTTCCATCAAAACTGGATAATCGGCGGTTTTAAATTTTAAATAAATTCAGACTCACATTTCTGGAGGTGCATATTCTGGACTAAACATTCTGTATCCTTCCTTGATGTTTTTATAGAACTTGGAATCCACAGGCATTCCGGGGTAGGGACTGCTTCCTGTTAAAGAAGATTCTATCTATTAGTATATGATTTTAATTACCGGTTTATTTGTATTTATTAACCAACCTGCTCTAGTGGACTCTATTTTAAATGGACTTCTGTTTTAAAAATGAGAGTGGTAAAATATCCAGGAAACAAAGAGCCTTGGTGGTGCAGGCTGTTAAACGCCTAGCACTTAATTCCAGCTGCTGGCAATTAGTGCAGGCTCAAATCCCACCAGGCTCAAGGTTGACTCAGCCTTCCATCCTCTCAGGGTAGGTAAATTGAGGACCCAAGATTGTTGGGGGCAATAAGCTGACTTTGTAAAAATGCCGCTTAGTAATAAGCAGGCATATACAATGGAATGAAGGCTATTGCTGAGCGCACTGGGTTGTGCTCCAAAAATTGTAAGCCACCCTGAGTCTTCGGAGAAGGGCGGCATATAAATACGAATTAAAAGCAGGTAGTTCTTGACTTATGGCCACAACTAGCCACATCTATTCATCTCCACCCTCTGCCTTTTATCCCTAGAGCTAGGGTGGGGCTTTGCTAGCAGTGGTGGCTCTTCCTTCCCAAGGATCAGCCCATGGATTTCCACTGCTCTCCTCTCCTCTGCCTTTTGCGCATCAGGCACTGGACCCAGCTGTTCCTCCTCTTCCTCATCAGCCACCTCCATGATGGATGGCCCAGGCTTTGCCTCTGTCTCTATCTCTGACAGCTCCATTTCCTCTTCCCCCAGGAGCTCTCAGGTTGCCTTGATGCTGGCCCAGGCCCCCACGCCTCCTCCTCTTGATTTGGCTGCTGGAGGGGCCAGCAGCCAACAGGCCACAACACTACCTGTATAAAGGACATATGTGATCACCAGGTGTATGTTACCTAAAGAGAAGAGTTCCCAAAGCAGAATTCCATACGACCAAACATCGCTCTCAAAGGTGTACACACATTCAAAGATACTCTCAGGGGCCATCCACTTCACAGGAAGCCGTGCCTGGGCAGAAAAAGGAAGAACATGTTACAAAAAAAATATCAATAAAAGATCTTATCCTACGCAAAGTGAAAATCAACAGTTATTTGATAGAGCTTTCAACAGATTAAACATTTAATCGAATGCCTCAGTTAGCTTTCAGTACATTAATTGTTAATTAATCTTGTTGTTATGAATTTGCATGTAATCAAATATATCATAAAAACAGTCCCTTGTTGCCGGAAGGAACACTACAAGAATGCTAAAGATTAAACTTTTTTGTGGTTGTTCCCCTTCAACAATTAAAGAGACCAAGTGCCCCTGATAACTTGTACTTGTTTTCCTTCGAGGAAGAGTATCAGCAATGGGTAGAGCAGATTGAAACCATCTGTTGCCATACAAGAAATGGAAATTACTGTTTCTCTTTTACCCTCCCTTTCAGAAATGAGCACATATGATCCTGGACAGAAGGGCCAGTAAATTAGTAAATTAAGGATAGTGTCAAAACAGTATAAATACTGTTAAACATGCTGTTAACGTCAAGCCCAGTAAATTAAAAATTAGCTTCTTGGCTTGTCAGCTGAAGCTTTTATTGATGAATAATGAAAGTCATTTAATAATTATGCAGTAATTTGATTCCTATCAGAGAAGAAAGTACAATAGAGATGGGCACTGATTGTCCATATAATATTAAACAATCCCACCAAGATACTGAAGGAAATGTTACTTTAAAGGTTTTATGAAACTTCAATCTGTCTGTTAGAAGTGACTAACAATCTGCTTTTCAGGAATGAATGAGTGAATGAAATGAATGAATGAATTCCTTTCCTGGCTGCTCTTGTAAATGATTTCCTTTGAGATGGACAATGTGATTACCATCTCATCTCACCCGGATTCAATTTAATTGCAGTTGTATCTGAGCTCCAATTCCCAATTGTGTGGCCTTGTATACATTGGATTTAATTTGCCACAATTTTTCACTTGAACTGACCAAAGACCTTGAGGACAACAATTTTCCTGTGTCCTATGGTTATTGTTTTCATGAATCCCATATATTCTGTATCTTTGTTAATTTAAAATTCATGTCTTCATCCATTTGCAATTCCTTTCAAGTCAAAATCGTGTAAACTCAGCTTTAAATTATTACCCAAGGAACCATGTAACCAGTTTTAAGTAATCCAGCAAAAGTTGGACCTTGGATAGAAATTCCTTTGACTACATTAAAAAAAACCACCTGGAATTTGGATTTGTCCAATATATAGGCCCATGGGTTTATGTTTTTAATCGCTACTATACAATTCATATTCTTTGTTACAATTTCTATAGCAAAGTATTATTGTTGTTGGCTTTGTTACTTAAATAAGACTCATTATACATTTCATCCAATGATAACCATTAAATGGCACAAGAATCATTCATTTATTTTGAAGTTTAGGAAAGTAATCTGCATTACTATTTTGATTAATTGTATGAAGTAAAACTTTTAAATTAGAGTGGTAAATTCTATATCAGGAATGAATGGAATCATTCTACTGTATAGTGCAACATTAATGCAATATCCAGGGTTTTCAATTCAATGTATAGAATGTGAAGGATGTGTGTTTGTGTTTATTTTCATAGACATAATGTACACTTAAGGTGGTATTTAATTTCGTTGTATGTGGTGCAATGACCTTAAAATAAAATAAACTAGAATTATTGATAAAAGCCAAATGAAATGCTGACTCCTGTCACTTTAGAGCAAGATCAGTATTTCCTTAGCATGTGCTTTAGATTAGCCAAGATACAATAAAGGAACATCTTCTACCTTCTTGGGTCCAATTACAAATAGCCATTTTTCTAAATCATTCTGACCACAGAACAGGCAACTCGAGATAGTAAAAGCTCTTAATCCAGGCAAATGGAATGCAATTTACCTGTTGCCCACCTGCAAGCTGCTATCCTGCAATTTAGAACAACCAAGTTGCGGATAATTAGCCAGAAGCTAGAAATGATATCTGATCTCACTTTTCATTTGGTCAAGCATACACTGTCCCTATTAAGGGGCTTCCAGACCCGAGTTTGCTTGCTTGTGTAATAATATTTGTTAGCTCCGTGAAATGCCTATGTCCCACTCTGAATTTAACAGGAAAAGCAGTAAAAAAAATCTGTGCTAAAAGGAAGAAACATATGCTTTTGTGTTCCGACCTCAGATGAACTGAATCTTCATTATCACAGACTGCTTCAACTACATAAGCACCAATCTCAGGAACTGTAGATTACTATCTTGATGCACTGCTGCCACCAAACCAAACAGTGGTTTCGTTAAAAAGTTCAAAGAAGAGATGAAGAAGTTTATATTAGGGAAACCATTTGAGAAGAAACTTCTATTAGGGAAACAATTTGCAGCGAGCTAATGAAAGGCAGGAGGAATCATACCTTTTGTTTGGAAAACCAGCCAAATCAGGGGGTTCCCTCTCCAAACTTTCTATCTAGAGAGAAGAATCACTTACTAGAGCTAGTTGCTGGGATTTATGGTCCATAAACTAAAATTTGATGCTACCGAGAGAGACATAGCTTGGATCAAACCTACTTACATTTCCTTTGACCACATAATTTGAGTCATTCCTGATGTCTCTCGCAAGGCCGAAGTCACAGATTTTTGTTATCCGTCCATGAGTAAGTAATATATTCCTTGCTGCCAGGTCTCTGTGAATGCACTGAAGGAATACATTTGCAGAATGTACATGTGAGGCAAGTAATTAGGACTGCAGAAAAAACAATTGATTCCAACCTGCCTTCCCCATTGAGAACCTGTATACTGCACGAGTCAAAAAGAGAGCTGTGAAAATACTTACAGACCCCTCACATCCTGGACATAAACTGTTTCAACTCCTACCCTCAAAACCACGCTATAGAGCACTGCACACCAGAACAACTAGACACAAGGACAGTTTTTTCCCAAATGCCATCACTCTGCTAAACAAATAATTCCCTCAACACTGTCCAACTATTTACAAAGTCTGCACTACTATTACTATTAATCTTCTCATCACTCCTTATCACTCATCCCCTCCCACTTGGGACTATATGACTGTAACTTTGTTGCTTGTATCCTAATGATTTACATTCACTGTTTCCTAGTATGATTTGATTATTTATTATACCCTATGACTATTAAGTGTTATACCTTATGATTCTTGACGAATGTATCTTTTCTTTTATGTACACTGAGAGCATTTGTACCAAGACAAATTCCTTGTGTGTCCAATTACACTTGGCCAATAAAGAATTCTATTCTATTCTATTCTATTCTATTCTATTCCAAAATAATAATCAGGACCGCAATTACTATATACAGAATATGATGGGAGTTTCAATAATTCATAGCAGAACTCAGGTTTTTGAAGATAAGAGTATAAGAATGTAAGAAAATGCAAAGCAGTTACATGTTGTCACTATATATATACAAGACGATCCTATATTAACACAAAAAATATACATTTCAACCTTGTACAAATATCCGTTCACAGGTCATATCATTAAGATCACAATTGGTTATTTCCTGATAGCTCAAAACATGCTTCAGAAGAATGTTCTGTGGAAACCAATGGCCAATGCTTCTATGTAAACTTCAGTTCGAATGCGTTTGTTCACTATTTCTAAATTAAAGTATAATCTTATGGCTTCCGGGACAGAATCTGTGGGCCACAATATTGGTGGTTTCTTCTTTCTGAGTCTGGAGAGAGGATTTTGATCTTAAGAGGAGTTGCATCTTCTTTTCACACCAACCCACAAGGCTGCATCTTGTTTAGATTTGGGCATTCTCATTTCAGAAACCAACAAGAGGGTTATCACAGATGTCAGAGGAGGAGGAATAGAAGAAGTCCTTCTCCAGGCGCCAATCCAAAAGACTATTGATATCGACAATATTATCTCATTTATTTCCAGTAACACAAGGGTCCTCAAAGCAAAACATTGTACATTTGAGGCCAAGCGTGCAAAGTAATATTTTTTTTGAAGTTATATAACAGGGCACTGAAGAACTTGCATATTTCTTACCTATCTGCAATTGGAGATGCCTTGCCAAAAATTGGTGCTAGACACTGCCTATCTGATATACAGGCAAAGACTGAAAAAAATGGGACCAGAGTTCCTAATGATTCTACAAGATAATACAAGATTCTACAAGATTACACTTCTCTAAAGGTTTATTAACAATGAAAGTACAGAGAACAGAGAACACAGTGATTCTTATATGAAAGGGAGGAAGTATGATAATCTAATATCATTCCATACATATATAATATTAAAAAAAATAAATTTTCTTGAGTCTCTACTTACATTTTTAGAGGAAAGAAAGCTCATCCCCTTTGCTACCTGGTAAGAAAAACTTAACAGATCTTCAACATCCAGAGCTAGTTCATCATCTTCTAAAATGGCAACGGTGACATCCTGATTAGCCAATGACCCTAAGCAGAACATGTGGGAACAATAAGTGGGAGAAATGATGTGACTTGGAAACAGAGCAGACATTTTATGAACAGAGCATGGCACCAAGGTCCTACAATTCTATTTATTTGATGCTATTTAATGTTATTTAGCTTCTTTTAAAAAAAAGAATATAAATTCCCCCGTCAACTAACACTGTAAAATTGTTTAACCTAAATTTTATTTTAACCGGCCATGTGTAAACAAATATCATCAATTTCAGAACAAAAGTTCCCACCCATTTTTTCCAAATTACCTAGTCTTTTAGTGGTTTTGGCGTGGACGACTTGAGAAACTCCTGGTTTCATGTCCATGTACTCATTGGTGGCATCACTGTGTGGAAAGCAGAGGAAATTTGAGACTAATTCATACATGGCGTTCAAATAAAGAGCACCTTTTACAAGAACAAAGGAAGCATGCAAAATCTTCAATTGCTAAAAAAAAACCACCTTTCTTGAAAAGAAACCGAAATCTATTATTAAGCTGATGAAAGGTGAAGATACCTGGCTATGGGACCAAAGATACCACTGTGAGAGCTATATTTGAATTCTGACATTTTATGGGAAAGGCTCTTAGAATTAATCATGAAAAGACAGTTTAAATAAGAAGTTGTTTGGGCTGAAGAAGGTTAATCTTCTTTTTACGGAACCAAAAATCTTTCCCCTTTTCCAAAAGCTATCTTATTGTAGGAAATTCCCTTTATTAATTGATGGACCTCCTGAGAAATGACTTATCACTGATTTTGTTTGAATAACACAGATTAAATAATAAAGCAGCAGATCGTAATGTTAAGAGGTCTTTTTGTATGCAGATAATTTCTTGTTAGAAGGAATAGTTTAGCTTGACCTGATAAGTTTTTAAACTGATTATTTAAACCTGAAAGAATTTCTACTTTGGGTAAAAATCATTTAAAAATTAAAAGGTTCGGACCTCTATTAGCATCTGACCTTAGTGATCTCTATCTTTTCTAACTGGCTGTCAGATCCAAGCCAACTTTGGCTAGCTCAAAAAACTATGAAGAAATGAATTTCTTTGTTTATCTAAAGGACACAGAAATAATGGTTAAATAAGAATTAAGAAAGGGGATTCTGCAAGGTGATAAGGGGTAGTATAAATGTATTAGAAGTTATAAACTATTTAGAAAATAGGGAAAGGTAGATTATTAAAATGAAAGATTGGAACTGGTTTTTTTTATTGTTATTGGACTGTTTGCTTTTTGTTAAACTATATATGGATATAAATGGAATAAATGTGAAAAAAGAAAAATTATGATAAGTTTATTATCTATGTATAGAATTATGATAAGCTTAATGTATGTATAGAATATAGCTAAAATGAATTATGAGGATTGCTGCAAGGAGATTAATATCAGTGTTTATGACTAATTGAATAGATTGTTCTTTTTGAAATTATAAATAATTTCTATGTAATAGAATCTGATCTAAAAGGTATATATGTTATGTAGTTGTTAGGGGATTATTATTATTATTTTTAGGTAATAATTAAAAGTTAAATGCATATTGGGATTTAAAGAGGGAGTTAATGAAAGAATATATAAGTTATAGGGGTGGCACACACAAATTAGTAATTGTGGGGGGAAATCTCTTTGAAATATTTGAATTGAATTAGAATTTGTGAAATGGTAAAATAAGAATATGCGATGAAACTGCAAACCTGACAGATAAAAGTATAATAGTATAATGAATATGAAGGTATGAGATATGAAACTAAATGTGAAAGATGAGTATGTAATTATAGTCGTGTTTGTATGGGAGTGTGAAAACATGAAATCAAGCTGTTCACTAAAAGAGATGTTTTTAAAATGTGAAAAATGAAATAAAATTTTATTAAGAAATGAATTTCTTTAGCACATTGATAGGAGACCACATAATAGTAACTATAGTCGTTGTGGGCCTGAATAATTTGGATAATTAATGGAACAATATTTGTGACCCAATGGGTAAGTTGGAAGAGATGTCCAAAGGAAATGAGCTGGACTGTGATTCCTAAATAAATTTGTAAGTCTCAAACTAAGTGGATTTGTCACAACAATCCACCTTAACAAGCTGCTTTGTTTTTACCAATACAAGTTGCTTTGTTTTAATACAAGGCACCTCGCCATTTCCAAAACACCACCGCTGATCTTCCTCGAACAATCATTTCATTTTGCCAACTGGGCTCTCTACACCCAGAAGTTCTTGTTCTCAAGCAAAGCACCAAGGCTTCTTGTCCACTTAGAAGGGATCTGTAGGGCAGCGGCCCCAACCTCTTGGGCACCAGAGACCGGTTCCATGGAGAGAGGTTTTTCCACGGACTGGAGGTGGAATGGTTTCGTGTGCTGCCTGCATCCCACGGATGGACCTATGTTTGTTGGCGCGGCCCAGTTTCTGGTATAGCGCAGCCCAGTGCCAGTCCACGGACCAAGGGTGGGGACCCCTGTTGCAGCAAATGGCCAGACTGAGCCCAAGGGAGGAGGGGTCAAATGCATCATCAGTCATGAGTCTCTTTGCACCCACAAAAGATGTTACATCCAGCCCACTTTGAATTCCTGTGACTCTTACCTACCACCAATTTGCTTTGGCCATTAGTAGCTCAGATTCTTGTAGAGAACTTAAGCTTGCAATACATCTTTATACCCATTTGAACTGCCTGCATTTCCTGATTTCCCTGGCATTTGACAGAGTCACTGCTTCCTAGAATCAGCCTGAAAAAGTGCTTCCCTGGAATTCCTAAGGATGCTAAATGTCCTTAGAAGCCCTATGTATTGTTATTAAACTCGGATTGCTGTGCCCATTGTGTTTAAGATATAAATACTCCCTCTCTGGATTACAAATATCTTAATCAGTAGTTGGTATTAAAAACTGATGCTTTCTTAGAAAGCTAACTTTCTGCTCCAGAGCTTCTGTTTGTCTTATAATGCAGACATATCAGAAAACCAACTCCATAGGTTACAGCAGGAGTGGGCAACTATGACCCTGCTTATGTCCTGTGGACTTCAACTCCCAGAATTCCTGAGAAAGCATCCCTGAGTTACTATTACAAGTGCACCTGTATTTTACCTTCCTTCTTTCTTATATCGCATCCCACTGAGTCAGGGAGGAGTCAATTTGTCTTAATTCTACCTATTTTCTCTCAACTTAAGGAACGCTTCTGCACACGTTGTCTCTATAAAATTCTGAATATTCCCTTCACAGCCATCTCTGTGGCTCTCTATGACTTGGCAAAGTGATAATTATAAACCCCCAACATTTTGTTTGATCCCAAATCACAATACACAAGTTTCCGAAGCTGTGTGATACAATTTTGTCATGACAAAATAAAAGACAAAAACTGGTGTTGTAGGTTTCCATTCAAGCTTAACACATCAAAGTTACTCAAAAATACATTCCCTGGTGTGACCCACTCTTAACTCCAGCTATTCAGACAAAACCATTATATAAATATCTTGACCTACTGCCATTAGCTGGGCATTGTGGCTCTCTACCATTCTACAGTACCTCTCTTTTTGAAATATATAGCAGGTAGACAATGAAATGATGCTCGGCCCCAGATGAATGTGCAGAAAACGTTAACTATAACATCAGAAGAATAATTGAAACTCCCTTTTAAATAGAAGACTAAGCACTAAAGATTTGCACTGTTAATCCAGAATTTGCATCCTTGCACAGAAATCAGCTTCTTGGATGGATATGGACCCAAACTATTTAAAAAGCTTACATGAAAGACACAGAGTATATACCGTACTGGACACAATTCTGAAGAATGGTGAATTTATAAATACTGTAAAAAGAATCAACACCCCCCACAGGTGCCTGTACAGCTCTTGTAAAACAGGCACAAATTTCTAAAAGCCAAAAAGCATAAAAAATGCACTATGATTTCCTGGGGATAACTGCCAATTCTGGCAACATAGCCTTACTACATGTGTTCTTTCTGATAGAGGATGTTCTTGTAAACAGCAGTTTCTTCAGGCCTCTGACAAATGAAGGAATCTCGTTTCCTTCTTAGGAAATTCAAAAGGTCGCCATAACAGCAATATTCAGTGATGACCAGAGTAGGACCTGCAGATGTAAAGGAAGTGTGAAGAGTGGGTGAATTCTGCAGTCTGTCTGAGACTTTACAAAAAAAAATTCTTTAAAAAGATTATTTGTCTACAAAA
This sequence comes from Naja naja, assembly GCA_009733165.1. Lineage (NCBI taxonomy): Eukaryota > Metazoa > Chordata > Lepidosauria > Squamata > Elapidae > Naja > Naja naja. The sequence goes on from CM019151.1 coordinate 68,278,897, forward strand.
ATGGGCCTTTTCAAAGCCGCACTATAGATTAGTGTTTTGGCTTGAAAAGTCAGAGCAGAATTACATCAGCAACATCTTCATTCAGAAGTTGGGTTTTCATCCCGATTAGAATGCTGTCGTTTCCAATTAATTATCCCCGCACATCAATAGGACTGCAGTGCAGAAGCACACATATGCACGCACACTAAGTAAATCCTGTGTTAATGGCACAAACCAGATACATCTGCTTCATTTTAAAGACTCCTTCCTGAAGGAACATCTCCGTTCCAAATACAAGCTTTTAACACTTATTCCTTTGATTTACCCCATTTATTATTCATATAGTAATGTTAGAAACAACATTAAATATTATAGTTCTCGGTGTAATAGAGAAAAAAAGGACACATTTGGACAGAACAGCTATTAAGACTGAAAGCCAGATGCTTATGACTTTTAGGAAACATATTAAAAGATCAAAACATGGTAGAATCAGTTTGTTTGTAGTACAAAATATTTTTATATCAAAAATGCTGTTCCAAATGCCTGGCCGCTAATTTAAAAAATGAAATATATAATAATATTTTCTGGAATTTTGATTGTTGAATGCTGGGCTGATATGAGTAGATCATAATAATTCTCTTAACTATCCTAAAGCATATTTTGGCAACTAGCCTTCTAGAGCAGTGGTCGCTAACCAGTGAGCCAGGGACCACTGGTGGTCCATGAGAAAATTTTGGTGGTCTGCAGAGAAATGTAACTCCCAAAGCACCCCCCAAAGCAATTAATCCAGGCTGTGAGGGAACACAAGGCTGGGCTGCCCACATGGACCGCGAGAACACAAGGCTTGCGTTGCTTGCATTGTGAACAACACGATGTAGTGAGGGGAGGGGAGAAAGGGTGGAGGGGGGGAACTTGCCCCACTCGCCCCACATGCCTGGCCTGGCCACCGGGCTGCTTCTTTCTTCTTCTTCTTTCGGCTGCACGCAAGGAAAGCAGCAAAAGTCTTTCTTTCTCTCCCCCAAACTCCACCAGAAACGAGTCTTTGGGACCCTGCAAGGCATCCTGCTCCAAGAGGCTGTGCTGGCGCAACAAGTCTCACAAAGTCTCACTTCTGGCGGAGTTTGGGGGAGAGAAAGAAAGACTTGAGCTGCTTCTGCTGCTTTCCTTGCATGAAGCCAAAAGTCTCTCTCTCTCCCCCTGAGAACGGAGCTGGAGACGGTATCCTGTGATCCCAAATAAAGAATGATCAATCGGTAGGAAAATGGGGTGGGGAATTTTCCTGCAGACTTTTTTTGGGATTTTCCCAGGGTCCCTGGTCCACAGGATTTAAAATTATGAGTTTGGTGGTCCCTGAGGTCCAAAAGGTTGGCAATCCCTGTTCTAGAGGGGTTTGTCAAAGTAAAATTACTACTTGTTTATGTTGAGCTGGATATCATAAAAAGAACCTTTAACCACTGGCTGGTGCAGAAAGACAGAGTTAAAAGACATGGATAAAGCCTTATATGTACTATATAATACAGTAGATAATCAAAGTAGGCAGTTTGAAGGCTCCTGATTGGTATTTTGGTAAGTCAAATGGATTCACTCTGACAATACTCCTTTTTTTTCTCCACCCACAAAAGATAAGACTGCATTGTATGTTTATTGAGACCCTTTGGACTGTTCTCCCACAGTTTGCTTCAATTAGTATTTGAAACATTTGTGTTACCTGAACTTTTAGATTATGCCCATTCTGTCTTTATGACACTTCCCAGTCTTGGAGTAGAATAATCATCAGTACAGTATGCCAACTGGGTTCAAAATGAAAGGATTATTTATGCTGAGATGCACAGACATTATGAATTCCTCGAGGTGCCACAGCAATGAGCCCCAGAAGAAATGAAAACAGGTTTCCGTCATTGCTTGGCCTCAAATATACACAGCCAGGCCCTTATTCTTAGAAACTCTGAAATGTGAATAGCTATCCTTCCTTGTCTTCTGACCGCACTCAGCAAACACTTGTCAGAATCCTACCTCCAACAGTACAGGCTCCAAGTAAGTTCACAATATTGATGTGATTGCCAAGGTAACTCAGCACCTTCAGTTCTGACATCAGAGCTTCCTTTTCGGTGAAATGAGCACTGGCTAGAAAAAGAAAAGATGGAACTCAGCAAATGGAAGTGAATCAAAAAGGAAGGAGGAAGAAGGAATACTAGATATGTTTCCCTTTTGAGTTTGCGGTATAAAAAACAGTAAAGGTGCGATAAAAACCAACCCTATTGGGAAGTATTCCAATATCCAAGGATCCTCAAGAATGAGTCTGGTCCCATATTGCCTGATAGCCGCCAAAACTCCTACCTATACAGGTAGTCCTCGACTTACAACGGTCCATTTAGCGATCGTTCAAAGTTACAATGCCCCTGAAAAATGTGACTCACAACTGTTTTTCACACTTACAATTGTTGCAGCGTCCCTATGGTCACGTGATCAAAATTCAGATGTGTTAAGAGTTTGCGGCAGAAATTCAAGTCCAAAAAACACACAGATTCAGCAGGATCGTTAACTTTTTATAAACATAATAACATCAGTAAAGTTTACAATACCATTTGCAGATTCTTTCAACATAACATAAGCAAAAACACAAGCAGCAGCAGCAGCTCAGAGCAGATGTCAGTCTCGGCAAGCAAGCAAGTCTAGTTTCAGTTTCAATTCTCAGCAAAGCACACAGAGCCCAACCACACCCAGGCTGTCAGCTCCCATTGGCTGGTGTGTTGCCATGCTTTCTCACTTGGCTGACTTTGTTAACCACGTCTCTGCCAGTTAATGAATACACTCTGACTAGATGCTTGGCAAGTGGTTCATATTTATGTAGACTGCAGTGTCCTGGGGTCATGCGATCTGCTTTTGTGACCTTCTGACAAGCGAAATGAAGATTCCCTTAACAACCCTGTTACTAGCTGAACAAAAAGCAATGATTTGCTTAACAACTGGTGGCAAGAAAGGTCGTAAAATGGAGCAAATCTCACTTAACCAATGTTTCCCTTAGCAACATAAATTTTGGGCTCCATTGTGCTTGTAACCTGAGGACTACCTGTTATGATGTTAGCTTTTTTTTTTTTAAAGGCTCAAGATCCAGATGGATCTTGACAGATTAGAACACTGGGCCGTATCTAACAAGATGAAATTCAATGTAGAGAAAAGTTAAGTCCTACACTTAGGCAAGAAGAACCAAAAGTTCACATATAGACTGGGTGAAACCAGGCTCAATACCAGTAACTGTGAGAGGGATCTTGGAGTCTTAGTGGACAACCAGCTAAATATGAGCCAGCAGTGTGCAGCAGCAGCCAAAAAAAGCTAATGCAATCCTAAGTTGCATTAACAGAGGGATACAATCAAGATCAAGTGAGGTACTAATACCACTCTATAAAGCCTTAGTAAGACCACACCTAGAGTACTGCATCCAGTTTTGGTCACCACATTACAAAAAAGATGTTGAGACTCTAGAAAAAGTGCAGACAAGAGCAACCAGGATGATTAGGGGACTGGAGACTAAAACATACAATGAACAGTTACAGGAACTGGGCATGGCTAGTCTAGTAAAGAGAAGGACCAGGGGAGACAGGATAGCAGTCTTCCAATATTTGAGGGGCTGCCACAGAGAGGAGGAAAGGATCAAGCTGTTTTCCAATGCACCCAAAGGCCAGAGAAGGAATAATGGATGGAAACTGATCAAGGAGAGATTCAACCTGAAAATAAGAAGAAACTTTCTAACAGTGAGAACAATCAACCAATGGAACAGAAGTTGCTCTCGGAAGTTGTGGGAGCATCATCACTTGAGACTTTCAAGAAGAAATTGGGACTCCCATCTGTCAGAAATGGTGTAAGGTCTCCCACTTGGGCAGGGGGTTAGACTAAATGACCTGTAAGGTCCCTTCCAACTCTGATTATCTGATATCTGAAATAATAATTTAAATAAATGATTGGGAAGCTAGGTTAATATGTGTAATATACATAATATACATGAGCAAATAGAGGCCAGGAACGTTCTTGAAAAATAAAATGGAGGGTCTAGCAGTATTTCATGGATCTTCTGGTATGAAGGTGGGTGGAGGGAAAGCAATCAATTACAACCATCACAGTGAGTATTTTGTGAATGGCTCTAAGATCCCTGTTGTGCCTGCCCTTTGGAACAACAAACCCCTGCAGATTTGTTTGGCCCTGGCCTCGCAGCTGTTTCCTATGTCTTCAAAGGACATGAAGCCTGTAGGTTGGATGAGCCCATCGCTGTGATCTTTGTTGACATGATGGTGATGGGTCCAGGTTTTTATTACACTTGAGTGCCATTATGTGCCCTTATGCATTATTAATGGGCCAGTGCGGTTTATTGTTATTATTTTCGTCCTGTTGATTTGAATCCTTATGTTCTCTGTCCAGAGTTCCAACTGCAAGTTGGGTGGTTATGTAATGTAATAAATATGTATATATCAAGCTCTTAAAAGAGCCATAAATGCCAGTAGGGATTCCTGGTGCATTAGATCAGATTCTTTCCTTGCATGATACAAATGGTCTGTGGGAATGTCCTTAAGAGAGAGAGAGAGAGAGGAAGAGGAAGAGTTGCAGCCACGGGATGATGGTTAGGTAAGAGATCTCTCAGCCCACAAAGGGAATAGGGACATGCAAACATCTCAGGAGGAAACCTCCCTATTTCTCTGGAAAGTAAAGGCAAGGGGGAGGCAAATGTCCTTTGAGACTTGCAAGATTGATGTCTGCTTTTCAAGTCAGTTCAGACAAGAAATCCAAGTACTAACACTACCTTTATTATTGTAAAATTACAGTAACAGAATCTTGCAGCTTCCTCTTACAGAGGCTCAAAAACACTGCAGACTGGCCTTGATTTATGTGCCTTGAGAGGCATCACAACATCAAAAAGCAACTTCACTTTGATATGTTAACACGTGTTATTTACTGGTTTTGAAAATGTCTCACTATTTATTTTGATTTTGAAGCTCTTAAGGGACAAATCCAATTCACTCCAATTGTCCTCCAAAATAAGGCAAGGTTACTAGGGTATATTGACCTTTCTGAGGGAACAACTTGGTTGTACAAATTCTTCTCCAAAGAAGGTCTCCTGCTCCAATTTTGTAATTTTACAGAAAATTAATAAAGACAATCGTGACACTCAAGGTAAGCTTCACAGTTGTTTTTAAAGAAATCTGAGTTTCAAATGGTTTAAGAACTGAACAGCTGAAAAAGCTTCTTGGATGAGAAATAAGAAGTGAAACATCTTCAAAGAAAAACCAGAAAGTCCAGTTGCCTCTTGAAAAAGCACCTTTGTATTTCAAGAACAGTTGATATTTTACAGTATCAACTGTTGAGGGATGATGGTGACTTTACTGTTTTCCCTTCCACAGGAAATGGAACGTGAAAACATTCTGATTATCTCTTTCCTCCTCATAAAAATAAAAAGAACATTAAGAGGTTTTAATTAAGTTTCATTATTCTCTTTGCTTCTTCACCGAAGCTTAAACACTTTACATTCAGACTACCCAGTTTTGGCTCACTCAATGCTTTCAGTTTGGTTACCTGTGTCCAGGCATGGCCACATTTCATAGTACCCCACAATTTAGGGAACGAAACAGGTTTTATTTTATTTTATTTTATTCTATTAATTAGGACCTACAGTTTCACAGCTTTACCTGGCAAGAAAGAAATTCCCTGTCCAAAAACAGGCTAGCTATTTCCCCAGGGAACTCTATTTCTGAACTCCTGTCCAGGATGAGAACGTTTAGAGAAGCAACCTTCTTCCAGTATGGCCTATCTCTGGCCCACTTTTATTTTGCTCTCCTGATTTCCTATTTTTCTGGGGCAACCATAACCTGGATGACTGAGAATCTCCATAGACATAACTCTCATGTTGATATCTGACTCAGCTTCTGATAATATGTGCTAATGTCTGCATCTGGTTCAAATGGCAAATCCCTCTAAGAACACAGGGTTATGTGAAGCTTTGGAGGCCCAAGGGAAGAGATTTTAAAAATTAAAACAAAGGAATTCCAAGGAACTTACATTTGAGCATTTTCACTGCCACTCTCGTTGTCCCATCAGGTTTGAAGAGACCATAGGCAGTAGCTTCAACGACTTTCCCAAAAGCTCCAGCTCCTAGAATCTTGCCTAAAAGTGTCCCAAAACATGGGAAAGGTCAGCACAAAACTTCCTCCAAACAAATTGTCAATAAAGTTAACCATGTATAAAATTGGGTGATCTGAAAGCAATCAGAAAGCTCTCTGGATTTCAAAGCAAATTATAAAGACAGAGTCCCACCATATCTGTACTAGAAAAGGGCAAGAAACCACTAGATAGCAGGAAGAACTGTTTTTGACAGCTCAGAATCAGTATGCCTATCCTCTCTCCTCATTTCTTCATTAGCAGGATCATGGTGGCTAGTAGTAGTCTCTAGGGGCATCCTCCACCCCAGACTTCTAAGGGTTATTGTTTCTGACTTGCAAGCAGCAATGGAAAAGGAGAAAGCAGGAGTAGTAGCTATGTTTTCCCTTCTGCTACTATTCCTATTAGCATAAACTTTATTAATACTATTGTTATTGTTATAATGATCGGGAAACAGAAAGATTCCAAATACAGGATGCAAAAACTCTTCTTTGTGTTGCTATTGAGTGGTCATACTGGTATTCACAACTCAAGATATATATATGCAATCCTAGCACAACAGATTAGGCAACTTACACAAAGGCATCCAGAAATCATCCAGGTGTTTGTGCTGCTTTCACTATATTTCTCCATTCATGTGCCTTACTTTGATAGTTAGTACCTAAAGCAAGGGTTGTCCAACCTTGGCAACTTTAAGACTTGTGGACTTCAACTCCCAGGATTCCCCAGCCAGCCATGGATACATGGACGGTGCCCAGAATATTTATAGGGCCATATTTAACTTATTCCATAAGGGTGGGGGAAGAAGGATAGCAAATTTAGAGCAATCTTCCTCTAAATCCTTTATTTCTCACGAAACGTTTCATCTGCTTGAATCTAGGACCTTGCAAGAAGTATAAACAAGCTGTCTACGATTCATTAAAAAGCTGTGTCTCTTTCCAGGATCGCAGAGCTACATTGAGAGGCCTCCATTCAATAGCTACATGACTCTGGAAAAAAAAAGACCCCTTATTGTAATAGAATTATCTCTTACAAGCAACTGTGATAGGGGCAGGAATACCCACAAGACTCCAGTGCTTCCATCAAAATTACAGTATTGCTCTAACACCTCTGCTGATTTCATACGTGCATATAACACTCAAGGTACATCTACAGAAAGACAGGAGCTGGCATTGTGTTGGCCCAATGGTGCCCTTCATCCTACCCTCTATAACTGTCTGGTTTGGTTCTGCAACCCAACAAGACAGACACAGACTTCGGAGAGTAATTAGGACTGCAGAAAAAACAATTGCTACCAACCTGCCTTCCATTGAGGACCTGTATACTGTATTAGTCAAAACGAGGGCTGTGAAAATATTTACCCTCCCTTTCAACTCCCATTCAACTCAACTCACAAATGATGCTATAGAGCACTGCACACCAGAACAACAAGACACAAGGACAGTTTCCCCCTGAAAGCCATCACTCTGCTAAACAAATAATTCCCACCACACTGTCAAACTATTTACTAAGTCTGCATTACTATTACTGTTAATCCTCTCATTCTTCCTTTCACACATCTCCTCCCACTTATGAATGTATGACTCTAACTTTGTTGCTTGTATCCTTACAATTTATATTGACTGTTTCCTAGTATGATTTGATTGCTTATACCCTATGACTATTAAGTGTTGTACCTTATGATTCTTGACTCTTGACGAATGTATCTTTTCTTTTATGTACACTGAGCATTTGCACCGACAAATTCCTTATGTGTCCAATCACAAAGAATTCTATTCTATTCTATTCTATTCTATTCTATTCTATTCTATTCTATTCTATTCTACCCCCTGGATCCTGCCTTTGTATACCGTGAGATAACATAGTATGGATGCCCTTGTCTGGAATGAACTGGTAAATCAAAACAAGAAAAATTAGGCTAGGAAAAGAAAATATTTTATAACTATGTCACCACCGATGTAAGGGTTCTAGTAGCATTATTGGATTGCCAGCAGGATTAAATATCTGAAAACTAACCAAAACTGAGGCAGTTTCTTGGAAATTCCCATTTCTCATCATATGGAAGCTGTGTTGGATCTATGTAGATATAGTTGTTTCCATTTATTTCATCAACCACTTTCCACTGTACCTCATATTTGGGTTTCTGGAACACAAGACATGACTTTTTTAAAGTACTTAAACTGATAATGCAGCGGCAGGGGAAAAATAGCCTTCTAACAATACACAATTACACACAATTCTTACCTGGAGATATTTGTAAATAAGGATTATGACTATAACACACATCAGTCCTGCTGCTACACCAAAGCCGATTAACAATGGAGTGAAAAGGCTGCGACTATTTTCTTGTTCTAGAGAGAGAGACACACACAGAGACACATGTAAAAATATGAAAACTTATTAGCAACTTTTTTTTACACTTATTTATAAATTGCCTTCATGCAGGCAAGTCTACAAGGCAGCTGGCAAAGTTTTTAAAAAAACAAAAGCAGAATATGAACATTAGTCACATTAATTAAAGCCTATACTAAAATTGATATTCAAAAACTTTAAAAGGCTAGTGAAAAAGATGGCTCTTTACAGATTTATAAATGTTGATGCAGCAGATGTCAAACACAAGTACTGAAGGATTCTGTAGCAGGGATTCTCAATTTCAGCATTTTTAAGATGGAGACTTCAACTCCCCAGCCAGTATATAAATTCTGGAAGTTGAATCCATGCAACTTAACACTGCTCAGGTTGAGAAACACTATTCTATAATCTGTAGGTAACCAGAAAAGACACCCTCCAGTATCCAGAAAAAAATATGCCTTCTGACATCAAGGCCATCTTCAAAAAGGACCCTCCTTCCAGTTCTTCTTCTACAACACAGACATTAGTCATTCTTCTTAATCATGGGTGCAAGCCCTAAAGGTTTGCTTAATTAACCAGAAGAAGCAAAAGTCAAATAAGCAACTGCTAATTCTCATCTATCTATGTCTGTCTGTATCCTTGAGATCTATTGATAAAAAAAGGCTCAAAAATAACAGGATGAGCAGATGTGCCAAAATTTCATCTTCCTGTCTCTTCTGACAAAGTCCAAATTGAGACAGATCCACAAAGAATGATGGAAATTGCTTCCAGGGGGGTCATTGACTTTTCCATCTCCTCTCCTTACAACATCCTACTAATTCTGCAGTGTGCAAAACCAAGGCTTCCCTGGTTTTGTGCAGGCACAATAGAGGGACTCTTCAATGCCTCCACTACTACAGAGCAGGATTTCAGACGAGTCCAAGACCTAAGAGATCTGACCCATCCCTAGAGTTTCCTTACTTCTGTTTCAACTGGCATCCAATCTGCTTTACTCTCAGCTACCAAGGAAACCAAGGGGCTGACTGACCTCAAGGAAGAAGGCACTTAAGTGTTATGGTGACAATACCAGGTTCTGCATTCCAAAATCCACCAAGCCATTGATAGTACTGCCAAAGTGGGGGAAAAAAATCCTCAAATGTAGTTAAAGAGAGCACTCAGATCCTGTGTCAATCCATTTTAACTATTACTCCATCATTCCAGAAGATCAAAAAACTGATCAGAAGTGAGTTCTTGGTGACTGGAATGGAGCCATCTTCAGATCACAAGCTCCACTCAAACAAAACGTTACGCCCTGATGCATCTGTGAAGCCAGATACTGGTTAGGAGAGGTCGCTGGTTGGCACAATGGATATGTTATCTTGAGTTACTCCTCCTAAGGAGAACCTCACATATAAAACCTCCAGGGCAAGAGGTTTAAGGTAATCCAGTACCATATCTAAGATCACCTGGCTTATGGAAGAAGAGACAGTGTCAGGCAGTGGCATGAATGCTATAAGTAGCAATGTTTCTATGCTGGCCCAGATGCAACAGAATCCATTCAGAATTTACTGACTGCTGAATGGAGTCTCTAGTCAGAGAGATGGAATTTTCTTAAGACAGGTGTTTCTTGGTTTTTGACAACTGGACTTCAACTCCTGTAATGCTGGCTGGGGAATTCTGGGAGTTGAAATCCACACAACTTTAAAAAGTTGCCAAAGTTGAGAAACACTGTCTTCTGGCCCTCCAAGCTTAGCTTGCTGTTTTAAAGAGTGGTCCAGAGCTGGCAGAGATCAGTTCTTTCTTCTTCTGAGAGCCACGTGTCTGGGATATACACCAGGTCAATGCTTTCTTTCAGAATTAAATCCTTAATGACTGAAGCTTTACTAGGAAACAACCTGGCATTGAAGAGGAGGTCTTTGAAGTTGACAAATTCCTAACATTGTTAGCCTGACTTCTTTGGTTAGACTGCCATCAGAGATGCAGATCTCATGCCTCATCCTGCCTCTTTACCTATCCTTCCAGTTTTTATGTTAAGTTTTGTCCCCAGACCATGGGACTTCCATTTCAATTCAGGTTTAAAGCAAAGAGCTTTTGCTGTCATATATGCAGCTGGTCCTAGATTTATGACCACAATTGAGCTCGGAATTTTTGTTCTGGTTTTAAGTCAAGCTACTTACTTGACCATACTCGATATTACAACTATTTTACAATGGTCATTAAGTAAATCACATGGCTGTTAAGCAAATCACATGGTCCCTAAATCTAACTTATCCAAAGGGCTTTTTTTCTTTTTTGCCAGAAAATAGCAAATTGTGATTACATGACCTCAGAGCATTGCAGCTGGTTGCCAAGCAACCAAAATGCAATTATAGGACCTAATTTTGAGGACAGCTAATAAGTAAATTCAAGTCCATCACAACTTCAAACAGTCATAAAGTGACTGGTCATAAGTTGAAATCTACCTATGAGCCACAGCTCATAGCACACATTATGAGCTGCAGTGGTTAGAGTGCAGTACTGCAGGCTACTTCTGCTGACTGCCAGCTGCCTGCCAGCTGCCTGCAATTTGGCCGATCGAATCCCACCAGGCTCAAGGTTGACTCAGCCTTCCATCCTTCCGAGGTGGGTAAAATGAGGACCCAGAATGTTGGGGGCAATAGGCTGATTCTGTAAAACTGCTTAGAGGGGGCTGTAAAGCACTATAAAGCAGTATATAAGTCTAAGTGTTATTTCTACCTGTGAATGCAGACATATCTACTTTTAACCAATACATCATTATCAAAATAATATCCCTATAATAGAAAAAAATATGAATTTTTACATGTTTTGACTTAAGCATTTAAATACTGCTTTTCATCTTTCTGTAGAAAAAGTAAAAAAAATATTAATGTTTCTTTTTTTAAAAAATTCACATTTATATGCCACCCTTCTCCGGAGACTCAGGGCGGCTTACAATTTTTGGGATACAACCCAGTGCGCTCAGCAATAGCCTTCATTCCATTGTATATGCCTGCTTATTACTAAGCGGCATTTTTACAAAGTCAGCTTATTGCCCCCAACAATCTTGGGTCCTCAATTTACCTACCCCGAGAGGATGGAAGGCTGAGTCAACCTTGAGCCTGGTGGGATTCGAGCCTGCACTAATTGCAGGCAGCTGGAACTAAGTGCTAGGTGTTTAACAGCCTGCACCACCAACGCTCTTTTTCATAGACTACTTAAAGCAAAAAAACGCCAAGTATTATGGAAAAAGTTGTGACAAAAATATATGCCTTTGGTTATCAGCATTATGAAGGAACTTGGCAATTTACAAGTTCAGAGTGCTATTCCTTGTTTTCAAAAGCTTGCAGAATAAATACTGTATTCCGTTTCTGAAATAACTCACAAAATTACCTTTAATGGCAAAGTTAAAGAAAGCTGAACGCCTATCCATGGTATTGGAAGCCTCACAGGTGATTGTGCTATTGCTCTTGAACATGCTGGTATCAATAGTACTTTCCACAATTATCTTTCCAAAGGAGGAAAATGTTGAATCTTTATATTTGGTTTTTACATTCACTGGAGAAACATTTGGGGAATCTGGACACCTGTTAAAAAAATGAAAACAAATCGTCTGGATGAAAAACAAGAAAAGGAATAGTAATGGACAGGCATACCAGGGGTTATAATTTGACATTTATATCAAGCCTTTTCTCCTAACAAATGTCCAGTTTTCCAGTCATTCTTGCTGACAAGAGAATGAAAGTGACATGGTTAGGATACATCAATATTCTTGCTCGGAAATTCTTGGGAATTCTAATTTAATGCTTATCCTAATGCAGCCACTGGAGATTTGGTTGCTTTTCATTCAGATTCACCGAAATAGTCTTATGTTAATCATGGCAATCTTAAATCTGATTAATTTCATTGAGTTTGCACTAATTATAATTAGATCTGGATCCAATTTGGTATACCTCAAAAGTCAACAAATCTGCTAGTTTTTTCATTTATTTCTTGTGAACCTAACCTAATTTCTTTTCATTAATTTTCAAAATATAAACAAAAAGTCCAATATTCGTCAGAAGTTGCTTAGAGCATGTGGGTGAGTGGGAGATTAGAACGCCAGAATAACAGAGTTGGAAGGGACCTTGGAGGTCATCTAGTCCAACCCCCTGCTCAGAAAAACCCCTGCTCAGAAAACCTTGTAACATTTCAGACAAATGGTTGTCCAATCTCTTCTTAAAAACTTCCAGTGTTGGAATATTCACAACTTTTGGAGTCAAGTTATTCCATTGATTAATTAGTTGTTCCACTGATTAGAGACCTTCAAAATGTACGTTTGGTACCCCAAAGTATACATCAGCAAAATCTACTGTGGGGCCGAAAGGAAGACCCAGGGTTAGGCAACTAGCTGACAAAAGATCACAGTTGTGTACAATTATTAAGAACAGAATTGGGATCTTCTTAAATAAAACTGTTGCTTTCTGGTATAACCAGAATTTTGGTCAACATAGGTAGAAAATTAGAACAACAGAGTTGGACAGGCATTGGAGGTCTTCTAATCTAGTCCAGTCCCCTGCCTAGGCAGGAAACCCTACACCACTTCAGACAAATGGTTATCCAACATCTTCTTTAAAACTTCCAATGTTGGAGCATCAACAACTTCTGGAGGCAAGTTGTTCCACTGATTAATTCTTCTGTCAGGAAATTTCTCCTTAGTTCTAGGTTGCTTCTCTCCTTGATGAGTTTCCACCCATTGCTTCTTGTCCTGCCCTCAGGTGCTTTGGAGAATAGCTTGACTCCCTCTTCTTTGGGGCAGCCCCTGAGATACTGGAAGACTTCTATCATGTCTCCCCTAGTCCTTCTTTTCATCAGACTAAACATACCCAGTTCCAGCAACTATTCTTTATATGTTTTAGCCTCCAGTCCCCTAATCACCTTTGTTGCTCTTTTTGGCACTCTTTTTAGAGTCTCAACATCGTTTTTTACATCATGGCAACCAAAACTGGTTGCGGTCTTCGAAGTGTGGCCTTACAAAGGCCTTATAAAGTGGTATTAACACTTCACATGATCTTGATTCTATCCCTCTATTTTTGCAGCCCAGAACTGTGTTGGCTTTTTTGCCAGCTGTGGCACACTGCTGGCTCATATTTAAGTGATTGTCCACTAGGACTCCAAGATCCCTCTCACAGTTACTACTATTGAGTGAGGTACCACAAATACCATATCTGTGCATTTTGTTTTTCTTGCCTAAATGTAGAACCTTACTTTTTTTTCACAACTGAATTTCATTTTATTGGATAGCACCCAACTTTCAAGTCTGTCAAGATCTTCCGATATCTGTCAAGATATCACAACCAGAGATATTTTACAACTTATCTGAGATACCATGATTGCCACTATTAATTAGGGGAAAAAGCATACTTCATTAAAATAACTTCTGAAAAAATGTTTGGGATAGGAAAAGCATTATAAATTAGCAATAATGTTCAAAACATCCTCAAAATAGCAAGTATTTGTATTCCCACTTGCAAATGAATTACCTGCAATGAAAATACAGGCAATCTTGTTAGAAACATGGATAATTACTCTGTCGTTAACTCTTATTCTTTCTTCCAATCTTACAAGTCACATTTGCTATATAATCTACTGCGTGCAGATGGAAACCCAATTTCCCTGTGTTGTCTAAAATTGTGTTACGTTAGAGAATTATTACAGTTTGATCTAGCGGTTAAGGCACCAGCTTGGAAACCAGAAGACGGGGAGTTCTAGTTCCACTTTAGACTGGGGAATTTGGGCCGTTCTCTCTCAGACAAGCCTACCTCACAGGGTTCTTGTTGTGGAGAAAATAGGAGCACAGGTAGTCCTCCACTTACAACAGTTCATTTAGTGACCGTTCGAAGTTAGAACGGCACTGAAAAAAGTGACAATTTTTCACACTTATGACCATTTCAGCATCCCCATGGTCACATGATTTATATTCAGATGCTTGACAGCTGACTCATATTTATGATGGTTGATTCCCTTTTGTGACCTTCTGTTCTGACCCAAACCCTTGTCCAATAAAACAAATAATAACCAAAGGGAACAGAAACCTTTTAATGAGCCTTACGAATCCCCAGTTAAAAGGCTGCTGCAAACTAATTAACTTTGATAAGCACAAGCATCGCCAAAACTGTGCGAGGCTGCCAAGAATAACAGATAAGAAATATTTCACAACACAAGAGTCTTTAAATACCAACTAAGATACTGCAATGTCCACGAGGCTGAGTTTCAAAACATCTTTGCTTCCTGCAAAGAACATCCAATTCACAGCTGGCTTTTATCTTCTTGAAGGAGGGGCCATTACCTTGCAGACTTACTCCCGAGTCACCTGTGCTGCTGCAGCTGCTCTTTCCCGCGAGCAATCCTGCGTGCATGCGCACTTGGCACAGGCTCCTTGGGAACCTTCTTATCGCTGCTGCCAGCCCCCACAATCTCTGAAGGCAGCAGTCCACTCCCTAATGGTCCTGGCCCCTCATCTGAGTCCTCGCTTTCCTCAGCCATCGCACCTGCTGCCGGCTAACCACAACACTTTCTGACAAGCCAAGTCACTGGGGGAAACCAGATTCACTTAACAAGTGTGCGACTAACTTTAACAACTGCAGTGATTCAGTAAACAAATGTGACAAGAAAAGTCGTAAAATGGGGCACAACTCACTTTAACAAATTTCTCACTTAGCAACATAGGTCTTGGGCTCAGTTGTGGCCGCAAGTTGAGGACTGCCTGTGTATTTGATACCTTGAGTTATTTATAAAAGTCATAAAGGCAGGGAATAAACGAATACCGAGCCATGGTGGCCTAGTGGTTAGAATGCAGTATTGCAGGCTAACTCACTGCCAGCAGTTTGTTGTGGTTCGCCGGCAGCCTGTGCAGACAGCAGCAGAATCGGACAGTGGGGAAGAACATAGGCCAGCCTGGGAGTCTGGGGAGGACTTGGACGAGGTTCCTGCATCTGATGCAGAGATGGGGCCAGGACCATCTGGGAGTGGGGTGCTGACTCCGCAGCCTCCAGAATCTGGCAGCAGAGAGGCCGAGGAACAAGGGGAGCCTGTTCCCAGTGCGCATGTGCGCAAAGCTGCCAAAAGACAAGACCAGCTGAGACAAAAGTGGCAACTCGGGAGTAAGGGTGGGAGGTGATTGCCCCTCCCATAAGGTATAAAGGAAGTGCAAAGGTAGGAAAACATTTGCAGGAAGCAATGTCGTTCGCTCTGATTGGTTTGGAAACTGAAAGCTCCGTGGTGAATTTGTTCTCTGGTTTTGGAAAGACAAATTGGGACTTTAGTCGTTGGCAGCAGTGCTCTCCTCCTATTTGTCAAATCTGTTTCTTTCATCCCATAGAAGGGGAATTAATGTAAATGTAAATACATTTTTAATGTATTTATTGTTCCTTGTTTTTAGTTGTAAGCCGCCCCGAGTCTTCGGAGATGGGGCAGCATATAAGTTCAAATAATAAATAAATAATAAATAAATAATTATTTCTATGAGGACAGAATTTGCCAACTCTGTGGTGTAGGGTGGATTAAGACTCTTCCTTCTTATCTCACTTCCAATGGAAACCCAAGAAATTTACTTTCTCATGAGGTTTCAAGCCATGAAAAGAACATACATTGGAACACATTAGAGTTGATTGTATTGACTTCTCCTCCTTTACATTTAATCCAAAATCCAAATAAATGTTTAGAATCTCTCACCTTTGCTCAGTGGCTGGGCAAACATACCAGCTAATAGTAGGAGCCGGGTATCCAGTTGCCACACAGAGTAGCATTCCATTGCTCAGTCTTTCCGAAGTGACAATCTCTGGTTTGACTAAAGAATGAATAAAAAGAAAGAAAGAAAGAAAATAAATAAATAAAGAGGACAGTTTATGAGAGGTCATTTCTACTTTGTTCACATTGCAGCACAATTCCATTTAAAATTCTAGTATGCCGTTAACTATACCCACAAAAGCTCCCAATTTATAAATCTGTTTTTAAATCTTTACTTCCCCAATTCTTTCATCCCATTTTATGTCTCTATTCAGTGTTTCAAGAAGCAAAATAATCAGGGGACAATGGGCAGCCTTGTCTTGTTCCTTTTTTATTTTTCACACGATTCTGTTAGTTTTCCACTAACAACTATTTATGCTTTCTGTGAAGTATAAGTCGATTTTACCCATTTTAAAATTCTCTCCAAAATCCATGTCTTCCAAAACTGTAAACAGAAAAGACCAGTTCAAATTGTCAAAAAGCCTTCTATGCATCTAAAAAAAATCAATGCAGCTTGTTCTTCGTTACATTGTTCCAAATATTCCAAAATATCAACACAGTTCTAACAATATTCTTTAACTATCTTTTAGGTAAAAATGCACATTGATCCTCATGAATTACTTCTTTGCAAAATTCCTGGAAAGATGTGTTCCTACTGGATTTTGGAGTTAAACTAACTCATGAGATCTTGGCTTTTGATCTGTCTTTGAATCAGCAGAAAGATCAAATAATATGATTCTAAAAAGATTATATGCAAATTGTTTAAACACAGCACTGTCATTTGTCTAAATATATTATGTTGATATGGTAGAAAACAATGAAATTATTATTCAAATACAGCATATATTCAATCATGTTGCAATTATAGTATACTATAAGATGCTTTTTTTTCTTGCATTCCCATTTATTTTCTATTTGTATGATTTAGCTAAAGATATAGCTTTTCTTGTAAAATTTAAATCTATAACCTTTGTTCTTAATTGTTATTACATGTACTTTTAAAAAATTATAATTAAAGAATTAAGGAACTGATGTTAGCCTAAGCATGCAAGCTGAGACTTAATCTTTTGCTTATCATATTCACATTTTTCTCAGGGACTCAATGTGTTTGATACCCTTTCCCCGCAAAAGCCTTCTTAATAGTACTTGAGAGACACAGTAACTTAATTCTGTGCAAAGTCACCTTGTGCATTGAAATCTTGCACGCTGATCTCTATTGTGTGGCAGCAAAGAGAAATAGCAGGCTTCCGTAGAACTATTGAATCTCTCTTCCCTGCTCAGCATCATAAGTTCTTACCTCAGCTGGAGACCAGATACACAAGTTTTTGGGGTGTTTAGCACCCCGACTGAGGGAAATGTGGTTTGCAAAAGGAAATTACAGGATGGACAGAAGAACGAAGTGCTCCCTTATTGCCTTTTTTTTGCAAAAAAAAAATCCCTTCTTGATACTACTTTCCAACATAAAAACTGCTGGGCATCAGAACACAAGGTGTTTATGAAACATATAGTCCAACTCTAAACAGGCTGATTTTATTTCCCCCATTTTAGAGTGGCTGAAAGACAACAATCTTCCTAAGATAGAATAGCAACATTCTCACGGCCCCTTCCCAAAATCCACTTCAACTTCATGGATATTTACTAAACTCAATTGCTGCAAGACGCTTTGCACGAAAATACTAAGATTTTCAAGACTCCTAAAAACTTAAAACAAATTTTGTGATTTCACAATTTTTGAGACCTTACGATAGTAAGTTTACTTTCCATGTCTGAACTTAATGTAATGCAGCTGCTTCTGGCAAATACTCTGGCATCCTCAGCTACCAACCTGTTGACTTCTGTCTTAAGGCCACTGAGCAGATCAAAGTTCAGGTGAGCTTTGGGGCTCCCCCAACAATGGCATTGTGCTGGCTGTTTGTTCTCCCATGAAAGGGATCTGGGATCACGTTGATATCTAAGCCTGCTAGCTTTGCTTACGCTTTAGTGTAAGGTTACTTAAAAGATTCCATCATTCATCGTGCTGTTTTATTTAAAAGATGTTTCCCTTTAAATGATAGGAAGACTGATGACTTCTTATACCGTTACATAGCTAAAACATATAACCGGATTTATTAACGTTTGCAATATATTTTATTTCTGCCCCAAAACATGACACTTTCTTGTATTACGTTTAAGAAATCCCAACACCGTTGCATTTAAAAGGTTATTATCTAAGCCCCTGGGAAGACAGAGGCAATAAATAGGATTTGCCAACATTTACATCACCTGTCTTGAAACAGTGTTCAAAAGAAACAGGTACAGCAAGAAAGGCTTTTGACACACTTTTCCATAACATCCTGTGAGGATTTATTTAATGGAGCAGTTGGACAGCTGTAAGAGGGAGAAAGGCCAATATAATTTATAAGTATCTAAGGCTATGCCTTGATATTCTTTGCCAAATCTCCTCAGGTGCAGAAAAACAAGCTTTTAACTGTAATTCCTGCACAGAAGTACAGATGAATGTTCTGCTATTTGCCTGAAAAATAGGCTTCAAATTCTTGAGGCTGTCCCAGAGCAACAAGCCAAGAACGCTGGCCTTGTCAGGAACCGAAGACATAATATGGCCAGTCTCTAGTGAAAGGTTTCTCAAACTGTGAGGGGTAACTGCCTTGAAGAGGTATAGAGATTGTGTCCAGGGGAGTTATGAAGAACTTTTTACAGGTTCTTACAACAGTTCTGTCATGCCCTTGTTAGAGTCAGACTCTGAGGGAGAGGAAGAACAGCCGACAGAGAGTGGAGGTGTGGTTCCAGAGGTTGTGGAGGAGGCTGGGGAAGGGCAGAGGCTGGCTGGGCAGTCAGAGGAAGAACCAGGCCCATCCCCTCTGCATCCTCAGACACGCAGGGAGGAACGGAGAAGGAAACAACTTGGCTTACGAGAGAGGAAGCGGCCATGATCCCCCTCATTGGTTGCAGCTGGGGAGACTAGTATATAAGAGAGATGATTACAACACAGTGTTGCCAGAAGCAAAGTGTTTTTTATTTTGGGCTGAACTTATCTTGGTTGGCGTCCTTCCAACAGACTGTGCCTTGTTATCTCCTTGAAGTTGGTAATTACTTATCCTGGTCCGTTGTGGAAATTACTTCATTGTAGTTTGTTTTACTTTTTTATTTCACCTCTATCTGCTCATTAAGTTCAGACTGTATTGCTTTCTTTTGAAAACTATTTTTGAATACATTTTATCTCCAACTGAGAGTTATTGAACAGTGGGGCCAAGTTGGAGGCATTAAAGGACATTTATTTACGTTTTGGATTTTGTTACATTTGTGTTTCACACTTATGAAGTTGCACCATCCCTGAAGTGATTTACATTGTATACTTGACAACTGACTCACATTTATGACAGTTGCATGATCCCATGTGCTGAGGTCATGGGATCCCATTTTGCAACCTTCTGACAAGCAAACTCAATGGGGAAACCAGATTCACTTAACCATGTTATTAACTTCACAACCGTAGTGATAATGTGGCAAGAAAGGTCTTAAAATGCGGCGAAACACACTTAACAAATTTCTCACTTAGCAACACAAACGTTGGGCTCAGTTGTGGTTGTAAGTCAAGAACCACCAGAAGTTGTGCATATCTTTATTAAAAAATAAAGTTGTATTGCTTTGTTTACATTGTTCATTTGTGTTCATTTTGATGTGTGGATTTTTAAGGGATGTACATTGTTTAGACTGAAGGGTGTGGAAAAAAACTTTAGGAACCCCTGTTGTAGTGGAAGGTTTTCTCTCATTAACTAAACAAAACTTCTAAGCAGAAAACATCCAAATATTGTACTCAGATAATTAATATTTGAGTTTCCTGAAGCAAAGCAACTAGATCCTGTGTCTCTTCTCTGTTCCTTTACCAGACTGACTGCTTATCTAGTAGGAACTGGGAGGAAAATATTCCTGTCTTTCTGTATCTTTACTTTTGTCAAAGCATCCAACCCTACAATCCAGCCTTTTGCAAACCAATCACCAGGACTGATTTGCAACATGACTCCACTGAGTGAAAAGGTCACACAGATCCTGGACAAGGAAGCGTCAGGTACAACTGCCCTGGGCAAGTTTGACATCTTTTTATTTCACCCTCAAACAATCACAGTTGAAAACAAGCCTCACCCCAACTCCATGACTCCAGAATTGTACTCTTGACAGTCAAGTGACTCTTGCAGCTGAATAGAATAGAATAGAATAGAATAGAATAGAATAGAATAGAATAGAATAGAATAGAATTCTTTACTGGCCAAGTGTGGTTGGACACAGAAGGAATTTGTCTTGGTGCAAATACTCTCAGTATACATAAAAGAAAAGTTACATTCACCAAGAATCATAAGGTACAACACTTAATGAATGTGTTTATGCTGCTTTGAGTTCCCAAAGGTGCTTTTTTAAGGAGGCAACTGGGCTTTGTTGTTTTTTCTTTGAAGAAGTTTCGCTTCTTGGATGAGAAGCGTCTTCAAAGAAAAAACAAGGAAGTTCAGTTGCCTCCTGAAAAAGCACCTTTGGGACAACCATGGCCTGGATGACTGAGAATCTTTGTAGACTTTTCGCTACTTTGAGAGTAAGATTATATAGATCATGCTCATCATGGCATTATAAGTCTGCACTACTATTACTATCAATCTTCTCATCACTCCTGATCACCCATCCCCTCCCACTTGTGACTGTATGACTGTAACTTTGTTGCTTGTATCCTAACGATTTATATTGACTCTTTCCTAGTATGATTTGATTGCTTATTATACCCTATGACTATTATTAAGTGTTGAACCTTATGATTCTTGACTCTTGATTAATGTATCTTTTCTTTTATGTACACTGAGAGCATTTGCACCAAGACAAATTCCTTGTGTGTGCAATCACACTCGGCTAGTAAAGAATTCTATTCTATAAAACAGAATTCTATAATAGCAATAGCACTTAGACTTACAAACCACTTTATAGTGCTTTACAGCCCTCTCTAAGAGGTTTTACAGAGTGAGCATATTGCCCCCCCCCCAACAATCTGGCTCCTCAATCTGGCTCCCCTTTTAAGGATGGAAGGCTGGTCAAAGGCTGAGAGCTGGTGGGATTTGAAGCCTGGTGGGATTTGGCTGCCAAATTGCAGCAGCCGATAGTCAGCAGAAGTGGCCTGCAGTACTGCACTCCCACCACTGCGCCACCGAGGCTGTTGTAATGTATAAGATGCTAAAGGAGTGATGGGTTGCATGCTTGTTGATAAGCCAAAAGTCTCCAAAATTATTTGATGTGGACATGACCACAATCATTGTAAAAATATGCTGCCCGCCATAACTGATTCTATTGCTGTCATGATGGGATGATCAATGTTTGTGGAGATTCTCAATCATCCAGGTCATGGTTGCCACAAAAGGTGCTGTTCCAAAAGGCAACTATCTTGATTCCCCACCCCCCACCCCCACCCGAAAATATTTTGCTTCTCATCCAAGAAGCTAAATCTTTTCAAGGGGAAAATAACCCCAAGAAAGCCCAGTTGCCTTTTAGAAAAACAGATTTGGATATTCTGTTCAATCTTTTCCTGCATTTTAAGTATTTCAAGCAAGTTCTATTCTGGCCTCCAGGCCTGTTTCATAGATAAACACTCTTTGTTATTACCTAAACCAAACTGACCAACAGGTCATTAACAACATGCACAATTCTGACAAGGGACAACATATCATATTTTTACATACCAGTATAATAATTCTGCACTATAACAATGCAAATATTGCAAGCATTTTTGCCTAAATTCAGGGCAAACTGAAACCCTCCTTAGCTCTGCTTACCGCTTAAATGTTGGATCAAAACTTTTTCAAAAGTAAATATACATGATTTGCTATTAAATCCTGAGCCAGTCTACATTCAGCGGTCTCATTCCTACACCTCATTATTATCTCACCGCAGTTCCAGTCATTGAGAAATAAGACTAAAAGAAATAGCATATCCAACATATTTGCTTGGAACTGACTTTGTAAACTCTGCCTCAGACACAGAACAGATTTTAAAAGCCCATTTCTTTTTAACTGCTAGCATGGTTATTGGCCAATAATATTTATATAATCAACCATTCTTACATTGCAACATCAAAGACAAAAGACAGCTTGTTGGGTGTTTTTGTAACTGGCCAAGCCATGATATGCTAGAAAAGATATTGACTCTGTATGCAATAGTTCAGCTGCCTAACCATTTCAGGTTGAGGTGGATGGAAATTTTGTTTAATGCCACCTTCAACCATCAGCTCGTGCCTCTGGATCAACACTGCAAATTGAAGTCATGTCAGAACCATTAGCCTTTTCATCAACCATTAATGGCCAACTTTATCTTTGAAAATAGTTAAGTAGAGAGGGGAATTCCATAATCAAAGGCTGCTGGGAAAGGTTAGAACTTTTTTTTCTTAAACCCAGACTGGTGGTTCTTGTTGGAGTGAAATGTCTCTTTCCATGGTCAAAGTAGTACAATATATATAGTTAGCTCTCTCTATTTGTAGCTTACGAATATGGGAATAAATTCCCTCCGGTAAGCAATGATGATAAAATGCCTCCATACTTATTTGTTCTACTAATTAGCAAGAAAAAGGAAGAATTAGATAATAAACTAAATGCAAATCAACTCAATGACACTAAACTTGCAACTCCTAAGACAGAGAGATGCTAAAGCAATTATTTTAAACCTCCATTTAATCATGCTTGGAATCTGTCTCAGCAGCCTTTAATAAAACTAATGAAATTAGAAAATGTAAAACATTTAATGGCGAATTATTGATAAGAGTATGCAAAAGAGCTTAATGAAACCTTCAATAATTAGTTTGTTGTAGTTGAAGCAGTGTGCAATATATAGCCATTTGCATTTCTTTTTTTTCTACATAATAGAGATAATTAAAGACAATGGAGTGTAGCTCCCAGGATGATGGTTTGAGGGCTTCTGTTTACACTGTTTGGATCAGGTTGTATCACATTCCTTTGACAATAGTATAGATGAAGATGTCAACAGGGAAACCAAAAGTTCTAGGAAATAGCAGGTTAGTAGCATTCCCATTCAAAACTCCGCTCATTTCAAACTCTCATTGTACACATCAGTGAGTCTATCCTAGCCAAGCCTAAATCTCAAGTGTGTTAAACAGAATAACCTAGTTCTGGAAGGAAATACAGTGCGGCAGCAGCTTAAGGACACTGCTGAACAGAAATGGTCTAAATGCTGGAAGGTGGTTCGCGTACTCGTAACACCATGGGATGGGACGAGCTCCCATCACTCACTTCTAGCTCCTGTCCTGCACACCCAGCGGGGGAAGTAGCACACGCATGCACAGAGGCATGCAGTGTGTGGGGGTCACACGTGCATGCGCAGAGGCGCACAGTGCATATGTGGAGATCATGCGCACATGCACGGGGGGGTCACACGCTCATTGCATTATGGGTGCAGGCATGCACCCACTTTCAGCATGCAATGACAAAAAGGTTAGCCATCACTGCCCTAGGAAGAAGTAGTAGTAGTAGTAACAGCTTATTGACTTACACTCTTGTCTTTCAAAGTGGGACATACAGTATACCTTACTTACAGTGCAACATAGCTTATATAGAAGAATGTTTTTATACGTCAAATTTAAACAAATATTTAATTCAATCTAGCAAGTGCAGATTTAAGAGTGACTTTAGTATTTGCGAACTAAGGTATGTATGTGCTTTGTTATTTACTCCTGATTTTTTGGGGGGTATATTTGAAATAACAATTTAACTGCAGGTCACTTTGTTGAAACACGAGATTGTCACAAGTTAAAGCAGGACTAATAATGACAAAAGAGAAGAGAGATTTTGGCAAACTTCATTTTCTAATAATACAATTAACATGTCATTTATGTGCTAGCATACAACATTAAGACGTAATTCATGCTAAGAAAGAAAGTAAAACATGAACTGGAAACCAATGGATGAAATTAAATACATAGCATTAAATGTTTAATTATGATCAGGGACAAAAGGCTGTACCATCAAGAATCACCTACTTTGATTTTGTTTCACTAATAAAATTTATATATATATAAAAAAGAATCATCTACTTGCTGTAACATTTCAGTGGCACAATATTGGGGTATTTCAGGGGCTGTAGGAAAGGAACTGGGGGTCCCATCCATTTGAATGATGTTGAAGGTACCTGCATTCAAAGGAGCCGTGTTGGCTCAGTGGTTAGAATGCAGTATTGCAGGTTAGTTCTGCCGACTGCCAGCAGTTCAATTCTCATCAGCTCAAGGATGACTTAGCTTTCCATCCTCCTGCAGTCAGTAAAACGAGGACCCAGATTGTTGGGGGCAATAGGCTGACTCTGTAAATTGCTTAGAGAGGGCTATAAAGCACTGTGAAGTGATATATAAAGTCTAAGTGCTATTGCTATTGCTATTCAGACACGAGGAGCTACCTCCAAATCTGGCCTCAACAGCAATAATATTTAGATTTATATACTGCTTCACACTGCTTACAGCCTTCTCTAAGCAGTTTACAGAGTCATCTTATAGCTTCCAATAATCTGGGTCCTCGTTTTACCGACCGCGGAAGGATGAAAGGCTGAGTCGATGTTGAGTCAATGAGAATCGAACTGCCAAACTGCTAGCAGCCGGGAGAATTAGCCTGCAATACTGCATTCTGACCACTGAGCCACCCTAAAAACTTACTTTATAGAATATGCCCTTCATTTCAGCCATTAAATCCACAGACTCTCCACGTGCACTTTGCTTTAGTTAAACGTAAGGGCTCTGTGGCAAGGAAATGTCACAGGGGTTGTTACTTACTGTTTACATAGACATTAAATGTTATAGAGGAGTTGGCATCTGAGTTGGAGACGAAAAATGTATAAAGACCTCCTTCTATTTCCTTTAGTCGGGTAAGATGAAGCTCACTGGAGTAGCTATAGGAGGAATAAAACAGCAACCTTCATTACTTACCTCATGGCAGACTGTCTAGGTGCTTTTTTATAATACACTACTAAAATTAAACAGACAGCTTATAGGTTTATACAATCAGATACAGTCAGAGGTTCAGTTAGGGAAGGGAATGCTGGCAATCATTAGATTCCAAGAAAAATAGGAAGATCTCTTCCAAGCCAAGTCTGTACAGGTCGTCCTCAACTTACAAGAGTTCATTTAGTGACCGTTTGAAAATAGCACTGAAAATAGTGACTTACGACTATTTTTCACACTTACAACCATAGCCAAAGTGACAAGAAGAATTGTAAAATGAGGCAAATTCACTTAACAAATGTTTTACTTTGCAATGTAAATGTTGGGCTCAACTGAAGTCATAAGTTGAGGATTACAGATAACAGATAAGCAGAGTTGGAAGGGACCTTGTAGGTCATCTAGTCCAACCCCCTGCCCAAGCGGGAGACCCTACACCATTTCTAACAGATGGCAGTCCAATCTCTTCTTGAAAATCTCAAGTGATGATGCTCCCACAACTTCTGAAGGCAACTTCTGTTCTGTGGGTTGATTGTTCTAACTGTCAGGAAATTTCTCCTTATTTCCAGGTTGAATCTCTCCTTGTTCAATTTCCATCCATTATTCCTTGTCTGGCCTTCAGGTGTTTTAGAAAATTGCTTCACCCCTTCTTCTCTGTGGCAGCCCCTCAAATATTGGAAGACTGCTATCATGTCTCCCCTGGTCCTTCTCTTCACTAGACTAGCCAGGCCCAGTTCCTGTAACTGTTCATCGTATGTTTTAGTCTCCAGGCCCCTAATCATCCTGGTTGCTCTTCTCTGTACTTTTTCTAGAGTCTCAACATCTTTTTTGTAATGTGGTGAACAAAACTGGATGAAGTACTCTAGGTGTGGCCTTACTAAGGCTTTATAGAGTGGTATTAGTACCTCCCTTGATCTTGATTGTACCCCTCTGTTAATACAACTTAGGACTGCGTTAGGTTTTTTGGCTGCTGCTGCACACTGCTGGCTGATATTTAACTGGCTGTCCACTAAGACTCCAAGATCCCTGTCACAGTTACTGCTATCGAGCCTGGTTTCACCCAGTCTATATGTGTAGTTTTGGTTTTTCTTGCCTAAGTGTAAGACTTTAATTTTCTCTATTTTAAAAATCATTTTGTTAGATAGGGCCCAATGTTCTAGTCTGTCAAGATCCATCTGGATCTTGAGCCTATCTTCTTGGGTGTTAGCTATTCCTGCCAGCTTAGTATCATCTGCAGATTTGGGAAGTTCCCCTTCTATTCCCTCATCTAAGTCGTTAATGAAGATATTGAAGAGTGCTGGGCCAAAGACGGAACCTTGTGGCACCCCACTGCTTACTTCCCTCCATGAAGACTTTGACCCATTAAGGACTACTCGTTGAGTATGGTTTGTAAGCCAGTTACGATTACCTTTATAGCAAATTCCTACAGAAAATTAACGGAACAGTTCTGTGGTATTTGCCCTCTGCCTCCATACATTGATACTTTGATTCCATACCTTACCTGTTTTTGTCTATATTTGTAACTCTCACATAATGATCAGATGAATTCTGCAGTGTTTCATTCATGTACAGCCACATTTCTTCTTCTGGTTTCGGATATGCTTCATACTTTACTACCAAGCCCAGATTTTCCCCGTGGTTGACATAGAGTGTTGTATTTGTTGAAGTTGATAAACTGACATATCCTTTACCTGGTGGAAAATTTTTAAAACCTCTCTTTAGAACCTTTGTATATTGACATTCATAAAATGCTAAAATCAAGGTCAATGAATACCGAAGCCCAACTAAATTGCAACTTGTAGAAAAGCAAGCCTTAATAGCTAACGAGTGCTAATGACATTTTACTGAATAAAGGGAACAAAATAATGCTGTGCACATAGACCATATCTTTATACACCATCTACACCTATAGGGTCACTTCTGACTTCCATACACATCAAATCAATACACATAAATTCTAATCAATGTGTATGTATTTATTTTTTCATCTCATTAAATACAGCCTACTATTTGCCTAGATGGGCTCCCAACGAAGTTGGCGGGGCAAAAAGACCAATAAACGTAAAACAAAAACCAGCAAAAACTAATTATCAATTATAAAGGTACCTTCGTATTAACATCCAAGAACAATCAGTCATGCTAGCTCCAGAACAGCAGAAAGTCCGCCACTGTTTCTAAAATAATACATGTCTACAGCAGATATTTCAAAACAAATGACTCTTGATTAATCTTCTTAAGAAAATCATAACAATTGGATCAGTAAGTATCTCCTTGTTTTAGTCACCAGTCTATTTTTGAAGATTTTTTTAAAAAAACATTGCCACATCTCTTCATATTTCTGGAAATGTGCCCATCATATTTACCACTGATAATGGCAAATATCGTCAGGAAATTCTACAATATGACATCTAAGTTTTATTCATTCCTATGTAAAATAATAGCATTTAAGCAGCAGAGCAAGTAGTGGTGGGAAAGAAAAACCTTCTTTTTGCCAATTACACATAAAGACATGTTCAGAATACTCCTGCTAATTACACTACATGAATATGCTCCTAATCAGTTTAGCACTTATGGTAATTTTAATATTTAAAAAGTATTATGTGTCACAGCAATCTAGCACTCTAGGGTGGCTTTTCAGGAAAGCATGTTAATAAACAGCAGAGTGTAATAAGCATTTCTGATGGCTTCTGGCAGAGGGTGTAACAAATAACAGATCATCAGAGTTGGAAGGGACCTTATAGGTCATCTACTCCAACCCCCCCCAAGCGGGAGACCCTTCACCATTTCTGACAAACGGCAGTCCAATCTCTTCTTGAAAGTCTCAAGTGATGAAGCTGTCACAACTACCGAGGGCAAGGTATTCCATTGGTTTACTGTTCTCTCTGTCAGAAAGTTTCTCCTTATTTCCAGGTTAAATCTCTCCTTGTTCAGTTTCCATCCATTATTCCTTGTCTGGCATTTGGGTGCTTTAGAAAATAGCTTGACCCCTTCCTCTCTGTGGCAGCCCCTCAAATATTGGAAGACTGCTATCATGTCTCCCCTGGTCCTTCTCTTCACTAGACTAGCCAAGCCCAGTTCCTGTAACTGTTCTTCATATGTTTTAGTCTCCAGTCCCCTCATCATCCTGGTTGCTCTTCTCTGTACTTTTTCTAGAGACTCAACATCTTTTTTATAATGTGGTGACCAAAACTGGATGCAGTACTCTAGGTGTGGTCTTACTAAGGCTTTATAGAGTGGTATTAGTACCTCACTTGATCTTGATTGTATCCCTCTGTTAATGCAATTTAGGATTGCATTAGTTTTGGCTTCTGCTGCACGCTGCTGGCTGATATTTAGCTGGTTGTCCACTAAAACACCAAGATCCCTCTCACAGTTATTGCTATTGAGCCTGGTTTCACCCAGTCTTTATTTGGTTTTTCTTGCCTAAGTGTAGGACTTTACTTTTCTCTACACTGAGTTTCATTTTGTTAGATACAATTGCAAGACACAATGGGCCCAGCTTTTTAGTGAGCTCTGGAAATCAAACCTCTCACACTAAAATGGACTCTTTGGGCATAATCCAGTATTATTGAGGGAGCAGCTTCTGCAGGTTTCTCTCTGCTCAATTACCAGATGAGGCTGTATTTCATATGCTTTAAAGACAAGGCTGAACCTGGACAAAAACACTACTAGGGGTATGCCAAGGTCTTGGTTTGAAGGGCAAAATGTGATTAACTGCACATGCAGCATCTGTTGAGAATACTTAGATCAAACATATCTTGGAGTCACATGTCCACTGCAGAAGGGAACCCACATGAACCCAGGAAAAGGAACAGTTGGTTTCAGGCATTTATTATTGGGGCTACAACGCAATATGCTGCCTGCTCCTAATCCCATTTTGCCTTTCAAATCTAATTCTTTGTACAACCTACTATAGTATTTAAGTATTTTAGAAGTATTTAAAACTTCCTAACAGTGATAACAATTAACCAGTGGAACAGCTTGGCTTCAGAACTTGTGGGTACTTCATGACTGGAGGTTTTTAAGAAGAGGCTGGACAGCCACTTATCTGAAATGGTGTAGGGTCTCCTGCTTGAACAAGGGGCTGGACTAGAAGACCTCCAAGGTCCCTTCCAGCTCTGTTCTATTCTATTCTATTCTATTCTATTCTTCAATCCATTAATTTCTATTCTATTCTATTCTATTCTTCATTCCATTAATTTCTATTCTATTCTATTCTGTTCTGTTTTATTCTATTCTATTCTATTCTATTCTTCAATCCATTAATTTCTATTCTATATTCTATTCTATTCTATTCTATTCTATATTCTTCATTCCATTAATTTCTTTTCTTTTCTATTCTATTCTTCATTCCATTAATTTCTATTCTATTCTATTCTGTTTTATTCTATTCTATTCTATTCTATTCTTCAATCCATTAATTTCTATTCTATTCTATATTCTATTCTATTCTATTCTATATTCTTCATTCCATTAATTTCTTTTCTTTTCTATTCTATTCTGTTCTGTTTTATTCTATTCTATTCTATTCTTCATTCCATTAATTTCTTTTCTTTTCTTTTCTATTCTTCATTCCATTAATTTCTATTCTATTCTATTCTGTTCTGTTTATTCTATTCTATTCTATTCTATTCTTCAATCCATTAATTTCTATTCTATTCTATATTCTATTCTATTCTGTTCTATTCTATTCTATATTCTTCATTCCATTAATTTCTTTTCTTTTCTATTCTGTTCTGTTTTATTCTATTCTATTCTATTCTTCATTCCATTATTCTGTTCTGTTCTGTTCTATTCTACTCTATATTTTATATTCTATTTAAATTTAAATATTGCTGGCAAGATTTCTCTTTAGTTACTTTATATATTTTCCCTTCTAACACATTTAAAAAATATTGACAACTTTTAGAGAGACTGAGGGCCTACTGGGATTAATACTATTTTGGAGAGTAAGGTGGGAATTCTCTGATATATCTTTTTTAAATAAATCAATCTCAGTTTTAAACTTACTTCTTATGTCACTCATCATCTTTTGTTGTGGAAACACAATAATGTAGACATTAAGAGACACATAAACAAACACACAGGAGACATTTCTTCACACAACCCATTGTTCACATTCGTCTTAAGGTAAGTCTGAAATGAAAACCTTCCTGAGTGTAACCCCATGACCAAATAAATAACAGGAAATTTTTATAATTTCAGAGAAGACACAGTATGTTTCTAACATAATTACAGGTATTACTTTACATAATATAAATTGGAAGCCAAAGCCTGAAACAGTAACTAAACCTTGTGCTATCTCTGTGTCTATACCAACATTTTATTGTATGTTTACAGTGTTCCATTCAAGACTGGTTCTCTTTTGTAAGAAGAAAGTAGGCGTTGAATCTTCATGCTTACATCGTACAATATTGGAGACCCATCATGCAGAGCCCTATTCTGCTGGTAGACTTTTATCGATTACAATCAGATTCTTTATTTTTGATCTGTCAACTCTGCCATATCCATGAGACTAGCAATAATATGACACAGTGCATGAAGGTAAAGGCTTCATGATAAAGGTTGCATTAGCAGAGAACCAATACCACTCTATAAAACCTTAGTAAAACCACACCTAGAGTACTGCATCCAGTTTTGGTCACCACACTATAAAAAAGATGTTGAGATTCTAGAAAGAGGGCAGAGAAGAGCAACCAGGATGATGAGGGGACTGGAGGCTAAAACATACAAAGAACGATTGCAGGAAATGGGCATGGCTAGTCTAATGAAGAGAAGGACCAGGGGAGACATGGTAACAGTCTTCCAGTATCTGAGGGGCTGCCACAGAGGGGAAGGGGTCAAGCTATTTTCTAAAGCACCTGAAGGCCACAGAAGGAGTAATGGATGGAAACTGAACAAGGAGAGATTCAACCTGGAAATAAGGAGAAATTTTCTGACAGTGAGAACAATCAACCAATGGAACAGAAGTTGCCTTCAGAAGTTGTGGGAGCGCCATCACTTGAGACTTTCAAGAAGAGATTCAACTGCCATCTGTCAGAAATGGTGCAGGGTCTCCCGCTTGGGCGGGGGTCGGACTAGATGACCCTAGAGGTCCCTTCCCACTCTGATTATCTGTTATCTAGCTATTGCCCAAAGTCACATCATCCTAGAAGTATTGATTAGGCCTTCAAAGGGACGTCAACTGAAGGAATACTTCTTTATGGACTTCAAATTCTTCAACTACAGTAGGTACAGCTAGGAGCACCTCTCAGATCTGTAATAAATGGGGCATGTCGTTCCTACTTCTCACTTTCCCATGTCCTGCTCTCGGGTGCTTGGGAGAATTGGTCAAACCCTTCTTCTCTGCAACAACCCCTCAAGCACCGGAAAACTGCTATCATGTAATCTATAGTCCTTCTCTTCATTAGACTAGACATACCTAGTTCCCGCAATCATTCATCATATGGTTTAGCCTCTAGAGTCCTTATCGTCTTTGTTGCGCTTCTCTCCAATCAGATAACAGATAACAGATAATCAGAGTTGGAAGGAACCTTGTAGGTCATCTAGTTCAATCCCCCGCCCAAGCGGGAGATCCTACGCCATTTCTGACAAATGGCAGTCCAATCTCTTCTTGAAAATCTCAAGTGATGATGCTCCCACAACTTCTGAAGGCAACTTCTGTTCTGTGGGTTGATTGTTCTAACTGTCAGGAAATTTCTCCTTATTTCCAGGTTGAATCTCTCCTTGTTCAATTTCCATCCATTATTCCTTGTCTGGCCTTCAGGTGTTTTAGAAAATTGCTTCACCCCTTCTTCTCTGTGGCAGCCCCTCAAATATTGGAAGACTGCTATCATGTCTCCCTGGTCCTTCTCTTCACTAGACTAGCCAAGCCCAGTTCCTGTAACTGTTCTTCATATGCCTTAGTCTCCAGTCCCCTAATCATCCTGGTTGCTCTTCTCTGCACTTTTTCTAGAGTCTCAACATCTTTTTTTTATAGTGTGGTGACCAAAACTGGATGCAGTACTCTAGGTGTGGTCTTACTAAGGCTTTATAGAGTGGTATTAATACCTCACTTGATCTCGATTAATACCTCACTTGATCTCGAGGGATACCCCTCTATTAATGCAACTTAGGATTGCACTGGCTTTTTTGGCTGCTGCTGCACACTGCTGGCTCATATTTAGCTGATTGTCCACTAAGACTCCAAGATCCCTCTCACAGTTACTGCTGTTGAACCAGGAACCACCTATTCTATCCCTTTGCAGTAGAGTTTTCTTGCCTAAATGTAAAACCTTATTTTTCCCACCACTGAATTGCACTGTGTTGGACAGGGCCTAATGTGTGCTGTCGTGCTCATGCACACATGCACACACACACACACACCATGGTGTAAGTTGTCTTTATTAAGGTTTCAAGCCTGAATTGGTATTCTTTAGTGATTCCCTGTGCTGGCACCAGCTCAACCTCACTAAGTTCTACAGGCTACTCAAATTAAGCCAACCCTAGTCATCAGGGCAAGGCAAGGCCTGTCCACCAGGCAAAGGCAAGTTCCCAAGGCAAAGGCAAGTTCCAAGACAAAGGCAAGTCCACAGTCAAAGGCAAGGCAAGTTGAAGAGAAACTATCCAACATTCAAGGCAAGAACACACAGCAAGGAAATGAACACGTTCCCAGCAACATGGGAACATGGTCTGCTGTGCTAAATAGCAGTGTGATGACCCAGGGTGGGTTGCAAAACAAACACAGTCACAGAAAACAGGTGAAGCCCCTTTTATTCCTTCACTTTGCTTCCAAGCTCCAAATATTCTTAACGGAAGCCAAAACAGTTACAAGAAGAAGGGAAAAAGCAACACAAACCAGGCAAGATAAGGGCTGGAGGACATCCACAGATAACAGAACACACACTGGGAAGGACGCCAAACTCAGAGAGGAACCATAAACTAGAGATATTTCCACAATTGGTTTCCAGCATTCACCTGTACGCAGGTCCGGCCTCTTATTCAGGTGTCACAGCTGCGGCCCATGAAGAGGATCAAGGCCCTCTCCTCCCAAGTAGACCACAGCTCTCCCTTATCCTCTGCCCTTCCCCAGCCTCCTCCATAACCTCCAGAGCCACACTTCCACTCCCTGTCAGCTGTTCCTCCTCTCCCTCAGAGTCAGTCTCCACCAGGGGCATGACAGCCAGCTTCTGGTACAAGAGAGGCAAGGCTGCCTCCTCATGAGTAATTAAGTTGACCTTCTCTGTTCCTGCCTTTTCTATGCCCTACGTGTTCTTGGATGAGGTACAGAAGGCAGTTCCTCCTCCTCCTCATCACTGACTGGTTGCAGCTGAGTGCGTTCCCCATCTGTAGCCTCAGGGCTGTCCTACTGTTCTTCAGCCAAATCACTTTCAGACAGCTGCTCAGAGCTATTGACCAACTCCCCTCCTGATGTACCCAGAACATGTTCATTCTCCTCCAAGTTGACATCTGGGGAAGCATCTGGGAGAATCATCACACAGTATTCAAGTCTATCAAGATCTTCTGAATCTTGATCCTATCTTCTGAAGTGCTAGCTATTCTCCCCAGCTTGCTGTTGTCTGCAAATTTGATGAGTTCCCTTTCTATCCCTTCATCTAAATCATTTATGAAGATTTTGAAGAGTACTAGACCTTAAACAGAACCTTGGGGTGCCCCACTGCTTACTTCCCTCCATATAGTTAATAGTTCCATTGAGGACTGCATATTGGATGCAGTTGGTCAGACAATTACAAATCCATATGTATGCCTTACTGAAGTCCAAGTATATATACTATGTCCACATCATTTTGCTGGTCTACTAATTTAGTCACTTTTGTCAAAGAATGCAAAGTAAGTAAGGTTTATCTGGCATGATCTGTTTTTGACAAACCCATGTTGGCTTCTAGTAGTAACTTTGCTTGTTTCTAGGTGTTCACAGAGCCATTGCTTGAGTATCTTTTTCCACATCTTCCCAGGTATTGATGTCAGGCTGATTGGTATGTAGTTTCCTGGATCCATTTTTTTTCTTAAGCAGAAATCACATCAGCTACCAACCTGCCTTCAATCGAGGTCAAAGAGTCAAAAAGAGGACTGTGAAAATATTTACAGACTCCTCACATCCTGGACATAAACTGTTTCAACTCCTTCCCTCAAAATGATGCTATAGAGCACTGCACACCAGAACAACTAGATACAGGGACAGTTTTTTCCCCAATGCTATCCCTCTGCTAAACAAATAATTCCCTCAACACTGTTCAACTATTTACAAAGTCTGCACTACTATTACTATTAATCTTCTCAGCACTCCTTATCACCCATCCCCTCCCACTTGTGACTGTATGACTGTAACTTTGTCGCTTGTATCCTTACAATTTATATTGACTGTTTCCTAGTATGATTTGATTGCTTATTGTACCTTATGACTATTATTAAGTGTTGTACCTTATGATTCTTGACTCTTGACGAATGTATCTTTTATCTCCACTGAGAGCATCTGCACCAAGACAAATTCCTTGTGTGTCCAATCACACTTGACCAATAAAGAATTCTATTCTATTCTCTTTTCCAATACTCTGGCAGTTCCCTAGTGATGTTTGGGCCTAGTCCGTTTCTGCAATATGGCAGCAATTTGACTCTAACAAAGCATGTTTATGGCTTCTTCACTGACTGTAGAAATATTGCCGCAAAAGAATACAGGCAACTTTTGCCTGCAATTACATCTTCAATCCCAATTCATACATTACTCTCTGTCAGAACATATTTTATCTGATTTACATTATGCCGGGATCCCATTATCAAAATATAAACTAAAACTACTAACCCAAGCTTCCTTTGAAACTGTACCATCCACAAATCATCGCATTCCAAATGTTGAAGAATCAGCCTGACTCTGAGATGATTTAAACAGGACACTTTTTACATACATGCATGCTATGCAATTCCATTCTTAATTATGATGCACATGGTTACATGTAACTCAGATGATTGCATAAGTAGAAGCACACAGCTAATACTTAGCTAGCATGGACGCATTTATTCAGTTAAGATAATTTATACCCCCTTTGAAAATCACTTAGGACACCTTATCAATGAAATACTGGCATTTGGCACTGATCCTATCAGAAGGTAAGTAAGATCACCTATATTTAGAAATTTGGGATGTGAACTTCCACTAGTCCCCAGCAAAGATTAGTGACAATGTCAGTCAAAACCATAATCCTGGCCAATATGATCAAATCTCTCAATTTCCCAAGTGTATGTATATGTAATTGGCACTGTCACAAGAGTTTTGATCCACTTATAATTATGGCACCATGGAAATATGACTATTACTACCCTAGGACTACATACATGCACAAACTCAAGGGAATGTTCTTTTTACATGGACTTTGTTTTTATGAAGAACTATCTCTGTATTGCAAAACAGGAAGTGGGAGGGTTAGCGTTAAAAACACATTGAAACATACGTTTCAACATATATTCCAACAATGTACAGCATGTAGCTTTTGCTCTAACCCAGGCATTATGTATATATGTCTGCGATATTAATATTTACCTATGACATTCAAGGTTACAGTGACATTAGATGTTCCAAAATCATTGGTTGCTTGGCACGTGAAGGCTCCAGAATCATTAACTCCCACTGAACGGATGCTCAGCCTTAATTTTTGTTCATATTCATAATCACGCACATTCTTGCTTTTGCTGGAAAGGTTCTGTGGGCAAGGGAGGGGGGGAAAATTAACATCTAAGATACAGTGTACATAGCATCATTCTCAAATAAATTAAAAATAGATGTAATTATAACTTCACCGTATTAATATTCATAACTTAAAACCTGAATAATAAGCCATCATGACAAACCTGTCACTGTAATCTATCCATAGAAAACATCTATATTCTTAAAGCTTGTCTTGAGGGGACAAAAATGAAATAGCAAAAATGAAGAAGTACTTCTTAGGATTGTTCTTACTCTCTTTGCTTTGCTCTATGTCTTGCATTTTTGGTATTTGACCATCTCTTTAGGTAATAAACTCAGAATGAAATTTGCCCTAAGAACATTCACTATCATGAAGTGTTTTCCAAATTAAGCTTGTATCATGGCAGTCATCGTAAGCTCTGTGTGTGTGTGTGTGTGTGTGTGCGCGCGCGCGCATCTGTATTTTAAAACTGGTTTGTGTGCTTCTTATAATTGATAATAAGTGATAATATGAGAATGTCCAGGAGCTCTTACAGCGTTCCTGAGGTAACACTGAAGGAATTTCAGATTCTTGGGATTCCTGGACAAGAAATCACAGCTGTCAAACAACAGGGGTCCACTGTCAACTTTAAAAACAACAACTGTGATTGTTTTTTTTTTAAAGTTGACAGTGGACCCCTGCTGTGGGGGTAACAAAAGAAAAATGTTCTATTGAAGGAAGGAAAGATCCTAGTGAATCAAAATATATATTTACAAACGAAGCATTTGACTTCCTAACTGCATTTAGCAGGGAATTTGAGTGTTACCAACAACATAATACTACTTTTTTAAAAAAAACACAATGCAAATTTCAGCTCTGCCCAAATAATTATGATAGATATTAATTAACACGTGCTAAAGCAAATTTAGTTTTAAACAAAGCTAAAAGGGAGCTCCCAACTAAAAACGTGAATGCAATATTTAAAATGGTATTGGAACTGTTTCAGAACTCCAAGATGTAGACCCTGTATGGACCATATAAGTTTTACGTCTGCTTTACTTCAGAATGGATGAGTTAGGATCAGTCAACAAGCACTTAAAAGACAGGAATTATGCCAGCACCAGAGGATTAATGGAGGATGGCCGGTAGCACTCCAGGGACATATTATCCAAATTGTATTTTCTTGAGACTGTATAATTTCTCCAGCATTGCAACACTGCCACAGTCTTCCTATTTACATGAGCTGCTGATTACATATTTTAATCACTGCCATTAACAGTTGTCAATTAAGACTGAAATGGCTGTACTCAGCAAGGTTGGCTGGACTCTTTGGGAAGTTTTCCTATACAGTGAAATTTAACTTATTTACATATTTTTAAGCTGTATGGATTACTTGAGTCTAATTCAATCCAGTCTTAATCATATTTAATTAATTTCTATGAAAATTAGAAAACTAGAAATTAATTAATTTCTAATTAAATCATTTCTAGGTGCCCATATCGCTAATAGTGACTTTGGGTAACTTATAATATAATAAAAAGTTTAGAAGTGTTAAAAAAACAATTAAAATTAGAGTAAAAAGTTTTTAAAAAAATCAACAACCAAGATGATGGACAGCCTGGGTGTGAGAGCTTTCTCTACCCTGTCAGCGACCTCCAATGTAGCAGGCCAAACAGGAGAGCCAGGTTTTTAGATTTTTCCAGAAGGCCAGGAATTATGGGCACATCTCAACC
This sequence comes from Naja naja, assembly GCA_009733165.1. Lineage (NCBI taxonomy): Eukaryota > Metazoa > Chordata > Lepidosauria > Squamata > Elapidae > Naja > Naja naja. Next base: position 68,316,468 of record CM019151.1, read on the forward strand.
TCTGATGGGAGAATATTCAGAAGGTGGAGGCCACAGAAGAAAGTTGTGGTTAAAATTTAGTAGCAAGAATGGCTGCTATTAAAAATATTTATTCAAAAGAGTGCCTTTTCATAGATGCCATATTGGAACTGAACTCCTTTTATATACAGTATATGTAAATCAGGTTTGATTTGAGCTTGGCTTAGATAATCAAATCTTTTCATTAAGAACTATAAATACACACATATAGACACATTATGTTTCAGCCACCAACCCCAAGGTTGTTTCAGATATCCAATAATCCAGAACAGCTTGTGTTTATTTCTCCTGAACACTCAACTCTTACTTCTAAACAACAACTGGACAGAATGTCCTCTATTATTTTTGTTTAATTTGACATTCAACCCTTGAAACTGACCACATCCTTATCAGAATCTGTTTCTGCTCTACTTTTCTGTCATTTATCATGATGTTCACATACATTCACAATCCCTACCAAGATACCTCTAATGTATACTTTCTGTAACACATACACGGTAAACTTCCTTTCCAATGTTCATGCACTTCCCAGTGACCTGGTGATGAGCAAAATTTTGTTTTCTATACTACACAATTTGAGAATAGTATTCTATAACTACTGATCCAGTTCTACAGAGGAATCATTGACTCTGTCGTCTGCATCTCCATAACTGTCTGGTTTGGTTCTGCAACCCAACAAGGTAGACACAGACTCCAGAAAGTAATTAGGACTGCAGAAAAAACAATTACTACCAACCTGCCTTCAATCGAGGACTTGTATACTGCACGAGTCAAAAAGAGGGCTGTGAAAATATTTACAGACCCCTCACATGCCGGACATAAATTGTTTCAACTCCTTCCCTCAAAACAATGCTATAGAGCATTGCACACCAGAACAACTAGACACAAGGACAGTTTTTCCCCAAATGCCATCACTCTGCTAAACAAATAATTTCCTCAACCCTGTTCAACTATTACAAAGTCTGCACTACTATTACTGTTAAATCTTGACATCAACTCCTTATCACCCATCCCCTCCCACTTGTGACTGTATGACTGTAACTTTGTCGCTTGTATCCTTACGATTTATATTGACTGTTTCTTAGTATGATTTGATTGCTTATTGTACCCTATGACTATCATTAAGTGTCATACCTTATGATTCTTGACTCCTGATGAATGTATCTTTTCTTTTATGTATACTGAGAGTATTTACACCAAGACAAATTCCTTGTGTGTCCAATCACACTTGGCCAATAAAAGTATTCTATTCTATTCTATTCTATTCTATTCTATTCTATTCTATTCTATTCTATTCTATTCTCAAATTGTGCTCATTCTCATTTCTCGTACTCTTTCAATCATAATTCTATCAAATGCTGTCTTAGGAACAGTTAGGAAAGTTATCCTCTCTTAGGCTGCCTGAGTCATATCAGTGATGTGGGCAACATAGAACTTAATTTTTTTCTCTTTTAATGACCCTGTAATCACTTGCATTCGGGTGGAGTTGGGGCAATGAAATGGAGCTGAGTGTTTACTAGCCGGATGCACTTCCTGACACCTATATGGAGCTCACAGCAGATATTTTTTCTTCGCACCCAAAGACATATGTGCCGCAACCTAGGATCAAACTCACAGCCTCCTGATTGTGAGGCAAGAACTCCATTTCTAGGCATGGAACTTAATAATTTTTTTTTAAAAGATGTTGCTGCCATTTTTGAATTCACTCGTTTTCTTTCTCAATACATGGGAACAAAAACATTCTTCCAATCACCAGGCACAGCTGCAATCTTTACATGCATTAAGCACGTTGACAGCAAATCCACATGAACTGCACACAATTTTAACACTTCTCCAGTTGCATCAACTCTACCTGCACCCTTACTATTATTCAACATTCTCACAGTATTTAGGACTACATTTTTATTGGCTTTTTTTCTTTTGAATGCTAACATTTGTAGCATTTGTTACAGTTCTACTCTTTGACATCAAATATCAGACATTACATTAAAAATTTCAACCATACTTTTTCCACAATTCATTTGTTTCATTAAAAATCATTTTGAGTCTTTAAAAATAAATTCATTTAATTCCACTTATTATGCCATAGATTCCTGATTTCAAAATAGTTACTAATTTCCATCAAGGTTTTTGTTTTTTTGCATTTTTTTCTGTCTCTTTTAATCTTGATTATTCCTTGCTTTCTTGGATTACATTATTTGTGACTGTATACCTTTGAGATCTTATACCCATTATATTTTCTGCTCATTGTTTATTGCAGCAATTGTTTTCTAATATGCATCTTTTTCTCATCCATATCCTCTTTCATTTCCTCATTGTATCAAAACTTTTTCCAATTTCTTACTTCCCATTGCCTTTTCTTTGTGCAGCTGTTCTACTTTCACTTCTATTCATTTGCTATCATTTCTTGCTATTACTCCAACAATGATGCTGCCCATGAATATTACTTTATCACAGCTAATAATGTATATCTCAGACATTTTCTTACTTTTATTTTTCAGAAAGTCTATTCTTTCAAGTATATTGGTACATATTAGGTATAATGAACTCACCGCATTGCCTTGAAAAATCCAATTAGTTTGCAGAAAACTATCTATATCTCTGATTGTACATGTAACTTCAAATTCTTCACCTTCTTTGAGAAGCTGGTTTGTTTTGGACAAGGTGATGGATGGTAAGGATTTGTGAACTAAAAAACAATCCAGATGCACATTGTTGTCATTATATGCAAAACTTTCAGAAAAAGGGGTTCGGAATTGACAGTTCTTAATCTTCCAATAATAATCGGATTTGCTAAACGTATTTTAAACACCGGGACATATCACAGTTGTACTTTTTATCCAAATAAAAATGTAAAAACATTTATAGGCACTACGTAACAAACACAGATAATAAGCCTGCCCTGCATTTAATCTTGCAAAAAGACTGAAGGTCAGTTAGGAAACTTGTCTAATACCATTTCATACGGCTATGATTCACAATCTTGAATCCATTGATGGGATCTGAGAATATCTATCAGCATGAGATATTTTCCTAATTATCTTACCTTTATATACAGTCAGTCCTTGACTTAGGACCCTAATTGAGCCCAAAATTTCTGTTGCTAAGCTAGACATTTGGTAACTGATTGTCAGGTTTCCAAGTGATGAAATCCATTTGAAAAGAAAAGAACAAAGTCCATGTTCCAAAACGATTTATTTTATTTAGGAAAGCATCAAATTGGCAAAGTCTGTTGTAATTCCAGATCTGACACAACCCAGAATTAATATTGGAAATTAAAAACAGCCCCCAAAAGTCACATTCCCCAATGGAAGTGAATCAATGTTGCCTGGTGTCATCAATCTCCACCTCCAGGTCTCAGCAGGGTCAGCTTTTGTTCCCATGGGAAGAAGAACCACCTAGCCTAAACAACTCTCTCTATCTCCACTCCTCCCACCTTAGGAATGTGGCAAGCCTGAAACCCTTCTCCCCATAACCAGCAAAGAGAAAGAAAGAAAAGGAATATATAATAAGGCTAAATAAAATGGCCACGCACGTGTCAATTTCAGGCTTGACACTCATTTTTTTCCACCAATTTGTGACCTTTCTTGCCACAGTTGTTAAGTGAATCAATACAGATGTTAATTAGTAACACGGTTGTTAAGTGAATTTGGCTTCCCCATTGACTTTGCTTGTCTGAAGGTCACAAAAGGGGATCACGTTGACCTTGGAACACTGCAACTGTCATAAATATGAGTCAGTTGCCAAGCGTCTGAAGTTTGATCATGTGACCATGGGGATGCTGCAAAGGTTGTGTAAAAAATTGTCATAGCTCACTTTTTTCAGTGCTGTTATAACCTCGAGTAATCACTAAACCAACTGTTAAGTTGGCGATTATCTGTAAACTAGATACACTCTTTGCCAAACTGTACAAGAAAAGAGATTATATGACTGTAACATATCTGATTTCAGCTGAAATGTATTTTTACCTGGTCTCACCACAAGTGTTATATCTTTTGAGCTTTCTTCAACTCCATCTCGGTGCGCCACACAACGGTAACAACCTAGAAATGATCTCTGTACATGTTTTATGGTGATCCCCTTCTGAGGATCAGGAACTAATGTCATATTCTCAGGCAGAGGTTTGGAACGACATCTTTTCAAAGTGAAATTGGAAACATCTGGATCTGTCACTGGGCAGATGATAAGAGCATCGCTGTCCTCCATTCCAAAGATTGTGGGTCTATGAAAGAACAGAACCGCTGGATCTGTAATAAAAATTTTAAAAAGACATTAAAACAGGGGAATTCCTACAAAGGTATAAGGAGTCCAGTGGTGGGATTCAAAATTTGTTACTACCAGTTCTGTGGGTGTGGCTTGGTGGGCATGGCAGGGGAAGGATATCGTAAAATCCCCATTCCCTCCTTACTCCTGAGGGAAGGTTACTGCAAAATCCCCTTCCCTCCCCACCCCACTAACCTGCTTTCCAGCTCCGTTCTCCTGTGCAGGGCAACAAAAGAAGACCCAGTCGATCAGCTGGGACTCTGGAGGCGGAGAATAGATGGGGGCGGGGCCAGTCAGAGGTAGTATTTGACAGTTCTCTGAACTACTCAAAATTTCCGCTACTGGTTCTCCAGAACTGGTCAGAACCTGCTGAATACCACTTCTGAATGAGCCACGTTTAAATTCCTATGATATCTTGGCTAACATCTAGCTTGGATCCCAAATTGTAGTACACTTTCATGTTTTTTTTTCATCATGCAGTGACAGTTGCATTAGAAGCAACGTTTTATATGCACATATTTAATGTTTGCTCCATATGGAGCATCCAAGAAATGTCAGGATTTTCTGAAAACACTTCATTGACTCTGGTCTTGCTAAAAAGATCTCCCAACTGGAAATAATTCCAAGGAAGAGATAACTAAGTTTATCTTTGGCAGATGAGGAGAAATTAGGAATTTCCTCAGTATTTTAACAAAAATAGCTGTTCAAATTTAAAAGTGTATGGCTAATGTTGCTCCATCCAACTATCCACTCCTTTCATCTGGCAAGTTTTGCATCTTTCTCTCAGCCAGGCAGCCTGGACATTCTTGGAGTTGAATCCCAAGGATATGTGAAATTGTTCTAAGAGTGATTTCTCACCAAATAACTAAAAGCTTCAATGAGCAGATTTCATTTTTAGAATCCATCAGAATTTTCCTGGTCTTAGTCTTCATATGTCTTAAGTCTGTATAGTCCTGGAGATTAAGACATTTGAAGAAGAGTTGCAGGAATTGGGTTTGGCTAATCTAGAGAAAAGGAGGAGTAAAATAATCACTACCAATCATTACTACCAACCTGCCCTCCACTGAGCACCTGTATACTACACGAGTCAAAAAGAGGGCTGTGAAAATATTTACAGACCCCTCACATCCCGGACATAAACTGTTTCAACTCCTACCCTCAAAACGACACTATAGAGCACTGAACACCAGAACAACAAGACACAAGGACAGTTTTTCCCCATACGCCATCACTCTGCTAAATAAATGATTCCGTCAACACTGTCCAACTATTTACAAAGTCTGCATTACTATTACTGTTAATCTTCTCATCACTCCTTATCACCCATCCCCTCCCACTTGTGACTGTATGACTGTAACTTTGTCACTTGTATCCTTACGATTTATATTGACTGTTTCCTAGTATGATTTGATTGCTTATTGTACCCTATGACTATCATTAAGTGTTGTACCTGATGATTCTTGACTCTTGACGAATGTATCTTTTCTTTTATGTACACTGAGAGCATTTGCACCAAGACCAATTCCTTGTGTGTCCACTTGGCCAGTAAAATAATTCTAATTCTAGGGGGTGACATGATGACAGTATTCCAGTATTTGAAGGGCTGCCACAAAGAAGAGGCTGTCAACTTATTTTCCCAAGCATCAGAGGGCAAGACAAGAAACAATGGATGGAAACTAACCAAGGGCAGAAGCAATCTGGAATTAAGGAGAAACTTCCTGACAGCAAGAACAATCAACCAGTGGGATGGCTTTGCCTTCAGAGGTTGTGAGAGCTTCACCACTGGAAGTTTTTAAGAAGAGACTATCTGAAATGGTATAGGGTCTCCTATACCATTGAGCAGGAGGGTAGGACTAGACAAGGTCCCTTCCAGCTCTATTCTGATTGACTGGTTTGTTTTTATAAGCAGGCTGCTGCAGCTGCCAAAAAGGCCATCACAGGCTGCATCAACAAAGGGATAACATCAAGATCATCAAGAGCCTTGGTGGTGCAGGCTGTTGAATGCCTAGCACTTAGTTCCAGCTGCCTGCAATTAGTGCAGGCTTGAATCCCACCAGGCTCAAGGTTGACTCAGCCTTCCATCCTCTCGGGGTAGGTAAATTGAGGACCCAAGATTGTTGGGGGCAATTAGCTGACCTTGTAAAAATGCCGCTTAGTAATAAGCAGGCATATACAATGGAAGGAAGGCTATTGCTGAGCGTACTGGGTTGCGCTCCAAAAAATTGTAAGCTGCCCTGAGTCTCCGGAGAAGGGCGGCATATAAATGCAAATAAAAAAAATAAAAAAGTGACAGTGCCATTCTATGCTGCACTAGTGAAGCCATACTTGAAATACTGTGTCCAATTCTAGTCGCCAGAATACAAAAAAAGAGGCCGAGACCCTAGAAAGAGTGCAGAGAGCAGCAATGATAAGGGCTCTGGAGGCTAAACCGTATGGGGAACAATTGAGGGAACGGCGTACAGTTATGCCAAGCCTAACAAGAGAAGGATTAGGGGTGATATGATAGCTGGCTTATAGTACTTGAGGGGCTGTCACAGAGAAGAAGATTGACTTATCCTCCAAAGTATCTGAGGAAAGGGCAAGAAGCAATGGATGGAAGCTTGTTTAAAAAAAAGATCCAACCTCGAAGTAAGGAGAACTTTCCTGACCGTGAGAAAAATAAATTGCTGGAACAACTTGCCTTGTGGGAGCTCAATTACTGGAGATTTTCATGAAAACACTAGCTCGATACCCATGCTTCGCTATGAAACTATGTGATCGGGCTTAGTTTTGGGGGAGGAAAATAAGAGGGGGGAATTGTGTAAATTGTGCATCCATTGGTATTCATCTGGCTAGTCCTGTCAGTGTGTGAGAGTTGAGGGTTGTTTGGAAACTGAAACATGGAAAGTGAAGCAGTATTTGCTGTGTGAGCAAGGAGGAGACAGCAAGGAGCCTGAGTGTGGCTTAGCTCAAGTGTTCTGTACTAAAGCTGATTGCTGCTGTGAAATTAAAACTAAAACTGAAACTCCTTTCCTCTGCTTGTGTTTTGCATTTGGAACAGATTTCTTTTCAGGTGGGGAGGGGGAGTAGAACTCCTTAGCATCAGAGCGTGTTAATAATAATAATAATATAGGAAATACTCTAAATGCTCTGATGGTCATTTCAAAAAATCCTTTCTTATTGAGCGCCTAGAAGCCAAGAGGAACATAAGTGCCAAATTTCAAGTTTGCAGGTTTTACGGTTCTGGAGATGTTGTGATGATGCATGAGTGGTATTTCGCTTTTTTATTTATTTATATACATATACATATACATATACATATACATATACATACATACATACATACATACATATATATATATATATATATGACATTGGTGACGGTATAAGGTTTCCTGACTTGGGCAGAGTTTAGACTAAGTCCAAGGTCCCTTCTAGCCCCAGTATTGTATGATTCTATCGTGGGGTCAAAGAGAACAATTTAAGGTGGAACATATTTGGGATTCCCTACACAGAAGAGATTTTGGGGACAGGGAGTAGTCAATTGATAATGAGATACTTGAGAATTGATGTGTTCTCCCCACTTCCCTTTGCACTCAACAAGAGATGGTGTTTGCTTTTTTTTAAATCTTGGACACATCTATTTCCATTCTGTAAGACATTTCTGTTCTGGACAAAGGGAGAAAGGGGGCAGGGACTTGGGTTGGTGGTCAAGTTGAAGAAAAATGGACATTTGTACGAAAAAATGAGTTTGTACCAAATTGAGGCCAAAACGGAATATTCTACTTGGAATGATCATGGAGGGAAGTGGCTATAAAACAAGGAAAAATAGCTTAAAAGTGAACTAAATCATGGTTTAATGATAATTGCTATCTTATCAGCTGTACCGCTCACAGTTTGAACCATCTGGCACTGTCTTTCTACCATCAGCTTTCTGCAAAGCAAAGCATAGAATATTCTGATTTATACAGAGATCACAAAGCACCTTTTCGAGCATTCTCCAATTTCAAAGAAGTAATAGTCTATCAGGTGCTGCTTGGAGGTTAGATGTGGTTCTCTTTTGGCACTTTGAAATGCCAGAGTTTTTACACACTATGCAAATGTGAACCCCACTTGTTCCAGCAGTGCTAATTGGACATGCATTTGGCACGTCTATTACAGCAAGGGTGGGGTTTTTTACACAGACAATATGTAGGCAATTCAAATCTTTGCACACCTATTTAACCAGTTGCACAATCCTTAACTTAGTTTTTAATCCCAGTTAAAATCCTTCCTTTTCTACTTGGAAAATTAGTAAGAAAGGAAAATAACATGGTTGTTTTTTTCTTATTCTATCACCAATATAGAATAAATGTAATGTAAGGATGTAGTGTTTGGGAGAAAATCTACAGAATATTTAAGGGCATTTCCCCTAATTTCCATAATTGCACACTCATTGGAAGTTGCCCTGTAGTGGAGGCCTTAAATGGAGAAGATCAAGAAGTTGGTAAGATCGTTAGGAAGAAGCCGCCAAAGGGCGCTGCTTGTAGTACGATGCTGCCATGCTGGCAGCTATCATCATTCTAATAAAGCAGAAGCACCCAGTAGAATACTAGAGAGCACTGTCTTATAAATAAGTCAGATCCCTAGCCTTAAGTCTGGCAGTGTAATGATGAAAGGTCCCATGCAAATCTTCTAGTCACAATCAATTTAAAACTCTGTTCAGACATTAGACAAGGGATTAAATGTCACCTGGGACTAGTGAAAATGAACCCTGTCCTACGAACGTTGAGCTGGTGATCTTTGATCATCAGAAGCATCCTTCATTTCAGCAGTGATGTCCGTCACAAGAAGAGCTCACACCCAGAGACCCCCATCGTCAATTCCTTTGCACACACAGTGTTACACACAAAGGCTTCCTTGGGTCAGATACTGAAGTTGAAAGGAAAGATGGCTTAGAAGGTGAGACCTCATCTGTGTGAGTTTCCAAGGATTAGGCTTTTCACTGCTGTCCAAATCATGGCATTAACTCTATCTAATGCCTCGGTTTTCTCTTTTCTTTGTGGTCTGACGAGGGCTGTCCTTCCTCAAACCAGAGATCTGTCTGCTTTTAGCAAAATGGGAGGAACTGAACGACGGCTTATCCAGGTTCTGGGGAAAATTTCTATTAAAAATAAATAAATCTATTGATGATTATGATCTCAGCTTTTGGATTTCAAGAGAAATAAAGGTTTTAAGTAGAGAATGGCTTTCGCTGTTGCTCATGCTACGCATGATCAGAAAAAAAATATTACAGCTGGATCTTTCCTCTACCAGAAATCAATGCTTTTAATTTCTGCGGGGACAGTACCACAGATGAAATGGTGTTGTTCTGATACACACTCACAATCACAACAATTAATTATTTTGCTCCCATTTTTCATATCATCCTAACCTGTCTGGTATGTGGAAGAAAATAAGGGAAACATTTCCAACAAGGTACAGTTTCCTCCTGTTTGTTTAGATGTTGATTACAAATGGACCTTACACAATAAAATTCACCTTTCAGTAGATGGCTATGAATAGATTTTTTCCCCATTTCACAGATGTTTAATCCCTTCTTAACTGAGCAGAACATTAATAGATCTTAATTGGTAACGAAGATGTATTCTATTTGCCAAACTGCTCTCTTCCCAATGCACATCCTCAGCTTTTCAATAAAGTGCTAAGATATCTTTCTTATTTGCCTGTTGGTTTATTTGCCAGAAGATGGTACATATACGTATGTTTGCTGCTCCTTTATTTTTTCCATTTAATTTCCACAGTATCTTGATGGGATTTGTGGAAAAGCAGTATAGAAATATTGTTAATAAATAAAAAATATATAATCTAGAATGGTAATAAAATTCTTATACTCTTACATTTGTTTGACGGTAAAGTCTATACACTCAGCATCACAGAAAAAAGGTTTTTCCTAGGTTTTAAATTATTCAGTAAGCTGAATGCTATATCCAAGTATCGCTAAAGGGCAGTTTCCAATAGTGGTTTAAAAAAAGCAGCATCAGAAAATATGGTTTTTCAAGCAAAACATCATCAGGTTCCCATACTTAGACCCTGCTAAATGATGTATTTAGTTATTGGGGCGGGGATCACTGAAGTCTCCTAATAGTTGTTCCAGATTATTTCATAACAGCAAAACAACATTTTTCAGGGCAATCCATCTATTCATTAAAATGCCAATTACTGGCTATTGAAGAAACGTAAAGCTGCATACATGTGCGGACCAGTCCTTAAAATATTATGGATGTTTGATTATGGATGATGATTATGGATGTTCTGGCAAAACACAGAACTAACTTTTGTGGATGCATCCAAAAATCCCTTTAGAACTATAAAAGCCCACAGAACAGCTGCCCACTGCCCCAGAGGACTCATCAGAAACCCATAATCCAGATCTTCTCATCTTTTATTTGATTCTAGGCTCAAAAGCCTTTGGCTTCGCTGGGGCATCATTCCAATCTGCCTGTATAGACAGACACGGTCTGAATATCAACAAGACAGGATATTTTTGGAGCTGCGCTACTCAAGGCAAATTTTGAATAAAAACCTATGGACTTAATTCTTGGTGTGTGCTGCATCTGTTTTTCACGTGCATGATAACAAATGGAAGCTATGTAGTAGCAAAGGGAAGGCGTGCTACGGTTGGAATCTGTGGTACTTTTCTGTGGCTTCTCCTTACCTTGTGGAACACCGTCCTGGTGATCCAAACCCTTTCAGCCTTCCAGAAGGCCATCAAAATCTGTTTTTTTTTACCTAGGGACTAGAACAGAGTGAGGAAGTTTGGGCTTGGTTGTTGAGGCTCCAAGGGGTAAAGTTTTTGGTTGTGTTTTATACGTTTGTGGTTTGTGGTTTTTATAGTATGGGAGTTTATTATTGTGGGTTGCCAAGACTTGGGTTTTAAAATAGGCAGCCATACAAATATAAGAAAGAAAGAAAGAAAGAGAGGGAGGGAGGGAGGGAGGGAGGGAGGGAGGAAGCAAGCAAGCAAGCAAGCCTTTGGAGTCGGAGATCAGTGGGGCAGAAGAACAGCTGGAGCCTGTTCCCAGTGTGTGCATGCGCAGAGCTGCCAGGAGAAGGGAACAGTTAAGGAACAAGGGTCGACTCAGGAGTAAAGGCTCAGGTGGACGGTGAATGGCCCTTCCCATATGGAATAAAGAGGAGCGAAAGGGGAGTGGTGTTTGCAGGAGACAATGACTTCAATTCATTAGGGTGAAGATCTGTTCCTCACTTCTTGCCAAGTAATTGCTGCTACAGCTTGGCGTTTGGAAGATATTGGCCTGGCAACTCTCCAAGCCTGATAAAGGTCTGTAGTTTTGTAACCTCATGAAAGACTGTTTGCCGGGACTTTGCTGGAGAGGAATTCACTTTAACCTAAATAAAAGGGGTTTTATCAGGACGAGGAGTCGGCTTCATGATCTTGGGAAGCCTCAGTCAGAACAGCAGGTGGCAAAGTCTTCTGCAGGTTTATTCTGAAGTCCTACTGGATTCAATCAGGCTTACACCTTAGTAAATGTGTTTAGGTTTGCTTTCCAGAAGTGCCCTTTGATTATGGTTTTTGAAGCCCAAGTTATAAACAAAGACATATGATTTCCTGCCACTAATTTCCCTTGCAGGGATGTGTCCTAGAAAAAAATAGGACTCCTTATTTCAGAATAACAGAGACCTTGCTCATGTTCTTCTTACATAATGCATCAGTCCATTTTGTTATTAATTGGGCTACTACTACAGACTTAGTAGGGTACATATGTTCCACGTCCCTTAAAATAATGTTATTCTAATAGGTGTGCTTTCTATATCAGGAGACCTGCCCTAATTTGGAGGACCCTGACTCTGTTGGCATTTTGGAACACCTTAAACATCCAGCTCTTCCTTGAAGGCTTTAGTTTAGTTTAGTTTAGTTTAGTTTAGTTTAGTTTACTTTACTTTACTTTACTTTACTTTACTTTACTTTACTTTATTGTCATTGCACCTTGTGCAATGAAATCAAACACCATCTTCAGTGCACATCATGACCATGAAAATAAACACAAACACACATCCTTCACCCTCCACACATTGAACCGAAAACCCCCAGCATTGCACCAACACTGCACTATACAGCAGAATTTAAAAGAGCTACTGCCCTGGGATAGAAGCTGTTTTTCAGCCTATTTGTCCTTGTTTTTATTATTCTGTACTGTCTGCCAGATGGTAATAATTCAAAAAAAGGGTTCCCAGGATGAGATGGATTTTTGAGAATGTTTTGAACTTTCTTAAGGCAGCAAGCGGGAGCTATAAAGGTCTTCCAAAGAGGGGAGAGGGCAACCAATGATCTTCTGGGCAATGACGTTAACCCTCTGGAGTGATGTCCTATCTGCTACTGTGCAATTGACAAACCATACAGAGGTGCAATAAGTTAAGATACTCTCTATGGTGCAGCGGTAGAAGGTCACCAGCAGTCTTTCATTCAGTTGTTGCTTTCTGAGAGGTCTCAGGTAGTATAATCTCTGCTGGGCCCTTCTGACCAGGGCTGCAATGTGAGCCCCCCAGGTCAGGTCCTCTTTTATGGTAACACCCAGAAACTTAAAACTGGCCACTTGCTTCACTCGACTTTACAATCAGGTTATGAGGGTAATACAGTTTGATTACACATTTTGATTGAGGAGTTCAGCATTTTGACTGGAATGTTTTATTGTTCAGTAGTCTGTAGGCCCGGTTTTGTTTTTATAGCTTCATTAGCTGCCTAGGGTCCTTTGATAAAGATGGGTGGCTGTATAAATTTACACAATCAATCATCGCCAGACTACCTTGGTGTCTTTGTATAGTTGTCTGCCAGAGATGAATCAGTGAGGACACAAATTGTTTATACCTTTATCACTTTACACTATGCAAAATGATAAAATACACGGCTTGTGTCACGCTATGCAGCTGCTCACGTGTCTGTTTGACATCATCACGGCTTGCAAGGTGTTTCATCTGTGGTATGAAGGACAGTAATCTTTCTCTAAGAATCTTTGAACTTTAAAAACAAGGCTGACTTGTGAGGCAGACGGAAAGTCTTATCTGAGATGGCAGATTCAGATTTGCAAACTGACTCACCCTTTTACGTCCCTGGGCCCTCTCTTAACGTCAAGTGGCAGTTTCAGAAAGAGAAGATGTTTTTAATTAGGGCTAGGGTGCAGGGGGGAAAAAAGAATTAATCCACTTTTCTCATGATCCTGAATGGAGCCAGGAGAACTCTTGGCTACTAGAACACATAAACATGTAAAGAACGGTTGCTGGAATTGGGTACGTCTAGTTTAATGAAAAGAGGACCAGGGGTGACATGATAGCAGTGTTCCGATATCTAAGGGGCTGCCACAAAGAAGAGGGAGTCAAGCTATTCTCCAAAGCACCAGAATTGTATTTGCACAAAATTGGAGAAATGAGAAAATTCCGATGGAAGAGGAAATAATTAAGAAAATAATGGAATGTGCAGAAAGGAGTAGATTGACAATGACAATTAGAGAACAGGAAGAAAAAGGTTATTATAAAATTTGGAATTTATTCTATGAATGGCTAGATAGTAGAGTAAGAAATTAAAATATGTAATAATAATATAATACCTCATAATCGATTGAGTTAAACTGTATAAGAAAATGAATATAAGTAAAGATGAAATACATTTTTGAATATATAATGTTAATGATAATACAATAATTGATAAATGTGATATAAAATATTGATTAGAATGGTTATAAACATAAACAAGTAAGAAATGTATGATAATGTTACTATGTGCACAAGATATATGTACCCAACCGACACACCGTTGAACAGAAAGATGTTTTTATTAGTTTGTCTTTATTTTTGTTATAAAATAAAAAACTTTTCAAAAAAAAGCTATTCTCCAAAGCACCTGAAGGCAGAACAGGAAGCAATAGATGGAAGCTAGTCAAAGAGAGAAGCAACCAAGAACTAAGGAGAAATTTCCTGACAGTTAGAACAATTAATCAGTGGAACAACTTGCCTCCAGACGTTGTGAATGCTCCAACACTGGAAGAGATTGGACAATCATTTGTCTGAAATGATACAGGGTTTCCTGCCTCAGCAGGGGGTTGGACTAGAAGACCTCCAAGGTCCCTTCCATTCCATAAGTTAATGTCAGAATATTTGAAATAAATATTTAGGTGTCAATCTATAATTTTCAGGGTTATCTGTCTTTAATATCCAGAAAGAGGTCTGGTGATTATACCACATACAAAAAAACCTTTCCTCCAAACAGCACTTTGAAACTGATACCTTCTCAGATCAACATTTTGCCAGTGTCTTGCAGCTGTGCAAGAAGTCACGTATCGTGTTTTTAGAAGGTGAAGCTCCCACCGGAAGTAATGACTTTCTATCTTTCCCAACTCAATGCTGCCCAAAGGGATTGGACCGCTATGGCTGTACTCACTAGAGTAGCTGTGCAATCACTTTGCCTGTTTTTTTATGTTCACGGATTACGCGCAAGAAACAGATGGAATTGCAATCATGACCATGACTTGAATCTTTTGAGCACATCCTGTGCCCCCCTCTCTCCTCCCCCCAGTGCACAGCTAAACACTTATTCAGATATTCTGTTTAAATTATGAGGATGAGTTACACACAGTAGCTCAAAAGTGTTTTACTTGACATGCTGCTTTCCTAGGATTGCGGGGGGAACCTTGTTAGTGTATGTGTATGTGTATGTGTATGTGTATATGTATGTGTATGTGTGTATATATATATATATATATATATACACACATACACATACATATATATATATATATATATATATATAAAGGGTAAAGGGGTCCCTAGGGATTTTAGTCTGCTAGTTGTTGCCGACTCTAAGCCCGTGGTGCTCATTTCAAGACCACTGAGCCAGCGCTGTCCAAAAACACTTTCCGTGGTCACGTGGCCAGCATGACATCACAGAGCGCTGTTACCTTCCCACAGAAGTGGTACCTATTTATCACACCTACAGTACTGCATCCAGTTTTGGTCACCACACTATAAAAAAGATGTTGAGACTCTAGAAAAAGTGCAGAGAAGAGCAACCAGGATGATGAGGGGACTGGAGTTACTATGCAGTTTACAAATTTGTAAAATCTACCTGCCAATGACAGGAACCTCACGTGTTAAGATGAACAGAAGTGAAAGAGAGATTCTAAGGAGATTGGAGATACTGAGAAGATCCAAGACTCTGAGGAGATATTAGGATCTGACAGACTGAGGTCTGTGTATGAGAAGATATAGCAAAGAGATCTGAGAGAAGATCTATAACCTAAAGAGAAAGGGACTTTCTAAAGAGGTTAGCTATATCTAAAAAGAAGTTATAAGAGGAAGAACTGTGAATCTCTCATAGTAACTTCTAGTTCCTTGAAGGACTGTTTAAGAGGAACGTAAGAAGAAAAGACTCTGCAGATATTTACTAATAATATATTTATTGATTGTTCTGTTATAAATAAATCTGTTTTGGTCTGACACAACTTGGCATTGCAATTTATTGAATGACTCTGTGAAATAGATATAGGTTTAAAGATCCAGGCCAAATTCAATTATTATTATTTAACAGGGGTCAAGCTATTTTCCAAAGCACCCAAAGGCCAGACAAGGAACAATGGATGGAAACTGAACAAGGAGAGATTTAACCTGGAAATAAGGAGAAACTTTCTGACAGTGAGAACAATCAACCCATGCAACAGCTTGCCCTCAGAAGTTGTGGGAGCGCCATCATTTGAGACTTTCAAGAAGAGATTGGACTGCCATATGTCAGAAATGGTGTAGGGTCTTCCACTTGGGCGGGGGGTTGGACTAGATGACCTACAAGGTCCCTTCCAACTCTGATTATCTGTTATCTGTTATCTACTCGCATTTGCATGCTTTTGAACTGCTGGGTTGGCAGGAGATGGAGCAAGAAACAGGAGCTCACCCATCATGTGGTGCTCGGGTCTCGAACCCGGACTGCCAGTTTTCCAACTGACAAGCCCAGCACCTTAACCACTGAACCACTGCAAATATAAACAGGATGACCATAAATCCAGCCTTCCTACCCAGTGCATTTTAGAAAGTGCCTCTTTGCGATGAAGAGAAAATGAAGAAATGAAAATGAAATTACCTTTAACAAAAACATAAACAGAGCTGTTCGAGTTTTTCTTGCTCTTGCACAGGTAGGTTCCTGTGTCTGTGGGTCTTGCTTGGGTAACATGCACTTCTTTAGTTTTGAAATTCTTTAACCTCGTGGATGGGTCAGCGCTGTAAAAGACCCAGGTCACTGGGCCATCACTCGTACAGGTCAGGTTAAATTCTTCCCCGCTATTCACAACCAAAGGAGATCCTGATGGGGAAATGGATAGTGCACCACCTGCCCAAAATTAAATGATATGGTTAGTGTTTTGTTATTCGCCACTGTTTTTTTTTAAGTTTGCAGGCTTATCTACATTAAATCTCTTTACTTTGCAGTCTTATGTACATTAAATCTCTTAACTCTTTTAAAAAAAATAATGTCTATTAAACAATTTTTCTTACAACATCATTTCCATTCATTACAATGCTTTCGTGACAGTATACATACTTTTACATATATCTTAACTATCTATACACTTGTCTATGTAGCTTAATCTATCTTTATCCACTATATCTTTTACCTTATTATGTTATTGTCTTCTTCTCTATTCAATTTTATATCTATTATTTAGCCAATCAGACAGTACATTCCACATCAAATAATGTTCCCTCACATGGTATGTCTCATGCTGGGAGCCTCTTAAGTACCCCTTTCATGAACACATCTTTCATCATAAACAATCAAATAAATTGTGGCTTTTATATACCTTATTACAGGAGCGTCAAACTCAAGGCCCGGGGCCCAGATCCGGCCCACGTGGTGCTTAGATCCGGCCCATGGGTCTGCCCTGGAAACAGTGAAGGACTGGCCCACAGTGTCTCTCCCAGTGAAAACGGAGCTCAGAAGGGCCATGGGACACGCTCCTGAGCTCCATTTTCGGTGGCAGGGGGTTACGAGGCCATCGCAGCCAAAATCAGAGATCAGGAGCCTGTTTCTGTTGGCGGAGCGCTTGGGCCACCACAGGCACCCCCAACACAAGCGACGTTGAGCTGGCAATGTCCATCCCCCAAGGTCAAACACAACCCTCATGCGGCCCTCAATGAAATTGAGTTTGACACCCCTGCCTTATTACATTGTTTGCCATGCATACAGGTGGTCCTCAATGTACGACCACAACTGAGCCCAACATTTGTTGCTAAGTGAGACATACGTGAAGCGAATCTTGCCCCATTCTTACGACTTTCTTTGCCACAGTCACTAAGCGAATCAGTGCAGCTGTTCAGCTTATATCATGGTTGTTAAGTGAATCTGTGTTCTGACCCAAATCTTGTTCCAAGGAAACAAACACCAAACAGAGGTAACAGCAAAACCTTTTAATGGTTCTTTATGAATTCCGTTCCTTCATGGTTAAAAGGCTGTTTCAGACTAATTATCTCTGATAAGAATGAGTCTTGCCAAGGTTGTGCAAGGCTGCCAAGAACACTAAATAAAGTTATTAAGAAATATTTCAAACACAAAGAGTCTCCAAACACCAACCAAGATATTCAAAATGTCCACAAGGCTTGAGTGCAAAAACTTATTTGCTTCCTGCAAAGAACTCTGGTTTCTCAGCTGGCTTTTATCCCGTAAGGGAGGGGCTATCACCTTGCAGCCTTACTCCCGAGTCGCCCGTGCTGCTGCAGCTGCTCTTTCCTTCGAGCAGCCCTGCATGCACATGCACTGGGCACAGGCTCCTCGGGGACCTCTGCATCACTGCTGCCAGCCTCCACAATCTCCAAAGGCAGCATTCTATTCCCTGATGGTCCTGGCCCCATCCCTGCATCACACGCAGGCCCCTCATCTGCGTCCTCACTCTCCGAGACCTCAGCCGTCCGCACCTGCAGCCGGCAAACCACAACAATCTGGCTTGCCAGAAGGTCGCCAAAGGTTACCACATGACCCCAGGACTCTGCAACCGTCATGAATATGAGTCAGTTGCCAAACAACCTATATTGTGATCATGTGACCATGGGGATGCTGGAATGGTTGTTAAGTGTGAAAAATGGTCATAAGCCTTCCGTCCTTCCGAGGACAGTAAAATGAGGACCCAAATGGTTTGGAGTAAACTTACAGATGCTGAACTCTGTTAAACTTCTTAGCAATAGCAATAAGTGCTTTGAATTGTCACAAACTTATTGACACTTAAACCACAAATGAAAGAATCCCTATGATTGATTCTTATTTCTATCTACTGTTCCATTCCAAGAAATCTCAAGAACGATGCCAATTCATATTTACTGATGTACGTTATAGCTTCTTCATTCATAGTTAACACTTTCCCTTCCATGCAAATAGCAACGCTTGTGACGTAAAGCTCAAACTGGTTATTTATCACCGAACATCATTTAGCTAGCTTATGTATGATGTGTTCGTAGTTACTGCCTACAAACACTAACCACCTATCAGCATAAACTCAATTATGCAAATCCCAATGTTCTTTGTTCCAACTGTCTGTGACCCAATATTTTTCTTGAGGGAGACCCTGCTACTACAAATAGCTTCCCAATGCCCCGTGCGCTCTCACAGACAGGGCCTCCTTGGGGTGCCGTCGGCCAGACAAAGTTGGCTGGCGACCCCCAGGGGTAGGGCCTTCTCTGTGGGAGCACCCACCCTATGGAACCAGCTGCCCCTGGAGCTTTGGGTGGCTCCCAACCTCCGATCCTTCTGGCAGGGTCTGAAAACATGGTGGTTCCAACTTGCCAAACTGGACTGAGGAGGGGGATAGGGGTTTTAATGAATAATGCTATTCTTTTAATCTGGATTATTGGGTTTCATGTTTAATCTCTTTTTAAATTGTATAGTATTTATATTGTTTTTATGATTGTACACCATCCCGAGTCCCTTGGGAGATGGGGTGGCATAGAAATCCTATTTATTTTATTATTATTATTATTATTATTATTATTATTATTATTATTATTATTATTTTCGAAGTCAAGTTGTACCATATTCCTCTTCGGTTACAATGAAGACAATAGAAGAGCAGCAGCATCTAATAACTACTTACCTGTTACTGACATCCAGTGGGAACACACATATTTCTCAATGAATAATGGCTTAACTACTAACTAGTGTGTATGATTCTCATTGACAAATGGATCCATTTCAAGTAAACAAACCCAACATTAAAGGAAACACTATGCAGGGCTTTTATTTCCCTACAATGATGGGCATGTACGATAACACCCTCTCACTTTGCTTAGCAGGATAAAAGAATATGGCAGGGGGGAGGGGCAGGCAACCTCTCTATTAATCAAAGGTGGTATTCAACCAGTTCTGACAGGTTCTAGAGAACCGGTAGTGGAAATTTTGAGTAGTTCGAAGAACCAGCAAATACCGCCTCTGACTGGCCCCGCCCCCATCTATTCTCCACCTCCCGAGTCCCAGCTGATCGGCTGGGTCTTCTTTGGTTGCTCTGCACAGGAGAACGGAGCTGGAAAGCAGGTTAGTAGGGTGGGGAGGGAATGGGGATTTTGCAGTATATCCTTCCCCTGGGGTGAGGTGGAAATGGAAATTTTGCAGTATCCTTCCCCTGCCACACCCACCAAGCCATGCCACACCCACCAAGCCACGCCACATCCACCAAGCCATGCCACACCCATCAAGCCATGCCACACCCACCAAGCCACACTGACAGAACCGGTAGTAAAAAAAAATTGAATATCACCGCTGCTATTGATAGACTGCAAAGTCTTGTATGGAGCACTATGGAGATTTATTTCCACTTCTACAACAATATTCAAAATCTCACAACAGCAGGACGAGGAATCTAGCACGAAGTCTCACTGGAAGTTCCTAATGGGATGCCAACTGAGGGGATCAAGTAGCTTTATAAGTGGATCTTAGCTCATGCCCAATAATTTGTTTGTCCAATACAGACAGAACACATCGATTCATTATTTCTTTCCAAAGCTGACGAAGACTACAAATGCAATTGCAGAAACAATAACTCAGTCTCAGATGTATTCGCTTATCATCTTAGCAGGTCTTAAATGTACAGAGGTATTAAAAGGGTGTCAGGTAAATATTTTGGATGATGGGAAATCCAATGAAACTAAATTACAGTAAGACTCAAGAGAGAGGATCAGATTTAAAAAAAATCTAATCAACCTCGTCAATGAAGAGCTTTTCAAATCAACGATCAGGTATGGCAGTGTAATATTGATTGAATTTGGGAGGAGGTCAGGATTTAAATTCCAGCAGAGACATGAAATGCAAGAAGGCCCCATAATGGATCAGGTCCCAATGGAAAAATTCCCACTGCCAGAAAAAGATAATGACAGATCACAAATAACGCCGTATCTGTAAGCAAAGCAATGTAAGACCTGGTTAGTACTTGGACAATGGTCAAGAAATGCAGGGTGTTGTTATTTAATGCATGCAGTATTAGATAATAGAATAAGAAAAAATATAGAAATATAGTTATTTAAGTCTGTATGCTAGATAGGCAGGTAAAAAAAAAAACCAAGAACCTTGAAGGAAAGCAATGACAGATACCATTATTCTAATTCTTATCATCAACATCAGTGTGTCTATAAAAAAATACAGATGCTCTTCAATCTTGCTTCACTCAGGAGCGGCCTGGGGCTCCTTACAATACTAAACGTTGGTACCTCACCAAAATGTCTACGCCTTCCACTTATGGAACAGCTTCTGGACTTAAGGTGGTGGGAGCGATATTCTCTATTTCAATCACTGACCACCACTGAGCCAATGGACTGAGAACTGAATTTCTCCTGCATAGCCCAATCACATAGTTTCATCGCAAAGCACGGGTATACTCTTATACATAATTAACACGCTCTGATGCTAAGGAGTTCTACTCTCCCTCCCCACCTGAAAAGAACTCTGTTCCAACTGCCAGTTGTGTCACATTCTGTTACCTCAGTTCAAACTGGCAGACGTTCCAATTTTTCACTCAGGAGCGGCCTGGGGCTCCTTACAGTACTAAATGTTGGTACCTCACCAAAATGTCTATGCCTTCCACCTATGGAACTGCTTCCAGACTCAAGGCAGCGGGGGTGATATTCCCTTATGCATTTCAATCACCGATCACCACTGAGCCAACAGACTGTGAACCGAATTTCTCCTGCATAGCCCGATCACAAAGTTTCATCATGAAGCACGGGTCTCCAGCTAGTACATTTATATTGCTTGGGGGGTGGGGAGCCAAAAGAAATACTTATAAACTACTTAAAATAACTGTGAAAATTGAAACAGATGAAACAGTTGAAACAGATTTCTGCAATCTGTGATTTAACAGGAATAACCTATTTGCTAGGTATGCAACGTGCTACTTCAAGCAACTCCAAAAAATCAGAAATTAATTAATTCCTTGTTAATACTCTTTTAAATTAGCAGGATCAGCCCACAGCAGAAATGTATTACAAGTAGTCCTTGACTTACAACAGTTCACTTAGTGTCTGTTCAAAGTTACTATGGCACTGAAAAAAGTGACTTATGACCCTTGTAGCATCCCCATAATCATGTGAACAAAATTCAGATGGTTCATACTTATGACCATTGCTGTGTCCCAAGGTCATGTGATCAACTTTTGCAACCCTTTCGACAAGCAAAATCGATGTGGGAAGCCAGATCCACTTAACAACTGCAGTGATTCACGTAACAACTGTGGCAAGAGGGATCGTAAAATGGGATGAAGCTCACTCCACAAATGTGGTCGCAACTGGAAGATTATCTGTACTAGTATTGAGTAGATATCCAGATTCACCTGGCATTCGTTATGGTGTGTCACAGCTGGCAGTTGGGTCTCAAAATATAGACTTCCCTCTTTTTTTCCACCCTTTAAGCATTTTTTAACTTTCTGCTAAGGGCTAACCAGCACCAGGATGCAAGGATGAACAATTTCCATTGATTTAAAAGACTACATCATGCTTGCTGTAGCATGTTGACAATCACATTTCGGCTCACTGGACACAATTTAAAGGTGATTCGATAGTCTCCGAATCAAATTGATTTTCTGAATTTTTAATTTGGATGAAATCATGTCTAAAATATCCCCATCGTTAGATGGCCTTATGTGCATTGCAAAATGTTTTTATTTTACCATACCTGAATTTAATCACTGTAATCATCCGAAACGAAATCTAAATTGAATTGATTTGTGAAGCCAAGTCAATAATCTGAATTGGGGCCAATCTAGCCAATGGTGAAAAAAAGTAAACTTCTACATTTAGGCAAGAAGAACCAAATGGACAGGTGTAATATAGGTGGTACCGGGCTCAATAGTAGTAACTGTGAAAGGGATCTTGGAGTCCTATTGGACAATCACTTAAATATGAACCAGCAGTGTGATGCAGCTGCCAAAAAACCCAATACAATCCTAGGCTGCATCAATAGAAGGATAGAATCAAGATCACATGAGGTGTTAATACCACTTTATAAAACTTTGGCAAGACCACACTTGGAATACTGCACCCAGTTTTGGGTCACCAGAAGCTGAAGAAGATGTTGAGACTCTAGAAAGAGTGCAGAGAAGAGCAACGAAGATGATTAGGGGATTGGAGGCTAAAACATATGAAGAATGGTTGTTGGAATTGGATATGTCTCGTTTAATGAAAAGAAGGACGAGGGGTGGCATGATAGATGTTCCAACATAGATATTCCAAAATCTAAGGTACTGCCACAAAGAAGAGGGCATCAACCTATTCTTCAAAGCACTTGAAAACAGGACAAAAAGCCATGGATAGGAACTAATCAAGGAGAGCAGCAACTTAAAATTAAGGAGAAATTTCTTTACAGTTAGAACAATTAATCAGTGGAACGACTTTTCTCCAAAAATTCAGTGTTCTACTACAGAAAGTTTTTAAGAAGAGATTGTCTGAAATGCTATAGGTCCTGCCTGAGCAATGGGTTGGACTAGAAGACCTCCAAGGTCCCTTCCCTGTTATTCTGTTAATCTGTGCATCCCTAATGACTACTGTCTAGTTTTAAAGTCTGTTGGGAGAGGTGTGAACCAGTTTGTTCAACTGAGCAAGAAACATATCAGAGAAATATTCATTTACCCAATAATGCTACTAGAAGGAGTGGGCTTACAACTAAACCAATGATATCTAAATCTAGAATACATTTTGTCACTCACAATGAACTCCAAATGTTGTCCTTCCAGACAGCAAGAAGAAAGGGAAGAGCACAAGAACTTGCGAAGTTACAGTAAGACTTGGAATGAGCTATGAAAGGCCTTGACAGTTTCCAAAAATAATGTCCAAATTTAGGCTCAATGCCAAAATCAGGGCAAAGCAATTGACGCTATTTACATAGACTTCTGTAAAACCTCTGATTCAGTGGTACACGACAAACTACTCCTAAAACTAAAATCTTATGGCATCTCTGGACACCTGCATAACTGGTTAGATGTATTCCTGTCAAACAGACAACAAATGGTCAAAATAAGGAACACCTTATCAAATCCTGTACCTGTCAACAGTAATGTCCCCCAAGGCAGCGTTCTAGGACCAACTCTCTTTATACTTTACATAAATGACCTCTATGATCATATTAAGAGCAACTGCGTTTTTTTCACTGATGATGTAAAGCTATTCAACACCACTGACAATACTGCTACCCTTCAAAATGACCTCAACTATGTGTCAGAATGGTCAAACAAATGGCAACTTCAAATCTCAATGAACAAATGCTCTGTCTTACATATTGGCAAAAAAATCAGAAAATAAAATACAAGCTGAATAATCAAGACCTTGTTGATGACCCCAACTACGTCAAGGACCTTGGAGTACTCATCTCTAATAATCTAAGTGCTAGAGCCCACTGTTACTACATAGCCAAAAAGGCATTAAGAGTTGTTAACCTAATCCTGCATAGCTTTTTTTCTGGTAATATCACACTACTAACTAGAGCATACAAAACATTTGCTAGACCAATACTTGAATACAGCTCATCAATCTGGAATCCGCATTACATATCGGATATTAATACAGTCGAGAAAGTCCAGAAATATTTCACAAGAAGAGTTCTCCACTCTTCTACTCGTAGCAGAATACCTTATTCCGCCAGACTTGCAATTTTAGACCTAGAAACCTAGAACTACGCCGCCTTCGGTCCGATCTAAGTATAATACATACAATTATCTACTGCAATGTCTTACCTGTCACTGAATACTTCAGCTTCAACCACAAAAATACAAGAGCACACAATAGATACAACTCAAGGTAAACCACATCAAACCTAATTGCAGGAAATACAACTTTAGCAACAGAGTGGTCAATGTCTGGAATACTCTACCTGACTCTGTGGTTTCTTCCCCAAACCCCCAAAACTTTAACCTTAGACTGTCTACTATTGACCTAAGAGGTCTGTAGGGGATGTACATAAGTGCACCAATGTGCCTACCGTCCCTGTCCTATTGTTTCTTTTTTATTTGTATCCATTTCATGTATTTATAACCATGCTTATACTTAATACCTGTTATCTAATACTTGCTTGACAAATAAATGAATGAATGAATGAAAGAAATAAAAAGAACTAGGTGGAGCCCAGCAATTGTTCTCATACATCCAAGGACTTGGACATGACCAAAAATTAAGCCATCAATACTCTGGCTCTTCTTAAAAGAAAAAAAACTGCTGAGCCCATACTATATAATACCTGCAGAAAAGTTGCCTACAGCGAATAACTAAACCCTACGGTTAGAAATCTACAAAACTACAGTACAATATATGCAAAATCAAGATAATATTTGTGGCAACTTTGATTGAGATCTTATTCCTTTAAAGCTCTATGTTCTATTGCATCATAGAAATAAAAAGCACTCCATCTCTGATGGGAATAAGGTAGTGAGTTATAAATGCATGCACTCTCCTGCCATGTAAACATAGTCATCTATCGATTAAATAACAAGGGGACTTCCACTAAACTAGCTCCAGAATGCCACATGTTGGCATGGTTCTCCTTTCCTCTCTTGTAGTATTGCACCTGCATTTTACACAGAACTAACCAAACGCTGTGGCCCAATGGCTAAGACGCTGAGCTTGTCGATCAGAAAGGTTGGCAGTTCGACTGTTCATGTAACGGAGTGAGCTCCCGTTACTTGTCCCAGCTTCTGCCAACCTAGCAATTCGAAAGCATGTAAAAATGCAAGTAGAAAAATAGGGACCACTTTGGTGGGAAGATAACAGCGTTCCATGTGTGTTCGGTGTTTAATTATGACCACAGAGACGTATTTGCTGGCTCTTCTGCTTTGTAACGGAGATGAGCATCGCCCCCTAGAGTCGGGAACAACAAGAACTTATGTGTGGGGGGAACCTTTACCTTTACCTTTAACCAAATACAATGTTATCAGAGCATGACTATCACCCATAATTCTCTCTTGAGCCAACGAGGGGCACTCCAAAGATCTGGGCTTTGATAGTCCTTCATACATTCTCCATCCTGATAAAGTGGGACAACAAAGACCACAATACCTCATCACTGTTTATTGTGACATACACTCTACAAAGTCTTCCCTGGGAACAAAGCACTCTGTTGCTACAGTAAATAAATCAGGTAAATTATCCTTTACAACTACTGTTCCCAACTATCCTAACATCTGCAGATCAATAGGGCTTTCTTTGGCAATTCTTAAGCGGGAAGAAAAGAAGAGACAGGATCAACAAAAGCTCCCTTGTTTACCAAATGGGAATGTTTACACCATTTGTGAAGTTAATGTGATCATAATTTCCCTCCCCCGGTTCTTTTAATGAATCCCTTTATCTTTAAAACCCCGAAGCACAAAACCACCATATAGCAAACTACAAAAAGCTGAAGAGAGAAATGGAAGATCGCCATGCTTTAGAATACCAATTTTGCTGACAAAGCTAAATAAAAATGAAGACAACCTAAAGTGAAATCATCTTTTTTGAGATTTTTTTTTCAGCCCTCCTAATGTGTTGGATTAAAGTTCTCATCATACTAAAAGTCTAGACCAAGATGTTTGATTGGTGTGCTGGGTTGTTGCCTTTGGTATTTGCTTAAAGATAAAGGTTCCCCTCGCACATACATGCTAGTTGTTTTCAGCTTTAGGGGGCAGTGCTCATCTCCGCTACAAAGCCGAAAAGCCAGCACTGTCCAAAGACGTCTCCGTGATCATGTGGCCAGCATGATTAAATGCCGAAGGCACACAGAATGCAGTTATTTCCCACCAAAAGGGTCCCTATTTTTCTACTTGTATTTTTACACGCTTTCGAATTGCTAGGTTGGCAGAAGCTGGGATAAGTAACGGGAGCTTACTCCGTTATGTGGCGCTAGGGATTTGAACCGCCGAACTGCCAATCTTTCTGATCAACAAGCTCAGCGTCTTAGCCACTGAGCCACCGCAACCTGTTATTTGCTTAGATGGTGCCATAAGAGACTTTCCATGCAATCACAAACATGTAGAAATAGGAATAGGAGGTGGACAGGAACAAGCAGCATGAAGAGAGGTAAAAGGCTAAGTAACCAAAATTGCTACAGAACAGGAGGAGGAATGACAAAACGATAGGAGCTGGACACTCAATCCCTCAGACTGGCTCTGATGAAAACAGCTCTCCAAAATCATGGGCACTCTATAAATTAAATAAAACTCCAAGGAACTAATCAAGGAACTGACAAGAGAACTGATTTTACTATGTCTTGGAGATTCTCAATCATCCAAGGTCATGGCTGTCCCAATGGTGCTTTTTCTAAGAGGCAACTGGACTTTGTTTTTCCTTGAAGACATTTCGCTTCTCAACCAAGAAGCTTCTTCAGTTCTTCATAAAGCTTCTTCAGCTTCTTGGATGAGAAGCAAAACATCTTCAAGGAAAAACAAAGTCCAGTTGCCTTTTGAAATAGCACTTGGTGACTTTACTTTGTCAACAGCTGAGATGACCTAAGGTTTCCAGAATCCTATACTGTATATACAATGTAGATTCTAGTTAAGAGTATTTCTGCTAAACGGAAAGACTCCCCAGCTGAGGAGAAAGAACATTCTTTGTTTATTAAGAGATGCTGACTTAATTGTAGTATGCAAAGGATTCCTAGACACCCATCAGTGTAATGTTACTAACCGCTGTATTAACTACCTGCAGTTCTTTTTTTTAACTTTTCAACTGTACAAATGTGGTAGCATGCTTTCAAAATGTGCAAGAGATGGGGATTGATATAATGAAATCAAGGGCAGTGATCAGTCTGAAACTGTTTCTTCTGCGCCAATTCAGAAAGCTCAAACTGCCCAAGGAGCTGCTGATCCAGTTCTACAGAGGAATGAGTGAGTCTGTCATCTGCACCTCTATAACCGTCTGGTTTGGTTCTGCAACCCAACAAGACAGACACAGACTCCAGAAAGTAATTAGGACTGCAGAAAAAACAATTACTATCAACCTGCCTTCAATTGAGGACCTGTATACTGCACGCGTCAAAAAGAGGGCTGTGAAAATATTTACAGACCCCTCACATCCTGGACACAAACTGTTTCAACTCCTACCCTCAAAATGACGTTATAGAGCACTGCACACCAGAACAACTAGACACAAGGACAGTTTTTTCCCAAACGCCATCACTCTGTTAAACAAATAATTCCCTCAGCACTGTCCAACTATTTACTAAGTCTGCATTACTATTAATCTTCTCATCATGCCTTATCACCCATCCCCTCCCACTTGTGACTGTAGGACTGTAACTTTGTGGCTTGTATCCTAATGATTTATATTGACTGTTTCCTAGTATGATTTGATTGCTTATTGTACCCTATGACTATTATTAAGTGTTGTACCTTATGATTCTTGACGAATGTATCTTTTCATTTATGTACACTGAGAGCTTATGAACCAAAGACAAATTCCTTGTGTGTCCAATTACACTTGGCCAATAAAGAATTCTATTCTATTCTATTCTAAATTGTACAAAATAGAAGCATGTGATTTGACCAATGTAAGGGACATTCAGACATTTGTGTGATATAATATAAAGGTTCTAAACCTGGTACATTGTCTAAAAACAAGGGTGCAGCCTCTGGTCTCACCAAGTCTACACATTTGGCATTACACAGCTGTTTACTGCAGATATATCATAACATCTGGTTGAAAATTCTGTTTATCTTAATGAGAGGAGCTGTGGGCTGGCATGAAACCAAAGCTTTGCTTTATTAAAAAAAAAGCCAATATGCAGATTTGTTGCAGAGATAACTTATTAAACGCTGTGTATTTAACACTTGGCCACTTTGTTCTCCTGTGTTTTTAATGGAGAACAGGAGAGGCTACATCTGCCACCCACATTCAACCATTTAATTTTCATACTAGTGGTTTAATATGTCTTCTTTGAAATCTGTCTTTGAGAACGTCATGCCAAAAAGGGACAAATAGATAAATAATCCTAGATCAATAGACTGAAAAACCAACTGGAAAATTGCTTCATATTTTGCTTAAGCCGAAGAATTATATTAAAGGCACATTACAAATGAAGGCGAATATGTGTGTCCCAGGATAATATTGCAAGAACCAATTTGCGTCATAGGAGAACAAACCCTGATCAGGACAAGATTCAGCAGAGCATCTGCATTTAAAAGACAAAGGCCACTCTTTTGAAGACAGCAAAGTCCACATTTGGGACAGAGAGGACCGCTGGTTTGAAAAAGGGTCAAAGAGGCTATCTGTGTCAAAATTGAACAGCCCTTTCTCAACCGAGGGGGAGGGATACGACATCATCTATCTCCAGTCTACAACACAGTCCTTTCAGCAGTTCTAAGATGGCTCCACTCCCATTTGCACCACTCACGTGACCCTGAATAGAATAGAATAGAATAGAATGGAATAGAATGGAATAGAATGGAATAGAATGGAATAGAATGGAATAGAATGGAATAGAATGGAATGGAATAGAATAGAAAAGGAACGGTGCTGATTCAAGGTGCTGGCATTGACCTATAAAGCCCTTTATGGCATTGGACCAGGATACATGCGGGAGACCCTGCTGCCGATAACAACTTCCCAACGTCCCGTGCGCTCCCATCGAGAGGGCCTGCTCCAGGTGCCATTGACACAACAATGTCGACTGGCGACCCCCAGGAGTAGGGCCTTCTCGGTGGGAGCACCCACCCTATGGAATCAACTTCCCCTGGAGCTCCGGATGGCTCCTGACCTCCACTCCTTCCGCCGTGACCTAAAAACTTGGCTATTCCAACTAGCCTACCCGGACTGATGGGGAGTGATGGGGACTGAGGGAGGGTGTTAAATATATATTTAAAATATTCTAATTGACAAAGGAGACCTTGGTTTTTAATATCCTTTAACATTTATGTAATTGTATTGGGACTGTTTTAATTGTAAGCCACCCTGAGTCCCTCAGGAGATAGGGCGGCATATAAGCCTAATAAATAAATAAAAATAAATAAAATAAATGGAATGGAATGGAATAGAATAGAGAAAAAGAATGGGATGGGAATGGAATGGAATAGAATAGAATAGAATAGAATAGAATAGGAATAGGAATGGAATAGGAATAGGAGTGGAATAGAATAGAATAGAGAAAAAGAATGGGAATGGAATGGAATGGAATGGAATGGAATGGAATAGAATAGAATAGAATAGAATAGAATAGAATAGAATAGAATAGAATAGAATAGGAATGGAATGGAATAGAATAGAGAAAGAATGGAATGGAATGGAATGGAATGGAATGGAATGGAATGGAATGGAATGGAATGGAATGGAATGGAATGGAATAGAATAGAATAGAATAGAATAGAATAGAATAGAATAGAATAGAATAGGAGAAATGGAATAGAAATGGAACGGAGCAAGCTGTTCTACTGATTAATTGTCCTCACTGTCAGGAAATTCCTCCTTAGTTCTAGGTTGCTTCTCTCCTTGATTAGTTTCCATCCGTGGCTTCTTCTCCTGCCAATGGATGCTTTGGAGAATAGCTTGACTCCCACTTCTTTGTGGCAACCCCTGAGATATTGGAACATTGCTACCATGTCACCACTAGTCCTTCTTTTCATTAAACTAGACATGCCCACTTCCAGCAAAATTAAAAGAAATCTCTTTAGAAAGCAGCCCGTACTTCTGTGCAGGCAGTATCTATATATAGGTTTTCTATATTTAATTTGAATATATAATATAAAAATAATTCTGTTATTTTTATATTCTATATTTAAACACAGAAAGCCTCAAGTAATTAAAGTAGAACAAATAAAATAGGCCAGGCTGCACACTAATGCGAAGTTTAATAAGCAAATTTGCTTTGCTTCCCTGCCACCCCACCCCGTTTATTATAACCTTGACTGGACATTTTGATTAACCTTTCTTTATTCCCTACCCTTTCCTTAGGAAGCGCTTTTCAAAGTCCTTTCTTTTGAATTTGGCTTTTATTTATTTCAATGAATGCACCAGGTGGAAATGAAGTGAAATTTGTTACAGTTTTATAAGAAAGGCATCAAGAAACATGGAATCCATACAGCACTTTGCCAGCAATGCTGCCATTTGCATCCCAGCCCCTTAAAAGAAACATGGAACCAAAACGAACTGCAGCATTTTTAGTAATATGAATGCTAATTATTTCAAGGACTGGCAGCAGTTTAATCGAGATATTGAAGTTTCATTAAAGATATTCTGATAGTCTCCTAGATAAAGCCTTTATAAGGAGAAAAAATAGCAATAACTACATAATTATTCTACTGTTGCTATTTTGCTATCTCTTGATATATATTTTTCCCTTCCCACGGCAGTATCTCATTTTGAGAAAAACGGGACAATGAATAATACATGCAGATTAAAATAATCTACACAGCTAAATTGGGGACAAAAGAATACTAATATTGGATCCCAAATAAAATTGGCCACTGTTATCACTCAGGCTTTCACGGCAGTAAAAATTCAGAAGTGGGAGAGCTATTAAGGGCTGAACGGGGCTTTAGATTCAATTCCTGACACAGTTTGAGGGACCGTGAACTTAAGACCAGTCCGTAGCACAGGAAAACGGAGCATATGAGATCCTGAAAAAAAACACAGCAATTCTAAACAGCTGTACACAGGTGTTGTGTTGGTGCTGCCACACACTCGGAAGCACATTGTTAGGGGTCCGACAATTGCCCTAATTAAATCATGAGCCTCAAGCCAAGCTTCAAAAGAATCCAAAAGATTTATTAGGAGCAACATGTCCGGCACTAATCCTATGAAGCCAACTCTGACACATGCAATGTTTCCTTGCAATGTGACCTTGTTTCCCCCCACTCCCCCGGGTGTGTCATAAATCAGATTCTCCAACAAAACATGTTCACGGGCTAGGTGTCATCAATCACACTCTCCAATGAAGGATTTTCTTGGGCAGAAGATCCAGTAGCCTAGACTATAATCTCCACAAGGTAAGTGTTCAGTGTGCTTCTGGCCTTCTGCTACCGCACTGTTCCCTCAGGCCTTTCCCCCTTCCTTCTTATGGCAACTTGGAAACAGGCATAGGAATGATTTACGAGTTGACACACAATTAACTTTGACCATTCCTAACTCACGAATATATATTTTTTAATTACATTTATATGCCGCCCTTCTGCAAAGACTCAGGGCGGCTTACAATTTTTGGGATACAACCCAATGCGCTCAGCAATAGCCTTCATTCCATTGTATATGCCTGCTTATTACTAAGCGGCATTTTTACAAAGTCAGCTTATTGCCCCCAACAATCTTGGGTCCTCAATTTACCTACCCCGAGAGGATGGAAGGCTGAGTCAACCTTGAGCCTGGTGGGATTCGAGCCTGCAGTAATTGCAGGCAGCTGGAACTTAAGTGCTAGGCATTTAACAGCCTGCACCACCAAGGCCCATTTTTGGTTTCCTTGCATGTATTAAGAATTCTCCATAGATGTTCAATAGTATTTAAGTTAGAGGACTTAAAGAGCCTTTTTCAAATGTTCATTTTTCTTTCCTAAACGTATTTCATGGTTGATTTAGAAGTATGTTTCCAACTGTCTTTCTGAAATAGCAAACCACTTCAGTTCTTTCTACCTTCAAGTGATTGGTATTTTTATTTTATGGAAGGTCAACAAAGCGTTGGCTTCAATTTCATTAGGGATTCACCAAAACTTACAATCCAAGCAGGGATTCCTAAAGTTATGCATGCAACTGAACTATATACATGGTTTAACATAGCTTCATACTTATTCTTTAGCTTAAGAAAACATTTTTTCAGAGACCTATATTCAAATGGGAGGCACATTAAAAAATGCATAATGCTTTTCTTTTGCTCATGCAATCTATTTTAGCAGATCTTGAAAACAGTCTTTTGTAAAAAAAAAAATGTAATATTTACAATTACATGGAACATGGAATTTGGCATAGCTGGTTTCAAGTTTTGAAAGCCTAATTAGTGAGAATTAAGCACGCTGAAGATGAATTTGACTACTTCAATATGAAAGCATCTATACACAGTTTAAGACTAATTTAAAACATTTTTTAAAGAATAGGCTGTTGCGAGTCAATCGATCAAATTAAAAAAAAAGTTTTGAGTTCATAGTCTGAGTTATAGAGTAAATATAACCTGTTTTTCACTATTCTTCTCACTGACATAACTAACGAGGTGATAGATGTTGTGTCAATTTATAAAGCACTTGCTTTATAGACTGGCAAAAATGTACAGGAACCACTTTTTTCAGCCCTATTTTCCCTGGAATGGTAACAGCCAGAAACTTTCCGTGTCTATGAAGACCAGCCAAAGGAAACACAATTATTTGAAATAGCATTTCAGCCAACCACTGAACACATTTCTCCATGAGGGGTGACTTCATCTGATCTGCTTTTGTTACACAGACAAAGGCTCTACTCTTATTTTGGGAAACTGACAAGCCAAGGTTGACTCAGCCTTCCATCCTCTCGGGGTAGGTAAATTGAGGACCCAAGATTGTTGGGGGCAATAAGCTGACTTTGTAAA
Source organism: Naja naja (assembly GCA_009733165.1). Lineage (NCBI taxonomy): Eukaryota > Metazoa > Chordata > Lepidosauria > Squamata > Elapidae > Naja > Naja naja. The sequence goes on from CM019151.1 coordinate 68,349,729, forward strand.
AATGCCGCTTAGTAATAAGCAGGCATATACAATGGAATGAAGGATTGCTGAGCGCATTGGGTTGCGCTCCAAAAACTGTAAGCCGCCCTGAGCCTCCGGAGAAGGGCGGCATATAAATATAAATTTTTAAAAAAAATTTCTGGAAATGGGCGTTGGTGCTTACCTGATACGCCCTTTCTCGGGGAGCTGCAATGAGCATCCAGGAAGTGGGAGGTGCTCAGTCTCTCCATTCTGATAGGCTAAGCTTTACTGAAGGATGTGACTCCTCCTCCTCTCCTCCCGTACGTCCCCCAGTTTAGTGAAGACGAAGGTCCGACCCAAACAAGCCGACAGGGAGACCCCAAGCTAGCTCAAGGTCAACAAGGACACAAGGTCGGAACAGGAAGAACCCACCCCAGACGGAAAGGAAGAAAGGGAGGGGCTGGAGCAGCTCCCAAGGGCGTATCTACGCTCCACCGAGCTGCTCGAGCATCCAGGCAGTGGACATACCAAAGCTGGGCCTGTCCTATGGGAGGGACTCGCTGGGCGAAGACACCCCCGGGCTGAGTGGACCCTTGCAACACTCTCCTGCCAAAGAAGCGTCAGCCGAAGTAAAGACGTCAACCTTGTAATGCCGGACAAATGGCGATGGCGAGGCCCAAGTGGCTGCTCTGCAGATCTCGGAGATAGGAGCCTGAGTGGCCCAGGCAGCGACGTAGCGGCACTCCGCGTAGAGTGGGCGGTGATACCGGGAGGCACTGGCAGGGACTGTGAAATGTATCTTTCACAATAGTGGCCCTCAACTTGGCGACACCAATGGTAGAGAGAAGACACTTTCCTCCCTTGGGAGGTTGGACTAAAGAAAACAAATAGAGCCTCAGACTTCGAAATGGAGCTGTACGCTTAAGGTAGACCGCAGAGCCCTGGCGGACATCCAGACGATGCCACTGGTGTTCCAGGTCGTGAGAAGGCTGCGGACAGAAGTTTGGAAGAACCAGCTCCTGCGTCCTGTGGAAGGCCGAATTCACCTTCGGCATGAAGGTCGGATCAGACGCAACACCACCCTGTCAGAGTGGAAAACGCCGAGATCGCTGCGGACACGACAAGGCGGCAACCTCAGAGATGCACCAAGCGAAGTAATCGCGACCAGAAAACAACCTTATAGTTAGGAATTGGAGGCTGATGGACCGCAGGGCTCAAAGGATCCTTTGAGAGATGCGAGAACCAAGGGAAGGTCCCATGTTGGAAAAAGGTGAACCACAGGCGGACACAAATTGGTCAGCGCCCCTGGGAAACCCTTCTGAGGGTGGTGCGAAATGGAAGGAAGACCAGGCCAATGCACCACTGACGCAATGGCTGCCACCTGACGCTTTAGAGTGTTTGGCGAGAGGCCCTTGTCTAGGCCTGCCTGAAGAAAATCCAGCACCTGAGCCAGCGATGGAAGAAACGGATCCACCCCGTGGGAAAGACACCACATAGAGAAGGACTTCCATGAGGCCTCGTATATCCTGTTCGTAGATGGGCGGCGAGCTGCCTGGATGGTGGTGATGACCTTTGAGGAGAGGTTCTCCGCCTTTAAATGTTGCCGTTCAGCCTCCAAATGGTTAGTTGAAGCCACTGGGGGTCCGGGTGCTGGAGCGGACCTTGGGTGAGACGCACTTTGTGACCTGGGATCCTCCATGGGTCTTCCGTGGAGAGGCTTTGGAGGTCCACAAACCATGGTCTCCTCGGCCAGAAGGGAGCGACTAGGATCAGGGAGGCCTTCTCCGCCAAGAGCTTTCAAATCACCCTGGGGATCAGTGGAATGGGAGGGAATGCATACAGCAGACCGCGGGGCCAAGGGCAGCGAAGAGCATTGACGTCCTCCGCGCCTGGGGCAGGGTATCTGGACACAAACCTGGGAAGATGAGCATTGAGGGGAGAGGCAAACAGGTCCACGCATGGGCAGCCAAATTTGAGCGTCAGCTTGTGAAACAAGTCGGGGTGAAGGCGCCACTCGGAAGGATCCACTGTTGCTCTGCTGAGCCAATCCGCTTGAGTGTTGTCCACGCCCGAGATATGTTCCGCCTTTATGGAGCCTAGATGGCGTTCTGCCCAAAGACACAGCCGCTCTGCCTCCCTCATCAGGAGAACAGAGTGGGTACCCACTTGCCTGTTCACATGTGCTTTCGCCATGACATTGTCTGTGAGGACGAGGGCGTGATTCCGATGAATGTGAGGAAGGAAATTGCGGAGGGCGAGATGGATCGCTCTGAGCTCCAGCCAATTTATACTGTTCCGCTGTTCGTCCTTTGACCAGTGACCTTGGCATGACCAAGACTGAAGATGTGCGCCCCATCCGAACAAGCTGGCGTCTGTGGTAATTATGAGTCTTTCCGGCTCCCGAAGAAGAGATCCTTTGTTGATGGACGGATTTGTCCACCAAAGTAGGGAGAGTCTTACTTTTGTAGGCACCCGGACCCTTGCTGCGGAGTTGCTGTGACCTGACCTTTGATACGGCAGGAGAAACCACTGGAGCGCCCTAATGTGGAAGCGAGCCCAGGGAACAATGGAAATGGAAGAAATCAATTTACCTAACAATGTTGACAAGTCAGCTAGAGGAGCCTGCCGCAAAGATCTAATACGTTGGGCCAAGTTCCTTATGCTTTCTAAGCGATCTGGAGAGAGGAAAACTTTTTCCTCAATAGTATCAATTATTGCCCCCAGGTGGGTCAACCGGGTTGACGGGGAGAGATGACTCTTCTTCCAATTAATGGAAAACCTGTGTTGCTGTAAAGCTTGCAACGTGAGCTTGGTGTCCATGTGAGCTTGTCTAGCTGAATAGGATAAAATTAGGATATCGTCCAGGTAACACTGCAGCCTAACCGGAATTTCCCTAAGGTGAGACGCCAGGGCCGCCAGAACCTTCATAAATGTCCTCGGGGCCGAGGAAAGGCCGAAGGGAAGGGCAACATACTCATAATGGTGATTATTATAACAAAATCTAAGAAATTTCGAGTGGGCAGGCCAAATTGGTATGTGCAGATACGCCTCTGTCAGATCGATGGAAGATAAGAAATCACCTCGTCTGACGCTAAGGAGGATAGACTGGAGGGTGTTCATCTTAAATTTACGATAGACCAGCGATCGGTTAAGCCATTTGAGGTCCAAGATCGCCCTCCAGCCCCGAGGCTTTAGGGATAATAAAGAGCAAGGAATAGAAACACTGTCCCTGCTGGTCTTTGGGAACCGACTGAATGGTCCTGATGTGTAGCAAGTGGTTAATTGCGGACTCCATCAGGGCCCTTTTTTCCGGGATCTTAGAAATCGGGCATTGCATAAAGAAACTTGGGGGGGCAGAAAGGAATTCTAATGCTAATCCAAAACGAATGGTGTCACGCACCCAGGCATCAGAAGTGGACAACTCCTAGTGGTCAGCAAAGAAGCGAAGGCGTCCACCTATAGGACCTAGATCCCTTTGGTTAACGGGATCTACGAGATCCTCGACTCGGCTGTCCCCTGAAACCTCTCTTGCCCTGAACCCCCCGTCGACCCCTGTCTGAAAAATCCAACCTGTCTGACTGTTGGTTGCCCCTGTAACCCGATCCCCTGAGGGTCCTGGAGGAGAAAGAACTCTGGAAGTAGGGACGGGAGGGGCCCCTGTGAAAGGGCTGAGAGAACCTGTTGTCAGAACAACGAAGAAGGGAAGGGAGGATCTTTTGTTTGTTCCTAGTCTCTATTAATAGAGGATCTAGGGCAGGGCCAAACAATTTATTCGCCAACACTGGGGAGGAAACGAGTTTCCATTTATTTTTACTATCCGCCTGCCAATGCTTGAGCCACAGTAATCTATGGGCAGTAACCTGTGAGGCAATGGCCCTGGCTGAGAACTTTACGGCATGAAAGGTAGTGTCAGCGGAGAATTCCGTAGCTGCAATTAGCTTTGCTACGTCCTGGTGAGCCCTAACGTTGGAACTTGGAATGGTATCCCTCAGGTGGTGGAGCCACCTGAGAGATGCCCTGGTGAAGAATGATGCTGCCGTGGCCGCCTTGATAGCCCAGGCATCTGCTTGGTGGGCTTTACGGAGGGCAATCTCGGCCTTCTTATCTTCAGTATTTAGGGCATCCTCCGCCTCAGTGGGGACATTGGAAGAGGAGGCCAGGGCTACTACTGGATCATCGACCTCGGGGGTGGCCAAATTAGTAGTGAATTCTGGATCCAGATTGAAGAACTTTTTGTCAAAATTCGAAGGGGCTAGGAAAGATGTTGCTGACATCCACTGCTTATGGAGGAGGTCTGAGAACATTTTGGGGACCGGAATAACCTCCTCTTCATTAACTGGTTGAGAGAACACCATATCGTCATCAGCCTCAGAATCTGTAGGATGTGGGACTGAGGGGGGGGTTGGAATGTGGGCTGTGGTTTTTGCTTTGGAAAGAAGGGACTTGAACAACTGTGGTTGGAAGAGGCCCGTGAAGGTTGGGTGGTCTGGTTTTACGTCCTCGTCATCGGACATTCCCCTTTCTGTGGACGGGAGTCCAAGGGGGTCCTCACTCTGTTGAACAGAGACCAAGTCAATCTGAGTGAGGGGATTCTCTTCTCCCCCCCCCCGATCCTGAATGAGATGAGGGTGAAAATCTCTGAATTGAGATACCTGTGAAACGACCGAGTCTGCTCTGACCGAGGATCTCATGGATCGCGAGTCACCTTCTGATTTAAGTGCTTGTCTGGCTGCTAGAGACTGCTGAACCCCTGCTGCGATTCGCCTAGAAATCGCCATTTCCATCCACGCCTTCATGGTCTCAGGGACCTCCTGTGGGAGGAATTCTTCCTGGCGCAATCCAGCTGCCGTAGGGGTGAAGGTTGCTTCCGGGACTCTCCTGGAAGGGCGTGTGCTTGATATGACTGAGGGGCTAGGTCTGGGAGACGTGGGGGGGTCTAAAGGCCTAGGAGATGGAAGGGGTTGGGGGGGCGGGGTAGGGTCTGGAGGCTGAGGTGCCCCCAGAGAGCCCTTTGTATTCTTTTGAATTTGTTTCTCCAGCGCCTTCTGGCGCCTGGATGCCTCCCTTTGAGCAGCCTTAGAAGGACCTTTAGGAATACCAGATTTGTCTAGGCCATGAGACTTGTCACCACCCCTACTTGCCATTGTTTTGGTAAGAGATATCTCAGAAAAAACACAGACAGGGAAGAATTATAATTAGATATGTAATAATATTGGTGGCTACCTGAACGGCTGGCACGTCCTGGGTCCTGCTCCAGCAACTGGGCAAGACACCCCAAGGAAACACACACTCCCCTTTTGAGAAATCTATAGAGACTCGTGGATATAAGCAATATGTATTACAATTATTGCTAATATTTAGAAAGGTTGGTAGTTGATAAAGAAAGAGTCTCACAAGAAAGAAGGTATGCCAAATTGAGAACTAGTTCATAGGGCAGAAAAAACACTTATTGGGCCCTTATCAACAGCTCCCACAGGCCCAGGCCTGGGGATTAGTTGAATAATATTGATTGCTGTGCTAGTAGACAATAAGGGTAGAATTTACCCAGTGCAAGAGAAAAAAAAGGCACAAAATCACCTGTGAGGGAGCCAACTAAGAAAAAAGGTCTCTCAGACCAACAACAATTCTTCCTCTGAAATAATCAGTATTGTATCCTAGGACCCTTCACAAAGGGAGCCTAGGGAGAAAGGCACAGAAGAGGACAAGAGGAATCCACTTACAGGGAGCTGGCAGCAGCCAGTCAGGGCTCTCACGAAGCCTCGTGGGAAAAACGCCCTGAAACGAAGGGGAGTGCGCACATGCAATCCGCAACTACCCCAGAAGAAAAAGAAACAAAACGGCGCCAAGCGTTCTTTGGCACCAGCACAGCTCTGCCACCCCCGCAATGGCGTCGTTATGAAGAGAGCAGCAGAAACGGGGGAATCGGGACTCCTGCGCCCCTACCCCCAGCATTCTCAGTGGGGAGGCTCAGAATCTAAGAAAAAAAAACCCAAAGTAAGGGGTGTATCGGCAGCACCACCAGTTGTTTGACAAAGGAAAGGAACGGCATGTAGGGGAGCGAGAATTAAGGCTGAGAGAGGGGAAATCGAAAGTGAAGCCTCCTCCAAAACCACCGAAGAGGCTAGTGCCACCACGCGCCCTTGCCGACTGCTGCAAAGAATTGCAGTCAGCTGTTGAACTACCAGGGGTAATTTAGAAGCCGAATTAAAGAAAACAATTTAGCAGAAACCAATTGAGGAAAGGGATACCTTAGATTATTCCTGCTCCGACCACAAAAGAGCTGCCTATCCGAACCGAAGGCTGAGCTAAACTGGGGGATGTACGGGAGGAGAGGAGGAGGAGTCTCGTCCTTCAGTAAAGCTCAGCCTATCAGAATGGACAGACTGAGCACCTCCCACTTCCTGGATGCTCGGAGCAGCTCACTGGAGAATAGCCAAGACAGTTCACGGCTCATTCCCAACTTTGCTGCACATCTGCAAACTGCAACACTACTTCATACAATATATATATTGTGGGCCGTTTCCTAGATGCAAACTAGAATTAAATCTGGAGATTTCCAGAGATGAGTAGCTTACTTGGAGCACCAGGATCAAATGGGCTTTGAGACAGAATGGCAGCGACCAAAAGCCATTTCCAAGCTTGTATTTTTATGGAAATCTCAAATTATCTTCTCTGTCTTCCGGCGAAGACAGACACCTCCATTAATGTAACAACCTCAATTAAGAATAAATAGCAGCCCTCTCTTCCTCTCAGAAACCTTGGCCAGAAACAGAATCATTCTGTTCAAGAGTCTGCCATGAATTCTGGAATCTGCAGATTTCTTTTTGTAGAGCTTGTTTTGTAAGATAAAAGCTTAATGAAGTACTTCCTGTTTTGTTTGGACAGTTGCACCTCACAGGCTTGTTTTAACAGATTAACAGAGTTGGAAGGGACCTTGTAGTTCATCTAGTCCAACCCCCTGCCCAAGCAGGAGACCCTACACCATTTCTGACAGATGGCAGTCCAGTCTCTTCTTGAAAGCTTCCAGTGGTGAAGCTCCCACAACTTCCGAAGGCAACTTCTGTTCCCTTGGTTGATTGTTCTCACTGTCAGAAAAGGTCTCCTTATTTCCAGGTTGAATCTCTACTTGATCTGTTTCTATCCACTATTCCTTGTCTGGCCTTCATGTGCTTTGGAAAATAGCTTGACCCCCTCCTCTCTGTGGCAGCCCCTCAAATATTGGAACACTGCTATCATGTCCCCTTGGGTCCTTCTCTTCACTTAGACTGGCCATGTGCTTGCAACCATTCAGGTCCAGGATGCATTAGGAGCATCTCTCATTGCCATAACTTCGAAGCTCAATCGGCAAGGTGGAGACTCAGCATTGGTAAGGCATAGTGCTGAATCAAGCTAGCTTCCCACCTTTGGTACCATTTATGAGAAAAGCCCAGAATTGATTCAGAAAGAACATGGGAAGACAAAAGTTAGCATTAAATGCAAAGTTAGCAACATAATATATCAGTAGCACTTAGTCATATACCACTTCATAGTGCTTTACAGCAGGGATCCCCAACCTGTGGGCCATGGCCCATTATTGGTCCACATTGGTCTACAACCTATTTGCAACTGGGTCAGGTCACGCAAGTGCTCAGGGCCTCACGTACGCGAGCATCGCGGGCATTTGGAACCTCACTTGCTAGAGCGTCGTGGAAGCTCAGCCCCCACTCACGTTACTAATGGGTACTCGTGTGTACATGCGCCTGCCCCTCCCATAAAACCACCCCATCATTCTCCCCTCTTCCCCGCCCCCCCCCCCACTCTGGGCCACCAACCCAGAAAGGCTGGGGAACTTTACAGCCCTCTCTAAGCCGTTTACAGAGTCAGCCTATTGCCCCCGATAATCTGGGCCCTCATTTTACCCATCTCGGAAGAAGGCTGAGTTAACCTTGAGCCACTCACAATCGAACTGCTGGCAATGAGCAGAGTTAGCCTGAAATGCTGCATTCTAACCACTGCGCCACTCCAAATATAGGTCACTTACAAGGCATCAAATTTTAATTTTGACTATTATGATTTCATGGTAGTCAGAAAGAAACAGAGTGCCTTTTACTTAATTTGACCACTGGTCCATCTGGTTCAGTGCTGTCAAAACTAACTAATAACGGTTGTTCTGGATTCTAGGTAAGGGCTTTACCAAGCCTAGCAGTAGATGGATCCTGTTTGTCAGTACACCGCACCTACTACCTAGCTGATGAAATGCAGGCAAGAGTATGTTAATTTGCAGAGAACTTAAGCTTATAGGGCCTAAATTGTGCAGAGTAGTACAAACACGCTTTGAGTAAAACTGGGCTCTAGCTGTACATAAGGCTAATGTGCCCAAACTGTCCTCAGTCCAAGCAACTGCAAGAGATTGTGTGGAAATAAACAGAACACAATCACAAGCTGCCGAAGAGATAAGGGGTCGAGAGTCCGTTGACAGCTTATCTCACAAATGGCAACTTAGTACACAGGTGAAAAGAAAGCTGAAGAGAAGCTTTTCAAAGCATTCAGAGAGATTCTGCCGTAATTAATCCATTATAAATGAGGTTGGGAAATTCCCATTACAGTTTTCAAAAGTTTGCATTCACCCGAAACTAATAGTAAAGTTAATGAAAACTGTATCGTTTGTGCTTCCTTGACCTTACCTAGTAACAGAGGGTTTATCAGCAAGAAATGCTACATGTGGCATATGTATAATATGGTCTACACCAGACTGTAGGATGTGTGGACTTACTTATTATAACTTAAAGCAATGAACATATCTGATACTCCTTTCTCCTATTTTCCCTGCAATAATGACCTTATTTCTGTCGTCTCCTGTTTGGACTACTGCAACGCTCTCTACATGGGGCTGCCCTTGAGGACCACCCAGAGGCTTCAACTTGTCCAGAATGCAGTGGCGCAGGTTGTAATGGGAGGGTCCCGATACTCCCATGTTACACCCCTCCTGCGTGAGCTGCACTGGTTACCGGTTGCCCTCCGAGTGAGATTCAAGGTGCTGGTGCTGATCTATAAAGCCCTTCATGGCATTGGACTGGGGTACTTGCAGGAAACCCTGCTTCCGATAATGACTTCCCGATGCCCAGTGCGCTCCCACAGGCAGGGCCTCCTGGTGGCGCTGTCAGCTAGGCAGTGTCGGCTGGTGGCCCCCAGGAATAGGGCCTTCTCAGTGGGGGCACCCGTCCTCTGGAAATCAGCTGCCCCTGGAGCTCCGGGTGGCCCCGGACCTCCGATCCTTCCACCATGGCCTAAAAACCTGGCTATTTCAACTGGCCTACCCGGACTGATGGGGGGGAGGGTTTTTAAATGGGTGTTAAATGTTTTAGTTTTTACGATTATGAGATTTTTTTGGGTTTAATTTATTTTTAACATTTGTATTATATGTTTTTTAGTATTGTAAGCCGCCCTGAGTCCTTAGGGAGATAGGGCGGCATATAAATCTCATAATTAAATTAAACTAAATAATGATATAAGTTGGGGTGAGAAAGAGCAATTGGCCAAAGTTATCCAGGCTGGTTTTCATGCCAAGATGCAACTAGAATTCACAGTCTCTCCATTTTTAGCTCAGGGGTGTCAAACTCAAGGCCTGCAGGCTGGATTCGGCCCAAGGGGTGCTTAGATCCGGCCCATGGTGCCAGCCTGGCAACAGCAAAGGACTGGCCTGCGATGCCTCTGCCAGCAAAATCAGGGCATGGGGGGGGAAGGCATGAGCAGCCCCAGCTTCATTTTTGCTGGCAGAGGGCTATCAAAACAAACTAAAAACAAAACAAAAGGAGAAATGTTTCCCCTTTTGCATTTGAGCATGCAAGAAGGGACAGGAAAAGAGAAAGGAAAAGAGGAAAGAAAAAGAAGGAAAGATGGGAAGGAAGAAGAAAGGAGAATGAAGAGAGAAGAGGGAAGGAGAAGGAAGGAAGGAAGGAAGGAAGGAAGGAAGGAAGGAAGGAAGGAAGGAAGGAAGGAAGATTATAATGAGAGTGAGGGAGGATCTGAGGGAAGTCCTGTCTTAGTACTTGGCCACCACAGGTGCCCCCCGACATGAGTGATGTTGAGCTGGCCACACCCATCATGGCCACGCCCACTCCCGGCCCTCCGAGGTCAAACACAACCCTGATGCGTCCCTCAATGAAATCCAGTTTGACCCCTCTGTTTTAGCTGGATGCTACAACGTTACACCAAACTGCCTACAAGCAAATTAACCATGCCTGGATGAACAATTGTGGGAACTGAAGTTCAATTCACTTAAAATTTCCACTGGCTGGGGAATTCCAAGAGTTGAGAGTTCACATTTCTTAAAGTTGCCAAGGTTGAAAAACACTGATCTGGATCTTCGCTCTCTTTGTGAAAAGCATGATGTTGACAGCAATTAGCTGATCCTATTCCCTTGATCTGAATGTCATCCCTTCTCCAATGTGTGAGCAATATCTTTGACAGCTATACACAACCTGTAATCTGACATATCCATTTACAGGACTGCTCTGACTAATCAATCAGTTTCATCACTTGGAAATGATTGCCTTATTTAATTATCCTTTAGCTTTAAAGAAGAAAAAGTCAAATCATGTTGTGACTGGCACCGTTCATGGTAGTTATTTACACTCCCATGGGTTCCTCACGAGCATCCTTTTGTAATTTTATTCTGAAATAACTACTACATGCTTAGGCAGGAGAGTAATGGGTAGCACTTTTCATGAGGAGTTGTTCTTTGATTCATAAATGCTGCTCAAACAGATGGAAAACCCCAGAATCTATCATCTGTTTGTTACGTTAAAAGCAAAGCTTTTTTCCACCTGTTACTAATACGCAGAAGTTTCAAAAGCAGAAACCTTAAGAGACTGAGAGAGCTATTGCAAGAAAAGCATTGATTTTTGACAAAACATGTAATACCAAGATTGAAAATTTCATTTCAGCCATGCAAGAGCGACAACAACCTATTCTATCAAAAAATTTAAACACCGGCAATTTTTTTCATCAATATTCTTTTTTTCTTCTTCCCCAGTTCCTATTTTCAGTATGAAAATAATACGGTCCCAAAACAACTATTATTCAGCTGATGGGTGTCATTTTGTTTATTCGTATCCCATCTTTATTATTTTTACAGATAACTCAAGGTGGCAAAGATATTCAGTACAACTTCTTCTCAGTTTTCTCCCACAACACCTCTGTGAGATAGGTTGGAGTAAGAGAAAATGATTGGCCCAAAGTCACTCAAGTTGGCTTTTAAACCTGCTCCCTTAATCACTAGACCCAACTGGCTGCTTGCAAAAAAACCAACTAAGTCCGTTTTAGATTGTAGGAAGTTAGCACCCACCCCCTCCTAGAAAATTGAAATATCCTAGGAAATATTAAAAAGGCAGAACATTTCCCCTAAAAAGAGTAGAAACTCAAGAGCAGAAACACCACAGAAGCAGAAGCTCACCCCCACCTTTGTTAATGGGTGGGCCATTAAGGCCTGGGCCACAATACTTTATATAACAAAGATCTCCAGGTAAAGGTATAACAATTGCCCAAGAGCCCTTTCAGTGCATCATCATCCAGCAAGGCTCAACCAAGTTTGGAACTCAGGAAAGCCTACAAAGTTAGCTAAGACCCCCGCCCCTGGGAGTCTTGACAGCCAATGGGATACATTTCTTGCACAGGAACAGGAAACACTAAGGTAGGGCCCAACAGAGGGTATATAAGGGTCTCTCAGCATCTTGGCTGGCCCTTCTTTCTCTTTTTTCCTTCACCTTGGAGCTTGTGATCATCCTTCTTTGCAGCTCCAAGCCATGTGGTCCTGTCCACCATTAAACCATCTTTCCAAATAGCCTTCTTGTTTCCAGTGTCTTTTTCCCCACTTGAAACCATCTTTCCAAATAGCCTTCTTGTTTCCAGTGTCTTTTTCCCCACTTGAAACTGAACCCAGAAGGATATTTCTTCCAACAAGATATGACAGTCAAACTTGCTTTTATTCCTTCAACTACGTATTTCCATCAAGTCTTTGTTTGTAATAGTACCAAGCAAGCTATGAGGAACATCCGTTCTCAGTCACAAGTTGAAGTGCCAAGTTGCAATTACTACCCACAGGAAAGGCCCAGCACATCCGAATACCTTTGTTATCTCTCCTTCCAAACAGCACAAATCATCTGTCATGTTTCCAAATAGAAATGTTTAATAGAAAGGAAGAAGAAGAAAAAAACCTTGAAGCTATTAAGATGCAAAGCTAAATTATTTTATCAGAGAACTCTAAATGCCTAATAAAATTGTAAAACTAAGCACAACAAAGAAACAATCCATTAATAGTGTGTTCATCATCACTGCTTCATTCTTCAAAAGTAAACTTCAGATGTCCCTAGGAGATCACCGGAAGGAGGTTTTCCTACTGTCAAATAGTTCAAACAAAGGCTCAAGGGAAGAAACAGAATAGACTGCACATTTGTCCAGTCTCATCGCACCAAGTTCCTGTTGCACTCTACTGATTGTGTTGCAATTCAGAGATGAAAATGCCAACCTTGTTTTTAATGAAATAAATGTAATCAGTTGTGTTCACAGTCAATTTCTGTTTCTAAAATCTATATATATAAAGATGAAAGACCACTCACGCATCATCACAAAATCTCCAGAACCGTAAAGCCTACAAACTTGAAATTTGGCACTTATGTTCCTCTTGGCTTCTAGGTGCTCACTAAGGAAGGATTTTTTGAAATGACCATCACAGCATTAGTATTTCCTATATTATTATTATTAACATGCTCTGATGCTAAGGAGTTCTACTCCCCCTCCCCACCTGAAAAGAAATCTGTTTCAAATGCAAAACACAAGCAGAGGAAAGGAGTTTCAGTTTCAGTTTTAGTTTCACAGCAGCAACCAGCTTTAGTACAGAACAGTTGAGCTAAGCCACACCCAGGCTCCTTGCTGTCTCCTTCTTGCTCACACAGCAAATACTGTTTCAGTTTCCATGTTTCAGTTTCCAAACAGCCCTCAACTCTCTCACACACTGACAAGACACTAGCCAGATGAATACTGATGGATGCTGGTAGGCAGAGGCACAATTTGTTTTTCCTTATTTGCCTCCCCAAAAGCTAAGCTCGATCACAGTTTCGTAGTGAAGCACAGGTCTAGAGCTAGTAATTCAATAAAATTTCCATATTGATTGTTGTTATTTACATCTAAATAAAAGTTCTCTCAAAATATTTTTATCCGTCCTATCATTTACAAAGATTCAGCACCACATCACTTTAGAAAAAGAGGAATAATTCCCTTGGGGTTTATTGTGCAACCATGTTTTTTGTAACCAGGAAGGATAAACCCACAATCTTTCCTAAGGCTTGGATTCCAAGCCTAACCACACTTATAAAATAGTCCTACTGATTTCAGAAAAGCCTTCTTTCAAGTTTAAGCTCAAAAATCAAAGAACACTAGAATAGGTGTGTCTTAAAAGGCATCCATCCATCAATCAATCAAATTTATTGGCCACCTGTCTTGCCACAGGGTAAATTCTAGGAGACTTTAATTAACTCCTACTCAGTATAACAGAACATCCCTGTCAAATGACCATCTAGGCCTTGTTTGAAGACTTCTAGTGAAAGAGATCACATCCCTACATATGGTAGGTAGCCTGTTCCACTGGCTGACAGTTCATACAGTCAGAAACTCCGTATGAGCTCCAGCCTCATCCTCAAATTGAGTTGTAGTTTTAAGCCAATGGTTCTGCTCCTGCCTCTGGGACAACAGAGACTGACGGTTTCTTCTTCTAAGTGACCATCCCTTCTAGTTCTTTATGGAGGCTAAACTCACCTACCGTGTTTCCCCGAAAATAAGACACTGTCTTATATTTTTTTGGCTCCCAAAAACACACTAGGTCTTATTTTCGGGGTAGGTCTTATATATTTATGGTGCCAAATAGTGGGTGTGAGTGTGTAGGGGGGGTGTTTCGCGGGTGCATGGTTGCTCCCTGAAAAGTCTTCCTGGAACTGGAGATTTACACTAGGTCTTACTTTCGGGGTAGGTCTTATTTTCGGGGAAACACGGTAGATAATTTAACCATGCCTCATAGGGCTTCGTTTCCAGACCCTTCGTCATTTTGGTAGCCCTGTTTTTGTTTCACTATCTTTTTGGAATTGCACGGCCCAGAAAGAACCATTTGCACTTCAGTTGGAGATGCACACAACACAGACTCATCCAGGGGTGGGATGCTACCGGTTCTACCCGGCTCTATAGAACCGGTAGCTCTGAAGAGCAGTAGACACAGAACCGGTTCTCTGTTTGCTGCTGTTTGGCCCACCTGCCCTCCTGGGCTTTTACCTGTCCTTTATTTCCTGCTTTTTCAATCTCAGCTGTTTTGCGCGGCACAACTAAGGTTGAAAAAGCAGGAAAGAGATTTTTCAAATGCTACGTACCTGCGCACGTTTTTCAGCTGTCCAGGAGGCACAACTTAAGGTATCTTCACATGCGCGCACAGCGCAAAACTTAGTCACCGAACCAGTAGTAACACCGGTTGAATCCCACCCCTCGACTCATCCCCAACAGCCTGCACCCGTCTTCAACAGTGAAGGGACACAGGGTAGAAAACATCCTGCAATCAAGAAGGCTCCACACCCATTTGCACTACTCAGGTGACCCTGAGCACACAGATAAACCCCCAAGTGGCCTCAATGACCCTCTAATAGGATGCAAACGACCAGCTGTCTGCAAGGAGTATATATCCCTCCATTTCCCACCATTCTGTCAGAGCTGAAGAAGCTTCTGGAATGAGAAGCGAAAAACGTCTTCAAAGAAAAGAAAGTCTAGTTGCCTTCTGAAAAAGCACTTTTGGGACAATCATGACTTGAATGTCTGAGAATCTCTGATTCTGAGACTAAGTAATGGACACCATATTCTAAGTGGGTTTGGTAAGGCTAAACTGGAATGAAACAATTAATACCTATGATCTGCACTGTATATTCCTGTTCATACACACCAGGGGTGGGATTCAACCGGTGTTACTACCAGTTCGGTGACTACATTGAGCGCGCTGTAAAAAACATTAAGCTGTGCCACCCGGACAGTTGATAAGCGCTGTGTGAAGGTGCGCAGCATTTGAAAAGCCACTTTTTTCCTGCTTTTTCAACCTCAGCTGTGCCGCGCAAAGCAACTGAGGTTGAAAAAGCAGGAAATAAAGGACAGGTAAGAGCCCGGGCGGGCGGGTGGGCCAAATAGCAGCAAACACAGAACCGGTTCAGTGTCTGCTGCTCTTCAGAGCTACCGGTTCTATAGAACCTGGCAGAACCGGTAGCATCCCACTCTTGGTACACACTAAAGCAGTGGTCACCAATTGGTGGTCCATGGACCACTGGTGGTCAACAGAAAAATTATTTGCATTTTTTATTGCACTAAATCAGGGGTCCTCCAACTACGGTCCCAGGGCCCGATATGTGCAATGGATGTTTGTGCTGCTGCAGAGTCTCCCCCTTCAGGGTCTTTTTGTGTGGGTGGGAGGAGGGGGGCAGAAATTCCAACTTGGGATCTGCTTCAGCCTCCTGGTGTAGGGCTTCGGGCGCAGGCTGGAGGGAAGGGCCGCTGGTGGCAAAGAGCCGGAGGGCCTCGTTCCAGTGGGACTGCATAATGGCCTGGAACTGGCTGACTATCTCAGCCGCCTGAGCCTCCAGGCACCAGTACCTGGCCTTGCATTCCCGCAGGTCTTCCCTCTGCCTATGCTTGCAGTCCTCAGTGAGGTGCTTCTGCAGCGCCCCTTTCTCAGTCAGATCCAATTTGAACTGAGCCAGCTGTTTTGCCAACTCTTTCTCCTGGGGGCTGCTTAGCTCCAACAACTGCTTCCTGTTGGGGCCCTAAGGAGCCCAGGTGGGCAGCCAAGGAGTGGCTGGTAGGGGAGGGGTGAGTAAAAGCTGGCGAGGCGCCGCTCAATGTGAGTGAGAGTTGGCCATGCCCACTCAGTCACATGGCCACTTAGCCACGCCCACCCAGCTGGTCATTAGGCAGATTATATTAGTAATCTGTGGGATTTAAAATTATGAATTTAGTAGTCTCTGAGGTCCGGCTTGCTTTGAGGTTATGTGTCAATTCATTATGTTTCATTTGTGATCACCAAAATTACCCAGATCCTTCTTCATCGGCATTGCTGCTAAACCCAATCTCTCTCTTCTTCCACTTGTGTCTTTCAGGCAGAGAACATTACATTTTACTCACTAAATACCATTCTATTCATTTCAGCTTGTTGACCAATTTTTCTGAATCTTCTTTTTTCTAAAGTTCTACCCGAACCTCCCAGCTTTTTGTCATCTGCAATTTCTTCAAGTTAACTCAAATCTTGGCAATTTCAAATCCATGTCATTTTCTTACATTTCTCATCACCTTCCTCCAGGATATTTGTTTGTTTTACTTCTGGTCTATCATATAAACCTAGGACTCCTCATTTCCAAAACCAGACAGGTGCTGCTACCTATTAAATATGAATATCACTCTTTTATATTGTCAGTTTGTAATAATCCTCCTGGTGCGTTTTCTACATACATGATGAGTCTTTCAAAAGAACTATTCCACGCACAAGTATTCTCAGTAGTCAAGTGATTTGGCTACTTCTGAGAAATCGTACACAAAAGATAAATATTATTGCCAGATTATGTTAAAGGAAAGCATAATACAGATAACTTTGTTATCAGTGACCCAACTGCAGAATTTTCAACACAGAATTTGGTATGGTACAGGCTCACATGACAGCTGTATCCTAGATTCAGTGTTCTAATTCTGCAACCCTGGAAAAAAAAAGTCCATTCCAGACCTTTTATGTTCTGGATTACAATAGAACTAGGGGGCATGAATAAGCGCACCAACGTGCCTACCATCCCTGTCCTATTGTTTCTTTTTATTTTTCTTATATGTATCCATTTCATGTATTCATAACTATGTTTATCCTTATACCTATTATCTTGTAAGCAATTGACAAATAAAATAAATAAATAAAACCGTCCTGACATGACAAGAAGCTGTATTTAATAGAGAAGACCTACGGCATATTGGAGGAACACATGGTTCAATTCCTGTCTGAAGTACTAACATCTCATGTAGAACAGAGAGAGATGATCTGGTGCAGAGGTGGGTATTCAGCAGGTGCTGACCAGTTCTGGAGAACTGGTAGTGGGAATTTTGAGTAGTTCGGAGAACCAGGCAAATACAACCTCTCACTGGCCCCGCCTCCATCTATTCTCCACCTCCCAAGTCCCAGCTGATTGGCTGGGTCTTCTTTTGTTGCCCTGCACAGGAGAACGGAGCTGGAAAGCAGGTTAGTGGGGTGGGGAGGGAAGGGGATTTTGCAGTAAGCTTCCCCCAGGAGTGGGGAGGGAATGGAGATTTTACAGTATCCTTCCCCTGCCACATCCACCAAGCCACACCCACCAAGCCACACCCACTGAAGTGGTAGTTAAAATTTTTGAATCCCACCACTGATCTGGTGGTCCTTGTTTTGCATGTCATCTCACATCAGCAAGCCTAAAGGCAGAGGATTGTGAAGTTCTAGGATAAAACATCTGGAGAACATTCCATTACATATATAAGCAACACTGATGTAGACGGATCAATATTTTTCACACGCATTGCGTGTGAGATCCTGTCTTTTTGAGACAGGATCTCCAAAAGCTATTTAAATCTATTGATTCATATCAAGGATTTCCATTTCAGAAAAACAAGAAGAAGAAGAAGAAAACTTTTTAAGACTCCAAAAACCAGGTTGTTCATAACTTTCACTCAGTGGTGGGATTCAAATTTTTTTACTACCGGTTCTGTGGGCATGGCTTGGTGGGCGTGGCAGGGGAAGGTTACTGCAAAATCCCCATTCCCTCCCCACCCCACTAACCTGCTTTCCAGCTCCGTTCTCCTGTGCAGGGCAACAAAAGAAGACCCATCCAACCAGCTGGGACTCTGGAGGCGGAGAATAGATGGGGGCGGGGCCAGTTAGAGGTAGTATTTGCCAGTTCTCCGAACTACTCAAAATTTCTGCTACCGGTTCTCCAGAACTGGTCAGAACCTGCTGAATACCACCTCTATTTTCACTTGAGAAAACAGTCAAGAGAAATGCTTTGAGGTCATATCTATGTATCAATCAGAGTACAGAGATTTCACCACAGTCATTCACGTATGAAGATTTTGTATCCATTTTGTGTCATTCCCCATCCAGAAGAAAATAAAAATACAACATACAAATAGTATCATGAATTTTGGATAGCTCTTAGTGTATCATAAGAGTCACAGTGGCACAGTGGTTAGAAAGCACTATTGCAGGCTAATTCTGCCAACTACCAGCCGTTTCGATTCTCATCGGCACCAGGTTGACTCAGTCTTCCATCCTTCCAAGGTCGATAAAATGAGGACCCAGATTGTTGGGGGCAATAGGCTGACTCTGTAAACCACTTAGAGTGGGCTGTAAACCACTTAGAGTGGGCTGTGAAGCAGTATAGAAGTCAAAGTGCTATTGCTACTGCTATCATTTTATGACAATGAACTATTTAGAAAGTTGTGAATGATTATACTCTTCGGTTACAATTTTAGCACTACTGCAGTTCTACAACTATCCCCAGCGCACATCCAATTTTGTTCTGTTAAGATAGCAGAACAAAAACACAGGGAGCAATTTTATTGAAAATGTTTTTTTAAATAATTGTAATTCAACTTCAGTGCAACATAAAGCAAATCAAATGTATGATTTCTCTGCAATTTACTTGTGTCTCAGTTCTATACAGAGCACCCAAACATAATATGGCCCTAGAATCAAAACTGATTGTATGTTCTTTCTCTTCAAACATTACCAGTTTTTTTAATCCAATTCTCAGCAGAATCAGAAATGTAAACTTTGAATAGAATTCAGAAGAGTAAGAAGTGGGAAACGTTATTTTGGGGAGAAAAGAAAACCCTGAAGATAATGTGTAAGTAACTGTGTTTCAATAACCATGAACTGCATATTTTGTGTGTGTGTGTGTATGTTTAAAGAAAAGTTCCTTTCAGGATATTGGAGATAATTTCCTCTTGTCCTTTTAGAATTGCTAAGAGACTTGAGGAAGTGAGTCAAAGTCCTGGAAGATGTTTGTACTATATTATAAAGAAAAACAACATCTGTAAAATGGTATGCAAATAGAAAGACTAAGGCTGCGTGGCACAGAGAACTGAAAATTACAGAAGTAGAAGGAAAAGATCTACTTTTAAAGTAGTTTATCATGCAATCTTCATCACAGTTACCTTCACTCTCAGATATGAACATTACCATTTATAAAATGTTTTCTGTGAGTAGTCCATTGATCCATAAATTAATATTCCAATATGAGACTACCTGGAATACAATCCCCTTGACTTAGAGCTGGAAGCCAAAACAGAAGAATGTAAACTTGTATTAAATACAGTCGTTTTTGAATAAAAAGGATGAAAAGGGCCAGATCTGATTTTAAATTATTCCACATATTTTGATACAGCTGAAGTTTTTTGTACTTATTTATGAGTGTATTTGTGCTGTGATTTCTGATTCTACATCTGCACATATCTGAATAAATCCCACTAAATTCAGCAACACTGACTTTTGAATTGGGCAAGATAATGAAAATAGTAGCTCTTAATATGCATACACATACTCAAACGGGAGGGAGAGTGTGTGTGTGCCCCCTTTTATAGAACTCACAAGAAAAGCAGATTCTTACAGATCAGCAAAAGCCAACCATCTTTTGTCAAATGTGCCAAAAATTACATGATGATAGGAAATTTCTACAAATGCTGTCCTATATAATGTTCTTACAACAATACATTGTGATGGGTCCTTCTGGATCCACAGCTACAATTTGACCACCATCTTACGGCTGTGACTAGAGGGGCCTTTGCACAGGTTCGCCTGTTGCGCCAGTTGCGACCTTTCCTGGACCGAGGGGCTCTACACACGGTCGCTCATGCCCTTATCACCTCTCGATTGGATTACTGCAATGTGCTCTACATGGGGCTGCCCTTGAAGAGCATTCGGAGACTTCAACTGGTGCAAAATGCGGCCATGCGAGTGATTATGGGTGCGCCTAAGCGCACCTATATAACACCTATCCTCCGTGAGCTGCATTGGTTACCGGTGGTCTTCCGGGTGCAATTCAAGGTGCTAGTAACAACTTTTAAAGCCCTTCATGGCTTAGGAGCGGGATACCTTCGAGACCGCCTACTGCTACCTTATGCCTCCCAGCGCCCAGTTAGATCCCACAGGGAGGGCTTGCTCCGGATACTGTCGGCCAGACAACGTCGGCTGGCGGGCCCGTGGGCTAGGGCCTTCTCTGTGGCGGCACCGTCCCTCTGGAATATGCTCCCCGCGGAGATTAGAACCATCCCCAATCTACCTACCTTCCGCAAAGCCGTTAAGACCTGGCTTTGTCGGAGGGCATGGTATTGAGACCTCTGTCTTTCCCTCTTGTATGTTTGGATGATATGAATGTGATTTTTGGTTTTTACATTGTATAGGCTATATTTTTAAATTTTGTTGTATGCCACCTCGAGTTCCCCTGATGGGGGAAGAGAGGCGGGATATAAATCTAATAAATAAATAAATAATAATAATAATTGTGAAACCACACTGCTTTGCATGTACAGGTGTTTTGACTCTGATCACTGAACTGAAGCAGTGTCAGGATGCAGAAATGTGTATGAGTGTAGGGATAGATAGATGATGGATGGATGCATGGATGGATGGGTGTAACATGTGCATATGTGTGTCATGTATGGGTATGGGTAGAATATATACTTTCTTCTGAGAATAGGCAACATAATTTCATTTTTAATATGTGCCAGCGTGCTCATAGTAAAAGGTTATTTTATCTTATCTTATCTGTTCAGCCACTTCATGTCAGCAGAAATCACTTTGGTTCATAGGTATGGAAGCCAACAGAGAAGCCACTCTGAGACCATAGCTACAAAGAAGGGCACCGCTGGGCATGGCATCACTGCAGCATCTTGTTAAAGATGAATGAAGCAGCAAATTTCCTAGAGAGTTTAAGATGCACCTGAAAGTCAGTAGCCCTTTATTCTGCAGAGCTGCACTGAAGGAGCGATCGATGAAAGCCAAGGTCCCTTTGGAGGCTTCACACAGGCTTACTAGAGGTAAGTCAAGCCACTGACTTGAAACAATCACATCCGTCATTTCTCTGCCAAGACGACCTTGCCTTCTCTCAGTTCTGAATTTTAGATTGTTAGCCTCTTGACCAAGACTCTTCTCTTGTATTCTATAACAGCAAAGCTGGCTGAGGAATTCTGGGAGTTGAAGTCCACAGGTCTTAAAGTTGCCAAGGTTGGAGACCCCTGTTCTATGACATGCCATGCATATTACTTGCTCAAACTCTACATAAGCACAGGTCATCCTCAACCTATGACCACAATTGAGCCACAAAATATATGTGCCTAATTAAGGACAGTTGTTAAGTGAATTTTGCCCCATTTTATGACATTTCTTGCCACTGTTGTTCAGTGAATGATCGCAGCTGTTAAATGTGGAACCCGGTTGGTAAGCAGATCTGACTTCCCGTTTGACTTCACTTGTAAGAAGGTCGCAAAAGGAGATTGCGTGACCCCGGGACACTGCAACCGTCATAAATATGAATCAGTTGCCAAGCATTTGAATTTTAATCCCATGACCATGGAGATGCTGCAACGGTCATAAGTGTGAAAAAGTGGTCGTAAGTCACTTTTTTCCAGTACCATTGTAACTTTGAATGATCACTAAAGGATCCGTGAGGACTCCCTGTATTTCACAGGAAGGCTCCATCAGAAGTTCTACCAGATGCCAATTCTCCTCTATTACCATGTTTCCCCCAAAATAAGACCCTGTCATATATATATATTTGGGCCACCAAAAATGGCACCAGGTCTTATTTTCGAGGGATGTCATCCACTGACTAACCTCACTTGCGCATATCGTCCTCGGTCTCCTTTTCGCTGTCAGATGCCTTCAGGAACTTCTGCAGCCAGCAAGTCTTTCCTGCAGTCGATAACAGAGCTCTGGATCAATTCAGAGCTTTGTTATCAGCTACAGAGGCCTTCAGGAAAGCCTTGCCAGCCTTGTTGGCTGCAGAAGAAATGGGCTAGTGAGGCAGGTGTCAGGGTGTGTGAGGTCTGGCTACAAATGTCCAAAGGTAAGTAGTAGGGCAGCTCCACTCCCACATCCTCACACTAGCTTAATTTTTACCCGTGCACTCTGGAGTGGGTGGGATCTTAATTAGGGCTTATTTTGGGGGTGGGGCTTATATTAGATTCACGTGTAAAAATCAAGCTAGGACTTACTTTCAGGGTAGGTCGTATTTTCAGGGAAACAGGGTAGAAACAGTGAAACCAAACAGTAAACTAAGAACCTAAGTTTCGTGTAAATGTCTGTCTTATATTTGCTTAGATCTATTACAGCAGTGCATCTCTCAAATTCGCGCTTCCCAGTATTAATAAATTAATCCCATGTGTCTCTCTCCGCAAAAACAAACAGTGGTACTCAAAAGTCATTCAATGTCAGCGTGCAAGTAAACAAAGAATAGAAGGCAGGAATAACCATTCCAATAAACTCTAGTATAGTACAATAACGAGTACATTAATGAGTGTTGATCTTCCAAAGAAGCTATTAAGTCTGGACATGGTTTCCCAAGTTTTCCTTAGATAATATTCTATCACAAAATTATAAGATAGCTAATCTTTCTCTGAAAAATGAATCAGATATCTCTAATGCATCCAAACTAAAAGACTTGATTTCATCTTTCTAATAGGCTATTATCAGTGGACATTGTGGTAATAATGTTCTTAGAAAAAAATATTCTGAAATGCATTAAAAACAGATTTCAGGAGCGCCTCTGGAGCTTGCACCATGAATAGGGAAACAAAGACAAAACTGAAAAAATCGTCTATATATCTTACTAGCTCAGTACCCGTGCTTTGCTACAAAACTATGTGGTCGGGCTTAGTTTTTTGGGGGAAATAAGGGGGGGAAATTCTGCCTCTGCCTACCAGCATCTATTGGTATTCACCTGGCTAATGTCCTGTCAGTGTGTGAGAGAGTTGAGGGTTGTTTGGAAACTGAAACAGTATTTGCTGTGTGAGCAAGGAGACAGCAAGGACCCTGGGCATGGCTTAGCTCAACTGTTCTGTACTAAAGCTGCTTGGTGCTGTGGGAAAGTAAAACTGAAACTCCTCTCCTCTGCTTGTGTTTTGCATTTGGAAGAGATTTCTTTTCAGGTGGGGAGGGGGAGTAGAACTCCTTAGCATCAGAGCGCGTTAATA
The DNA here is from genome assembly GCA_009733165.1 of Naja naja. Lineage (NCBI taxonomy): Eukaryota > Metazoa > Chordata > Lepidosauria > Squamata > Elapidae > Naja > Naja naja. The sequence goes on from CM019151.1 coordinate 68,372,943, forward strand.
ATAATAATATACGAAATGCTAATGCTCTGATGGTCAGTTTGAACAATCCTTTCTTAGTGAGCACCTAGAAGCCAAGAGGAACATACGTGCCAAATTTCAAGTTTGTAGGCTTTACGGTTCTGAAGATTTTGTGATGATGTGTGAGTGGTATTTCGCTTTTACATATATAGATTGTCTTCCATGAGTAGGCACAAATGTTGCAAGTATAGATGAAGTCCCGTATGCTTCGTAGCCTCCCCTTCTTTCTCAGGCAATCCTAAATCTTCCCAATGATTCTCCAAGGAAATAATTTTTTCCTGCATTCTACCTGAATATCCTCTTAGATAGCAGTCTTAGTGCGAAGGTAAATATATGAAGGGGAGATAAATGCCCCACAAATTTGCATGGGAAAAACAGAAATGAACATCCTTCTCATTCAAGGACTTTGTGAGATGTATTCTTTTCAGCCTTATCCAAACTGGTGCCCAAAATAAATGCTTGGACAAGTTGGCAAGAATAGCAGAAGACAGGCTTCAGATCCAGATCCAGAAAGATCTCGGCAGACTTGAACCCTGGCCCTATCTAAGAAAATGAAATTCAATTCAATTCCAAAGTAAAAGCTTTTACACTGAGGCAAGAAAAAACAAATGTATAGGTATAGAATAGGTAGAACATGGCTCAATAGCAAAAATTGTGAGAGGGACCTTGGAGTCCTAGTGAACAAACACTTAAATATGAGTGAGCAGTGTACTGTCACTGCCAAAAAAAAAGCCAGCACACTCCTAGGCTGCTTCAACAGAGCCCCAGACTCAAGATCACATAAAGTGTTACTACCACATTATAATCCTTACTAAGAGCAAGCTTGCACCCAGTTTTGGTCGCCACAATATAAAAAGGATGTTGAGACTCTGGAAAGAGTACAGAGAAGAGCAACAACGATAATTAGGGGACCGGAGGCTAAAACATGAAGAGCGATTGCAGGAATTGGGTATGTCTAGTTTGATGAAAAGAAGGACTAGGGGAGACATGATAGCAGTGTTCCAATATTTGAGGGGCTCCTATAAAGACGAAGGAGTCAAGCTATTCTCCAAAGCACCTGAGGGCAGGACAAGAAGCAATGGGTGGAAACTAATCAAGGAGAGAAGCAACCTAGAACTAAGGAGAAATTTCCTGACACTTAGAACAATTTGCCTCCAGAAGTTGTGAATTCTCCAACACTGGAATGTTTAAGAAGAGATTGGACAGCCGTTTGTCTGAAGTGGTGTAGAGTTTCCTGCCTGAGCAGGGGGTTGGACTAGAAGACCTCCAAAGTCCCTTAGACTATTCTATTCTGTTCTGTTCTGTTCTGTTCTATTCTGTAAAGTGTTGTATGCACTGTCATATACAGTGAGAACAGTTAACCAGTGCAACAGCTTGTCTTCAGAAATTGTAGGTGCCCACTCACTGAGGTTTTTAGGAAGAGATTGGAGAGTCACTTGTCTGGAATAGTATAGGGTCTTCTGCTTGTGAAGGGGGTTGGACTAGAGAACCTCTAAAGTCCCTTCCAATTCTGTTTTGTTATTCTGTCAACACCAGGAAGACCATGGAAGGATTCCAGAAATTTTAGTCCCAACACACCCTGAAAGGCTTAAGATGGAGAAGTGGAAATTAAGTTCTAATTGATATAATTTCACATATATCTCTCAAACAATATCCAAGCTTTCAAATAATCTTAAACCATAATATGGTATGTTCTCTTAACACAAATATATGAACCCCACTATCGTAGCTTACTAAACAAATGCACTGTGAGTTAGTACTGTGTGTGCACTCAGCTAGTACGAGAACTGAATCAAAGCGTGATACAACTTGGTGCACTGAGGAACCTGCAGGTGTAAAAGGAGACTTAGAGAGAAACACACACAGACCTACAGAGGAATTATGTACAGTAGGAACATCTTCAGAGCTTCTATTATTCAAAGCGAGGAAAACGTTGCACTCCAAGCCCAGAAAAGTGCAAATGCCTTTTAAAATATCTAAATGATGAGCGATGTTTTCATGAAGTCCTGACTTCAATTGGACTTGCATAGGTTTAACTCCTTCGGGTTGTTATTCTCAATTTGACTTCCACCAGCAGTTGCTATAGCAGCCTCCTTTGAAAGACCAGATGTCAATTGTAATCTAGTAATAGCAGCTTGCTCTAGTACACTAGATTCTCAGGGCTCACCTAACTGGGGGCAGAGGGGGGGGACTGGGCTAAAGACTTTCAAGATGCAACCTAGGGGTGTTTGCCTCCTTATCTGTGGGACTCCGCTATCGCTAACCCCATATTTCCCCAGCTGCCTCTGGGTTGCACCGATACTTTGTTCATTGCCATTTTTTCTCCCCCAAAAGAGCATAACGTTTGTCTTTGGTTGCACCTGGAAGCTAATAAGCAGAGCATGATGGAGATTTGTCTTCTGCCCCACGGAGATAGAAGGGCTCATCAAGTTATTTGGACCCCATCCAAACACTGGCTAGCACTGCTCAATGCACCTTTGACTGCAATGAGTATCAATCTCAAGATAGCCTTACACGAATCCAAAAGGATTTCCACTCCAGGCACAAGAACCAAGGCTCTTGACAAAGATTTCCTCCGCGCTGTGGGCCCAATGTGCATACAATTTACACCTATGGGGGGGTCCTTTGATTCAATCTTGCATCAACTGAGAGCCCGAGTGACACTTTTGCCTCCAAATCTGAAGCACCAGGGCAGCTCTGATTTTCTTCAGATTTGAAGGGGGGAAAAGCATTTGTGGAACTCTCAGGAAGCACCTGCCTGCAATTCTTTCAAGCAGCTGCAACTATTCCTGTCCTCCCTCTGATGATGATGCAGCACAAGCCTGGGAAAGGATGCATTTGGCTTAAAAAGCTGCAGACATTTAGCATATCCACATCCTACCGCTCCAAAGCCTTTGACCGCAAGCTGTTGCACAACCTTAATGCACATCAATGAGTTAACAGATAACAGATAATCAGAGTTAAACTAGATGACCTTGTAGGTCATCTAGTCCAACCCCCCACCCAAGCGGGAGACTCTACACCATTTCTGACAAATGGCAGTCCAATCTCTTCTTGAAAGTCTCAAGTGATGAAGCTCCCACAACTTCCGAGGGCAACTTCTGTCCCATTGGTTGATTGTTCTCACTGTCAGAAAGTTTCTCCTTATTTCCAGGTTAAATCACGGTTTTGACAAGTATCTTGACACTTCTTTGTAGCACAAACTGTGTGATACCACAATTCCTAAAACGATAAATGAATTGGTGTGATCCCCCTACACCAGCGGTCCGTAAACCACGGTCGGTGGAGTGGCACCAGTCCCCTGGCATGCTGGAAACTGGGCCACGCAAACAAAAGCCCCATTCACAGGATGCGGGCAACACACGAAACCACCCCCCTCCGGTTCGCGGGAAAACTTCTCTCCGTGGAATCAGTCCCTGGTGCCCAAGAGATTGGGGGATGCTGCCCTACATGAATTAAACTAATAATGTTACTGTTGCAAAGGTTAGGCAATAAATAATGTACTGCTTCCTTTTTAATAATTTCACCTTAATCTATTTAATCCTCAAACTTTGCACTACAGCAACTACTCATGCCCAAGCAAAATGAGGTGTCAAGCCCCAGACAAATTTTCAGTGTTCTTATTTTCTCTGCACAAGCCAGTTTTAAAAAGTTGTGGCCCAAGTCATCCAAAAGCTCCCATTTGTAAGCCCTGTTATAATGGAAGGGAAGCAGGTTTAACTCTGGAAGAATAATGATCATTGTCCCAAAAGTGCCTTTTCAAGAGGAAACTGGATTTTCTGGTTTTCCATCGAAAACGTTCTGTTGAAAATCTGGGACTTGTTGTAATCAGCAACACTGAGGGAAGAAGATGGCACAGTGTCACCCGTAAACTTAAGCGAGAAGATTCTGAACCCCCTGCCTCTAGGCCACTAAGTCGCAGCGGCTTTCGTCCCCCTCATGGTATCTCTGGTCTTCGTGATGCTAAGATGGTTAATAAAGCTAAGACCATGATGGAAGAATGCTCAAAATATGATGAATCAAATGGCCAAGAAAGGCGAGGCGGATAGAACCATCTTTGACCTTAAGCCCAAACACCTGTTTTCTGGGAAGCAAAAAACTGGCCGGAAGATAAAGCAACTATTAAAAAAAATAAAATAAAAGATTTCTACGTTGACACAAACAAATACATTGGAAAAAAGAAAATGTTTTGCTTCTTATCCAAGAAACTTCTTCAGCTCTCTTGGATGAGAAGCAAAACATCTTCAAGGAAACACAAGAAAGTCCAGTTGCTTCTTGAAAAAGCACGTTTGAGACAACCACGACCTGCATGACTTGAGACTCTCTATAGAATAATAATGATCGTTACTGCTAATTTAATTGATGCATTGATCTTTGAAACTGCTTGTACTAATGCAAACAGTGGTGTACTAGAGCAGCTGTCTGTGCACCCAGAGCTATCACAAATTACTTTCAAACTAATGTCCCATAATTCTCACCATACTTGGCAACTTTAAGACTTCTGGGAGTTGACGTCCACAAAAGTTGCCAAGTTTGGAGACCTCTGCTCTAGAACATGCTTGTCCAACTTTTTGGCTTCCTGGGCCGCACTGAATGGAGAACTGTCTTCAGCTACATATTTATTTTATTTATTGAAGAGAATTTATATGGTCACCCAACTCACTCAGTGACTACAAGCACCTTACAAAGATAAAATATATAATATAGTTAATGTATGTAAAAAAATAAGCTTCCTTGATTCTTTTTATATTTATTACTTTATGGGATCATGCTACTAAGTATTCAGGGTTATCTGAAGTCCGTGGACTGGACAGGTCTGCTCTAGAATATACTGGCCAATCCATTTTTGTGCTAAGAAACCTAAATAATGAAACAATAATGAAACATGGATGTTTGGCTAGTTAGAACACAAATGACGTTTCCATAAAAACAGGTTTGATTTTTGACTCAAAGTTGTTCTTAAATTATGTACACTCATAAATATACAACAATAACAGAAAGAACCTCAGAGGTTCTCTAGTCCAGCCCCTTGGTTAATCAGAAGACCCCATACCATTTCAGACAAATGGCTGTCCAGCCTCTTCTTAAAAGCCTCCAGTGATGGAGCACCCACAATTTGTGAAGGCAAGCCATTCTACCGTTAATTGTTCTCACTGTCGGGAAGCGTCTCTTTAATTCTAGGTTGGTTCTCCTCTCCTTGATTAACTTCCATCCATTCCTTCTTGTCCTGCCCTCTAATGCTTTGGAAAATAGGTTGACCCACCTCTTCTTTGTGGGAGTCCCTCAAATATTGGAGCAATATCATGACACCCCTACTCCTTCTCTTCACTAGACATACCCAGTTCCTGCAACCGTTCCTCCTATGTTTTAGCCTCCAGACCCGTACCATAATCATTCTTGTTGCTCTTCTCTACACTCTTTCCAGAGTCTCAACATCTTCTTTGCATTGTGGTGACTCATAATAGCTAGCAGTTTTTGGTGTCTCTTCCCAACCTCATTCCAGAACCATTCATGTATCTTTTAACATTGCAAATGCAGAATGAAGAAAACCAGCTACAATTTCTGTAGCCTCCATTACATGTGTTTTCATGGCTGTTAAAATTGTTTTTGCACTCTCTTAAGACCACAAAAACTTGATGTAGTGATACGTGAGCCACAAGCACAGCCCTGGGCAAAGAGATTGGTACTCCTGCCTTCCTAAGAAGCATAAATCAGCTCACTGAGTGGAAAAGGAGAGAAAGAGAAGTTGCACAGGCTTATTAACCAAAGCAACTTTACAACTGAACAGGAGAGGCAAATGAGAATAATTATGATTAACATCTCCTCTCAGTGGCAAATTCTGAAACTGCAGTTACATATCCTACAACCGACTCGCCATCCATGAAATACTATACCTTAAGCAAAGGTGCTAGGGGTGTGTGTAGTATTTTAAGGAGCCCATCAGTACATCCCAACATTAATATTTTGGAAATAAAACCAACTAAGGTCTGCAAAGTGATTGCAGAATTGTCTTTTAGGCAGATTACTTAGAAAGCAGAAGAGAGGCACAACGCACATCATGGTGTTTGAAGCACAAAGCTCCTAGGAGTTTTCACAATGCCCAAAGTCATTCCAATTATTATTATTTTTATTTGTATTGCTGAATTTTGTTTGCAGTGATTGTTGAAGGAAGTTAATTATTGGAGAGAAAAAGAAACCCAATAATTTTACTGCATGCAACTGAAATAATTGTGCTTTGTGGAACTTCAGACCTGTGCCAACGTACAGCACAGTGTTTTAAAAAAAAGTTAGATTGGATATGGTTAAACAGCAACATAGATAACCAATCTATCAAGTACGATTTAAAAAAAAATAACTCAGAGGAAGACTGGTGTAATAATTTATCAAGCCAGGGCGCAATAAGAACAATTTAAACATACTGCACTTTGGCCCCCAGCAGTGAGTAGTACACAACTATTGTCCTATGTATGGATTCCTTTCCAGCCTACACTGCAAATAAGTTTTGAGATTGACACGCTGAAAGCTGGTTCTCGTGTGAAATGGTTAATGTGCAAAGGTTAATTGTGCATGGTGCAAACAAGATTTTTAAGCACCAGCCAGAAGGGTAGTGTAAATCCTCTCAAATCACTACCTCAATTCACTAAAGACAGTGTTGGCATAACTGATCACTTTGCAAAGGTCAGTACAAAAAAAACCTTGCAAAAATCAAGAGAGAAAGGGAGAGCGATGTGATAGCCCACCTCAATTTTTCATGGAGGCCTCTACGGAACCTTCACAGCGAAGTTTTTCTGCATCCATTCTCTCTCTATTTTCCAACTGGGAGTACCCAATTCACGGACTTTGAAAACACTGCTGCTTATTTCAAGCCACCTCCGCTGGGATTAAATTGTGCAGCATAGCAATCCTGTACAAGTCTGAGAATTGAGTCTTACTGAATTACATGGATCATACTCCCCAAATAAGGCAGGACAGGACTGTAAAGATATAGGCTATGTATTTTAAAAGTGTGTTGTTTACCAGAGCAGTAAAGCTATGCACTTTATATTTGGGTGAAAATAGCCCAAAACTCAGCTCTATGTAAGCTTCAGTCCTGTGCATATTTATCTCGGAGTGCTTTCCAATGCAAGGAAAGGAACAGCGAAGCTCAGCAGGCACGCGTAGATTGAAGGGACAGGATGGAGCTACGCAGTCCCTACACATTTTCCGTGTAAGTTGTGGGTGTGTTCCTGAAACAAGTCCATACACACACATCCCGTTTTCAGATCACTGGGAAACAGCCCACCGGTGCGATTCAAGGAGGCGCCGGTTTGACTCCTCCAAACACCGCGCTTATCCAATTCTCCCCCTCGAAGTCGAATGGAAATTAACTTTAAAAGTAACGCAACAGCGGCGGAGCAAACTTCCACCTTTGGGCTCGCAATAGCTGCCTTTAAAGGGATCTGGGGAGCGGAACGCGAAGCAAAAACAAGCATCTCGCGCGTGGATCGGGGACCTTCGCTCCTTAGTTGAGACCGAGCTTAAAAATACAGCATTTGTGAATGGAGGGGAGGGACGAGGGGAGAGGAAGAAAGGGAGAAGGGAAGAGAGAGAGGAATGGAGAGGAGGAAAGGGGGGAGAAAGAGAGAAGAGAGAGAAAGAGGGAGAAAGAGAAAAAAGAGAAAAAGAAAAAGAGGAAAGAGAAAAAGAGAGAGGGGGAGAGAGAAAGAAAGGGGAGAAAGAAAGAGGAGAGAAAGAGAAAGAAAGGGGAAAGGGAAAGAGGAGAGAGGAAGGAGAGAGAAAAAAGAGAAAAGGAGAAAGAGAGAGTGAGAGGCAGAGAGAAAGAGAAAGAGGGACAGAGAGAAAGAAAGAGAGGGAAAGAGGAGAGAGGGAGGGAGGGGAGAGAGAAAAAGGGAGGGAGAGAAAGAAAGAGGAGAAAGAGAGGAGAGGGAGAGAAAGAAAAAGAGGGGGAAAGGGAGAGAGGGGGGAGAGAAAGAAATAGAGAGGGAGGGAGAGAGAAAGAAAGAGAGGGGGGGAAAGGTGAAAGGGGGGGGAGAAAGAGAGAATCCACCAGCTACCCAACTGCGAACCCACGAAACATCGCCGGAGAGCCGACCGCTTTCCAGCTTAAACTTGCGCGGAAATTCGCCGCTTTCCCAGCTGAACCGCCGGAGCCTTTTCTGCATCCATCTCTACCCCGCATCCATCTCTCCTCCGCCACCTAACCTGGCCCGGGGGGTAGGAGTCGTGGGGTGGGGTGGGGTGGCTTATTGCATTTCCACGGCTCCTCAGGCTCCCTTATCCGTCCGTACTCCTTCCTCCTCCGGGGGGGAGACGCGCCAACAACCCCTTGCGCGGTTTTCTCCTCCGCTCGGCTCGCCCTGCGGGCTTTCCAGGTAAAGTAGCGCCGCCAGCGAGTTCTCCGCCCGCCCGAGAAGAAGAAGCCGCCGCTCGGTGCCCACCTGTTGATGCGCCCAGGAGCGCCAGCAAAGCCAGTCGAAGAGCCCAGCGGCCTCCCATAGCGGCGTCCAAGAGCGAGGACTCCCTCCGGGGTGACCTGCTCAGGCGAAGCTTCCTCGCCTCACCTCAAAATGAGCCGGGCGCAACACACACACGCGCGCGCGGTCGCCTCAGCCCCCCTGCGCGCACGAGGAGTTCCCACTCCCGCCCCCTCCTCCTCCGGCCACGCCTCTGCTTGGGGGGGGCTTTGCGCGCGCGGGAGGGAGGGGGGCCTTGGGGAGGGGGCAGGAGTGGGCGGGGTTTGCCGGGAACGCTTTAAGCGGTTGAAGCGAATTTTCATCCGTTTTTTTCCCTTGGAGGGGAGGGGGGAGGGGGAAAAAACCCACCTGACGCAGAACTAAGAGTTTAATAATTCCACATGCTCCTCGACTTAGCAACAGTTCATTTAGTGACCGTTGGAAGTAGTGCTTGCTTACCACATCCCTTGGGGAGGGAAGGGGGGAGGACTTTCTTCTGGCCGTTTTTTCCCACACTTGCGTCCGTTTTTTTCACACCTTTTTATTTTATTTTTTTTACCACCGTTGAGGATGCAGCTTCAAGGGGTCGGTGACCGCTGACAAGACTGCTACGCTTCAAAATGACCCCGACAAAGAAGAGTCGATATATTATAATGCCTGGGATGCCTGGGATGAATGGTTTAAGGATAAAAAGAAATCAAAATGGCAATGAGGTAAAGAATAAGAAACGATGTAAATACTTACATCTGTATTCATATCTACCTATGTTTATTTATATATTAAGTTGAAATTGTATAATGAAAGAAATGTGTATATAGAAAGATCATGAGGAAATGCAAAAGATGTCTTGGCATTGGGGTAATGATGCATAAAGTTTCGTTTTATGTTTTTAAATTTTGAAAACTAAATAAAATTTACTACATTTTCAACAAAAGGAATTTGATGTACAGAAGAAAACAAAAAACAAAATTACCTCGACTATGTGTCAGAATGGTCGAACAAGTGGCAACTTCAAATCTCAACAAACGAACACTCTGTCTTATTTATATTGCCAAAATAAACCAGAAAATAAAATGCCAGCTGAATACTCAAGACCTTGTTGAAGTATGTCAAGGACCTTGGAGTACTCATCTCTAATGATCTAAGTCAGTGGTGGCTAACCTTTTTCGGCTCTCATGCCGATAATTGCTCATGCTCGTGTGCCAACACCCAGAAGGCAATGCATGCTGCCCCCCCGGCCCCCTGCACATGTGCGCGTGACCCCCCCCTCGTGCACTGTGCATTTCCGCATGCACGCATGATTCTCCCTCACGCGCCACAAATCTGTATATGTCCGCACGATTCTCCCTCACATGCCATGCATCTTTGTGCATGTGACTCCCTCGCTCTCAGTGCGTCTGTGCATGCATGCACTTTTCCCCCTCGCAGCACATCTGCACATGCACGCACAATCCCCTTGTGCACACTGCATCCCTGCGCATGCACACATGATCCCCTTACGCACAGCGGATCCCTGTGCATGTGCACGTGTCTCCCACGCACCCCCTCCACCCTCTGTGCATGCACACCAGATACCCGACAATCAGCTGTCGGGCGGCGGCGCACGCAGGCATGCACAGTGGGGCTCTTCCAGGCAACCTCTCACATGCCGGGGGAAATGGCTCTGTGTGCCACTTCCGGCACACGTAGCATAGGTCCGGCACACATAGCATGGATCTAAGTGCTAGAGCCCACTGTAACTACATAGCCAAAAAGGTATTAAGAATTGTTAACCTAATCCTATGTAGCTTTTTCTCTGGTAGTATCACACTACTAACTAGAGCATACAAAACATTTCCTAGACCAATACTTGAATACAGCTCATCAGTCTGGAACTTGCATTACGTATCTGATATTAATACAATTGAGAAAGTCCAGAAAAATTTCACAAGAGTTCTCCACTCCTCTACTCATTGCAGAATACCTTATGCCACCAGACTTGAAATTTTAGACATAGACAACCTAGAACAGTGATGTCGAATCTTTTCAGCACCAAGTGCCCAAACCGGAACACGTGTGCATGCATGTGTGTGCGTTTGCATGTGTCTGTGCACATGCCGGAGTTCTGTAAAACTGAAGACCAGCTTGCCAGTGCGTGCATGCCTGTTCTTTGGCCATTTTGGGGGCGTTTTCCAGGCCGTTTTCAAAAAACGGCCCCAAAAACTGTCTGGTTTTTTACTGGTTTTCCAGCCGTTTTCTGGCACTCCAATACCCACAAAGACCAGCTAGCCAGCATGCATGTGCCAGAAACCAGAAGAGCAGCTGGCGATGGTGCGCATGCCTACTGAGAGGGCTCTGTGTGCCACCTCTGCGTGCCATAGGTTAGCCATCATGGACCTAGAACTACGCTCCCTTCAATTCGACTTAAGTGTAGTACATAAAATTTATCTATTGCAATGTCCTACCCATCAATGAATACTTCAGCTTCAACCACAACAATACAAGAGCACACAATAGATACAAACTCAAGGTAAACCGCACCAAACTTGATTGCAGGAAATACGACTTCAGCAACAGAGTGGTCAATGTCTGGAATACTCTACCTGACTCTGTGGTTTCTTCCCCAAACCCCCAAAACTTTAACCTTAGACTATCTACTATTGACCTTACCCCTTTCCTAAAAGGTCTGTAGGGGGCGTGCATAAGCGCACCAATGTGCCTACTGTCCCTGTCTTAATGTTCCCTTTTATTCGTATCCATTTCATGTATTCACAACCATGCTTATACTTATACCTGTTATCTAATACTTGCTTGACAAATAAATAAATAAAATAAAGTTCAGGTGCTTGGAAAATCTCTTTATTATAGCATTGTCATTTGGAATTTCCTTTGTTTTCCAAGTTTGGACGAATAGTATTGTTGCTGCTGTGATTCCATGTAGATGTCTGCTTTGCTAAGGTTCTCTTTTATTATTCCTAATAAGATTTTTCAATGCGCTGAATTAGATAGTTCGACACTAGAATTGAAAGAACAAGATTTAATCAGAATACTATAAAGTATGGAACAAATTCTACATATGGAGAGACATGAAAGGAAGTTCATAAAATTGAAATTAGAATTGAAGGTGAAATAGAAATGAGGCATAAGAATAAGATTAAAAATGGTACAAAGCCTAAATGTACATTATATTTATAATGTATATGTATATATATATATGTATATAAATGTTTATATTTTCTTTTGATTTTTTCTAGTGTCGAATGTAAAGACTGAAATGTATGTCAAAGAAAGTCCACCACCTTCAATATTTTTAATGTTTATTTTCAATAAAACTTTTTTTAAAAGTTCAGGTGCTTGGCATCTGGACTCGTATTTATGACCTTGCGGGGCTCCGGGGTCCTGGGATCCCCCTTTTGCCACCTTCTGGCAAGCAAAGGCCATGGGGAAGCTGGGTTCACTGAACGACCATGCTGCTAACTTAACGACGGCAGTGGTTTCACTTAGCAACTGGGGCGAGAAAGGCCATGAAATGGGGGCAACGCTCACTTAACCAACGTCTCACTCAGCAACATAAATTTTGGCCTCCATTGTGGTTGTATGTCGAGGACTAGCTGCACTAGTTGCTGTTTTTAAATCGGGAGGCCGAAAGAGCCATCGTGTTCAGGTGCTTCTACAGGGTATCCTTGACTTACAACCGTTTGTTTAGTGACCATTCGAAGTGGCATGGCAGTGATTCATGATGGTTTTTCACACAACCCTTTTAGCATCTCCACAATCGAAATTCAGAACGCTTGGCACAACTGACTCACTGTCATGCCCCTGTTAGAATCTTACTCCGAGGGAGAAGAAGAACAGCCGACAGGGAGTGGGTGTGTGGCTCCGGTGGGTGTGAAGGAAACTGGGGAAGGGCAGAGGCTGGCTGGGCATTCAGAGGAAGACCCAGGCCCATCCCCTCTTCATTCTAGGGCATGCAGAGAGGAGCGGATAAGGGAGAAACGTGAATGCCATGGTCTACGGAGGAGGAAAGGGCCCTGATCCCCTTCATGGGCTGCAGCCGTGAGGACTGTTTAAAAGGACAAACTGTGCATGGGCCAGTGCTGGAAGCAAAGCGTGAAAATATTTCTAGTTTGTCCGTCCGTATCTGAGTTCTGGCATCCTTCCCAGTGTGTGTATTTCGATATCTGTGAATGTCTTCAAGCCCTTATCCTGCCTTGTGTCCTTAATTGCTTCAGTGTGGTTTGTGTTGTTTTTTGTCTGTTTATAATTTATATGTATTTTGAGTTTGCATGGACTTTCTTCCTTTTCGCAACTGTTTGTGAGGGAGTTTTTTTCTCCAATCAATGATAATTGGACCTTTGAAGCCAAGTTGAAGGAATTAAAGGGACTTCACCTGTTTTTGTGACTTTGTTGCTTTTGTATCCCACCCTGGGTCATCCCACTCACATTTATGAAGGTGTCCCAGGCTCACCTGATCCCCTTTTGCAACCTTCCGACAAAGCCAAATCAGTGGGGGAATCCAGATTCCCTTAACGATCGTGTTACTAACTTAGCGACTGCGGTTATTCACTTAACAATTTCAGCGAGAAAGGTCGTAAAATGGGGCAAAACTCACTAACAAGTGTCTCCCTTAGCAACGGAAACAGAAAGGGTGGTCATAAGTCAAGGACTACCTGTACTATATTACAGCCTTTTACTGGGGAAAAAATCTACCTGTGCTTACGACTACCATGTCAGTTTGCCACTGAATCGTGGGGAGCATCTGGCTGGCTTTGTGCAGGGAAGTGGTTGCGTGTTGCAGCTTTCCTCTTGGAGTTCTTTTTTTTTTTCCTCCTTGCCGAAGAAATGCAAGCAAGACCAAAATTTGACCTCACCTTCTCTCCCCCAGGCGGTTTGAGCAAGGAAAAACAAGACAATCCATGGCTCCCTTTTGCAGGATTGTTGATGAAATTAGCCTAATTTGGCTGCATTGGCAGGATTCACCCAACATGAATTGCGCTAAAATTGCAATTTGCTAATTTGTTGCTTGACGCCCTGAGTATGGAAACCCAGCTTAAAGACTATGAAAACTTATGTATAATAAGGATAATTAGGACTGCAGGAAAAACAATTACTGCCAACCTGCCTTCAATCCAGGACCTGTATACTGCACGAGTCAAAAAGAGGGCTGTGAAAATATCTACAGACCCCTCACATCCTGCACATAAACTGTTTCAACTCCTTCCCTCAAAATGGCGCTATAGAGCACTGCACACCAGAACAACTAGACACAAGGACAGTTTTTCCGCAAACGCCATCACTCTGCTAAATAAATGATTGCCTCAACACTGTCCAACTATTTACAAAGTCTGCATTACTATTACTATTAATCTTCTCATCACTCCTTATCGCCCATCCCCTCCCACTTGTGACTGTATGACTGTAACTTCGTCGCTTGTATCCTTACGATTTTTATTGACTGTTTCTTAGTATGATTTGATTGCTTAGTGTACCCTATGACTATCATTAAGTGTTGTACCTTATGATTCTTGACTCTTGACGAATGTATCTTTTCTTTTATGTGCACTGAGAGCATTTGCACCAAAACAAATTCTTTGTGTGTCCAGTCACACTTGGCCAATAAAGAATTCTACTCTATTCTGATTCCATAACGTCCATCATCATTTCAACGTGGATACCTTAAGGCTACTCTTTCATTGTCCTTGAGCTCCAAGCTTTACTTCCAAAATAAAAGAATGAAAAATAAGTTGGAGAAAGAGTAACAGAAGCAGCGAGGATGAAACCTTTTTATTGTTAACTAGTTTTTAAAAGTTATAGATTTGTATGGTAAACAGGCAGCACAGTTTTACATTTACCAGCCTTGTGATTCTATGAGATTTTATGCTTGGGTTTTTCCTCCAACTGCTCTATACAGCAGTAGGTCCAGCTGAATTAAGCTTTAGGGGGCTGCAGCCATAATCTATCTCTATATATAAAAGCAAAATACCACTCACATATCATCACAAAATCTCCACAACCGTAAATTTGGCACGCATGTTCCTCTTGGCTTCTAGGTGCTCACTAGGAAAGGATTTTTTGAAATGACCATCAGAGCATTAGTATTTCATATATTATTATTATTAACACGCTCTGATACTAAGGAGTTCTACTCCTCCTCCCCACCTGAAAAGAAATCTGTTCCAAATGCAAAACACAAGCAGAGGAGAGGAGTTTCACTTTCAGTTTTAGTTTCACAGCAGCAGCCAGCTTTAGTACAGAACAGTTGAGCTAAGCCACGCCCAGGGTCCTTGCTGTCTCCTTGCTCACACAGCAAATACTGTTTCAGTTTCCAAACAACCCTCAACTCTTACACACTGACAGGACATTAGCCAGGTGAATACCAATGGATGCACTTTTTTTTCTCCTTATTTTCCTCCCAAAAAACTAAGCCCGACCACATAGTTTCGTAGCAAAGCACAGGTAGAGAGCTAGTACAATAATAATATGGTTTTCAAACTTATGTGTAGGAATACTAGAGGAGATATGACAGGTTATCTGACATGATTGTGGATCTTCCCCTTGTAACATGCAGTACAGCAGGAGTTGTGTAGTTACACTGTTTTTAAGGTTCACTTTTCAGTGAAAGGAAAGCCCAACGTCGCCACCACATCAAACTGACACACCATGTGGTTGAAAGCTAGGGTGGGCATTCTAAGCCCCTGGGCCTAATTTTATACGCTGTGTCAGCGTGTGAATTGTTCACTTTTCTAACAAGAACAATCTGTCACTCCCACAGCAGCCTGCTGGTAAGGAGGAAGAAGGGATGAGAAAACAGATGGCCCCAATACTGGGAATGGTGCAAGAGCATGGCTCGTATGAGGGATGGGCCCACCTTTGTTCTGCGGATAAGTGCAAGCCTTCAGGCGTAATCTTTTGAGGAGGGGATGTCACGTAAATAGACCAACCTAAAACCGGATTCCAAAAGTTGATGAGAACATTTATTATCTGTCTCTGACATATTCCTTTTCCTCTTTCTAACATCCTCTTTTAAGAGAGAGCTGGCTTCCTGAAAAGGTGTTTCAAAATTGTATCAAGGAGGCCCACATGAAGTCAACTTGAGAACTTCTGATGGCCCACTCTTGGCCTATAGTCTTTTTTTTATTATTAAATTTTATTTAGTTTTCAAAATTAAAAAACATAAAACTTTATACATCGTTATATCAATGTCAAGAAGTCTTTTACATTTCCTTATCTTTCTATATACACATTTCTTTCATTATACAATTTCAACTTAATATATAAATAAATATAGATAGATATAAGTATTTACGTAGTTTCTTATTCTTTACCTAATTGCCGTTTTGATTTCTTTTTATTCTTAAACGATTCATACCAGGCATCCCATATATTATAATATATTGACTCTTCTTTGTCTCTTAATTTTATTGTTAGTCTGTCCATCTCTGCAGAGTCTACAAAAAATTTTTACAACAACATCCTCTGATGGTACATTTTCCTGCTTCCAAAATTGTGCGTAGGAAATCCTAGCAGCTGTTAAGTTATATAAAGGCCTATAGTCTTTTTCCTTCAAGATGGCAGACTTCGTGGCATCTGTGACACTCCACACACATACACACACACACACTTTACGGCCTGTTTCGGCTGCTCCCCTCTGGGAGGAGGTTTCAAAGTATTTCTACCAGCTTCTGTAACAGCTTTGTTCCTTAGGCCATCCGTCTGGTAAACTTGCAAGATTTGTTTCTATCACAGTGCATAGGTATACATTTGAACTAGTGTGTATTGTTTCTCTGTGACATATAACACAGTATATGTGGGTATATGCATAATTCTGTATGTATCTGTATTTATTCTCTTATGTAGTGTATATCATGCATTCCCGAATCGACTACTGTAGTGCTCTTTACATGGGACTGCCCTTGCGGACCACCCAGAGGCTTCAACTGGTGCAGAATGCGGCCACGCGGGTTGTGATGGGAGTATCCCGATACTCCCATGTTACACCCCTCCTGCATGACCTGCATTGGCTGCTGGTTGCCCTCCAGGTGAGCTTCAAGGTGTTAGTGATAATATACAAAGTCCTACATGGCTTGGGTCCGGGGTACTTGTGGGAACGTCTCTGGCCAGCGTCGACTTCCAATTGCCCTGCGCGCTCCCAGGGCCTCCTTGGGGTGCTGTTGGCCAGACAATGTCAGCTGGCGGTGCCCAGGGGTAGGGCCTTCTCTGTGGGAGCACCCACCCTGTGGAATCGACTCCCCTTAGAGCTCCGGTTGGCTCCCGACCTCCTTTCCTTCCACTGTGACCTAAAGACCTGGTTGTTTCAACAGTCCGGCCTGGACTGAAGGGTAAGGGGTGGGGTTTTATTTTTATTTTAAATTTTATTGGGTTTTAATCTTTATTGGGCTTAGTTCATTTGTTTAATGTATTTTTAATTAACTGTATTGCTATTTTTTTATTGTAAGCCACCCTGAGTCCCTAGGGAGAGAGGGCGGCATATAAGTCCAATAAAACTAAAACTAACTAAACTAATATTGGAGGTGGTTTTAGAGCTGTATGCAATGACAATTCACTTTAATGTATGCCAATTTGTATACATTCAGAGAATAAAGTTATTATTCTATTCACTTGATGTGCCAAGATTTTTTTGCAACATTCCAGTTTTTTAGAGAATGAGTGTTCAAGTTTGTAATGTTAGGAATCAGAACTAAAGGATTTCTAAAGGTGTTCAGAACTGGAACAATCTGGAACTAAACACACTCAAAACCGTAGAAATGGTGGTATACTTTAGGAGAAACCTTCCCATACTACCACCTCTTACAATACTAGACAACACAGTATCAACAGTACAGACCTTCAAATTTCTAGGTTCTATCATATCACAAGATCTAAAATGGGCTCCTAACATCAAAAACGTCATCAAAATAGCACAACAAAGAATGTTCTTTCTGCGCCAACTCAGAAAGCTCAAACTGCCCAAGGAGCTGCTGATCCAGTTCTACAGAGGAATTATTGAGTCTGTCATCTGCACCTCCATAACTGTCTGGTTTGGCTCTGCAATCCAACAAGACAGACACAGACTCCAGAGAGTAACTAGGACTGCAGAAAAAACAATTACTACCGACCTGCCTTCAATCGAGGATCTGTATACTGCACACATCAAAAAGAGGTCTGTGAAAATATTTAGAGACCCCTCACATCCTGGACATAAACTGTTTCAAGTCCATCCCTCAAAACAACACTACTGTATAGAGCACCGCATTCCAGAACAACTAGACACAAGGACAGTTTTCCCCTGAATGCCATCACTTTGCTAAACAAATAATTCCCTCAACACTGTCCAACTATTTACAAAGTCTGGACTACTATTACTGTTAATCTTTTCATCACTCCTTATCACCCATCCCCTCCCAGTTGTGACTGTATGACTGTAACTTTGTTGCTTGTATCCTTACGATTTATACTGACCATTTCCTAGTATGATTTGATTGCTTATTGTACCCTATGACTATTATTAAGTGTTGTACCTTATGATTCTTGACTCTTGACAAATGTGTCTTTTCTTTTATGTACACTGAGAGCATTTGCACCAAGACAAATTCCTTGTGTGTCCAATCACATTTGGCCAATAAAGAATTCTATGAAGGATGATGTAATATGGATTATTCCATGTTATTCCAAAGTAACATTGCTAAGTCCCAACATGGGGAGTTGGAAGCATCGGGAAGACAGCTGTGACTCCCTTAATCAAAATGCAACTCCTGGCAGCCCTTCTATTGTTTCTCACTGTGGCATGAGTAAACACTTGGAATGCAAAGTATATACTTCTGCCAAGATGTTTGGGGGGGGGAGAGAATTGGGTGGGCTTGTCACCTGGCTTTACAGCCACTATATTTGAGAAATGCCAGGCATCCAGCTTGACCGATGAAGCTCTGAGTAAGGTAGTATGGGGTAATGAGTTAAGTTAGTGAGTTAAATAGTGAGCAGTAAAGTGAGTAGGATCACTTAAGGCCATGAAGAGCAAGGTAATTAACACCAATGTGATATCCAAGTTAAGTAAACCATTTAAATAGAAAGTGTAAGTTAATACAAATATTGTTCATAAATTTTGGGCTCAGTTGTGGCTGTTAGCCGAGAGTTTACCTGTATAGTAATTTCAGGTATAATTAGATGACCTGTGGTCCAATGGGTCTTCGTTGCAGAGATATTTCCCTACCCCTGCACTTTCCCTAATGTTTGCTGTGGCTTCTTCACATACTTGCTGACTCCTGCAACCCTCCCCAGTCTATGTGGCACCTCCATGCTCCCTCACTGGCCGACACTGCTCTTCTTCCATAGCTCCTTGCTTCTTTCATACCTCGGTGCACTCCTGCCTTCCCTGTGATGGAGAAAGTACGTAGGAATGCAGAGTGGGTTGTGTTGTGGCCTCCAGCAGCAGACTCAGAGCAGGAGGAGGAGGCGCAGTAGGAGTCAGGGTCAGCGTCAGGGCAACCTGGGAGCTCTGAGGGTGGGGAAAGGGAATGGAGCTGGCAAACAGAGAGAGAGACAGAGGCGGAGCCTGGGCCGTCTGTGAGCCCTCAGATGGAGAGTCAACAGGCCCCAGGTCTAGAGGTGACTGATGAGGAAGAGGAGGAACAGCTGGGTCTAGTGCCTGACGCGCGGATGTGCAGAAGGCAGAGAGGAGAGCAGTGGAAATCTATGGACCAGTCCTTGGGGTGGAAGTAAAAAAATTTGAATCCTACCACTGCGATGCTCAAGCTGTTGGCGTGGCACTAGCACCAGTGAGGGGAATGTGTGGGTGCAGGACAGTGGTGGAATTCAAATTTTTTACTACCGGTTCTGTGGGCATGGCTTGGTGGGCATGGCAGGGGAAAGATACTGTAAAATCTCCAGTCAGAGATGGTATTTGCCAGTTCTCCAAACTACTCAAAATTTCTGCTACTGGTTCTCTAGAAGAAAATGGAGTTAAGTTTAAACTGATAAGAACAGATACTACACTTGAACTTAGCCAAAAACCCGAGAAGTGTTTATAAAGATCCAGGATGCAAAGGATCATAACTTTATAATTCTATGCTGCTTGCAGACACTAATCCTGCTACAACAATCCAGAAACCTCAAACCAGTTTTAACAAGCATTTAATTTGCTAGTTAAGAGCAGAGGTGGTAATTCAGCAGGTTCTGACCAGTTCTGGAGAACCAGTAGCGGAAATTTTGAGTAGTTCGGAGAACCGGCAAATCCCACCTGTGACTGGCCCCGCCCCCATCTATTCTCTGCCTCCCGAATCCCAGCTGATCGGCTGGGTCTTCTTTTGTTGCCCTGCACAGGAGAATGGAGCTGGAAAGTAGGTTAGTGGGGTGGGGAGGGAATGGGGATTTTGCAGTATCCTTCCCCTGCCACACTCACCAAGCCAGGCCCACAGAACCGGTATTAAAAAAATTTGAATCCCACCACTGGTTAAGAGTGTTTTGTATAGTGATAGATTTAGTTAGCCATATGTGTTAACTTTTATGTTCCCCTGCATTTATTTAACGGATTTATTTTTTTCAGTATTTTTTTTAGACTTGTGCTTTGTGTGACACACACACACACACCATATATATTTACACACATACACGTATATAAAATCAACATTTTAGCCATTTATCTACTTCAGGATGAAGGCCTGTTCTGCATGTTTCTAACCTATATACTCCTGAGCTTTCTTTTGCCAGTTGGGCCGACAATATTTGCTGATGACATTGATCAATTTTGTTTTAGGTCCCTTTCGTGGAGGCTTTTTATCAAGTGGAATCCATTTTATGATTGCCTTGGTCCACCTGCTATCAGTTCTCCTTGCTATGTGACCAGCCCATTTCCATTTCAGTTCTTTTATTCTCTTGATGATATTGTATACTTTGGTTTGTTCTTTAATCCTGCCAACCACATTTAACATGTCACTCAATTTCTGTGTTGTGTGTATCTATATCTATATATCTCTATCTCTATCTCTATCTCTATCTCTATCTCTATCTCTAAATCTATATCTATCTCTATATCTATCTCTGTCTATTTCTATATCTATATCTCTATCTCTATATCTATCTCTCTATATCTATATCTATCTATCTATCTATCTATCTATCTATCTATCTATCTATCTCGATCTCAATATATCTATATCTATATCTATCTATCTCTATCTCTCTATCTCTATCTATCTATCTATCTATCTACACAATAAAATGTATTTTTATGCTTTTTAACCTTGTGTAACTTTTGCTTTTATATAAAAGTCTGTACAGATTCTCAGTCACCCAGGTCATGGATGTCCCAAAGGTGTGTTTTTCAGGAGGCAACTGGACTTCCTTGTTTTTCCTTTTGAAGACGTTTCACTTCTCATCCCAGAAGCTTCTTCAGCTCTGACTGGATGGTGGGGAATGGAAGGATTTATATTCCTTGCAGACAGCTGGTCATTTGCATCCTTTTATAGGGTCATTGAGGCCACTTGGAGGTTTATCTGTATCCTCATAATCACTGTAGTCTGCAATTTTTTTCCTCTGGAAATCCATTCCTACTCCCACAAGATTCCAAGGATGTTGATCCCACATTGTATAGCTAAAAGTCTGTGGAGATTCTCAGTCATGCAAGGTCATGGTTGTCCCAAAGATGCTTTTTCAGGAGGCAACTGGATTTCTTGATTTTTCTTTTGAAGACGTTTTGTTTTTACATCTTTTAGCTTTTTCAAAGTTATTCATTGTTTGCCTCCTATTTTCCTTATGGTGGTCTATGACCATAATAAATTTGATTAGAGTTAAGTTTTGCATCAGTGTCTATTAAATTTTAAGGCATTCACATGTAGATGAGTACATGAAGCTAATTACTAGTTCTTCTCTAAACAGGAAATTTCCAAACAGATTGGACTTCTAGTAACTTCCTGGACATTCTGATATGGTTTTCTTGGTAAGAAAACAGAAGTTTGACTTCTTCTGAATTTGTTTTTTTCCTGTTAGATGGCCGCAGGCATAGTAAAGGACTCAACAACCAATGTGGCAACAGCTCTTTATTTAGTATCAGAAGAACTAAAGAACACGTGGCTGGCACTGGCTTTTATAGCCGGCGCTGTCCGCCGCTTCAGCCACTGACGGGACTTTATTTTTCCCGCCAGTGGCTGAGCCAACGAGGGGAGTCTCCAGGCGACTCCTCTCGTTGGCCATATAAGGGCATACAGAACACCCCTCCCTTCTTAGTCCATGTCGACCAATCAGGTGCCGCCTATCTTACGTAGTCATGTAAGTAGGCGGGGCTTTGAGCGGCATGACTTGACTTGCACAGCTCAGACGACTCTTGAGCAGTGGCCCAAGCGGATAGGTCTACTGCTGCTCCATTCCCCGCCGGTGGAAGCATCTGGAATCCTTCCACTGGCGTGGCAGGAACCGTCGAGCTTGAGGCTTCACAAGGACTCCATTGGACGCCTGCAAGCCACGGTAAGTCTCTTTGGTTTGTTTCTTCGTAGTCCTGCAGGGGTGGTCGGTCTTGCGCAAGTCCTGGGGCCCAGTCATTCTGTTGGTTTTCTGCAGCCAGGACTCAGCCTCAGAGTTGGTCTATGTGCCGCTCCCACATTTTTCTGCTGTCCGTTTCTACTCGGTAGGACCTTGGGCCTGTGCCTTCGATGATTCTTGCCATCACCGAGGGTGGTTCCCCCGTGTAATTGTGGGCATAGACAGGGTTCCCCGGTAGGAACTGTTGGCACCTACCGGTGGAGTCCGGGGGTGTCTCTGAGCTATAGTTCAGGTGGACCCTGTCTAATATTGTTCTAAGTTTCCGGCCCATCAAAAGTTCAGCTGGGTTTCTGTTTGTCGTCGAGTGTGGCATGATATGTTGGGTTAGCAGCCACCTGTCGATCTTCTCCTGCCAGTCCCCTTTGCCCATTCTCTGTAGTGTGCCCTTGGTTGCCTTTACCATAATTTCAGCCTGTCCATTTGTCGATGGATGGGCAGGCGCTGACCAGGCATGCCGTATTTCTAGGCCCGCTAGGAATATCTCGAAGGTTTTCGCTGTGAACTGTGGCCCATTGTCAGAGACCAGAATGTCTGGCATCCCGTGGGTTGTAAAAAGGCATCTTAAGGCTCTTATGGTGGCCTCCATTGTAGTGGATGGCATTAATACTACCTCCAGCTATTTGGAGTAGGCGTCCACTATTATTAAGAAGGTCTGTCCTTGGAAGGGTCCTGCATGTGTATGTGGGACCACAGGGCTGTCGGCGTCTCCCACTTCCTTGGTTTTGCCACTGCTGGTGCTGGCCTGGACTCCTGGCATGGGGTGCATGTGGTGACCCAGGCTTCTAGTTCCGCATCAATTCTGGGCCACCACACGTAGCTCCGTGCCAGTGCCTTCATTTGTAGCATCCCTGGATGGCCCTCATGGAGAGCGCTCAGCATGTCTTTCCTCAGTGGTGGGGGGATTACGACCCGGTCTTCCCACAATTAGCAGCCCTTTAGCACTGACAACTCTGTCTGTCTGGCTTGGTAGGGTATGAAGTCTCCCTCTTGTGCCGCCTGTGGCCACCCACTCCATACCCAGTTTAAAACTCGCACCAATGTTTTATGGCGGCTTGTCAGTCTGGTGATTTCTGACGACGTCATCAGTCCCGGCCGAATGCTTTCTGTCGCTAGGATTGTTGTTGACGGCGCTGGGTCCACGGCGGTCTCTGGGAGGGGGCAGTGGTTGAGGGCATCAGCATGGGTGATTTCTTTTCCGGATCTGTACTTGAGGGTGTAGTTATATGCCGCCAGGAATACCATCCATCTCAGCATCCTCGGAGACAATATGTTCGGGGTTGCCTTGTCTCTGGTGAGGATGCCTAATAGTGGTTTGTGGTCTGTTATTAGGTCAAAACATCTTCCATATATGTACTTATGGAATTGTTTGACCCCTGCCACCGCTGCGAGGGCTTCTTTATCGATCTGGCTATAATTTCATTGTGTTTTGGATAGTGACTTTGAGAAATAGGCGATAGGTGCTTCCGTTCCGTTCGGCAGTCTGTGGCTCAGGACTGCACCTATGCCATATGGGGACGTGTTGCAGGTCAGCGATAGTGGTAGTGTCTCACTGTATTGGATCAAGACACTGTCTGATGTTAGCAGTTCCTTTATTCGCTGAAATGCTTCTGTCTCGTGTTTCCCCAAGTCCACACTGCCACTTTATCCAGTAGCCTATGGAGCGGCTCGGCAATTGTTGCTTCCTGCGGTAGAAAGATTTTGTAAAAATTTAGTAGCCCCAAGAACGCTTGCAGTTCTGTTTTGTTCTGGGGGGTGGGGCCTCCCGTATAGCTCTTAGCTTTCCTTTGGTGGGTCTGATGCCAGTGCCATCAATTAGGAATCCCAGGAATTCTACTTGGGGGACAGCTATCTGGCATTTTTCTTTTTTTAGCTTCAGACCTGCCTCCTGGAATCTCCCCCGACTGCCCTTAATCTGTCCATTAGTTGATTTTTGTTTGTTGAGGATATGATTACATTGTCAAAGCATGGGATAACCCACGGAATGCCATGGAGCAGACATTCCATCACACTTTAGAAAACTCCAGGGACTATGCTGACTCCGAACTGGAGCCTTTTGCACTTGAATGCCCCTCTGTGAGTGACGATTGTCTGTGCTTCCACCATTGCTTCCTCAACTGGTAATTGTTGGTACGCTTGCGCCAGATCCAGTTTGGCAAATATGGATCCGTGGCCCAAAGAGGGCAGTAGGTGCTGCACGACTGGTACCGGGTAGGCGCTCTGTTGTAAGGCCCAGTTCAGGGTCATTTTATAGTCAGCACAAATTCTGACTGACCTGTCTGACTTTACTGGGGTCACTATATGTGTCTCCCACTTGGCGTGGTCGACTGGCTCCGATACCCCTTGCTTTATTAATTTGTCGAGCTGTTCCTCGACTTTTGGCCGCAGTGCGAAGGGGACTTCAGTGTCTCTCATGAGACCATCGAGATATAGGACCCTGAGTCGACCCCCATTGGACATGGGTTCTGTTCTGTGTGTCCAGTGGCCATTACTTTGCTGGCCACATACACGTCCATCTGTTTTACTCTCATTTCAGCATAGCTGATGGACATATAGTATGCCTCTTCATGCTTTGCCTCTTCCAGCTTCTTGAATCTCCCGCCGGAGGGTTTCTGCCCCCCCCTTTTGGCAGCCATGTGACTTGGTGGGAGATGCGGCTCATCTGGGGGATGCAGCTCTCTGGTGTGTCTTCCCGGTTGGTTGGGCGGCTCGACATACCTCTGCGATGTGGCCTCTCTGGTTGCACTGTCTGCAGATGGTATCCTTGAAGCGGCATGCTGACCTGTGATAGTTCCCTCTGCAGCCGCTGCATTCTTTTGCTCCTGCGTTTCCACTGGAGCAGCTTGGCCTCGTTTGGCAGACGTCGCCCTCGTCCCCGCCGTCGCTGGTTTCCAATTCCGTCTTGGCTGGTCAAGGTGAAGGGTCGGTCCTGGTGGTGTGAACCTTCCCATTTTGCCCAGATTCGCACCGCCAAGTTATTAGAGGATTCCATGGCTCGGGCCTCGTCAACGGCTTCCTGGAATGTGGCTTCTTCTCTGGCGAGGAGCTTCTTTTGTAGAGCAGGGTCCTGGGTGCCAAGAATGATTCTGTCCCAGATCATTCCCTCCGTGTTGGGGAACTTGCAGCTCTTGACTATCCTTCGCAAGTCAGCAATGAAGGAGTTTATGGTTTCCCCATCTCCCTGGCTCCGCGTGTAGAAATCATACCTGCTGACCAGGTAGGACGGAGATGGGCCATAGTGTGCCCTCAAGGCTCTCTGCAGGTTGTCCCACAAGACGGTTTGCAGATCTTCTGCCACCAATGCATCGGCCATCTCATATATTTCCATGTCACAATATGTTAAAAATAGTGCCTTCTTCTTGGCATCAGGGGCATCCTGAAGTCCGTTTACCTCGAGATGGAGGTTGAAGCGCCCCATATATGATGACCATTTCTCTTTCACGGGGTCGTAGGGAACCGCCATCGGCCGAGGAGCCATGCTGGTGGATCTCTGAGCCATTTCTTTCAGTGTGGGCGGTTGTCATCTGCTGGCCAAAGTGTAGGCTGCGGAGTCTTCAGTTGAGGGTCCTTCCTTAGGTGCGGAATCCCATCCTCGTCACCAGTGTTAGATGGCCGCAGGCATAGTAAAGGACTCGACAACCAATGTGGCTACAGCTCTTTATTTAGTATCAGAAGAACTAAAGAACACGCGGCTAGCACCGGCTTTTATAGCTGGCACTGTCCGCTGCTTCAGCCACTGACGGGACTTTATTTTTCCCACCAGTGGCTGAGCCAACGAGGGGAGTCTCCAGCCGACTCCTCTCGTTGACCATATAAGGGCATACAGAACATTTCCAACACAGTCTAGAATTCTGTTTTTGTTTTGTTTTTTCCTTCTGGTGATCTCTCTTCCATGTATTAATCTGCTTAGGTTTTTAAAAACAGTCAAAGTAGCTCTCTGCATAGCAGGTAAAATTTGGGCATATATTCAGCAAACTTTAAAACAGATTATCCTATCCCCATGGGAAAATTGTAGGATATCTCCACTGCAAGCAGAAAAACTACAATGAGTTTCAGCAAAGTGGTGTGTTTTGTTTTTTACACTGATGTAAGCACTAATGGAAAAATGGGGAAAAATATTCTCAAGTCTATTATTTTGCCCTTGTTTCTGCTTAAAGTGTGAAATCAGCATGATAGCTCTCTTGGAATTTGAAGACAAAAGTCAAAACAGGGCTTCCTCATAAGCAGAAAGAAAAAGAGTGAAAAATAATTTTGGGTCGCTTACTTGCTTAGTTAAATCACAATCGTAACTGCAACTGTGAGGAAGTAACATCACTGTTCTAATATCAATTAAAGCAAATAGAAGGGACAATCACAGAACAATTGATTTTAAAAAACCACTCAGAGAATGCTGTAAAGCCCAGAGAGTGCTATAAAGCATTATGGAGTAGTATATAAGTCTAATAAATTGTTGTACCCTATGACTATTTTTAAGTGTTGCACCTGATGATTCTTGACTCTTGACGAATGTATCTTTTATGTACACTGAGACCATTTGCACCAAGACAAATTCCTTGTGTGCCCAATCATATTTGGCCAATAAAGAATTCTATTCTATTCCATTCCATTCCATTCCATTCCATTCCATTCTATTCTATTCTATTCTATTCTATTCTATTTTCTATTCTGTTCTATTCTATTCCATTCCATTCAATTCCATTCTAAGTACTATTGCTATTATTAAGTGCTATTGAAAAACTGTTATTCAGCTGCAAAAATGCATCAGACTAGCTTTCATGACTACACAAACTTGTGTGCTTGTTTGTTCACAAGCTGTCCTGCAATCTGAAAACATTTGGAGGAAGTCCCCCCACCCACCCAAAATTGAAATATTCTTTATTTGTAATATTAAACAGAGACAGGAATATTTCCCCAAAGGAGAAATAGAAAACATGTTCTTAAAGACAGAAAGCAGCTCTGGTCTTCCTGCTATAGGAAAACAAGCTCAGCCAGAAGAGATCTGGTCTTTTGGTATGGAGATTTGATATCCATTCTGAAAGACTGGGCCAATCTATTCATAAATGAAACATCTTTAACAGGGGTGGTGTTCAGCAGGTTCTGATCAGTTCTGGAGAACCAGTAGCAGAAATTTTGAGTAGTTCGGAGAACTGGAAAATACCACCCCTGACTGGCCCTGGTTTACTACTGGTTCTGTGGGTGTGGCTTGGTGGGCGTAGCATGGTGTGGGTGGCTTGGTGTGCATGGCAGGGGAAGGATACTGCAAAATCCCCTTCCCTCCCCACCCCACTAACCTGTTTTCCAGTTCCGTTCCCCTGTGCAGGGCAACCAAAAAAGACCCAGCCGATCAGCTGGGACTTGGGAGGCAGAGAATAGATGAGGGCGGGGCCAGTCAGAGGAGATATTTGCCAGTTCTCAGTATAAAAAATGTATCTGTTATAGCAATAGCACTTAGGCTTATATACCACTTCACAGTGCTTTACAGCCCTCTCTGCTCCCAAGAATTTGGCTCCTCATTTTACCAACCTCAGACGGATGGAAGGCTGAGTCAACCTTGAATCTGTGAGACTCGAACTGCTGGCAGCCAGCAGTCAGTAGAAGTAGCCTGCACTATTGCATTCTAACCACTGCCCCACCACAGTTATAAGGCTAACTGTTATGTATGTAGGTTTGAATGTCATTGGTTTAGTTTGAATTGTTCTTGTAAAATGTCAAATAGGATTGGTTTAAAAAGTGCGGGAAAACCCTGCACTCTGATTGGCTGGCAACTACGGCTGCTGGCTATAAGTAGCAGCCATAGCCCAGCCAAGTCGGGTCCATTCGAGCTGTAGTCACTAATAAACTCTTCACTGAAGCTCTTCACGTCTGACTCTTCATGCAAACTTAACACTAACATAATAGGTCCACCACATGGATGATTCATATGCGATTTCATTAACTAAATGTATGTGAATGAAGTCAAATAAAACTAAAAATTACATTAAATATGAAAGATGCATATGGGTCAAGTTATTGTCAATTCCACATATGATATTCTAAGGAAGGAAACACAGCAAAATCTATTGGCCAGAATCTGGAACTCATTGATTCATTAGACAACCATTATGCATTATATCAACTTTTTTGGTCAAATTCAGTCAATTTAATGTTACCTAGGTCTTCACTTTTCACTGTATTGTATAACAAATTTGGTTTATGCTGCTTGGTATCAATAATTCTACAATTTGTTCTATTGGTCTCTAGCTGTCCTATTCCTAAGCCTTGGCTAATGAATGCCTCAGGAGTTATCTATTACACATTTTATTTGCTGCAGGCCATCTCTATTCCTAACTTTTAGCTGAGGTCTGTAAGTTGCCTAACTCTCATTACTTTTATCAGCTTTCTAATTACCCAGAATTGTTACAAGCTTTACACATGCAAATTTCCTGTGGATAAGCATTCTTTGTTTTTGCCAGACAGACTCTCCACAATTACAGTCTTTCTGATTTACTTTCAAGTGTGTGCCATGACCTGGCTTTATTTTAGCAGCCAGCAAGCCCATCAATAGCTTGCTTTACAAATAGCTTAATTCAAGATATGATTTGAATTGTATGATTCTCTGGGATCTCATAAAAAGCAAATATACTGTAAAATGCCTAACCCTACATTGAACAGAGATTTCATTAATATCTAAGGAGAGGAACCAAAATACGCTGGTGATAAAAATTTATCGCTAATATCAAAATGGCTCACAGATTTTCATATTGCTTGATTTGATTAAGTAGCAGAAATAATTTGCAGTTCATGGCTAAGACCGAAAGGTTCAAAGGAGATAAGTATTTTTGTGGTGTGACATCCACACTGAATGGCTTTTTTAATTATCCCAAGAAGCAGTTTAAAAACATTTTAAGAAATCCTGATGTATCTAATTCCTGTGTCCAATCAAACCAGACAGCACTGGAGAGTTTATTCCTTTAAAGTAAAAGAACACTCTGTGTGATCATGCACAGGAAAACAACACAAACTCTTAAGACAGAGCTCTGAAAAATCAGATTACTGCAAGGAAATTTAGCAGTATGCTTCTTTCAACAGCTGCTAGGTTCATTTTTATATTTTATGTGCTTGTAAATATTAGCTGTGCTTACTTATTAGGTAGAGGGAATGGATCAACACTGGAAAACATGACTTTTTTAATTTCCTGACTTTGGTGATATTAAATGTTCAACTTTTATATTTCACATACACCATGTTCTCTTGCTGTAATCTGGAATTTAAAAGCAGCTTGCAAGAGGGCGTATCAGCCATTTTTAGAGTCATTCTATGTATTTATGTAAGGACTGGGCCAGTGAATTTACTCAGTCATGTCTGAGTAACCGGTAAAGTCAGGATATACATTACAGAGAAAACCCAGACTTTAACTTGATGTAAAATACTACTTGGTTTTTTTCTTACTCCTCCTTCTTCCACTCTGCGTTTCTTTGTGTTTTCCACCCAGGAAAAAATATTAGATCTGCCAAAATGATTATTATGTCTGCCTGTCTGTCTATCCATCTACAGTGATGCAGCCATAGCAATAAACACAAAGAACAACTTCACAGAAAACATGTTTTGAATGACACCAAGACATTTTCTGATATCAGGCACAGACTTTCTACCTGCTGTGGATTTTGAATAAATTAGAAGCAGAGCAAGACATTTTATCCAAAGTTACAATAACCAGATACTGCTCTTACACAATGTGTTTTAAAGGCAGGTGCACTGTGCTAATTTAGAGATGGAAGTCAAAGAACACATTTTAAATAAAGTTCCGATGGACATTATTTTGGTTTTGTTCCTTAGGGCAAGGTAAGATGGTGTCATTTCTTTGAACCTATCACCTTCTCTTCCTTGATAGCATCAACCCCAAGGTGTTGTTGACAATTGCTACTAATGATAGACAGAAGGGAACCATCCTGTTCTTCCAATTGTGTCTTTTGTTTTGGTTTAAGAAACTTGTATCCAGTTCCAGTACCCCAGAGGCTTAAGGGAAAATAAATGGTCTTATTTCTTCCTTTTGACTTACCTGGAAAAAAAACAGTTTCTTAAAAGAAACCTCTTGGAAAGGACAAGCAGGTTTATCTGATCTTAGTTTACTTTGAATGATGTAAGGAATAAAAAGATCCTTACACAAATACTAAGTAAGGGTAGATCATCTTACTTCTGAGCTCAAGAAGATATTTACCTGACCAAGGCTGTCCTTTTTTTATGGAACTTCATGACCAGTCCTTTCAGTGGAAACTAAAGTTGTTAAGACATTGTTGTTGTTAAAGTTGTTGTTAAAGTTGTTAAAGTTGTTGGTTTAGGACTAGGTAGACAGACTCAAATTTACTCTTCACCTTGGAAGTTTACTAGGTGATTTTGGACCAGTCATTATCTCTCAACCCATTTACCTCATCACATTTGGTGGGGAGGAAAAAATGGAGGATGGCTATCTGTGGAAATCTGAGGAAAGGCAGGATATAAATTTAGCAAATAAATAATTAAAATTCAATGTAGAGTGATTTCATGGAGATCAACCAATTGACTGATTTGCTTGTTAACTTTTTTTTTAATCCCATCATGTCGTTTCTAAAATAAATTTGTTATGTTTATTTTTTCTGGAGATGAAAAAAAACTAAACGTATTATTTATGTTATGATGTCACACTGCCTACGTGTCATCTTTTTGTTGTCACTGAGGTTTGCTGCTGGATTGTCTTCTCTCCCATTTTTATTTGTGTTTGAATCTTTAGCCTCAGCATTAGGAAAAGTAGTCAGGTTCATGGTTTGATATAAAATATAATCCTGTTTGTTTTATTTATTTATTTATTAATGGGACTTATATGCCGCCCCATCTCCGAAGACTCGGCTTACAATAAAACAGCAACAATAAATACTTAAAAAGAATTAAACTAACAGTCCCAATTGCAATTACCAAATACAAAACTTAAAATGAGTCAAAAATCTAAAACCACCCCTCCCAAGGGCCGCAGCCCGGATTGGTCAAATAACCAGGTCTTCAGGTCATGGCGAAGGTGCGGAGGTCAGGGGCCAGGGAGCCCCAAGGGAAGTTGATTCCAGAGGTCGGGGACCGCAACAGAGTAGGCACGTCGTCGGGGGACCGCCAGCCGGCATTGCCCGGCCGATGGGACCCCAAGGAGTCCCTGTCTATGACAGACAGGGTTAGTATTCGATGTCGGCAGCAGTCGCCTCCCTTAAGTAATAAGGACCCATGTCATTTAGGACTTTGTATGTTAAAGTTAAGACCTTGAATCTCACCGAGAGCAACTGTCAACCAATGCAGGCAGCGCAGGAGGGGCTAACATGGGAGAACCGGAAACTCCCATCACCGCCACGGCCCGATTTTGCACCAGCTGCAATCCGGATGGTATGCAAGGGCAGTCCTAAATAGAAAGCATTGCAGTAGTCAAGTCGGTAACAAGGGCATGAGTGACTGACGCAGGGCATCCCGTCCAGGAATGGGCTGGCTGGCGAACCAGCCGACCTGGGCAAAGGCCCCTGGACGGCTCCCACCTGCTCCTCCAACCGAGCCGTGCATCCAGGAGGACCCCAGGTTCTCCTCGCCCTATCCACAGGGGCAACACCACTCCCCTATGGTCAGCGATGGACATTCCAAGCTGGACCGGGATGCCGATATGTACAACCACTCAGTCTTGGCCGGGTTGAGTCGAAGCATGTTTCGTCCATCCAGATTCGCATCGCATCCAGAAGCGAGTCATCACGGAGAGGGCATCACTGATCTGGTTTGGGGTGGAGATATACAATTATGTATCATCCGCATATTGATGATACCTCACCCCAAAACCACGAATGATCTCACCCAGTGGTTTCATGTAGATGTTAAATAAGAGGGGAGAGAGGACCGACCCCTGAGGGACCCCACAAGTGAGCCCTTGGGCCGACCTCTGTCCCCTGCCAACACTGATTGCACGCCCCGTGAGGTAGGAGGAGAGCCACCGAAGAACAGTGCCCCCCACCCCCAACCCCACAAGGCGTCGCATGGTTGATGGTATCGAAAGCCGCTGAGAGGTCTAATAGGACCAGGACAGAGGAAAAACCCCTGTCCCATGCCCTCCAGAGATCATCCAACAGTGCGACCAATGCCGTCTCCGTGCTGAAACCAGGCCGGAAGCCTGATTGGTACGGATCCAGGTAGTCCGTTTCCTCCAGGAAGAGCGGAAATTGCCGAGCCACCACACTCTCAACAACCTTCACCAGAAAGAGAAGGTTGGAAACTGGACGGAAGTTGTCTAACACAGTCGGATCCAGGGCAGGCTTCTTCAGGAGGGGCCTCACCACTGCCTCCTTCAAGGCGGAGGGAAAGACACCCTCCCTCAAAGAAGCATTGACAACTGCCCGGATCCAGCCGCAGGTGACCTCCCTGGCGGCATAAGCCAACCAGGAGGGGCACGGGTCCAACAAACATGTGGTGGAACTCAGGCGCGCATAATCCCGCCCACTTCATCCTCGAAACAGGATCGAACTCATCCCAAAACGTAATGGCCAGACTGCCTATATCCCGTTCCTCCAACCACTGCAAATCAGAGGACAACCCGCTCCGAATCCAAGCGCATCTTATCCGACAGATATTGACCAAATTCTCAGCTCTTCCCTCAAGAAGGGTCCGCCCCTCCTCTGGACGAAGGAGGGAGCGTGACCCGAACAGGGCGGCCGGGCGGTTATCTGCGGACACTATGAGGGTGGAGAGATAAGACCTTCTCGCCGCTCTCATCGCTCCCAGGTAAGTCCTAATATGGGCTCTAACTGGGCTCGATCGGCCTGGGAGCGGGTGGCCCTCCACCTGCTCTCTAAGCCCCTCCGACGGCGTTTCATCTCCCGGAGCTCCTCTGAGTACCAGGGAGCCATCCGGGATCCGGCGTGAGGGGGTCATGGGGACAACCCTGTCGAGGGCCTCCGACAGCCGCTGCCAGGCGGCCGTCAGATCCTCAGCAGAGCTGTGAGCCAGGGAAGAGGGAAAAGGCCCCAGTTCCATCTGGAACCGTTCAGGGTCCATAAGGTGCCTGGGGCAGAACCATCTAAGTGGCTCCTTATCCCAGCAGTGGGGGGGCTTGTTGGAAGACCAGCCTGTAGGAGATAGTGATCAGACCATGGAACGGGCAAAGTCGTAAAAGTGGCCTGCCCTCTGTCACTATGCCACCACTCAGAGACAAAAACAAGGTCGAGAGTGTTCCCCCCTCATGAGTAGGGCCATGAATTAATTGGGTCAGGCCCATGGCTTCCATAGAAGCCATGAATTCCTGGGCCAATCCCGACACCCCCCAGGGAAGGCAGGTTAAAGTCCCCTAGGACTATAAGGCCTGGGATCTCCACCGCCACCCCCGAGAGGACGTCAAGAAGCCCAGGCAGGGCTGCTGTCACACATGTTTGGCATTTCTTGATAAACCTGAATCTTCTACATTAATTATATTAACTGAAGGGTTTGGAGGCCTCATTAACTATAGTGTTAATTGTATTGTTTGTGTCTATGCCATCCTTCACCCTCAGCCTGAGGATGTATGAGATTGCTTTATGAAAATGTTGGTCTTATTACTTGTCTTCTTAATGCCAAGAAGTCTGTTGTGACCTCATCTCAAACCTGCAGTTTTCATGCCTTTAGATCTGTGTAAAAAGATCCATCTGCACTCATATTACATAGCATATCACACGTATATTCTGCCACTTACTAGCCAGAAAACACAGATATACAATTAGAATCCTAATGGCTGGAGAACTAGCAGGATGCTGTGGCTAAGAAACTGCTGAGAAATTCATTTGTTATAATAAATAAAAATAAACTCACTTCTGAATAGCAAGTCCAGCTGGAATCTTGTTCGGTCATGAGTTCACTAGATGCCTGTTAAATGAAATACAGCTTCTCGTTCTCAATTTCTCCATCTGACAGGAGAGTGAAAAATAACACTGGCTAAAGAATACATTTGTTAAGTATTATTGGAGGTGCTATTTTTCTCTAATATTTTGGGTGGGGGGAGAGAGATTAAGATAAGCATATAAATGCAAACACTTTCTTGGAAGGTATTCTGAACCTATTAGCATAAAAAATCCAGGAAAGTAAGATTAGGGACTTTTCCAAATGGCAGCCTTATGCTCCTTGTCTGTAGCACTGAAATTGGTTGAAAATGAAGTTGGCTTAAGAGATTGCTGTCCTCTCTGAAATACATTCTTCAACTTTGGAAGCAGTGCTGACCAGGACTTCTGTCCAGATGGCACTTACGACAGGCCTTGGATTTGTGAATCCTTCTACTTGCTACTTGTCAAGAAAGCAAGCACCAATCAATCTTCTTGCCATGGATCTTTGAGGTCACAACTTTCCATGAACAGACTTTTGTGTAAAGCCTAGTTGTGATGCCTCCTTGGCTTGATATCTTTCTGTCTGGCACATCTATCCATAGACCAGTGGAGAGAGAAAAATGTTCCAGAGAAGAAAATTATACTAAGTATATTCTTCAGCTGACACAGATTAGAGAAATGTGGGTTTTTCAAAACAGATATCAATTTAAGAACCACATTTTTCTTATTCAAAAATGATGTGGAGATTAGAATGTCCTAGTGAAATCTGCATAGTGAATATAGTTTAGCTGGGTACTAAAAATTGTGAAGATCCTGAAAAAAGATTTAGGTGAATAACGCTTTGCTCTTTTCAATTTAATATTTTGGCTGCCCTTTTTCATTATTTCTGCCCATTTCTTATATATGAAGGTGTTCTGTTTCAGAAGAACGGTAGCAAATATTGTACAGAAATATTATTTTGTTCCAGTATCATTGATAAGTGACACTGCAACTATTAAAGTTCTTTCAGATTGTGCACATTTCAAAATGTCGTTGATATTTTGTCCCCAGACAAACAAAAACAAGCTTTAAAAAAAAGACAAACAAAGAATATTGGAGGTTGTAGTGAATTTTAGGACATTAGACTATCAGCTTTGGAAAAAAATAGATGATGAAGAACCAGAACCTGTTACTTCTTCTTAAACACTGGAGTTGTTTAAGTACACATTATATGTACTGAGTCTAGATCCAGATCAAATTTGCAACATTTTCCCTTAAAATCCATATATCTGCCACATATTTAGTATCCATTATGATCAAGTTTTAAAGCCAACACCGACTGCCATTTTGTGCTCTGAAATAATTAACAAATGGAAGAATGTATGTATCACTTGAGCCAATAGGACACAGTCCATTATCTCTAGGGCATATTGGATTTCTTTTTTGTACCTTACATATTGTGAGTGTGATTACATTAATGACATTCATGATGCTGGGCAAAAATCAAAATTGCTTTTTTATTTCCATATGAGATGCATGACTTTCCAAAGTATGACCCTCCAGATGATATTAAACTCCAGCTCCCAGCATTCATGCTACCTGAATTTAGAGGGCCAATAGGAAGTGAGAGCCTCCCCCCGGCAACCACCACAGTTCTGCGTTTGTCCCACTTTCTTTCGCCCACCTACCCAGCTCACCCTCCAGTGGGAAGCCCCCGGCCACCACCACTGCTCTGTGTTCTACCCACCTGCTCACTTGCCCATCCACGCGGCTCTGTCTCCAGTTTCCCACAGTGAGTTGTCCTCGCAGCCAATTGGCCATGTTGGGTTGTCCTCAAGTGACTTGCCAGTGGCAAGCTGGCCTCAATGACTTGGCCATGCTGAGTTGTCCCATTCTGAGGTTCATGGTTTCTAGGTCAATGGATTTATGAGCACATTCTCCAGTGATGGGATTCAAAAATTTTACTACCGGTTCTGTGGGCACGGTGTGGCTTGGTGGGTGTGGCTTGGTGGGCGTGGCAGGGGAAGGATACTGTAAACTCTCCATTCTCTCCCCACTCCTGGGGGAAGCTTACTGCAAAATCCCCATTCCCTTCCCACCCCACTAACCTGCTTTCCAGCTCCATTCCCCTGTGCAGGGCAACAAAAGAAGACTCAGTTGATCAGCTGGGACTCTGGAGGCGGAGAATAGATGGGGGTGGGGCCAGTCAGAGGTGGTATTTGCCAGTTCTCCGAACTACTCAAAATTTCTGCTACCAGTTCTCCAGAACTGGTCAGAACCTGCTGAATACCACCTCTGACATTCTCACTCCAGAGCATGTAATCAGTACAAGACTTTATTTCCCTTGTTCTGTACAAAATATCCATCATTAATTGCTCCCCAAATGTTCATTGTTAACAGCTACTTTTGTTGTTGTTCTTCTTTGACACTTAGGAAGCATAAATCCATGGGTGGTTCCACAAATTGCCCAATGGTTCTGGAACTACCTTCTGTCCACTTCTGGTGTATTATTGAACTACATTATAAGTGCCTTCAAAATTAAAGCTTTAGTTGTCAACAGATGTTTTTAATAAGATATCAGGAAGTCATATAAATGAAATTGCTCTAAAATCCAAATGGAGGCATTATTAGCCATTAATAGTCTTTTTCTTCCTTAGGCATGATGTTATATAATTTGATGCAAGGTTGTTTTGTTTGCTAGAATATCTTCAATTCCTGTGGAATTGCCGTCCGTATTGTAATCCATATTTCCATGTCTCAATTCTCCAAGGTGGCTTATCACTATAAGAAATATAACACAAATATACCAAGCATAAAGCATGTTGAAGATAATGTTTCATAACATAATGTATTGTGGAGTCCTTGGTACTCTCTAAGCTCGGTTATTTGCTTGCAGATGTTTCATTACCCAACCATGTTGTATTCTCATTTGTATCCTCATTATCCAACTAAGTTGTATTCTCAGAAAATCTATTTGGTTCTAAAAGCAAATTAACCAAGGAGGCATAACCTGACTTCCATTATCTTTGGATGCTCAGTGGATCATATGAATAAATTTTGCTCATGCTTGCTTCATTTACCATAGAACGTTTTTTCCCAATCTATTCAGTTCATTTTTAATAACTTAGAAAATATTTCACTGGAAAATGGTTGAAAACATATGGAGAAGTGAGAGGGGCATCTATCTCAGTTAGAATCCTGGTGTTCTTGTATTTTCTGGTCCCATTTCCTAAGATCCAGGGAGTTTCCAACTATCCAGCTCATTCTATTTCCAAAGTTTGGAAGGGAAAAAACAATTAGTTTTTAGATGCCCTTTTAGTTATTCGGAATTCATACAACTGTGCTATATCCACAGGAATGGCAGGCTGTTTCTGGGGGTGGGGGGAGGAGGAGGAGGAGGAAGAGAGGTAGTGGGTGTGGATGAGGAGTCTGTCAATCCACAGAGACATCTCTGTCTTATAAATTCGGCACAAGCTCTTTGGAAACTATCCAGGTAAGCATCTTGAAATCATGGAATCCTGTATGAACTAGTTCATATACAACTGAATTGTGCCATCCAGGCCCCATTGATAAATCTGTACTGAGAAGAAGGCAATCACTGTTTTTTTCTGATTGATTGATTGATTGATTGATTGATTGGACTTGTATGCCACCCTATCTCCCGAAGGACTCAGGGTGGCTCACATCATAAAACCTGTTATGTATGCAGGTTTGAATGTCATTGGTTTAGTTTGAACTGTTCTTGTAAAATGTCAAATATGATTGGTTTAAAAAGTGCGGAAAACCCTGCACTCTGATTGGCTGGCAACGCGGCTGCTGGCTAAGTAGCAGCCGCAGCCCAGCCAAATCGGGTCTGTTATGAGCTGTAGTCACTAATAAACTCTTCACTGAAGCACTCCGCATCTGACTCTTCATGCAAATCTAACAACTGGCGACAACGCAAAAGCATTAAGAGATGGCTGTTGAACACCCCCAGCCCCTCATCGGCAGAAGACTGGGACTCGATGCAGATCATTTCAAAGGTTGGCCAGGGGCGTCTTTCACCCACTGCGGTCCGGCCGCTTTCAAGATGGCAAGCGCATTGGTGAGCTGCAGATGTGAAGGTAATGGACTGGCCGACTTAGAAAAAGTTATTAAGAGCCCATTACGCGCCACAAGTATCGTGCCTCATTAAGAGACACAAATTCTACCGGATCAAGGGGAAAGCTAAAACGTTAATGACTTCATGGCAAGTTTAAGGACATTGGGGTGCATGTGAGTTTATCAACTTGAAGAGGCCATGTGCGATCGATTTGTTCTAGGCCTAAAAGACAAGGTTTTGCAGAGCAAATTATTAATGAAACCTAAGATCACGCTTAAGGAGGCCATAGAAGAAGCTTCTTCAGCAGGACCAAGTCCTCAGCAGCAGCCATGAAGAAAATTAACCGGAAAAACCAACAACAACCCATTGCGAGCAAATAGATTCTGATTCAGACTGTAGTGAGGTGGAGGAAGGAATTTATAGACTCAGAATGGAGAGGAAAAGGAAAGACCTTGGAAGAAAAAGGCAAGACTTTCATTGCAGAGGTTGTGGGGGCACCCCCACTGAATGCAAGTTTTTTGATACCATCTGCCTCCAAGTAAAAAAGAGGTCACCTAGCAAGAGTCTGCAAATCATCCAGAACTCCACCAAGCAGAAAGAAGTTTCCTGATAAAGAATTCAAGCATAACAACTTCAGTGAGAAAATGGCTAACACAGAAGCAAATGGAAAGAATGAAACTCATCAAACAGTCACCATTGGTCATTCTTCACCCTTAAGAAGCAGAAAAGTACATGTGAAGGTACTTATTGAAGGAAGGCCTTGCCAAATGGAAGTGGACTCAGGCTCCTATTTATCTATGGTGTCATGGGACACTATTCACAGGCTACTTCCCAACATTCAGAAGAAGCATTTCCAGAAGCAAGCACTGACTCTTAAAGACTACCAAGGGAACAAGATTCCAGTAGTTGGAACAAGAGAATTAACGGAAGTTCAAAGGCCACACCAAACGTTTGCCCCTGACCATCGTGGACAAAGACTGCCCAAGCTTGCTGGGACTTGAGTGGTTCAATCCACTAGGCATCGAGGTGACTGGCATCAATCACGGAGCAACACTGAATGGGAGGAGGCCTTGAAGTCTGAGTTTCCAGAGGTCTTCAGCGACGGATTGGGCAAGTATAGGGGACCCCATCACTTTCAACCTAGATCCCAAGGTGCCCCCAATTCGCTTAAAGCCCAGGAGGG
>CM019151.1:68412984-68423986 GCA_009733165.1 Naja naja
TCTGTTCATGGAAAGTTGTGACCTCAAAGATCCATGGCAAGAAGATTGATTGGTGCTTGCTTTCTGACAAGTAGCAAGTAGAAGGATTCACAAATCCAAGGCTTGTCGTAAGTGCCATCTGGACAGAAGTCCTGGTCAGCACTGCTTCCAAAGTTGAAGAATGTATTTCAGAGAGGACAGCAATCTCTTAAGCCAACTTCATTTTCAACCAATTTCAGTGCTACAGACAAGGAGCATAAGGCTGCCATTTGGAAAAGTCCCCAATCTTACTTTCCTGGATTTTTTATGCTAATAGGTTCAGAATACCTTCCAAGAAAGTGTTTGCATTTATATGCTTATCTTAATCTCTCTCCCCCCACCCAAAATATTAGAGAAAAATAGCACCTCCAATAATACTTAACAAATGTATTCTTTAGCCAGTGTTATTTTTCACTCTCAGATGGAGAAATTGAGAGCGAGAAGCTGTATTTCATTTAACAGGCATCTAGTGAACTCATGACCAAGATTCCAGCTGGACTTGCTATTCAGAAGTGAGTTTATTTTTATTTATTATAACAAATGAATTTCTCAGCAGTTTCTTAGCCACAGCATCCTGCTAGTTCTCCAGCCATTAGGATTCTAATTGTATATCTGTGTTTTCTGGCTAGTAAGTGGCAGAATATACGTGTGATATGCTATGTAATATGAGTGCAGATGGATCTTTTTACACAGATCTAAAGGCATGAAAACTGCAGGTTTGAGATGAGGTCACAACAGACTTCTTGGCATTAAGAAGACAAGTAATAAGACCAACATTTTCATAAAGCAATCTCATACATCCTCAGGCTGAGGGTGAAGGATGGCATAGACACAAACAATACAATTAACACTATAGTTAATGAGGCCTCCAAACCCTTCAGTTAATATAATTAATGTAGAAGATTCAGGTTTATCAAGAAATGCCAAACATGTGTGACAGCAGCCCTGCCTGGGCTTCTTGACGTCCTCTCGGGGGTGGCGGTGGAGATCCCAGGCCTTATAGTCCTGGGGGACTTTAACCTGCCTTCCTGGGGGTGTGGGGATTGGCCCAGGAATTCATGGCTTCTATGGAAGCCATGGGCCTGACCCAATTAATTCATGGCCCTACTCATGAGGGGGGGAACACTCTCAACCTTGTTTTTGTCTCTGAGTGGTGGCATAGTGACAGAGGGCAGGCCACTTTTACGACTTTGCCCGTTCCATGGTCTGATCACTATCTCCCTACGGCTGGTCTTCCAACAAGCCCCCACTGCTGGGATAAGGAGCCACTTAGATGGTTCCGCCCCAGGCGCCTTATGGACCCTGAACGGTTCCAGATGGAACTGGAGCCTTTTCCCCCTTCCCTGGCTCACAGCTCTGCTGCAAGGAGATCTGGCGGCCAGCGGCTTGCGTCGGAGGCCCTTGACAGGGTTGTCCCCATCACGACCCTCACTGCTGCGGATCCCGGATGGCTCCCTGGTACTCAGAGGAGCTCCGGGAGATGGCTTGGAGGAGCTTAGAGAAGGTGGAGGGCCACCCGCTCCCAGGCGTCGAGCCAGTTAAGCCCATATTAGGACTTACCTGGGAGCGATGAGGAAGCGGCGAGGTCTTATCTCTCGCCCATAGCGTCCGCGAATAACCGGGCGCCCTGTTCCGGTCACAGCTCCCTCCTTCGTCCAGAGGAGGGGCGGACCCTTCTTGAGGGAAGAGCTGAGAATTTGGTCAATATCTGTCCGGATAAGATGCTCAGATTGGGCGGGTTGTCCTCTGATTTGCAGTGGTTGGAGAGCAGGATATAGGCAGTCTGGCCATTACATTTTGGGATGAGTTCGATCCTGTTTCGAGGATGAAGTGGGCGGGATTATGTGGCATGAGTTCCACCACATGTTTGTTGGACCCGTGCCCCTTCTGGTTGGCTTATGCCACCAGGGAGGTCACCTGTGGCTGGATCCAGGCAGTTGTCAATGCTTCTTTGAGGGAGGTGTCTTTCCCTCCGCCTTGAAGCGGTGGTGAGGCCCTCCTGAAGAAGCCTGCCCTGGATCCGACCGTGTTAGACAACTTCCGTCCAGTTTCCAACCTTCTCTTTCTGGCGAAGGTTGTTGAGAGTGTGGTGGCTCGGCAATTTCGCTCTTCCTGGAGAAGCGGACTACCTGGATCCGTGCCAATCAGGCTTCAGGCCTGGTTTCAGCACAGGCGGCATTGGTGCACTGTTGGATGATCTCTGGAGGCATGGGACAGGGGTTTCCTCTGTCCTGGTCCTATAGACCTCTCAGCGGCTTTTACGATACCTTTGCGGCCTCGTGGGGGTTGGGGGTGGGGAGCTGTTCTTGGTGGCTCTCCTCCTACCTCACAGTGATATGTCGGTAGGGGGACAGGAGTGCGGCCCCAGGCGCTCACTTGTGGGGTCCCTCAGGGGTCAGTCCTCTCTCTTATTTAACATCTACATGAAACACTGGGTGAGATCATTTGTGGTTTTGGGGTGAGGTATCATCAATATGCGGATGATACACAATTGTATATCTCCACCCCAAACCAGATCAGTGATGCCCTCTCCGTGATGACTCGCTGTCTGGATGCGGTACGATCTGGATGGACGGAAACGTGCTTCGACTCAACCGGCCAAGACTGAGTGGTTGTACATACCGCATCCCGGTCCAGCTTGGAATGTCCATCGCGTTGACCATAGGGGAGTGGTGTTGCCCCTGTGGATAGGGCGAGGAACCTGGGGGTCCTCCTGGATGCACGGCTCCGGTTGGAGGAGCAGGTGGGAGCCGTCGCCAGGGGCCTTTGCCCAGGTCCGGCTGGTTCGCCAGCTTCGCCCATTCCTGGACCGGGATGCCCTGCGTACAGTCACTCATGCCCTTGTTACTTCGCGACTCAACTACTGCAATTCTCTCTATTTAGGACTGCCCTTGCATACCATCCGGAGATTGCAGCTGGTGCAAAATGCGGCGCTGGCGGTGATGGGAGTTTCCGGTTCTCCCATGTTAGCCCCCCTCCTGCGCTGCCTGCATTGGTTGCCGGTTGCTCTCTGGGTGAGATTCAAGTTCTTAACTTTAACATACAAAGTCCTACATGACATGGGTCCTTATTACTTAAGGAGCGACTGCTGCCGACATCGAATACTAACTGCCCTGTAAGTCATAGACAGGGACTCCTTGGGGTCC
The DNA here is from genome assembly GCA_009733165.1 of Naja naja. Classification (NCBI taxonomy): domain Eukaryota; kingdom Metazoa; phylum Chordata; class Lepidosauria; order Squamata; family Elapidae; genus Naja; species Naja naja. The sequence continues at coordinate 68,416,149 of CM019151.1, forward strand.
CATTGGCGGGCAATGCCAGCTGGCGGTCCCCACAACGCGTGCCTACTCTGTTGCGGTCCCCGACCTCTGGAATCAACTTCCCTTGGGCTCCGCCCCTGACCTCCGCACCTTCCGCCATGACCTGAAGACCTGGTTATTTGACCAATCCGGGCTGTGACCCTTGGGAGGGGTGGTTTTAGATTTTTGACTGATTTTAAGTTTTGTATTTGGTAATTGCAATTGGGACTGTTAGTTTAATTCTTTTTTAAGTATTTATTGTTGCTGTTTTATTGTAAGCGAGTCTTTGGAGATGGGGCGGCATATAAGTCCCATAAATAAATAAATAAATAAAACAAACAGGATTATATTTTATATCAAAACATGAACCTGACTACTTTTCCTAATGCTGAGGCTAAAGATTCAAACACAAATAAAAATGGGAGAGAAGACAATCCAGCAGCAAACCTCAGTGACAACAAAAAGATGACACATAGGCAGTGTGACATCATAACATAAATCCTGTGATTAGATCCCAATAATTTTGGCAATAAACATTCTGTAGCTTCATTAAAAATGGGTTTGGATCAAATCCCGTTTGCTCTTTCTTGTCTTTTTTGGAGAAGAATAAAATTGTACTCATTTAAAACATTTCGGAAGACAAAATAAATGAAGAATAAATCATGGACATTGCCAATAGATTTTATCAAAGGCTTTCTCTGTATCTGGTGAATTGATATTAACAAGATTTACCTTAATATTATTTAAGCTGCAAGATATATTAATAATCTCACATTCTCTCCTGCTTACCTACGGTGAATAAATCCTGCATGATCATGTAATTAGTGAATTTATTACTGCTTCTGGAGTAGGTTAGCAAGAATCCCAGATGTTATTTTAACATTGACTTTGGTTAGTGTAATAAATATAATGCATACTACACATATAAACTTTTATCTGGTTTAGAAATGACCACAATAGAAGCTTAGAGAAGCTGGTAGAATCCCAGATCCAAACACATTCTGATAAAAGCTGAGGAATAATAACAATATACCAAAATTTCTTTTACCATCATGTAAAGCATCACCTGACCATATTATATTTCCTCATATTATACCTCTCAACAAAAACGATTAGGGGCCTGGAGGCTAAAACATAAGAAGAAATATTGCAGGAATTGGGTGTGTCTAGTCTAGTGAAAAGAAGGACTAGGGATGACATGACAGAAGTGTTCCAATATTTGAGGGGCTGCCAACAAAGAAGAGAGGGAGGGGGTCAACTTATTTTCCAAAGCACCAGAAGGCAAGACAAGAAACAATGGATGGAAACTAATAATACGTTTAGCTTTTTTTCATCTCCAGAAAAAATAAACATAACAAATTTATTTTAGAAACGACATGATGGGATTAAAAAAAAAGTTAACAAGCAAATCAGTCAATTGGTTGATCTCCATGAAATCACTCTACATTGCATTTTAATTATTTATTTGCTAAATTTATATCCTGCCTTTCCTCAGATTTCCACAGATAGCCATCCTCCATTTTTTTCCTCCCCACCAAATGTGATGAGGTAAATGGGTTGAGAGATAATGACTGGTCCAAAATCACCTAGTAAACTTCCAAGGTGAAGAGTAAATTTGAGTCTGTCTACCTAGTCCTAAACCAACAACTTTAACAACTTTAACAACAACTTTAACAACAACAATGTCTTAACAACTTTAGTTTCCACTGAAAGGACTGGTCATGAAGTTCCATAAAAAAAGGACAGCCTTGGTCAGGTAAATATCTTCTTGAGCTCAGAAGTAAGATGATCTACCCTTACTTAGTATTTGTGTAAGGATCTTTTTATTCCTTACATCATTCAAAGTAAACTAAGATCAGATAAACCTGCTTGTCCTTTCCAAGAGGTTTCTTTTAAGAAACTGTTTTTTTCCAGGTAAGTCAAAAGGAAGAAATAAGACCATTTATTTTCCCTTAAGCCTCTGGGGTACTGGAACTGGATACAAGTTTCTTAAACCAAAACAAAAGACACAATTGGAAGAACAGGATGGTTCCCTTCTGTCTATCATTAGTAGCAATTGTCAACAACACCTTGGGTTGATGCTATCAAGGAAGAGAAGGTGATAGGTTCAAAGAAATGACACCATCTTACCTTGCCCTAAGGAACAAAACCAAAATAATGTCCATCGGAACTTTATTTAAAATGTGTTCTTTGACTTCCATCTCTAAATTAGCACAGTGCACCTGCCTTTAAAACACATTGTGTAAGAGCAGTATCTGGTTATTGTAACTTTGGATAAAATGTCTTGCTCTGCTTCTAATTTATTCAAAATCCACAGCAGGTAGAAAGTCTGTGCCTGATATCAGAAAATGTCTTGGTGTCATTCAAAACATGTTTTCTGTGAAGTTGTTCTTTGTGTTTATTGCTATGGCTGCATCACTGTAGATGGATAGACAGACAGGCAGACATAATAATCATTTTGGCAGATCTAATATTTTTTCCTGGGTGGAAAACACAAAGAAACGCAGAGTGGAAGAAGGAGGAGTAAGAAAAAAACCAAGTAGTATTTTACATCAAGTTAAAGTCTGGGTTTTTCTCTGTAATGTATATCCTGACTTTACCGGTTACTCAGACATGACTGAGTAAATTCACTGGCCCAGTCCTTACATAAATACATAGAATGACTCTAAAATGGCTGATACGCCCTCTTGCAAGCTGCTTTTAAATTCCAGATTACAGCAAGAGAACATGGTGTATGTGAAATATAAAAGTTGAACATTTAATATCACCAAAGTCAGGAAATTAAAAAAGTCATGTTTTCCAGTGTTGATCCATTCCCTCTACCTAATAAGTAAGCACAGCTAATATTTACAAGCACATAAAATATAAAATGAACCTAGCAGCTGTTGAAAGAAGCATACTGCTAAATTTCCTTGCAGTAATCTGATTTTTCAGAGCTCTGTCTTAAGAGTTTGTGTTGTTTTCCTGTGCATGATCACACAGAGTGTTCTTTTACTTTAAAGGAATAAACTCTCCAGTGCTGTCTGGTTTGATTGGACACAGGAATTAGATACATCAGGATTTCTTAAAATGTTTTTAAACTGCTTCTTGGGATAATTAAAAAAGCCATTCAGTGTGGATGTCACACCACAAAAATACTTATCTCCTTTGAACCTTTCGGTCTTAGCCATGAACTGCAAATTATTTCTGCTACTTAATCAAATCAAGCAATATGAAAATCTGTGAGCCATTTTGATATTAGCGATAAATATTTTTTTTATCACCAGCGTATTTTGGTTCCTCTCCTTAGATATTAATGAAATCTCTGTTCAATGTAGGTTAGGCATTTTACAGTATATTTGCTTTTATGAGATCCCAGAGAATCATACAATTCAAATCATATCTTGAATTAAGCTATTTGTAAAGCAAGCTATTGATGGGCTTGCTGGCTGCTAAAATAAAGCCAGGTCATGGCACACACTTGAAAGTAAATCAGGAAGACTGTAATTGTGGAGAGTCTGTCTGGCAAAACAAAGAATGCTTATCCACAGGAAATTTGCATGTGTAAAGCTTGTAACAATTCTGGGTAATTAGAAAGCTGATAAAAGTAATGAGAGTTAGGCAACTTACAGACCTCAGCTAAAAGTTAGGAATAGAGATGGCCTGCAGCAAATAAAATGTGTAATATGTTAAGTTTGCATGAAGAGTCAGACGCGAGGAGTTCCAGCAAAAGACTTTATTAGTGACTACAGCTCGAATAGACCCGTTCTGGCTTGGCTACGGCTGCTTCTTATAGCCTGCAGCCGTAGCTGCCAGCCAATGGGAGTGCAGGGATTCTTCCCGCACTATTTAAACCAATACCATTTGACATTTTACAAGAACAGTTCAAATAAACCAATAACATTCAAACCTACATACATAACACCCCTCCCCACTAGGTTCAGTCCATACCAAACCCCAACCTATCTAATGTATTCCTTTAAATAGGTGGGGCTCTTACGTGTGCTGAGACCTTCGTGGTTCAGAAGCTTTAACGTTCTCACCCAGTGAGAGAGGAAATGTGTCTGCTGACATTTCCCTGTTGGGACTTCCTGTGAAAGGAGACCCTGTTGAATTGTTAGAATCTGGTCTCTCCTCCCAACCCATCTCCATTCCAATGTCAGCACCCAAGTCAGGTAGTGATGTGCAATCTTCCCTTCTAAGGATGGATCTTGGCTTTGTGACAGGGTTCGGATGGTTCCTGTCGCAATGGCTCGCTTACATGGGGTTGATTCCTGTTTGCTGATTTTCCTCCTGTTCCCCTTCCCCCTAGAAGAAACAGCAGGTGAGGGACCTAGAGAGACAGGGCGATGTTCTGAGGGACCCTGGATCTAAGTTGGTCAATGTGCCTGCTCCAGAGAAGGCCATCCTCTGTTTGTACCCTGTAAGAAAGGGCCTGTGATGTGAGTTATTTCAGCAGGAATCACAAAGGTCACCTAGAAGGTTCCTAGCATAGACAGAATCTCCCACACTAAAAGAACGAACTTTGGAAGTGGAATCCAGTGGTGCGTTGTGCGTAAGTGGGATGGAGGCGTCAAGGGAAGACCTAGTTTCTGCCCATCAACAACTCTGCTGGGGACAAGTTAGTTGATGGACTAGGGTGATGTGTTGAACACTAAGAAGCTTTTCAAGCTTCTCAGTGATGTCCCCAGGACCAGCTGCTGAAGCTTCTCTTTGGTAAAGCTACCATGCGTTCAGCCCGCCGTGGCAAGGGTGCCCAGGGCAGTGAGGGCATGTCTGATGCCCTGTTGAGCTAGAAAGGATTCAAAATGTTAGATGAATTGAGGGCCATTGTCAGAGACAAGGATATCTGGTAACCCATGGGTTACAAACAATTTTTAGCTGCTTGATAACAGCCTCAGTAGTTGTGGATGTCATTGGAATTACCTCTAGCCATTTGGAGTATGCATCTACTATCACTAGAAAAGTGTGCCTCTTGTAGGGCCTGCAAAATCAATGTGGATTCTAGACCATGGGCCCCTAGGACATTCCCATTCCTGTGTGGGGCGTGAGGTGGTGCAGGTCTGACTACCTGGCAATTGGACAAGAGGCTACCCAGTTTTCAACCATTTTGTCAATACCTGGCCACCATACATAACTCCTGGCCAAACCTTCCATCCTTACAATCCCAGGATGACCCTCATGTAACATTTCCAAAACCTCCTTTGCAGTTTTGTAGGAATAACCACCCTGTTACCCCACAAAATACATCCTCTTAATACAGATAATTCAGCTTGCCTGGACTTAAAAAGGTTGGGCAAGGTGTAGATCTTGAAGAGGCCAACCTTCTTGAATCCAGCTCCATAACAGGTGCCAACAGCATCTTTGGCAGTTTCTTTGGCAATCTCAGCAGCATGGACTGGAAGCTTAGCAACAGTCCTCCAGGAAGAAGGTGTTAGTTTCAAGTTCAAAGTCCTCCTTGTGGAAGGTGCAGTGGGCAATCGACTCAGTGCATCAGCATGTCCAATGTCCTTGCCAGGCCTGTGAATCAGTTTGTAGGAATATGCTGCAAGAAATTCAGTCCACCTCAGCATTCTTGGTGACAGGATATTAGGTGTAGGTTTATCTCCTGCCACAATGCCAAGTAAAGGTTTGTGATCTGTAACAATGGTGAATGACCTGCCATACAGATATTCATGAAATTTTTAACAGCTGCAAAACAACTGCTTAAAGCTTCCTTGTCCAATTGGTTATAATCTCTTCTCTCTCTGCTTTGGACAGCGCGTAGAGTAAAAATGCAATTGGGGCTTCCCGTCCATTGGGAAGCCTGACTCCAAACCACTCCAAAAAGGGATGCATCACAAGTCAGAACAAGGTAAATAGAATTGTATCAACACACATCAGACGATTAGTCTCTAATACTGTTAAATGCTGACTGTTCCTTCCGCACCCCAGATCCAAAACAGCATTCTTATCAAGTAGGCGATGTAAGGGCTCAGCAATAGATGCTTTGTGAGGTAGAAACATGTGATAAAAGTTAATAAGTCCAAGCGGAAGGCTTGCAAATCAGCCTTCCTTATCGAGGTTTAGGGGCTTCATGGATTGCTTTTAACCTTGGCATCAGTAGATGGATGCCCTGCTTGTCAATCATATACCCCAGGAACTCAACTCTGTCTGTTTTGAGTGTACATTTGTCTTCCTTGACTTTTAACCCCGCTTTCTGAATCTGGTAAGGACTTCTCTGAGTCTCTCTTGAAGCTGAGTGTCATTTTCAGCAGAGATTAAAACATCATCAAAATAGGGCACTACCCCTGGCAGTCCCTGCAACATTCTTCTTTCCATAAGCTCTGAAAATGCCAGGTGCCACGCTTACTCCAAATTGTAGTTTTTACATTTGAAGGCACCTCTATGGGGTCACAATTGTTTGTTTCTGCAGTAATCATCAACTGTTAATTGTTGATATGCCTGAGCCAAATCCAGTTTAGGCAGCAAATACTGTACCCCTGCCAAGGGAATGGAGCATGATGCACAACTGGTACAGGATATGCGCTCTGCTGCAGCGCATGGTTCAGTGTGTCCTTGTAGTATCACCACAGATTCTCACTGACCCATCAGCCTTGACTGGTGTGACTATGGGTGTTTCCCATCTGGAGTGGTCAGGCTCTAAAAACCCTTGAGCAATGAGTTTATCTAATTGTGCATCAATTTTTTTTCCTTTAAAGCAAATGGGACCCTCCGGGCTTTAAACGAATTGGGGCACCTTGGGGTCTAGGCTGAAAAGCAATAGGGGTCCCCATATACTGCCCAGTCCTTCGCTGAAGACTCCTGGAAACTCAGACTTCAAGGACTCTTCCCAGTCAGAACTGCTCACTTGATGGATGCCAGTCACCCGATGCCAAGTGGCTTGAACCACTCAAGTCCCAGCAAACTTGGCACATCCTTGTCCACGATGGTCAGGGGCAAACGTTTGGTGTGGCCTTTAAACTGCACGCTTGAAATCTCTCGCCCAACTACTGGAATCTGTTCCCTTGGTAGTCTTTGAGAGTCAGTGCTTGCTTGGAAATGCTTTTTCTGAATTTGGGAAAGTGGATGTGTCCCATGACACATAGATAAATAAGAACCTGAGTCCACTTCCATTTGGCAAGGTCTTCCTCCTTCAACAACACCTTCACATGAACTTTTCTGCTTTTTAAGGTTGAAGAATGATTGTAGTGATTGTTTGGTGTGTTTCCACTCTTGCCATTTGCTTCAAATTTCGTCTCCCCATTTTTTTCAATGACATTGTTGGGCTTAAAGCTCTCATCAGGGAATTTCTTCCTAGCCTGTGGAGTTCTGGATGCTTTGCAAACTCTGGCTATGTGACCCCGCTTTCACAACGAGGCAAATGAGTCAAAGAACTTGTAATCAGTGCGGGGTGGTTCTCCCCACAGCCTCCTCCCTGCAATAGAACCCTTCGCCTCCTTCCTTCCCAGAGTCTTTTTTTTTTCCAATGAGTAGATGTGGATTTATCCCCATCAGAATGGCTTGAGGCCTGGCTTGAAGCCTTGTTAATCTTTTTCATGGCAGCTGCTGAGGACTTGGTGGCTTCCGCTGAAACAGCTTCTTCAATGGCCTCTTTAAACGTGATCTTAGGTTTCATTAATAGTTTGCTTTGTAAAACCTTATCCTAAAGGCCTAAAACAAACCGATCACCTCTGGCCTCTTCTAAGTTGGTAAAGTCACAAGCACCCCCAATGTCCCTTAAACGCCACGAAGTCATTAACATTCTGCTATCCCCTTGATCGGCGGTAAATTAGGTGTCTCTTAATGAGGCACGATACTTGTGAAATAATGGGCTCTCAAAAGTCTTTCTAATGGGCCATTCCATTACCTTCAGCTCTGCA
>CM019151.1:68424986-68501331 GCA_009733165.1 Naja naja
CAACTATCAACTAGAATATAAAATGGAGGAGGAGCAAGTCAAAGAAGTAGTGATAAAATGGGCTCAAAATTTTGGTTATAATATTGAGTTAGACAATTGGTAAAAGTTATGGGAAAGAAATAGAAAATTAACATTGGCAACTTTATATAAAGAGAACCAATACAAAATGTTTTAAAGATGGCATCTTCCTCCAACTAGATCGGCCAAAATTAGTAAAAGTATATCATCACATTGTTGGAAATATATCATAGAGATAGGGATCTATTATCATATGTGGTGGAAATGTATCAAAGCAAAAAAATACTGGTGGAAAATAAAGGTTTGGATAGAAGAGATGATTAACCAGAAAATAGAGTTCAGACCAGAAAGGTTCTTACTGGGAATTATTAATGAGAAATGCAGTAAATATACTTAATGATACATATAATAACAGCTGCGAGACTGGTGTATGCCCAGAACTGGAAGAATGAAGATACCCCTACAGAAAATGAAATAATAAGGAAAATATTAGTCTGTGCAGAGATGCAGAGATGGAAAGACTAACTTTAGAAATCAAAGATAAGGGTGAGACAGTATTATGAAGTCTGGCTAGAGTCAGGGCTAGTCAAGGAAAAAGAAAGAAAGGGTTGACACTTTATAGGAATGAAAGTTAAAGTTTTGTAAACCATATGAGAATGGAATATAATGGACAAATACGAGATGGTACAAACGCATGAGTATAAAAGACGGTTGTAAATAAGTATATAATTGTATATAAATGTATATAAATGTAAATACAAATAATATGCAGCTAGCACTATACTAATAACATAAGGGAAAAAGGAAATTAACTGTTATGTGTAGCCAAGAAAGTCGCACTGTGTTCAATTGTTTTTAATGTTATTCAATAAAAATTTATTATAATTTTTTTTAAAAGAAGAAGCATGACAAAGATAATAAGGGGTTTGGAAGCTAACTTGCAGGATGAAAGGAACCTAGATATGTTTTAGCCTAACAAGGAGATGGATTAGGGGGTAAAATGATAGCTGTCTTCCAATACTTGGAAGAAGAGGGGGTTGATTTATTCTCCAAAGCACCTGAAGGCAGGACAAGAAGCAATGGGTGGAAACTAATCAAGGAGAGGAGCAACCTGGAACTGAGGAGAAATTTCCTGACAGTGAGAACAATCTATCAGTGGAACAGGTTGCCTTCAGAAGTTGTGGGTGCAGTTTTCAGAAAAGATTTGATAACCATTTGTCCTGGAGGGGTATAAAGACTCCTGCCTCAATCATCTTTTGTTTCATCCCAGTGCATTATCTTTGGTTTAAACAGAGAACAAGTCAGTGAGTCTTACCCACGAGAGCCTTTTAGACACTTGTAAACCTCTACTTGATCAACCTTCTCTTTAGTAGCTTAAACGGGCTCATCCCTTTAAACATTCTTCACAGGGCTGGTTTCAGGGCTGGGATTCTACCAGTTCGGACCAGTTTTATAGAACTGGTTGTTACGATTCTGTGCTGTTCGGAGAACCGGCAAATCGCGCCACTAGAGCTGAACCTTCCTTAGGATTGAAGCTTCTATTTTTCAGTGCAGACTCAGGCAGCAGATTGCAGAAAGTAGATGTGTGAGTGAATCTGATTCTGCAAGCAATTCAATCTGATTTGCCTGATTTTAGGTAAAAGTTGCTCTCTCTCCCTCCCTCCCCCCCTCACTCTCTCTCTCTATATATATTCAGTATTTACATACATATTTACAGTATTTACATACAAGCCACACCCATCCAGTTACATGACCATCAAGCCACACCCACAAATTAGGCCATACCCACAGAACCGGTTGTTAAGAAATTTGAATCCCACCCCTGGCTGGTTTCTACATCTCTTTGCTTCCTGATAGACCTGCTGCAGCTTGGCCTGTTTGGTATCCAGAAACATTTGTCTCAATGATGAAGGGAAAGAGGAGATTTCTGAGGGGGGAAAAACAGCAGAGAAATACTCAAAGGATAGCTACATAAAATAGTCATCCAGAAAAGTTCTCAAACTTTATTGGAGGGCCCTGCAGGGGGCTTTTAGCAATTGCATTCAGCTAAATATCATAAACCTGCCCCTCATCACTCCATTTTTCCTTGGAAACTTTCAGAATATGAGACAGGACACACAAACACACACACACACAATATGCCATAAAAAAGGGGAAAAAATCCTAAAAAAAACCCAATCTTCTACTGCTGAGTGTGACCATTTCTTCTTGTTATTCAAATTATTAGCATGTTTTATGCACATATTAAATAAACTGCTTTATTCAGGCATATGTGTGTATTAAACTAAATTCATTTTTCAGCAAACCTCCATAATGTAAGGTTTATTAGACTGGCCTGTCTTAAACTTTGATCTGTCAAAGAAGATTTGCTAATTCTACGTTCATAATACACAGGAAAATAATGAATGCTAGGTCAAATGGTTACTTCTTTTTCATTCCCTACTGTAATTTTAATCTCCAAAGATTTTTTTTCCAAAGAAAGCAAGCCAAGTAGACAAGGGGAATAGGGGAAAACCTCATCAATTTAAAGCCAGCCTCAGCATAGAAGGAAATATCATCATTTATTTCTTCTCTAGGCAAGCTGCTTTACTACTGTGTGGTTGCGATATCATACTGAATGCACATTATTCCAAGTACTGACAAATTTACAAATGCTTACAGTTCTGTTTACATAAAATTGCGAATATTGAGGAATTATATCCATTAGTATATGAACCAAAAGGTCATTTTTCAACTGGCCGACCTGGACTGATGGTTTTTTTTAGCAATTTGTTTGTTGGTGTTAATTCTGTAATTGGGATTTATTTATTTAATAGTTTTTTAAATTTTGTATTCCTTGTTTTTTATTGTTGTGAGCCGCCCTGAGTCCTTCGGGAGATAGGGCAGCATAAAAATCCCATAAATAAATACATAAATAAATTCAAAAAGCTCTGAAGAAACAAATGTTTGCCAGGCAGAGGTGGGTATTCAGCAGGTTGTGACCAGTTCTGGAGGAACATGAAGTTCAGGAGAACCGGCAAATACCCTGACTGGCCCCCCATTTATTCTCTGCCTCCTGAGTCCCAGCTGATTGGCTGGGTCTTCTTTTGTTGCCCTATACAGGAGAAGGGAGCTGGAAAGCAGGTTAGTGGGGTGGGAAGGGTGTTAAGTTTGCATGAAGAGTCAGACGCGAAGAGTTCCAACAAAAGGCTTTATTAGTGACTACAGCTCTAATGGACCCCGTTTCTGGCTTGGCTGCTGCTTATAGGCAGCCGTAGCTGCCAGCCAATGGGAGTGCAGGGATTCTTCCCGCACTATTCAAACCAATACCATTTGACATTTTACAAGAACAGTTCAAATAAACCAATAACATTCAAACCTACATACAATCCCACTAGGTTCAGTCCATACCAAACCCCAACCTATCTAATGTATTCCTTTAAATAGGTGGGGCTCTTTTATGCAATGCTGAGACCTTCTCGGTTCAGAAGTTGTTCTCACCCAGTGAGAGGGAAATGTGTCTGCTGACATTTCCTGTTAGGACTTCCTGAGAAAGAAGACCCTGATAGACTGTTAGAATCTGGTCTCTCCTCCCAACCCATCTCCATTCCAATGTCAGCACCCAAGTCAGGCAGTGATGTGCAATCTTCCACTTCAGATGGTGGATTGGCACAGACAGGGTTCGATGGTTCCTGTCGCATGGCTCGTTACACCTGGGGTTGATTTCTGTTTGCTGGTTTTCCTCCTGTTCCCCTTCCCTAGAAGAAACATCAGATGAGGGACCCAGGAAGACAGGGCCGATGGTCCTGAGGAACTGGGATCTAAGTTGGTCAATGCTCCAGAGGAGGCCATCCTCTGTTTGAACCCTGTAAGAACGAGGGCCAGTGATGTGAGTTATTTCAGCAGGAATCCACAAAGGTTCACCTATAAGGTTCCTAGCATAGACAGAATCTCCCACACTAAAAGAACGAACTTTGGAAGTGGAATCCAGTGGTGCTGCGTAAGTGGGATGAAGGCGGTCAAGGGAAGACTAAGTTTCCTGCCCATCAACAACTCTGCTGGGACAAGTTAGTTGAAGGGCTAGAGTGATGTGTTGAACACTAAGAAGCTTTTCAAGCTCAGTGATGTCCCCAGGACCCAGCTGCTGAAGCTTTTCTTGGTAAAGCTGCACATGCGTTAGCCCGCCATTGGTCAAGGGTGCCCAGGGCAGTGAGGGCATGTCTGATACCCTGTTGGGCTAGAAAGGATTCAAAATGTTAGATGTGAATTGAGGGCCATTGTCAGAGACAAGGACATCTGGTAACCCATGGTGACAATAATTTTCTAAGCTGCTTGATGACAGCCTCAGTTGTAGTGGATGTCAGGAATTACCTCTAGCCATTTGGAATATGCATCTACTATAACTAGAAAAGTGTGCCCTCTTGTAGGGCCTGCAAAATCAATGTGAATTCTAGACCATGGGCCCCTGGGACATTCCCATTCCTGTGGGGCATGAGGTGGGCAACTACCTGGCAATTGGGACAAGATGCTACCCAGTTTTCAACCATTTTGTCAATACCTGGCCACCATAACTCCTGGCCAAACCTTTCATCCTTACAATCCCAGGATGACCCTCATGTAACATTTCCAAAACCTCCCTTTGCAGTTTTGCAGGAATAACCACCCTGTTACCCCACAAAATACATCCTCTTAATACAGATAATTCAGTTTGCCTGGACTTAAAAGGTTGGGCAAGGTGAGGTAGATCTTGTAGAGGCCAACCTTTCTTAATCCAGCCCATAACAGGTGCCAACACAGCATCCTTGGCAGTTTCTTTGGCAATCTCAGCAGCATGGACTGGAAGCTTAGCAACAGTCTCAGGAAAAGGTGTGAGTTTCAAGTTCAAAGTCCTCTTTGTGGCCAGGTAGAGGCAACGACTCAGTGCATCAGCATGTCCAATGTCCTTGCCTGGCCTGTGAATCAGTTTGTAGGAATAGGCTGCAAGAAATTCAGTCCACCTCAGCATTCTTGGTGACAGGATAGGGTGTAGGTTTGTCTCCTGCCACAATGCCAAGGTTTGTGATCTGTAACAATGGTGAATGACCTGCCATACAGATATTCATGAAATTTCTTAACAGCTGCAACAACTGCTAAAGCCTCCTTGTCCAATTGGCTATAATTCCTCTCTGCTTTGGACAGTAGAGTAAATGCAATTGGGGCTCCGTCCACTGGGAAGCCTGTGACTCAAACCCCCACTCCAAAAGGGGATGCATCACAAGTTAGAACAACAGGTAAATTCTCAGAGAATTGAATCAACACAGCATCAGAAGTGATTAGTCTCTTAATACTGTTAAATGCTGACTGTTCCTCCGCTTCCCAGATCCAAACAGCATTCTTATCAAGTAAGCCAAGGCTCAGCAATGGATGCTTTGTGAGGTAGAAACATGTGGTAAAAGTTAATAAGTCCAAGGAAGGCTTGCAAATCTGCCTTGCATCGAGGTTTAGGGGCTTCATTGATAGCTTTAACCTTGGCATCAGTAGGATGGATGCCCTGCTTGTCAATCATATACCCCAGGAACTCAACTCTGTCTGTTTTGAGTGTACATTTGTCTTCCTTGACTTTTAACCCCGCTTTTCTGAATCTGGTAAGGACTTCTCTGAGTCTTTCTTGAAGCTGAGTGTCATTTTCAGCAGAGATTAATACATCATCAAAATAAGGCACTACCCCGCAGTCCTTGCAACATTCTTTCCATAAGGCTCTGAAAAATGCCAGGTGCCATCTCCAAATTGTAGTCTTTTACATTTGAAGGCACCTCTATGGGTCACAATTGTTTGTGCCTCTGCAGTGGCATCATCAACTGTTAATTGTTGATATGCCTGAGCCAAATCCAGTTTAGCAAATACTGTACCTCTGCAAGGGAATGGAGCAGATGATGCACAACTGGTACAGGATATGCTCTGCTGCAGCGATGGTTCAGTGTCCCCTTGTAGTCACCACAGATTCTCACTGACCCATCAGCCTTGACTGGTGTGACTATGGGTGTTTCCCATCTGGAGTGGTCAGTAGGCTCAAAACCCTTGAGCAATGAGTTTATCTAATTGTGCATCAATTTTTTCTTTAAAAGCAAATGGGACCCTCCTGGGCTTTAAACGAATTGGGGCACCTTGGGGTCTAGGCTGAAAGCAATAGGGGTCCCCATATACTTGCCCAGTCCTTCGCTGAAGACCTCTGGAAACTCAGACTTCAAGGACTCTTCCCAGTCAGAACTGCTCACGTGATGGATGCCAGTCACCTCGATGCCAAGTGGCTTGAACCACTCAAGTCCCAGCAAACTTGGGCGATCCTTGTCCACGATGGTCAGGGCAAAGCGCAGTGGCCTTTAAACTGCAGTTGAAATCTCTCGCTCCAACTACTGGAATCTTGTTCCTTGGTAGTCTTTGAGAGTCAGTGCTTGCTTCTGGAAATGCTTTTTCTGAATTTTGGGAAAGAGTCTGTGGATGGTGTCCCATGATACCATGGATAATAAGAGCCTGAGTCCACTTCCATTTGGCAAGGCCTTCCTTCAATAAACACCTTCACATGTACTTTTCTGCTTTTAAAGGTGAAGAATGACCAATAGTGATTGTTTGGTGAGTTTCATTCTTGCCATTTGCTTCTAAATTTCCATTTTTCAATGACATTGTTGGGCTTAAAGTCTCTATCAGAATTTCTTCCTAGCTGGTGGAGTTCTGGATGATTTGCAAACTCTGGCTATGTGACCCCGCTCACAACGAGGCAAATGGAGTCAAAGAAGTAATCAGTGGGTGCTCCACAGCCTCTGCAATAGAACCCTTGCCTGTTCTTCCCAGAGTCTTTTCTTTTCTTTCCATTCTGAGTTTAAAATCCCCTTCTGCCTCACTGCCATCAGAATCAGAGTCTATTTGTTCAATGAGTAGATGTGGATTTATCCCCATCAGAATGGCTTGAGGCCTGGCTTGAAGCCTTGTTAATCTTTTCATGGCCGCTGCTGAGGACTTGGTGGCTTCCGCTGAAACAGCTTCTTCAATGGCCTCCTTAAACGGATCTTAGGTTTCATTAATAGTTTGCTTTGTAAAACCTTATCTTTAAGGCCTAAAACAAACCGATCACGCATGGCCTCTTCTAAGTTGGTAAAGTCACAAGCACCCCCAATGTCCCTTAAACTTGCCACAAGTCATTAACATTCTCGCTATCCCTTGATCCCGACGGTAAAATTGTTCTAATGAGGCACGATACTTGTGGGGCGTAATGGGCTCTCAAAAGTCTTTCTAATTCGGGCCATTCCATTACCTTCAGCTCTGCTGCTCCCGCCAACGCCGCCATTTTGAAGACTGCCGGACCGCAGTGCGTGAGAAAGACTTCCTCTCGGGATGCCGCGAGATCGTTTCCTCCAGGAACATGTGGAAAGCGATCCGCACGATTCCCAGTCTTCCGTTGCGGATCGAACAGTGCTGGGGGTGTTCCGCAGCCATCTCGCTCAGTTGCTTGTTCTGTCGCTGCCTTCTCTTCAGGGAAATCCCATCCGCCGCCAGTGTTAAGTTTGCATGAAGAGTCAGCGAGGAGTTCCAGCAAAGGCTTTATTAGTGACTACAGCTCGAATGGACCCGTTCTGGCTTGGCTACGGCTGCTTCTTATAGCCTGCAGCCGTAGCTGCCAGCCAATGGGAGTGCAGGATTCTTCCGACTATTCAAACCAATACCATTTGACATTTTACAAGAACAGTTCAAATAAACCAATAACATTCAAACCTACATACATAACAGAGGGAATAGGATTTTGCAGTATCCTTCCCCCTGGAGTGGGATAGGAATGAAGATTTTGCAGTATCCTTCCCCTGCCACCCCCACCAAGCCACGCCATTCCCACCAAGCCATGCCCACAGAACCAGTAATAAAAAAATTTGAATCCCACCACTGCTGCCAAGCCACATCTCCATGGCATAATCAGTCCAAATCAAATTTAAATGTAACCCATATGAGAAAAGCGAACTTTTTCCCATTGTTTTTTCCCTCCCTTCCTTGTCGATGGAATATTCTCAATGGATTGTAACTGCATCCTATTTCTTCCGTAACTGTACAAATTGCAGACTGCCTGTAATCCTAGGAATGTTGATGTGGTATTTATATAGTCTCTAAAACAAGGGAAGCTTATAAATATAATGACTCTTTCCTGTAATGTTAAAGCAGATATTCCCAATCTGTGTTTACAGTAAACCTCAGCCTACATTACAATGTGCTATTCAGCATGGCTGAGAAAGCACTAAACAAGATAAACCACTGGCCCAGCTTTATATGCAAGGATTCCTAATACATAGCATTTAATCTCCTTAGAGGCAAGATACTTCATAGCAACAAGCGCGAATCCTGAAGTGAAGTTGGGATGGCTCTCTAAATATATATATATATATATATATATATATATATATATATATATATATATATATATAATTTTCTATATTTAAAAGCGAAATACCAATCACACATCATCACAAAATCTCCAGAACCGTAAAGCCTACAAACTTGAAATTTGGCATGTATGTTCCTCTTGGGTTCTAGGTGCTCACTAAGAAAGGATTTTTCAAAATGACCATCAGAGCATTAATATTTCCTATATTATTACTAACATGCTCTGATGCTAAGGAGTTCCACTCCCCCTCCCCACCTGAAAAGAAATCTCTTCCAAATGCAAAACACAAGGAGAGGAGTTTCAGTTTCAGAGCAGCAACCAGCTTTAGTACAGAACAGTTGAGCTAAGCCACACCCAGGCTCCTTGCTGTCTCCTTCTTGCTCACACAGCAGATACTGTTTCAGTTTCCAAACAGCCCTCAACTCTCTCACACACTGACAGGACGTTAGCCAAATGAATAGCGATGGATGCTGGTAGGCAGAGGCAGAATTTTTTTTCTCCTTATTTTTCTCTCCAAAAACTAAGAACGGGTATCCAGCTAGTGTGTGTGTGTGTGTACACACACACACACACAGAGGCCATTCGGTACTGATACAACTGACCAACTGACTTCTGAATTAGAAGCCATATCTGTATCATATAGTTCTGGTTCACAAACTGGGATAATGTGAAATAGGATATCCCAGTAATATCTCTGCATATGGCAGGACCTGGTTCCTGTGAAGAGTGTTGGGTCTGGTTATGGTTTGACTGGATGTTTTTGAGAAGTTCCACTGGGATAAAATGTCTTGGAAGAAAACTATTTTAATATTACGTGGACATGGAGCAGAGTTGAGCTCAGAGGAGAGGTTGTTCTATGCCATCATGCTATGTGTAACCAACCTGCTTTGGCTAGGCATGGATAGCAGAGAAGGTAAACAAAATCCTGTTAAAAGGAAGCCCATTCTTGATTTCTCTTTTGAGGTTACCACCTCAGAATTATTGAAAGAGAAAGCATATCCTGGTAGACATGTCCACAACATTTCAGATTGCAGAACATGTATGGATCAGTGTGATGACCCAGGGTGGGATACAAAAGCAACAAAGTCACAAAAACAGGTAAAGTCCCTTTAATTCCTTCAACTTGGCTTTAAAGGTCCAATTATCATTGACTGCAGAAAAAACTCCCCCACAAACAGTTGTGAAAAGGAAGAAATTCCGTTCAAACTCAAAATACATATAAATGATAAATAGAGAAAACAACAACAGAAACCACACTGAAGCAATTAAGGACACAAGGCAGGATAAGGGCTTGAAGACATTCACAGGTGTTGAAATACACACATTGGGAAGGACACCAGAACTCAGATAAGAATGGACAGACTAGAAATATTTTCACACTTTGCTTCCAGCACTGGCCCATGCACAGTTTGTCCTTTTAAACAGTCCTCATAGCTGCCGCCCATGAAGGGGATCAAGGCCCTTTCCTCCCCTGTAGACCACGCCATTCATGTTTCTCCTTTATGTGCTCTTCCCTGCATGCCCTAGGATGAAGAGGGGGTGGGCCTGGGTCTTCCTCTGAATGCCCAGCCAACCTGTGCCCTTCCACAGTTTCCTCCATGACCTCCAGAGCCATACTCCCATCCCTGTCAGCTGTTCCTCCTCTCCCTTGGAGTCAGATTCTAACAGGGGCATGACAGATCAGTCTTTAAAATTGTTGAGGAGAGAAACATTTTACCCAGTGGTGGGATTCAGCCAGTTTGTACCACTTCGGGAGAACCAGTTGCTAACTTTCTGAGCAGTTTGGCGGACTGGTTGTTGGAAGAACTCATTACGGCAGAGAACCGGTTGTTAAATTATTCGAATCCCACCACTGATGACAACACCACCACCTCATCAACCATGAGCTACTCAAGGGATTGTTGTAAGACAAGCTTCTCAAACTTTGTGACCCAAGGACTCCAAAACAATATGTGAATTTCTGTGATGCCTCCCATGCATAAAATTTGTAGTAGTAGTAGTGAATGTGGCAGCTATCCAATTAGCATGATTTTTTAAATCCCATGCACTATTTCCTTTTACATTCAAAGTGGAGCCGTATCCCAACTCAGACCCACTGACAGCTTATAGCTTATCCAGGCAAGCAAGACCCAATTCTGGCAGAAGTCCAGCTTTGCAAATAAAAGCCATCAGTTGTACTTTACAAGTAACAACCCATCGTTCTCCATTCTGCATGCAAAGCTAAATTGCTCCCAAAATTCACTTCCATTCTGCCTGAGCAAGCCCCAACCCCCTTTCTCCACTCCTCCAGATATCCTGGGCACCACTGCATCAATAAGGATTTCATTTGCTCATTCAGCCTGCATGCCAGACTGAGCTTTCAGAATATGCCCAGCACAGGTGGCATTCAGCCAGTTCTGACAGGTTCCGGAGAACCAGTAGCGGAAACTTTGAGTAGTACAGAGAACCAGCAAATACCACCTGTGACTGGCCCCGCCAACCCCATCTATTCTCTGCCTCGGACCCTTTTCAGACTCATGTAAGCTTGCTTCCAATGACTTATTGCCATTTCAAATCTCAGATCTCAGATCGAACCACAGGGTTCAGCCTGCGGGCTGGATTGTAGAACCAAGACTGCATTGATCCAAGTAATAACAAACTGGAGCTACTGGCCAGGGAGAAACACCCCAGGCATCCAGAGGCAGTTCCACCAAAATCTAGGATTTTGCCAGGATGCTCCACTCCACAGCTGCCTTGTATTGCTGTGCTCCTGATATAGGCTGCCACAAAGAAGAGGGAGTCAAGCTATTGTCCAAAGTACCTGAAGGCAGGACAAGAGGCAATGGATGGAAACTCATCAAGGAGAGAAGCAACCTACAACCAAAACAAACCAGTGGAACAACTTGCTTCCAGAGGTTGTGGATACTCCATTACTGGAGGTTTTTAAGAAGAGACTGAACACCCATTTGTCTGGAATGGCATAGAGTTTCCTGTTTGAGCAGTGGGTAGACTGGAAGATCTCCAAGTTCCCTTCCAACTCTGTTATTCTGTTCTGTTAATGCAGTTGCTTCTTGGAACACTTTGCTCTCTTTCACTTTTACAAAATCTGTAAAAGCTGTATGTTTTGTATGGCTACCAGACAGTGGCGGGATTCAATTTTTTTTACTACCGATTCTGTGGGTGTGGCTTGGTGAGCGTGGTGTGGCTTGATGGGCGTGGCTTGGTGGGCATGGCAGGGAAAAGGTTACTGCAAAATCCCCATTCCCTCCCGACCCCACTAAACTGCTTTCCAGCTCCGTTCTCCTGTGCAGGGCAACATATGAAGACCCAGCCAATCAGCTGGGACTCGGGAGGCGGAGAATAGATGGGGGCGGGGACAGTCAGAGGTGGCATTTGCTGATTCTCCAAACTACTCAAAATTTCCGCTACCAGTTCTCCAGAACTGGTCAGAACCTGCTGAATACCACCTCTGCTACCGGATCAAGCTGGGGTGGCACTACTAGAAACTTATTTAGAGGCCTAATTTACATATTCATGTGTTATGCCTGCAACAACAAGGTAACCCTTCTCTTCCCACTTCTATTGGCCACCTGGCTTCTCTCCCCATAGAAGAGTTACTCCGCCTTGCAACTCCTGTGTGCTGAGCCAATTGAGGGGGAAATCGCACAGGTATGCTAACTTTCTCAGCCAACAGGTCGTGCAGAGAAATCTGTAACTGCGTGAAAATGAGGAGATTAATCTGCCCGATTAAGTTGGCACAGTGACCTTGTGGTCATCCAGTATCGTGGAGCAAATGTCCCCCTCAAACGTGACCCTCCTCGCATTTGTTTTCAGCCATTCCCTTGCTTACAGTGATCCTCATTTAAGAAGCTCCAGGTTTAAGGCAGGAGAAATAACAATAAGCATTGTGGATAATGTTGTCTTGAGATCAGTTTGTACCGGATCATATTTGCATAAGTCAGGTAGGGCTTAAAGACAGCAGGATACTGTTGGATGTCGGCAGTTTGCAAAACCAGCTATGCAAATATAGTTAGGTTCTGTCAACAGTTGAATAAAGGCCAATAACGGGTAAGTCTTTGTTTAACCTTTCCTTTCTCACATAGTTTCTGTTAAGATGTCACCTGTGGCATTGTGCTCCAAAAACAAATAGATTGTGGTCATCTCTTGCTGCACTTCAGCTGCAGTAAAATTACTACAAATGCATTTATGCATTTATTATTGGGTGGGATAAAACCCTTACGTTGGAAGTGGGAAAATAAAAGGATTGTCTTTCTTACTGCCTATTCTGGGATCGATTAATCTCCAAAACAAGAGAGGGAGAGAGAGAGAGAAGGAGAGAGAGAGAGAGGGAGAGAGAGGGAGAGAGAGGGAGGGAGGGAGAGGGGGAGAGGGAGGGGGAGATAGAGGGAGAGAAAGATCATATACACACACACACATATACACACATACATATACATACATATATATATATATATATGTATATGTATATGTATATGTATGTGTATGTATACACACAAACACACACATATTTATATTTGCATGTATAATGTGTTTTATTAATGTTGCATATCAGTGATTGCATGACCTCTGTAGATGCCATAGGCCAATGATGGTGAACCTTTTTGTTGTGCTGTGCTGAAAGCGCGTGCGTGCTGGCACCTACAACGCAATGCGCCCCCCCCCGCATATGCATGGGCAACACCCCTGCACCGCCCCCTTACCTGCACTGTGCATGCGCGTACCTCCCAGCTGATTTTTGGCCCGTTTGAGGTTGTGTTCTCCCTCTCAGAGGCTCAAGGGAAGCCTCTGCAGCCCCGGGAGGCCGAAAAACGGGCCTTCCGGAAATACCGGAAGTGCCTGTTTTCAGCCTCCGGAGGGCCTCTGGAGGCCAGTGGAGACCATTTTTGCCCTCCAGGAGGCTCGAGGGAGGCCTCGGAAGCCTTGGGAGGCTGAAAATGGGCCCATTTTGGCACTTCCGGTATTTCCAGAAGGCCCGTTTTTCGGCCTCCTGAGGTCGCAGAGGCTTCCGTCGAGCCTCCGGGAGGGCAAAAACGGCCTCAAAACGGGCCGAAAATCAGCTGGGAGGCGCGCGCATGCGCAGTGCAGGTACATTTAGCTGGGGCTCGCATGCCCACACAAATGGCTCTGCGTGCCACTTGTAGATTCGCCATCACACCCATAGGCTAAATAACTAAAATAAGTAAAAATATGCCAGAAATCAAAATTTCTTTTTAAAAGGAAGGCTTTTCAGATAGAACATGTGCTCTGTGTTTAGTGACCCCTGCAGCAAACTAAAGGCCACTACTTTCCACTGTTGTAAGTCGAGGACTATCTGTATTAAATAAATTAATTATTTTTTTTAAAACTTCAACATCACCCTGGCATCTCTAAACAGCATGTGCTGTTAGGAGTGTTTTTTCCCTCCAATAGGTGTCTGAAACTCACCTTGATATTTTGCTCCCTGATTTCCAGTCTTGCTGTCTAAAGTTACACAGAGTTCACCATAACAAATAACACATCATTTGCATGATTTTTTTCCTGTTATGCCTAATGAGTTCTACCCCACTTGATGATAGAAGAAATAATGATAAAGTCTGTTTCAAAGGAAGCTTGACTGTATTCAAATAGGTGAGCTGGCAGTGTTATTGATTCTGTCTGTCTGTCCGTCTGTCTGTCTTCCTTCCTGCAATCTAGACGAATCCTCATCCAAAGTACTAACCATCCTTAGTTTGCAAGATTCGCCAAGATTGCTTGAGTGCTGCCCCCTGCTGAAAACACATTTTATTTATTTAACTTTATTTTATGTACTGTGTTAAGTTTGCATGAAGAGGCAGACGCGGAGTGCTTCAAGCTCTTTTGTTTATTAGTGACTACAGCTCAGAACGGACCCGACTGGCTTTGCTGCGGCTGCTACTTATAGCCAGCAGCCGCAGCTGACAGCCAATCAGAGTGCAGAGTTTTCCCGCACTTTCTAAACCAATCATTTCCAACACTTTACAAGAACAATTCAAACTTAACCAATGATTTCAAACCTGCATACATAACATACTGTATAAGTAAGATGACCAATCATCCTCCTTTAGGAAGGGCAGTCCTTCTTTCGTAAGTTCTGTCCTCTCTTGAAAAGTGTCCTCCTACATGTTCTCCTTTTTGATATTTGAAGACTAATCTGTAAATCTCCGTATTTGATTGATGCCGATCCGATCCATTGTGTGTGATGTGACGTATTTGTGTTTGACATGATGATTCGTCAAGGCTCGGTACAGTGCGGCAAGACACGATTATGAGACGCATGCACTCCACACAGGAGAATTGTTTTGAGAGAGTGCGCTGCATGCAAGAGTGCGCCGCACGAAAATGGCTTTATTTTTTTTCTTCAATTTATTTGTGTCCTCCTTCTCATTGTAAAAAAGTTGGTCACCTTAGTATAAGTCAATATTTTGCCTCACTTCATTTTCTTTCCTATGGAAAGAAACTGTCCAGTGGTGGGATTCAAATTTTTTTACTACCGGTTCTGTGGGCATGGCTTGGTGGGCATGGCTTGGTGGGCGTGGCTTGGTGGGCGTAGCAGGGGAAGGGTACTGCAAAATCCCATTCCCTCCCCACCCCACTAACCTGCTTTCCAGCTCCGTTCTCCTGTGCAGGGCAAAAAAAGAAGATCCAGCCGATCAGGTGGGACTCGGGAGGTGGAGAATAAATTGGGGGCGGGGCCAGTCAGAGGTGGTATTTGCCGGTTCTAAAAACTTGACCACTGCAGTTATTCCCTTAATTGTGGCAAAGTAATGTCTCATTTAGCAACAGAAATGTGGGCTCAATTGTCATTGTACGTTGAGGACTACCTGTCTATGATTCAAATAACAATGAAATGTTAATTATTATTAATTATAATTAGTTAATTAATAATTAGTAATAATTAATTGTAGACTTCCCCTAACTAACTAATTCCCCTAATAACTAAGTTAATTATTAATTAGTTAATTAATAATTAGTAATAATAATTAATTGTAGACTTCCCCTACTATTAGATAATGGGGAACTGGGGTGGGCAGGAGAGGAATTGCAGTAGGGCTAACATTCCCTTCCCTACCAACTATGATGCAGATCATTTTCTACTTGCAACTGCTGATTAACTACATTTTACATTCTACATTTTTTAAAAATTCCCCATTAAAACACACATAATTTTCCCACTGTATTAAAACATAAGCTCTTTCTCTCTGGATCCTTTTCCTTCATAGGCCATTTGCCCCGTGATGATATATATTGCAGTTAGGGGTACTTTAAGATGCAAACCCTTATGTTACAAAACAACCCAATTTTTCAGTTTTCGGTGGCTGTAATCAAAGTGTTTTTCTCAACTGCAATACAAGATAAGGGCTGGCAGTTATTAATTATGGGAACATATTAAACAATACAGAAGTGCCACGTTTACTTTCGACCCGTGGTGCATCGTGCATCTCAAGAAGCGTTGGGATAACATGATGTTTTCAATCAAAAGAAATTTAGGAGGCCAAATGAATGTTGTTTTGACTAGGGCACTTTTGGGGACCTGCCATACAATGGGCCCTCTGTTAAGTATTGGGCTGAAGCACCGTACCAGACAGTGGTGGGATTCAAAAATTTTTACTACTGGTTCTGTGGGCGTGGCTTGGTGAGCATGGTAGGGGAAAGGATACTGTAAAATCTCCAGTCAGAGGTGGTATTTGCCAGTTCTTCGAACTACTCAAAATTTCCACTACCGGTTCTCCAGAACTGGTCAGAACCTGCTGAATACCACCTCTGGTACCAGCCCGCTAAGACTAGGGTTGCAGATGTAGGCTGCAAAGCTCTGAACAACTATTAGATAGCACCAAAGAGGTATCATGAAATTTTGAGGTGGTCTAGGCAAGGGATACAGTGGCTCAGTGGCTAAGACGCTGAGCTTGTTGCTCAGCAAGGTCGGTGGTTCGAATCTCTAGTGCTGCATAACAGAGTAAGCTCCCGTTACTCATCCCAGCTTCTGCCAACCTAGCAATTCGAAAGCACGTAAAAAATGCAAGTCGAAAAATAGGGACTACTTTGGAGGGAAGGTAACAGTGTTCCACGCGACTTTGGCATTTAGTCATGCTGGCCACATGACCACAGAGGTGTCTTCGGACAGCGCTGGCTCTTCGGCTTTGTAATGGAGATGAGCATCACTCCCTAGAGCCAGAAATGACTAGCATGTATGTACAAGAGGAACCTAGGCAAGAAAGAGCAACCATGATTACTGACATCATCTTTCCAAAATCCAAAATTCTTAGGCCATGGAATCATGTCCACTACCAAGTTAAAATGTTAGCCACCCATTATTCTGAAGAACGTTAGACCCACATGGAGGAGTAACCGGGGGACACTTAAGATTCCTGATTACCAGTGATGGGATTCAAAATTTTTACTACTGGCTCTGTGGGCGTGGCTTGGTGGGCATGGCAGGGGAAAGATACTGCAAAATCCCCATTCCCTCCCCACCCTACTAACCTGCTTTCCAGCTCTGTTCTCCTGTGCAGAGCAACAAAAGAAGACCCAGCCGATCAGCTGGGACTCGGGAGGCGGAGAATAGATGGGGCGGGGCCAGTCAGAGGTGGGATTTGCTAGTTCTCCAAACTACTCAAAATTTCCACTACCGGTTCCCCAGAACTGGTCAGAACCTGCTGAATACCCACCTCTGCTCATTACCCATTCACTGCTTCACCACTGGAAGTTTTTAAGAAGAGCTTGGGCAGCCATTTGTCCAGAATGATATAATGAAAATGAGCAGGGGATTAGACTAGCAGACCTCCAGGGTTCCTTCTAATTCTGTCAATCTGTTATTCTAAAAACAATTAGCATTACTAATCTTTTACGTATCTGATATCAATACAATTGAGAAAGTCCAGAAATATTTCACAAGAAGAGTTTTCTACTCCTCTACTCATTGCAGAATATCCTATGCCACCAGACTTGAAACTCTAGACCTAGACAACCTAGAACTACGTCGCCTTCGGTCCTAACTAAGTATAGTACATAAAATCATACATTGCAATGTCCTACCTGTCAATGAATACTTCAGCTTCAACCACAACAATACAAGAGCACACAATAGATACAAACTCAAAGTTAACCGCACCAAACTTGATTGCAGGAAATAGGACTTCAGCAACAGAGTGGTCAATGTCTGGAATACTCTACCTGACTCTGTGGTTTCTTCCCCAAACCCCAAACCCCCTGTAGGGGGCGTACATAAGTGCACCAACGTGCCTACTGTCCCTGTCCTATTGTTTCTTTTTATTTCTCTTTTATGTGTTCATTTCATGTATTCATAACTATGTTTATACTTATATTGTTATCTTGTAAGTGATTGACAAATCAAATAAATAAATAAATTTAAGAATAGAAATATTTCATTTAATTAAAAAAAACATTTTTCTAAATTTTTTGGAATTTTGCAAATGTTTGCAAATGTTTACTAATGGTATTACTTTTTAAAAAAACTTTTAAAAATCCTTTAAAAATCTTTTTAAAAATATTTTTTAAATTCAAATTTTGAAATAATTTTAATTTTTTCATTTAATTTTTAGCATTCTTTTAAAATTAATTTTTTTAAAATTCTGAAAATTTGAAATGATCTAGACATTTAAAATGTTTGATTTAATTTTTTTTATTTTGGGGGTGGGAATCTTTTACTGTTTTGAATATTTTGAAAACTTTTGAATTTTTTAATTTTTAAATGAACTAGTCGTGAAAAGAAACGGAGTCATGGACAATGAGACTGATGTTACTAGTCGATGGCACCTTTCTGTGCTCTGGGAATTGAACAACTGAATCGTTGGTGCAACTACTTCCAACTCTGTTACAATCCTGAAAGACACTCCTGTAGAACTGCCAACTTACAATGGCCCAAAGGGAACCACTGAAGAACATGACCATGAACCCAGAAAATCTAAAATAAGATTGTCACTATCAAATAAAAAGCTGCTGAAACAGATAAAATCACAGCCGAAGCCCTAAAGGCTTCACTAAATGATTCACTAAGTTATCAGTTCTACTCACTCCTTCAAATGATTTGGAAGTCTGAGGAAATACGAAATTCATGGGAATAGGCAACAATAGTGCTGATTTTCAAGGAAGGTGATAAATCAGAAATGCAAAATCTATAGTATGATTAGGCTGTTACTAAATCCGAACAAGGTATTTAAGGAAGCAATCCAACAAAGAGAACACCTGGTTTCTTGGCCTGGAATAGGATGCTATGATCAAATATTTGTACTATGACAATTGCTCAAGGAACTAATCAGGTGCTGAAAGAAACTTCTCATTTTGTTCACTGACTTTGCAATAGCATGAAGATATGCTTGCAGGAAAAAAAATATAATATGCCTCCTGCAGCAGGTACATAAAGTTTTGTTTGAGTTAAAGATGAAACGCTCAAAGATTTCCCCATGCGCAAAGTGGCATCTCTCCCTTGCTCTCCAAACACTGCATTTGATGCAATTGTGTAGAAGTCTGGAAATGGGCCTGTTTCTGGCTTCTGGAGGCCCTCTGGAGGTCAGGGAAGGCTGTTTTCGCCCTCCCAGAGGCCTGAGGGAAGCCTCCAGATTCTGGGTAAGGTGAAAAACGCCCCTCCCGGAAGTTCTGGCAGGCCACGCTCACCACAGCCACGCCCACCCAGCAACCAGGCAGCGAACCGGTTGGAGGGATTTTTGAATCTCAGCCCTGGTTAAATCTGAACAAGATAAATTCATCAGAGAGCAAATCTTTTTCGATGGCCCTGCGATTCTTGCAGGCCATTTGAAATAAGAACTCCTGCTTATTCACATGGCTTAACCATCATGACTGACAAGACCAAGACATTCCCAATGGATGGTTTTCAAGCAACCAGCCACTTGGATCAAGAAGATGAAGGTTTGTTCTTGAAGGGTGTTCATCCCAAATTGCATAGCTAAAAGTCTGTAGAGATTCTCAGTCATCCAGATCCTTCCATTCCCCACCATCCAGTCAGAGCTGAAGAAGCTTCTTGGATGAGAAGTGAAAGGTCTTCAAAAGGAAAAACAATAAAGTCCAGTTGCCTCCTGAAACAGCACCCTTGGGACAACCATGACTTGGATGACTGAGAATCTCTACAGACTTTTAAAATCACAACCGTTCTACAGTCCTTAAAAATCCTTGATTTTTCCTTTCCAAATCAAAGCCAGGGCCCCAACTGGAACTAGAAGGAAAATCTGCCAATACATGATTCTACCTCTCTCATCTTCCATTATTGGGAGGCGCAAGAAATTCTGCTCTCCCTCTCTACTCCCAGAGTAAACCAAGGGGCTAAGAGTGGAATGGGAAGAAACTTGGATCCAAAAGATTCAAAGCCCTTACAGTTTGTACTCAGCCCCGACTTTGAGAAGGTTTGTAGAGGTTTCCAAGAAAAGATTGGACAGCCACATGTCCAGGAGGAATAAGATCTCCTGCCTGGAGCAATGAGTTGGACTAGAAGACCTCCATTCTATTCAACTCAGAAAGCTCAAACTGCCCAAGGAGCTGCTGATCCAGTTCTACAGAGGAATTATTGACTCTGTCATCTGCACCTCTATCACTGTCTGGTTTGGCTCTGCAACCCAACAGGACAGACACAGACTTCAGAGGATAATTAGGATTGCAGAAAAAAAACAATTACTACCCACCTGCCTTCAATCGAGGACCTGTATACTGCACGAGTCAAAAAGAGGGCTGTGAAAATATTTACAGACCCCTCACATCCTGGACATAAACTGTTTCAACTCCTTCCCTCAAAACAACACTAAAGAGCCCTGCACACCAGAACAACTAGACACAAGGACAGTTTTTTCCTGAACACCATCACTCTGCTAAACAAATAATTCCCTCAAAACTGTCCAACTATTTACAAAGTCTGCATTACTATTAATCTTCTCATCACTCCTTATCACCCATCCCCTCCCATTTGTGCCTGTATGACTGTAACTTTGTCGGGGTATCCTTACGATTTATATTGACTGTTTCCTAGTATGATTTGATTGCTGATTGTACCCTATGACTATCATTAAGTGTTGTACGTTATGATTCTTGATTCTTAACGAATGTATCTTGTCTTTTATGTATACTGAGAGTATTTACATCAAGACAAATTCCTTGTGTGTCCAATCATACTTGGCCAATAAAGAATTCTATTCTATTCTATTCTATTCTATTCTATTCTATTCTATTCTAGATTTTTGTGCCAGGGTTTGAAAAATATACCCCAAAAGGAAAATGATCAACATGGAATCTACTACAAACAAGGCTGTAGAAGACATTGGATTTGGCTGTGGATTCATCTCTCTGAACATTTGCGATGAAGGCTATTATTTTATTCAATCTAATATCCAGAATCACAGGGAAGACATATGTTATGCCCCTCTTAAATGATTATTTGTGCATTTATCCAGCAGCCAGAGAACAGTGACTGCTTTACAGAAGTGCCTATTTGCTTTTCATTTCGCCAGAGGGTTCTAAACGCAGTGTAAACACTACAATGAGGCTTCAGGAAATGTGTACAAAGCTAACTTATCAATTACTTAAACCTGTCTTGTAAAAAAGAATCAGCCGTATTGGCCCAGAAAATCAAAAGATCCACCATCTCATTTCAAAGACTTCAAGCATTAATCCTTTCTCTTGACTGAGTCATCTTCCTTTTAATTGCATATAAAGATTCCCCCACACCGAAACCTAGATATGACTCATCCTCCTTCCATGTTGTATCCTCACAACTTGAGCCTAAAAGCTGGTAACCCAAGACCTTCCCAGTGGAAGATGCCCTACCTATTTGAAAAGGCTCTGGAATGCTGCATTGTTATCAGAATTGGATAAGCGGACAGTCCCTCCAACATTTAATTTTTATGATTGAGATATGTTTGTATCTATTGAGAAATCTGGAATATTCTGTTCAGTATCCATTTAGAGAAATCCAGGCCAGCCTATTCACAAACAAAACAGTTTCAGCCACAAGCTCCCCCAGGTTGGAGCTGATGGGATTAGGAATTTACATTTCCTCACACAAATTCTAAGGACAGGACTGGACTGGACCTTTAGGACATAATAGGATTAACTCACCAACATTGGAATAGTAAAAGACACAAGGTTCATTACATTGCACAACCCACTGGAGAACCTCAAACACAAAACCCCAGAACCCTATAAAAATCCATCCACTCACTCAGCCATTTTGTCAGCTACTCCAGAAACATATGCTGCTGTCACTGAAGTTTCTGGAAAACCAGATAAACAGAGACCTTCTTTCCTTGTAGCCAGCCTCCATTTTATTTCCAGAGTTGTTGTTGTTTTTCTCTCTCTTCCGGCTTGGAACTGGATGGGATTTTTCTTCCAAAACTGACTTATGAATTAACAACAACTGAGGCAAGAAATGGGGCAAAACTCACACCACAAGTGTCTCACTTCACAACAGGAATTTTGGGCTCAATTGTGGTTGAAGGTCGAGGACTTCCTGTAGAATAGAACATAGGATGGAGACGATAGAAGTTTACATTTCACTTCTGTATCTTGTTGTATCTTTGTTGTTTTTTTCAAAATTGATCATCACCGCCACCCCCATCCCTTACATATTATATATTTGAAAATCTACTTGTCCAGGGTCCACTGGTTTTGTGGCACCCCTGAGTCTAGTTGGATATGGTTTAAAAAAAAAGAACCCATGATTGTCACTAACTGAAAATACAAGTTGTGATCACGAAGTCATCAATAATCAAGCGGAACCTGTGGGAATCTTTACTGCTATGCTTTTTTTTAAAAAAAAAATTAAAACAATGGAGAAAGCTTACCCATTCAACAATACCCTGAAAATCCCAATCATGTAAACCAGTGTGATGAAAGCCATCCCTTGTGATCTTCCTTCTTTTTTCCACAAAATGAAATCTTTGCCCTCGTGCTTCATGAAACTACGAAGAAGAGAGAAGGCTGTGTTCTCAATTTTTTTAGTGTTATTTTTTTTCTCCCGTGACTTAAATAACCCTTTAAACACTGTCTTAAAAGCTGTGTGTCTTTGTGTGTGTATGTCCCTCAGTCAGAGGGACATGGTTGTTAGACCATCCAAAATGAGTTAGAAATTCATTATCTCTGACTGATGGAAACAGAGGCTGTGCTGTCCTTTTCTACTGAAAGCACGAAGTTTCTTTAACTGCAGGACTCAATCGCTGAAAAATACTCTAATTTTGTAACTATAATATCACTTGTTGTATTTCTTGCTCGGTTTTTTTCTTTTTTCTTTTGCCTCACACAAAACTTAAATACTGATAGTCCTCAACTTTACAACCACAATGGTCATAAATAGGAATCAGTTGCCCAGCATCTGAATTTTCAGCACATGATCATTAAGTTTAGTTTAGTTTATTGTCATTGCACATTGTACAATGAAATTAAATACCATCTTCAGGGTACATTATGACTATGAAAATAAAACACAAACACACATCCTTCACATTCTATACATTGAATTGAAAACCCCGATATTGCATTAATATTGCACTACTACACAGTAGAATTCAACAGAGCTATTGCCCTGGGATAGAAGCTGTTTTTCAGCCTATTTGTCCTTGTTTTTATTATCCTGTACCATCTGCCAGATAGTAATAGTTAAAAAAAGGGTTCCCAGGATGAGATGGATCTTTGAGAATGTTTTGAACTTTCTCAAGGCAGTGGGAGCTATAAAGCTCTTCCAAAGAAGGGAGAGGGCAACCAATGATCTTTTGGGCAATGATGTTAACCAGGGGTAGGATTTGAATTTTTTAACAACCAGTTCTGTGGGTGTGGCTTAGTTGGTGGGCGTGGCTTGGTGGTCATGTGACCAGGTGGACGTGGCTTGGTGGTCATATTATTGGCTGGGTGTGGCCAACTCAATATCACCCACATCGAGGCACGCATCTCCTCACCTGGCCTCTCATGACTGTGGGGATGCTGCAACAGTCATAAGTGTGAAAAATGGTCATAAGTCACTTTTTTCAGTGCCATTGTAACTTTGAATGGTCACTCCACACAAGCAAAGTACCAGCAAAGAAGGGGAAAAAAACTCCAGAGAAGTTCCTGAGACAGGAAGTCTAGTCCTGCCAAGAATGTAATAAGGGTTAACGGAGAGGCAGTTTCTGTAAGCAACACCAGAATGTTTCCTTCCTGCCTTCCTTACAGGATTAGGCCATTCTAACAACCGGTTCTCTGAACTGCTTAGAATGTTAACTGGTTCTAGCGAATAGGTGCGAACTGGTAGAATCCCACCCCTGAAACTCTCTGGAGTGCTGTCCTATCTGCCACTGTGCAATTGGCAAACCAGACAGGTGCCAGTGAGGACGCTGGAAAGGTTATAACTGAGGAAAATGGTCCTAAGTGACTTTTTTTCAGTGCCATTGTAACTTTGAACAGACATTAAACAAACTGTTGTAAGTTGAAAACTAGCTACACATAGAAGTCTGTCGAATTAACACATTTCTGAATAAAATCAAGGAAAGATAGCTTGGTATTTTTAATGTATTTTGTGAATACACACAATTCTTGCCTTTTGTTTTGTGAGATGGATGACCCAGCTGCAGAGGTGGGTATTCAGCAGGTTCTGACCAGTTCTGGAGAACCAGTAGCGGAATTTTGAGTAGTTCGGAGAACCGGCAAATGCCACCTCTGACTGGAGATTTTACAGTATCCTTCCCTTGCCACGCCCACCAAGCCACGCCCACAGAACCAGTAGTAAAAAAAATTGAATCCCACCACTACCCAGCTGAGAGGGGGGAAAATGTCAGGTGGAATAAAGGGAAATGAATTATTGTATTTTTTATATCCTCCAGCGGATTCCAAGGCTCTGTGGTTTTCTTTACAGCTGTAAAAGATGGATTCAAACCAGGGAGAAAACAGAATAAAGCAGCTGTATCTTCAAAGGGATTTCCCTTATGTAAGTTGAGATCTAGTCACTTTGCTTTGCAATTGTGGTTATGTTTTAATGATGACACCATCTCAGACTTTCCTAATGGAATTTGTGTGCCAATGTTAGATTTGTGGAGGGCTTTTAGATGAGGCTTTAATTTTGTGATTCTCCTGCTATTGCCTTCACAAAATTTTTACAGAGGGCAAAGTTTTAAGCATATACTGTATCGTTAACTTTTCTTTCCAATGACTTTTGATAGCTTCTTTTGGCTTTTGTCATTTTACACACCAACACTACAGATGCACAGACACACATGCAAATAAAAAAATTGCTCCCCTAATATCCTTTGATTGATACATTCAGGGCACTTCACTTGAAAGCATCCATTGTCTCTTGTAAATGTAGAGCTCATTTTACAAGAAAAAGGAACACGTTCCTGTTTCTAATTTTGATGCTCGGCATTCATTTCCCTGGCCTTCTTCATATACCTGATAAATGCAAACCAGGTTACAAGCTTGCAGTTATCTGATCTCCATCTGACGCTGCATATAATTTTAAAAGTGTCAAGATTTGGAAGTCCGAGCAATCCATTATATCACCTGGACAAATATATGATTTTATCTAACTTGTTTGATGTTTTAATGTTTCTCTGAGTTTTGCTGTGGAAAAAATTGAAGATACCTTTCATTTGTCTGTTATGTGCCCAACTTCAGCTTTTAAATCTTTACTTTTATAGAATAGAATAGAACAGAACAGAACAGAACAGAATACAATACAATACAATACAATACAGTACAATACAGTACAATACAGTAGAATAGGATAGGATAGGATAGGATAGGATAGGATAGAACAGGACAGGACAGAACAGAACAGAATAGAATAGAATTCTTTATTGGCCAAGTGTGATTGGACACACAAGGAATTGGTCTTGGTGCAAATGCTCTCAGTGTACATAAAAAGAGAAGATATATTCATCAAGAGTCAAGAATCATAAGATACAACACTTAATAATAGTCATAGGGTACACTAAGCAATCAAATCATACTAGGAAACAGTCAATATAAATTGTAAGGATACAAGCGACAAAGTTACAGTCATACAGACACAAGTGGGAGGGGATGGGTGATAAGGAGTGATGAGAAGATTAATAGCAGTAGTAATGCAGACTTTGTAAATAGTTGGACAGTGTTGAGAGAATTATTTGTTTAGCAGAGTGATGGCTTTCGGGAAAAAACTGTCCTTGTGTCTAGTTGTTCTGATGTGCAGTGCTCTATAGCGTCGTTTTGAGGGAAGCAGTTGTAACAGTTTATGTCCAGGAAGTAAGGGGTCTATAAATATTTTCACAGCCCTCTTTTTGACTCGTGCAGTATAGATTGAAGGCAGGTTGGTACTAATTGTTTTTTTCTGCAGTCCTAATTATCCTCTAAAGTCTGTGTCTGTCCTGTTGGGTTGCAGAACCAAACCAGACAGTTATAGAGGTGCAGATGACAGACTCAATAATTCCTCTGTAGAACAATATCAGCAGCTCCTTGGGCAGTTTGAGCTTCCTGAGCTGGCGCAGAAAGAACATTCTTTGTTTATTAAGAGATGCTGACCTAATTGTAGGATGCAAAGGATTCCTAAACACCCGTCAGTGTCATGTTACTAACCACTGTATTAACTACCTGAAGTTCTTTTTTTAACTTTTCAACTGTACAGATGAAGTAGCATGCTTTCGTTGACATGGGGCCCATAATGCTGATGAAATTCAACTCGATATCTCAAATCCTGCTTCAGTATTAGTTCTTGTTGAGACCTTGTCTCTCTACCTAGAAGCTATTCAGGTCTGGATTGAGTGCATGAAAAGACCAAGTGGTTACGGGTGCATGGTTACTCCAGTGCCAGAAATTCTCCACCATTGGATCTGAATGGGATGACTCTTACATTTAGAGCAGGGTTGTCAAACTCAAGGCCTGTTGGCTGGATCTGGCCCTCAGGGTGTGTGATGACCCAGGGTGGGATACAAAACAAACACAGTCACAGAAAACAGGTGAAGCCCCTTTTATTCCTTCACTTTGCTTCCAAACTCTGAATATTCTTGATGGAAGACAAAAAACTCCCACACAAACAGTTACAAGAAGAAAGGAAAAAGCAACACAAACCAGGCAAGATAAAGGCTGGAGGATGTCCACAGATAACACACACTGGGAAGGATGCCAAACTCAGAGAGGAACCATAAACTAGAGATATTTCCACAATTTGTTTCCAGCGTTTGCCCGTACGCAGGTCCGTACTCTTATTCAGTAATCACAGCTGCAGCCCATGAAGAGCATCAAGGCCCTCTCCTCCTGAGTAGACCACATCTCTCCCTTATCCTCTTCTCCCTGCATGCCCTAGGATGGATAGGGGATGGGCCTGGGTCCTGCTCTGACTGCTCAGCTGGCCTCTGCCCTTCCCCAGGCTCCTCCACAACCTCCGGAGCCACACTTCCACTCCCTGTCATCTGTTCCTCCTCTCCCTCAGAATCAGTCTCCACCAGTCTCCAGGGGCATGACAGGGTGGTTAGATCTGGCCCGTAGGGCTGCCCTGAAAACAGAGAAGGACCAGCCCACAGTGTGTCAGGATTCTGGCAGTTACCCCCATTTAAACCATGAGTCTTGAGCCAAACTTCCAAAACCTAAAAAGGATTTATTGAGAGTTAACATGCCAGCACTGCCTGGGTGTAGCCAACTCTGAGACACACCATTCATTGTCATCCTTGACCCTGGTTTTCCCCCCACCCCCTGGGTGTATTGTAATTCATATTCTCCAATGGGACACGTCCATAGGCAGGAGTCATCAATCATCCTCT
Source organism: Naja naja (assembly GCA_009733165.1). Lineage (NCBI taxonomy): Eukaryota > Metazoa > Chordata > Lepidosauria > Squamata > Elapidae > Naja > Naja naja. Next base: position 68,452,104 of record CM019151.1, read on the forward strand.
CCAGTGAGAATTTTGCGCAGCAGAAACTTCAGTTACCTAGTTACTATCTTTGAAAACATTTATGGAATGTACCTTCCATTTTGCGAGCTACCGCACTGCTCCGTCCTCCCTTTCTGTTGGCAACTCTAAAAAGACCAGAGAAATATTTTATGAGTTAACATGGTGCCTCTGCCACAGCTCTCCCAAGCTCCGTTTTTGCTGGCAGGGGGATGCAGGAACCTGTTTTCTCTGGCAGAGCACTCAGGCCACCACCGGTGCCGTGACATGAGTGATGTTGAGCTAGCCACACCCCTCTGACCACAATCCCCCCCAGGTCAAACACAACCCTGACGTGGCCCTCAAAGAAATCGAGTTTGACACCCCTGACTTAGAGAATAGATGTACTACTTGAGAGCCCTCTTGGACTCTCCATGAAAAACAAATGCCATTGGTGGCTAGTAAGACCTTCACCCAAATTCACATGATTGCATTCTTTTCTGTACCATATTGCTTGCAATATGCATTATATGGAGCTGCCATCAGAACAGTGGTGGGATTGAAATATTTTTTACTTCCGGTCTTGTGGGCATGGCTTAGTGGGTGTGGCATGGCTTGGTTTGCTTGGCTTGGTGAGCGTGGCTTGGTGGGCATAGCAGGGGAAGGATACTGCAAAATTCCCATTCCCTCCCCACTCCTGGGGGAAGGTTACTGCAAAATCTCCATTCCCTCCCCACCCCACTAACCTGCTTTCCAGCTTTGTTCTCCTGTGCAGGGCAACCAAAGGAGACCCAGCTGATCAGCTGGGATTCGGGAGGCACAGAATTGATGGGGGCGGGGCCAGTCAGAGGTGACATTTGCCAGTTCTCCAAACTACTCAAAATTTCCACTACCAGTTCTCCAGAACTGGTTAGAACCTTCTGAATACCACCTCTGCATCAGAAGCTATAGACAGTCTCAGACAGCTGTGGCAGAAGCAATTTCAGGGATTCAATATGATCACATCACATTTCTGCTATGTAAGTTGGATTGGTCAGTGGTGGACTTTCCACATGCAATTCAAGCTGCTAGTTATCATCTACAGTATAAAGCTGACCAAGACTTCCTGAGACCGTAATTAAGCACAAACTTAGTTAAAACAACTCTTGTTTTATTTCAACATTGGGAATTATTTATTTTATGTATTTATTTATTAATTGGTCTTATATGCCACCCTATCTCCCTAGGGACTCAGGGCAGCTTACATAAAAACACCCAATACAAAAGTTAAAAGAAGTTAAAAGATTATTAAACACAATTCGACCAAATAGTATTAAAACCCCATCACAAGACATTTAAAACTAAGCCCCACCCCTCAGTCCAGGCCGGATTGTTCGAATAACCAAATCTTTAGACCATGGTGGAAGGAGCGGAGGTCGGGGGCCAATCGTAGCTCCAGGGGAAGCTGGTTCCATAAAGTGGGTGCCCCCACAGAAAAGGCCCTACCCCTAGGGACCACCAGCCGACGTTGTTTGGCTGACGGTTCCCCAAGAAGGCCCTGTCTGTGGGTGCACACCGGTCGATGGATATTCGATGCTGGCAGGAGACGTTCTCACAAGTACCCCGGCCCTAAGCCATGTAGGGCTTTATAGGTAAGAACCAGCACCTTGAATCTCACGCGGAGGGCAACCGGTAACCAATGCATTATATTCATTCCCAGCCTGTAATGAGTCCCGAACAGTCCCTTGAGATAAGCACCCACCTTTCTCTCCTTTGAATTGCTGCCAACAACTAAAGGGCCAAATGAACTATAAAAAAACAACCGAAGTACAAAGTCCACACAGAGCTTCCAGGTTTAATCAGAACAGAATGAATGACTTTGCTTCCTGCAAAGGTTTCTTCACCTTTGCCTGCCCTTTATACCTTATGGGAAGGGCAATCAACTCCCAGCCGTACTCACAAGTCACCCCTTTTGTCTCAGCTGCTCTCACCTTCTAGCAGCCCTGCACATACGCGCACTGGGAACAGGCTCCCCTTGTTCCTCTGCCTTGCTGCTGCCAGACTCTGGAGGCTCCGGAGACAGCACGCCACTCCCAGATGGTCCTGGCCCCATCTCTGCATCGGACACAGGACCCTGGTCCGAGTCCTTTCCAGACTCCCAGACTGGTCCCCTTTCTTTCCCCTTGCCGATTCCGCTGTCATTTGCACATGCTGCCGGCGAACCACAACACTGGCATCTATGCTTTCTGACTTTCTCAGAGACCATGTCTCTCCCGTCATTTTGGGAGTTTTGACTGCTTCAGACATTGGGAATGAATACCAATACATACCTCACCACCTGTACTCTCATCTGAATTCCTGTGGCATCTCGTCTAAAAAACAAAACAGGAATGAATGTGAGAGTTTTATATACATAAAGCTAAGGTATAAAAAGGAGAATAATTTGTTTATCTTTCAGAAAAGACATTGGGCTAAATATTGGCAGAAGAATTAATATCGATGTAGCACTTAGCATAATATGTTTTTCTGGTCTCTCATTGTATATGGAATTATATGTCTAGCCAATTTCCAATTAATGCCGACAGCCTCTTGTAACTTTAAGTGAGGTGGGTGACATGGAACCTACCTTATTCAGTAGTGGAATGGAAAATGGATGGCCAGGTTGTTTTATATTGAAAAGTCACAATCTCTCTGCGGTTCAAAGATGATATTTTAACTATTTCGTTAAGGTAAAACATTTTCATTCTGTGCAGCTACCAGAGAACTACTTTCTCCTATTAGTATCTTATGATTATATTACTTTGTTGACTGTATGTGCATTGGGAGACAAATTCCTTGTCTGTCCAATCACACTTGGCCAATGAAGAATATTCTGTATAGATATATCCATTACCTCTTCTCTCTGTGCATCATGCCTTGAATTAGTCCACAGGGAAGTGGAAAGTGCTTTATATATTTGATAATCTCCTCTTTCCAGGTGTCTCCTCAGCCTCAACTTTCATTATTGGTTTTCTTTTATGTCCAGTAACTCATGCATGTTTTCCTAGCTGCGACATTTGCATCTGCTTGCTTTTACTGTGCCTATTCATGTTAAACAAGCATATCAGTTACAAATACATTAGCATGGATTTATTTTTCATGGCTCAACTTTCCTCCCTTCCCCTCAGGTCAGTAGCTGTTTTTCTTGTACACTCTTCTGTATCTGCCATCTTTGATGGTTTTGTTTCCCAGATATTGGAATACATAGACATGTTCAGGTTTTTCAAAAACGGAGGTTAATTTGTTTAACAGACTTGTTTTTTTCTCCATTTATTTCTTGGCCCTCATCGTGAAAAATGAGAAACTGTCTAGGGGGGATCTGTTTTTTTTTCCTAGCTAAAAGGCAGGTTTTTTTTTCCTTAAAAAAGAAAAAGAAAAAAAATCACTGTCTACTTCACAATATTTTTTCACTCACAAAGCATACAGCGCAATCCTGCATAGTTCTTTCAGCAACAAATGTAGCTGAAAATATAAGACAAAAAAATACATTTAACTTAACCTAATTCCAGGTAAATTCATAAAGGGTTTCAGCCATTATTTATTTACTGTTACATTATATTTTCAATATGTAACTTCCACCAGGGCATTAATAACCAGTTTGGATTTTTTAAAAATTAATTTTGACTAGGCATATCAATAAAGTTCATATTCCAGACAGGATTATGAATGTCAGCCATCGATAAATGCTTGTTTTCAGTATGAATTACGATTCCATAATTGATTCTATAATTACGATTCTATTCTATTCAGTATGAATTACGATTCTATAATTGTTCATAATTTCTATAATTATGAACATTATACATTATGATCATAATCACATTATAATCACAATCATATCATTAATGGTTCTATTCCATTCAGTATGAATTACGATTCTGTAATTGTTTATAATTTCAAGCAGAGCCAAGCAAGGAATCATATTGTATCTAAAACTTCTCTTTTCCTTCATCGCCAATTTTTCCTTGAGCTTAGCACATGGTTCTGAGAAGGCGTGGGCTGCTGGGGGTTTGCAGGGGTTCAGGAGAGCCCCTTGCTAAGATTCTGTGCAGTTTGGAGAACCCCAAATCCCACTCCTGGCTGGCCCCACCCATTCCACCCCAGTTCAGGGAGGGCAAAAATTGGGCCTCCTGGAAGTTGCGCCATCACTGGCAGCTTTCAAGAAGAGATTGGACTCCCATTTGTTTGGAATGATATAGGGTCTACCTGCCTGAACAGGGCGTTGGACTACAAGAACTCCAGGAGCAGAGATGGGATTCAACTGGTTCAGGCTGGTTCGGGCGAACTGGATGTTAAATTTATATCCAGTTCGCCAAACCGGTAGTTGAACTGACTGGCTGGCCCTGCCACACCCTGCCACATCCCTCCCAGGAGTCTCCATGTGGCCTGTTTTGGATGCAGGTAAGTGCAGAGGCCTCATGGAGGCTCTGGGAGGGGGAAAAATGGGCCAAACCAGAAGTTCTGGAAGTCCGGAAATGGGCCTGTTTCTGGCTTCCAGAGGCCCTCCAGAGCCTGGGGAAGGCCGTTTTCACACGCCCCCCAGAAGCCCGAGGGAAGCCTCCGGACTCTGGGGAAGGTGAAAAATGGCCAAGTTCTGGTACGCCACAGCCACCATGGTCACGTCCGCTCAGCAATCGGGCAGAGAACCATTTTTTGGGATTTTTGAATCCCACCCCTGTCCAAGAGTTACTATGACTGTAATTCCAGGCTCGTTTCTGGTCATAAGCTGAGGACTATCAATATCGGCAAACAACACTGCAGTGTGGTACAGTTGACTATAGGACAGGTAAAGGACCCAAGGGGACACTGGAGGGAATGGCTCTCTCTGTTCTCTGACTGGTAAGCAGGAAAGTATTGGTTTCTTCCATGCAACCTACTTCATCAAAACCATTAAAAAGCAAATGTTAGAATATTTTTGGACATGTGATACAACAGCCAGAAAAATATGGAAGAAGGAGAAGGAGAGGAGGAGGAGGAGGAGGAGGAGGAGGAGGAGGAGGGAAGAAGAAGAAAGGAGGAGGAGGAGGAGGAGGAAGAAGAGGAAGAAGAGGAAGAAGAGGAAGAAGAAGAAGAAGAAGAAGAAGAAGAAGAAGAAGAAGAAGAAGAAGAAGAAGAAGAAGAAGAAGAAGAAGAAGAAGAAAAGTGCCTTAAAAGTTTGAAAAGAAAACATGGCAGCAATGCAAACTTACACATTTGAAGCTACATTGCAGGAAGGACCTATAATGGAGCTGCCAGCTGGTTCAGCTAATAGGGATTCTCTGTCTGGGCTATGGAGTCCTAGTGGAGAACCATTTAAATATGAGCCAGCTGTGTGCCGCAGCTGCCAAAAAAGCCAACACAGTTCTAGGCTGCATTAAGAAAGGGATAGAATCAAGATCAAGAGAAGTGTTAATACCACTTTATAATGTCTTCATAAGGCCACACTTGGAATACTTGCATCCAGTTTTGGTCACCACAATGTAAAAAAAGATGTTGAGACTCTAGAAAGAGTGCAGAGAAGAGCAACAAAGATGATTAGGGGACTAGAGGCTAAACATATAATGAACTGTTGCAGGAATTGGGTATGTCTACTTTGATGAAAAGAAGGACTAGGGGAGACATGACAGCAGTGTTGCAATATCTCAGAAGCTGCCACAAAGAAGAGGGAGTCAAGCTATTCTCCAAAGCACCTGAAGGCAGGACAAGAAGCAATGGGTGGAAACTAATCAAGGAGAGAAGCAACTTAGAACTAAGGAGAAACTTCCTGACAGTGAGAACAATTAACAAGTGGAACAACTTGCCTCCAGAAGTTGTGACTGCTCCAACACTGGAAGTTTTTAAGAAGAGATTGGACAACCATTGGGCAACAGTGGTCACCAACCTTTTGGACTTCAAGGACCACCAAAACTCATAATTTTAAATCCCGTGGACCAGAGACCCTGGGAAAATCCCAAAAAAAGTCTGCAGGAAAATTCCCCACCCTGTTTTCCTACTGATCAATCATTCTTTATTTGGGATCGCAGGATACTGTCTCCTGCTCCGTTCTCAGGGTGGAGAGAGAGAGAGACTTTTGGCTTCATGTAAAGAAAGCAGCAGAAGCAGCTCAAGTCTTTCTTTCTCTCCCCCAAACTCCACCAGAATGGTGCAGCCTCTTGGAGCAGGATGCCTTGCAGGGTCCCAAAGACTCATTTCTGGTGGAGTTTGGGGGAGAGAAAGAAAGACTTTTGCTGCTTTCCTTGCGTGCAGCCAGAAGCAGAAGAAGAAAGAAGTGGAAAGAAGCAGCCCGGTGGCCAAGCAAGGCATGTGGGGCAAGTGGGGCAAGTTCCCCCCCTCCACCTTTTCCCCCCATCCCCTCACTACCTTGTGTTGTTCACAATGCAAGCAATGCAAGCCTTGTGTTCTCACGGGCCATGTGGGCAGCGCAACCTTGTGTTCCCATGCAGCCTGGATTAATTGCTTTGGGGGTGACAGTTCTCTGTGGACCACCAGAATTTTCTCGCGGACCACCAGTGGTCCCTGGCCCACTGGTTGGCGACCACTGGACTAGAAGACCTCCAAGGTTCCTTCCAACTCTGTTATTCTGTGGCTTCTACCTTTTCACAGCATGATAGCAGAGATGGAGAGATAGAAAGATCACAGGTAGTCAGGATCCCCTTTTCTTTTCAAAATGTCCTGTTCTTGTTATAAAGCATGCCTTTTTAATGCTTCAGGAAGGAGTTTAGAGAGCAGAAAAGAATGAATTACACTTGGAGGAAAATGTTGATTCTTCTTTCCCCACTGTAAACTCTGTGAATGGTACCCCATTCCCAGATGTTGGCATCCCCCCAAGAATGTTTCCAGAAAAATCTGCAATATGGTTGAGATCACAAGTGTGTGCCAATACAACAGATACAAACACATCAGCACACTATATTTCCTGTATGCGAGCTATTGGGCATTTTTGGACAGTGCCCCTCTTTCGCCTCAGTTTGAAAACTTCACATGATTTATTTGCAAAAGGCGGTTTTCCCCCGACCCCCCTACAAAATGAACATGAGAAACAGCTTGTACTGAATCAGACCTTTTGTTCATGCAATGTCAGTTCCCAGAGAGTCATTAACACCCTCAAAATTTTTTCAGAAAAGAGTAAAACTTCAATGAGGTTTCTTATATGCGTCTATGGAATGCTTAGGAGAAATACCACTGCTTTTGATCCATCTGAAAATTTGCAAGGCCCAATTTTTATACTACATCTGGACCTGCATGCTTGTTCTACAACTGCATCATTTATGTTTGGTTGCAGCTTTTTTTTCTCTTTAAAGGCCCGATATCATAAAAGAACAGATCTTCAGTTCTGGAGAAGCTGGAGCTAGCAAGGTGAAAGGTGACCATGCATCAGGCAGGGTACCTAGGATAACTTGCCATGAGCAACTCACCATAGCCAACTCACCATGGCCGACTTGCCATGGCCAATTCACCATGGCCAACTCACCATGGCCAACTCCCCATGGCCGACTCACCATGGCCAACTTGCCATGAGCAAATCACATGGCCAACTTCCCATGGCCAACTTGCCATGGCCAACTCCCCATGGCCAACTTGCCATAGCAAACTTGCCATGGCCAACTTGCCATGGCCAACTTAACGGTGGGACAATTTGCCACTGCCATCTTGACATGGGACAACTCTTCATGGGACAAGAGTTACACTAATATCAAAGGAATGATGGAACAGAATCATTAAAGATAGGAGGAAAATGGAGGAACACAATGAAATATGAATGACAAAAATTAAAATCAGTTTTTCGTTATTTTAAACAAGTAAATTATTGAATTATCCATTGTGAGTTGGCCATGGTGAGTTGTCCCCATTCCATCAAGCAGGACAGCATGTAGTTACAAACCAGATGCCAACAGAAAGGCAGCATGAGAACTGGACTACAATCAGGCCATCAGAAAAAGAATCTTAGCATTTAAATCTTTGGATAGTACAATATAGAGAATCAGATTCATAAAATGCTGTTTATCTTCCCAAGGTTGCCTTTATCTACAGTACTCCATCTTCTCTTCTTAATGAAATGTTAACATATATTGCTAGTCCGTGTGTGACATGGACTGTACATTAAACAAACAAATAAATTATCTTTATTCTTGAGTACTTGAACATCCATTTAAGTTTTGAGTTCTAGAAAGAGAACTGCTACTGGTATTCAGCAACAACTTTCTACATGAGACAGAAAAGGCTACTGCATCTGTGGTATTTCATACATGGTCTCTAGGCAGACACCTCTGGGGTATCCCAACTGTGGAAAAAGCAGAAAATGCTAGAAAAAATTATAGGAATTTATGATCTTTTGGAAAGCGATTTTTTTTCTCTGTATTTGTTTTGGCTGCTGTATTTGTATTTTTGTATTGTATTTGTATTACGATATGATGCATTGCATTTGGCAGCTGTGTTTGTTTTCAATCCAGTCGTTTCTGTGTAATTAAAATATTTCGGATAAATAATCTACGTCCTTGAATATATTTGAATTCAGCTTCTTCGTATTTTAAGTGCTTTTTTCCCTCATTTCTCTCTCCTTCCCTTCTTGTCCCCCAATCACACTAGAACCATTTTTTTCATTGTGTTAGTCCAGTGGTGGCTAACCTTTTTGGGCTCCTGTGCCAAAAATTGTGCACGTGCTTGCATGCTTGTGCTCGCATGCCAGCAACCAGAAGGCAATGCATGCCCCCCATGCCCCTTACGCATACGCACGCAATCCCCACCCACCCCTGCCATCCCCTTACCTGCACTGCACCTCGCAGCTGATTTTTGGCTTCGCTTTGCAGGCTTTCAGGCCAAAAACTAGGCCCGTTTCATCACTTCTGGTATTTCCGGAAAAACAGGAAGTGATGAAATGGACCTAGTTTTCAGCCTGCAAAGCCTGCAGAAGCCTTCCTGAAGCCTCTGGGAGGCCAAAAAGGCCTCAAACCAGCCAAAAATCAGCTGCACATGCGCAGTGAGGTACATTTGCCTGCAGCTCGCGTGCCGGCACAAATGGCTCTGCATGCCACCTGTGGCACGCGTGCCATAGGTTCACCATCATGGTGTTAGACTCTTCTTGACAGTCAAGTTTCTTTTGTCCCTCCAGTCTGTCTCCAATTCTGTCCCTCCAGTCATATTCATCAGAGAAACAGTTCCTACCAAGCAATTAAAATTCCAGAGACTGGGGAAAAAAAACCTTTCTCCAGCAGCACATGGAAGCTGAAAAGGCTTCAGAGGGAATCATCATAAAAGCAGGCAAAGAAACAAATGTTATCTCCAGAGAAATAGTGCCAGAATGACAGGTTGGAGAATGCGTCATAGGAATAGAGAATGAGACACAGAGAGAGAGAGATGTCTCCATGCCAGCGTAGAACACTTTTGTAGTTCTACCAACAGGCACAGAAGTTGTACTCCAACCATTTCCAAGTCCTCAAATTTGGTTTTTCAACCTTCTCAATGTAAGAAAAAAAATTGTAAGGTTGAGCTACTATTTATTATTCAATTTTGTCTGCAGTTCAAATGACATTTCAGATCACCACAGAGTCCACTTGGATTCCACCACAGAGCCCGCCCACCCTTCCTAATTAGGTGCTGCCTTCCATTGTCTAATTCTTGAGGGGGCACCTTGACAATCACCCAAGGTATTCTCTGCTGGTCCCAAGCTCATAAGTCTAAAGAATGGAATGGAATGGAACAGAAGAGAAGAGAAGAGAAGAGAAGAGAAAGAAAGAAGAGAAGAGAAGAGAAGAGAAGAGAAGAGAAGAGTAGGAGGAATGAAGACTAGGATAGGATTGGATGGAATAGAATAGAATAATAGAGTAGGGTAGGGTAAAGTAGAGAACAGTAGAGTAGAGTAGAGTAGGAAGAATAAAGACTAGGATAGAATAGAGTGAGATGGAGTGGAGTGGAGTGGAGTAGAGGAGTGAGTAGAGTAGAGTAGAGTAGAGTAGAGGAATGAAGAGGATAGATTGGATGAATAGAGGGTAGAGGAGAGGAGAGGAGAGTAGAAGGAATAAAGACTAGGATCAGATTGGATGGAATAGAATAGAATAGAATAATAGAGTAGAGTAGAACAGAACAGAATAGAACAGAATAGAACAAAATAGAATAGAATACTTTCTTGGTCAAGTGTGATAGACACACAAGGAATTTGTCTCCAGAAGCTCTTAGCATACTTGCAAAACAACAAAGTAATCATCATCACCATCAATAAGAGAAAGTGGTGGAAGCAGTGGAAATAGTGAATTGCCAGATTTTTCCCCTTTCTGGACCTCAGAAATCCTAGAACTAGCAGGAGGGAAATGACGGCCCTTCCCAAATCCCTCAAGGAGATCACGAGATCAGACAAATCACACAGAGGCTCAGAGCCAGTTTTGAGGCACTTCAGCCTAATTGCATTCCAGGAAAGCCCTTAACCCTCACGCTTCACCTTGAGTTTAAAAGAGATGACATAATCCTAGGCTTGAACTCCAGCACATGCTTCTTCTTGTTCCCTGAGCAAATAAGCCTGTTTATTGTTACTGTGGTGGCTAAATGTTTTGCTACCAAGGAGTTTGACTTTGCTGCTTTTGAAGAGCACTCTTCACATCTTGACTATGAAGCCCCTATGTGCTCAAGTGAGTCAACTCCAGAAGAGCCTGGAGATGCCCAGGCGTCACAGATCAGCACAACGTAATGCTTTGTCAGCTACAGTAGACTTCAGCTGTCCTTCGATTGCAGCTTATTTGTTGCTTTTGCACACCAACACCGGAGAGGACTTGGAATTGGTGAATGATAACCCTGGGAAGTGATAACCCTCTTCATCCAGAGCCCTGGTGGCGCGATGGTTAGAATGCAATGTTGCAGGCTAAACTCTGTTCATTGCCAGGAGTTCGATCCTGACCAGCTCAAAGTTTGATTCAGCCTTCCATCCTTCCAAGGTCATTAAAATGAGGACCCAGATTGTTGGGCCAATAGGTTGACTCTGTAAACCACATAGAGCTGTGATGGCGAACCTATGGCACGCGTGCCACAGGTGGCACACAGAGCTATTTCTGCAGGCACACGAGCCCCAGCCAAACTTACCTGCACTGCGCATACCTCCCAGCTGGTTTTTGGCCCATTTGATGTTCATTTTTGCCCTCCCGGATGCTTAAGGGAAGCCTTTGCAGCCTTGGGAGGCTGAAAAATGGGCCTTCTGGAAATACTGAAAGTGCTGAAATGGGCCCATCTTTATAAAGTTTGAGAAAGCAGCAGAGATCCTGGGAAAATCCCCCCCAAAATTCCCCACCCCGTTTTCCTACCAATTGATCATTCTTTATTTGGGATCACAGGATACCATCTCCAGCTCCATTCTCATGGGGAGAGAGAGAGAGAGAGAGACTTTTGGCTTCATGCAAGGAAAACAGCAGAAGCAGCAGAAGTCTTTCTTTCTCTCCCCCAAACTCCACCAGAAATGAGTCTTTGGGAGACTTATAATGCCGGCACAGCCTCTTGGAGCAGGGATGCCTTGCAGGCTCCCAAAGACTCATTTCTGGCAGAGTTTGGGGGAGAGAAAGAAAGACTTTTGCTGCTTTCCTTGTGTGCAGCCAAAAGCAGAAGAAAGAAGTGGAAAGAAGCAGCTCGGTGGCCAGGCCAGGTGTGTGGGGTGAGTGGGGAAAGTTCCCCCCTCCTCCCTTTCCCCCTCCCCTCACTACCTCATGTTGTTCGCAATGCAAGAGATGCAAGCCTTGTGTTCCCATGGACCATGTGGGCGGTGCAGCCTTGTGTTCCCACACAGCCTGGATTAATTGCTTTGGGGGTGACATTTCTCTGTGGACCACCAAAATTTTCTCATGGACCATCAGTGGTCCCCAGCCCACTGGTTGGCGACCACTGATCTAGCATGTTCCAAAGCTAAAGTTAAACCTCCCCACTAAAATACTCTTTTAAACATCCTTCAACTTGCCAGCAAACGAAGAGTGCTTGCTTTCATCTTTCTGTTTCCTTCTCTCAGTGGAAAAGGCAGAAGATGCAGCCAGAGCATTTCTAGCACTTCCTTGGGATTGCATTCTCTGTTGTTCCGAGACATAGGAAGAACAAAAAACCTGGAGCCCAACTGTACGTGGAAGTGAGTCAGTCCAGAACTGAATTCATTATATTAATTAATGAGACAGTGGTGAGATAATGAATTTCCAGTGAGAATATAATCCATGAAAAAAGCAATTGTTCATGTTGTCGTGTGACTGAGAGAGGCCAATAACAACAAAAAGTTACATAATGTGTTAGTGGTTGTTTTGTGAAAATGCAAATATACTAAGAAGCAAGTTAGGCTAGCAGGGATATAAAAGCATATCTGTTATGAACCTAATGATGCTAGCTAAGACATCTAATGGTTTGATGCTAATAATTATAGCTTTTTTCTCCCAAGACCCATTCACATATCCTCACTCACTCCATCCAAAGGTGGTATTCAGCAGTTCTGGAGAACCAGTAGTGGAAATTTTGAGTAGTTCGGAGAACAGGTAGAGGAAATTTTGAATAGTTTGGACAACTGGCAAATACCACCCCTGACTGGAGATTTTGCAGTATCCTTCCCCTGTCATGCCCACCAAGCCACACCCACAGAACTGGTAGTAAAACAATTTGAATCCCACCACTGACTCCATCCAGTGACTCCATCCAGCTCCCACCACTGATCCCATCCACTGACCATCCAGTGCCGGTTCTGGTGAGCCGGTAGCAGCAATGAGCAGCGTAGACCAAACCAGTTCTCTCCACCACTCTGATGTTGGGCCCACCTAACCACCCAGGCTTCCATGCTCTTTTATCCACTGAATTTGAAGCACAGCTGCTTTGCGCAGCACAGAATAGTGCCACATGGCAGCTGTTGAAGCGACCGGGATCATGCAGGCTTGCAGCAGGTGAGTTAGAATGCCCCTGCACCTGCGCAAAGTGTGCATGTGCATGCAAAGTGTGTGCACATGCGCAGAGCGTGCCCACCAAGCCACGCCCACTGAACCCATGGGAAAAATATTTGAATCCCACCACTGACTCCATCCGTTTCATGCAATGAAATCTCAATTTTCCGAGATGATCAGAATATTCCATATGGAGCCTGGCTTGAACAACAAACACAGATCCCCTCTGTGCGAAGTCATTTCTTAAAACCTCTAACAAGTTTATCTTTAATGCTATACTAGCACAGTGATTGATAATTGACAATGCATGATGGCGCAGGTTAAAAATCAGGGAATCAGTTTGGGGTATTGGTTAAGGTGCTTACCTAAAAACAAGGAGACCATGACTTCTAGTCCCACATTAGGTATGAAAAACCATGTGATTCACTCTCTCTCTCTCTCAGCCCAAGAAGCATGGTGGCTGAGAGGTGAAGATGTTCACTTCCCACTTGGAAAGTTGAGAGTTCAATCCTAGACAGAGACAAATGTTTCTCTAACAGGATGCAAAGAGAAAATATCTGCTGCAAACTCCACATAGACATCAGGAAGGGCAACTGGTCAGTAAATGCTCAGTTCCATTCAGTCACCCTGACTCCACCCCGAATAAGGGATTAATGGGTCGTAAAAAGAAAAAATAGATAGATAGATAGATAGATAGATAGATAGATAGATAGATAGACAGACAAACAGACAGAAAGAGAGAGGGAGAGGGAGAGAGAGAATACATTCCTTTTTCTTACATCCAGCTATACATTAGCTTTCACTAGTCCACTAAGAGCCTTTTTTTAAAAAAAATGCTTTTTAAAATTGTGGGCGAAACTATGACGTACCCTGCGCTTACTGTACAACATAGATAATATATATGCTACAGATTGTTGGAAGAAGTGTCCCCCTATGCTCAGTTCCAAGTGGGTAGAAAGACGCTGGAAACATGGAAACTTGGAAAGATGGTTTAATGGTGGACAGTGTTATGTATGTAGGTTTGAATGTTATTGGTTTAGTTTGAATTGTTCTTGTAAAATGTCAAATATGATTGGTTTAAAAAGTGCGGGAAAACCCTGCACTCTGATTGGCTGGCAACTACGGCTGCTGGCTATAAGTAGCAGCCGTAGCCCAGCTAAGTTGGGTCCATTCGAGCTGTAGTCACTAAATAAACTCTTCACTGAAGCTCTTCACGTCTGACTCTTCATGCAAACCTAACACTGGCGACGAAGGTGGGATTCCCCTGAAGAGAAGACGACAAGGAAGACAAGCAGAAGAGCGAGATGGCTGTGCTGAACACCCCCCCAGCCCCGTTCGATCCGGCGGCAGAAGACTGGGAATCGTATGCGGATCGCTTCCAAATGTATTTGGAAGGAAACGACCTCGCCGACATATCCGAGAAGCGGAAGAGGGCGGTCTTTCTTACGCACTGCGGTCCGGCAGTCTTCAAGATGGCGAAGGCATTGGCGGGAGCTGCAGACGTGAAGGTAATGGAATGGCCTGATTTAGAAAAGCTTTTAAGAGCCCATTCGCCCCACAAGTATTGTGCCTCATTAAGAGACACGAGTTTTACCGTCGGGATCAAGGGGAAAGCAAAACGTTAACTTCGTGACAAGCTTAGAGACATTGGGGGTGCATGCGAGTTTAACAGCTTGGAGGAGGCCATGCGCGATCGGTTTGTCCTAGGCCTCAAAGACAAGGTGCTTCAGAGCAAATTGTTATTAAAACCTAAGATCACGGTGAAGGAGGCCATAGAAGAGGCCCCCTCAGCAGAAGCCACTAAGTCCTCAGCGGCAGCCATGAAGAAAATTAACAAGGCCTCAAGCCATTCTGATGTGGAAAAGTCCACAACAACCCATTGTGAGCAAATAGATTCTGATTCAGACTGTAGTGAGGTGGAGGAAAGAATTTATAGACTCAGAATGGAGAAGAAAAGGAAAGACCTTGGAAGAAAGAGGCAAGACTTTATTGCAGAGGCTGGGGGGGCCACCCCGCACTGAATGCAAGTTTTTAGACACCATCTGCCTACATTGTGAGAAAAAAGGTCACTTAGCAAGAGTCTGCAAATCATCCAGAACTCCACCTAGTAGGAAGAAATTTCCTGAGAAAGAATTCAAGTCCAACAACTTCAGTGAGAAAATGGGGCGCAACTCAGAAGCAAATGGGAAGAATGAAACTCATCAAACAGTCACCATTGGTCATTCTTCACCCTTAAGAAGCAGAAAAGTACATGTGAAGGTACTCATTGAAGGAAGGCCTTGCCAAATGGAAGTGGACTCAGGCTCCTATTTATCTATGGTGTCATGGGACACTATTCACAGGCTACTTCCCAACATTCAGAAGAAACATTTCCAGAAGCAAGCACTGACTCTTAAAGACTACCAAGGGAACAAGATTCCAGTAGTTGGAACAAGAGAATTCAATGTGAAGTTCAAAGGCCACACCAAACGCTTGCCCCTGACCATCGTGGACAAGGATCGCCCAAGCTTGCTGGGACTTGAGTGGTTCAATCCACTAGGCATCGAGGTGACTGGCATCAATCACGTGAGCAACTCTGAATGGGAGGAGGCCTTGAAGTCTGAGTTTCCAGAGGTCTTCAGCGAAGGATTAGGCAAGTACTTGGGGACCCCTATCACTTTCAACCTAGATCCCAGGGTGCCCCCAATTCGTTTAAAGCCCAGAAGGGTCCCATTTGCTTTAAAGGAAAAAATTGATGCACAATTAGACAAATTAATAGCTCAAGGGGTTTTAGAGCCCACTGACCACTCCAGGTGGGAGACACCCATAGTCACACCAGTCAAGACTGATGGGTCAGTAAGAATCTGTGGAGAATATAAGGGGACACTGAACCATGCGCTGCAGCAGAGCATACCCAGTTCCAGTGGTGCATCATCTGTTACATTCACTTGGCAGGGTACAGTCTTTGCCAAATTGGATCTGGCCCAGGCATATCAACAACTAACAGTTGATGATGCCACTGCAGAGGCCCAAACCATTGTGACTCATAGAGGTGCCTTCAAATGTAAAAGGTTACAATTTGGAGTAAGCGTGGCACCAGGCATCTTTCAAAGCCTTATGGAAAGGATGCTCCAAGGACTGCCAGGGGTAGTGCCTTACTTTGATGATGTGTTAATCTCTGCTGAAAATGACACTCAGTTACAAGAAAGACTCAGAGAAGTCCTTACCAGATTCAGGGAAGCGGGGTTAAAAGTCAAGGAAGAAAAATGCACTCTTAAAACTGACAAGGTTGAGTTCCTGGGCTATATGATTGACAAGCATGGCATCCACCCTACCGATGCCAAGGTTCAAGCAATCAAAGAAGCCCCTAGACCTAAATGCAAAACAGATTTGCAAGCCTTCCTTGGACTCATTAACTTTTATCACATGTTCATACCTCAGAAGGCAACCATTGCTGAACCATTGCACAGATTATTTGATAAAAAATCTGTTTGGATCTAGGGGAGGAAGGAACAATCAGCATTTAACAGTATTAAAAGACTAATCACGTCTGATGCTGTACTGATACAGTTCTCTGAGAATTTGCCTGTTGTACTGACTTGTGATGCATCTCCCTTTGGAGTGGGGGGGGTTTTGAGCCACAGGCTTCCCAGTGGGAGAGAAGCCCCTATTGCATTTTACTCTCACACTTTGACCAAAGCAGAGAGGAATTACAGCCAATTGGACAAGGAAGCATTGGCAATTGTTGCAGCTGTCAAGAAATTTCATGAATATTTGTATGGGAGAACATTTACCATTGTTACAGATCACAAACCTTTGTTAGGCATTGTGGCAGGAGATAAACCTACACCTACTATCCTGTCACCAAGAATGCTGAGGTGGACTGAATTTCTTGCTGCTTATTCTTACAAACTTATCCACAAGCCTGGCAAGAACATTGGACATGCTGATGCACTGAGTCGTTGCCCACTTCCTTGCCACAAGGAGGACCTTGAACCTGAAACACACACCTTTTTCCTAGAAACTGTTGCCAAGCTTCCAGTGCACACTGCTGAAATTGCCAGAGAGACTGCCAAAGACACTTTATTGGCTCCTGTTATAGGCTGGATTAAGAAAGGTTGGCCTCTTCAAGATCTACCTCACCTGGCTCAACCTTTTAAGTCCAGGCAAACTGAATTATCTGTATTAAGAGGATGTATTTTGTGGGGTAACAGGGTGGTTATTCCTGCAAAACTGCAAAAGAGGTTTTGGAAATGTTACATGAGGGTCATCCAGGTATTGTCAGAATGAAGGGATTGGCCAGGAGTTATGTATGGTGGCCAGATATTGACAAAATGGTTGAAAACTGGGTTGCATCTTGTCCCAACTGTCAGGTAGTCAGGCCTGCCCCACCTCTCGCCCCCACACAGGAATGGGAATGTCCTAGGGGCCCATGGTCTAGGATTCACATTGATTTCGCAGGCCCTACCAGAAGGCACACCTTTCTTATCATAGTAGATGCATATTCCAAATGGCTAGAGGTAATTCCTATGGCATCCACCACAACTGAGCTGTCATCAAGCAGCTCAAAACTTTTTGTAACCCACGGGTTACCTGATGTTCTTGTCTCTGACAATGGCCCCCAATTTACATCCAACCTTTTGAATCCTATTTAGCACAACAGGGTATCAGACATGCCCTCACTACCCCTGGGC
Source organism: Naja naja (assembly GCA_009733165.1). Classification (NCBI taxonomy): domain Eukaryota; kingdom Metazoa; phylum Chordata; class Lepidosauria; order Squamata; family Elapidae; genus Naja; species Naja naja. Next base: position 68,469,631 of record CM019151.1, read on the forward strand.
ACCCTTCGGCTAATGGCCGGGCTGAACGCATGGTACGTTTTACCAAGGAGAAGCTTCAGCAACTGGGTCCTGGGGACATCACTGAGAAAGTTGAAAAACTTCTTAGTGTTCAGCACATCACTCCTAACCCATCAACTAACTTATCCCCAGCAGAGTTGTTGATGGGTAGGAAACTTAGGTCTTCCCTTGACCGACTTCATCCCACTTACACACCCAACGCACCACTAGATTCCACTTCCAAAGTTTGCACATTCAGTGTGGGCGATTCTGTTTATGGTAAGAACCTTATGGGTGAACCTTTGTGGATTCCTGCTGAGATAACTCAAATCACAGGCCCTCATTCTTACAGGGTACAAACAGAGGATGGACTCCTCTGGAGCAGGCACATTGATCAACTTAGATCCAGGTTCTCTCAGGAACATCGCACTTGTTCCTCTCTAGTTCCCTCACCTGATGTCAATTCTAGGGGGAAGGGAGGAACAGGAGGAAAATCAGCAAGCAAGAATCCACCCCATGTGTAATGAGCCATTACGACAGGAATCATCCCAAAACCTGTCACAATGCCAGATTCCATCCTTAGAAGTGGAAGATTGTACATCACTACCTGACTTGGGTGCTGACATTGGGCTGGAGATGGGTTGGGAGGAGAGACCAGATTCTAACAATCAAACAGGGTCTTCTTTCACAGGAAGTCCCAGTAGGGAAATGTCAGCAGACCCATTTCCTCTCTCACTGGGTGAGAATGTTAAAACTTCTGAACCATGAAGGTCTCAATGTACATGTAAGAGCCCCACCTATTTAAAAGAATACATTAGATAGGTTGGGGTTTGGTATGGACTGAACCTAGTGGGGAGGGGTGTTATGTATGTAGGTTTGAATGTTATTGGTTTAGTTTGAATTGTTCTTGTAAAATGTCAAATATGATTGGTTTAAAAAGTGCGGGAAAACCCTGCCCTCTGATTGGCTGGCAACTACGGCTGCTGGCTATAAGTAGCAGCTGTAGCCTAGCCAAGTTGGGTCCATTCGAGCTGTAGTCACTAAATAAACTCTTCACTGAAGCTCTTCGCATCTGACTCTTCATGCAAACCTAACAGACAGCACCACATGGTTTTAGGTCCTGGGTAAAAAAGAGCACATGGGTGAGAGAGGAAGAGAGATTTATACCCTCTCTTGGGCTTTGAACTTGCTTCCTGTTCTTGTGGCAAGGGCACGTATTGGTTGTCAGACTCCCATGGGGCCATGCAAGGGTAACTTTGTAGGTTGTCTTGAGTCCCAGGCTTGGTTGAATCTTGCTGGGTCATGATGTAATGAAGAGGGTTGTGTTCTGAAAGGGTGTTGGGCAATTCCTACTTTGGCTTAATGGCTTTGTCCTGGTATGGATCTTGAGGGAGGGCTAATCCTATCACCCTGGAGGCAAAGTTTTTTATTTTGTAGATAAGCTGGCCCAGCCTTTTGTCTTGGCACCACTTTGTCTTGGCACAAAACTTTGTTTTGTCTTGGCACCAAAATATCTGCTGGGGTGCAGGGCAGAACAGGAAGCTGAGGCTCTGAGTTTATGTCTTTAGAAACATGATTCTCCTTTAGGGAATGTTAAGTTTGCATGAAGAGACAGACGCGGAGTGCTTCAAGCTCTTAGTTTATTAGTGACTACAGCTCAGAACGGACCCAATTTGGCTGGGCTACGGCTGCTACTTATAGCCAGCAGCCGCAGTTGCCAGCCAATCAGAGTGCAGGGTTTTCCCACACTTTTTAAACCAATCATTTCCAACATTTTACAAGAACAGTTCAAACTAAACCAATGAGCTTGGCTCAGGGGTTAAAACCACCCCGTAGAGGTGGTGAAGACGGGGGAGCTGACGGCAGGATTGAGGAGAGCCGCATCTCTCCTCCCCAGCCGATCTTTCCCTTTCCCGAAGGCAGCGCAGCGGTGGTCAGAAATGGCCACCTCAAAGAAGATCTCAAGCGGACAAGTTTGTGCAGGAGGAAGTCACTAAGGAGAAAGTGTGGTGGTCCGGGCTGACATTGAAACATCTACTAAGGTACCCAATTTTGAACAGTGGGAAACACTAATAAGTTTTTAAAAAAGAAAGAAGAAAGCGGCGTGAGATAGTGAAAAGCTAGTTTGTCGCTTTTTTTCTTCTTCTTCGATGTTAATGGTTTTGAATGATAAGCAATACTGAGATGGATGGATGGATATAAGCACACTTGGACACTAATAGGCTTCTCTTTACAGCTGAAATAATGTGCCAAGTGCTAAAGACTTTCTGAGAGGTTCTAACATTTCTTCTCTATAAAGGAAGAGAAAGGAAGCAATAGAGGAAGAGAGGAAAAAGTGAAAGGAGGGTGTGTCTGGAGATTGAGGATACTACCCAGATTTGAAAGAACTGAGTGTGGATTGGTAACAGAAGATACATTTTAAAATACATTCTACTTGAAACTTTGTTGCAACTTTGTTGCAAGCTCCTCTGAAAAGGGAAAGCGTGTTAAAGAAGCAAGAAATAACTTTCGATACTTGGAGGACTTTCGGTTTTCTGGACAGAGAATATTCAACAGACTAAAGCTAATTGAGGTCTGCTTCAAAAAAAAGAGGGGGCTCTTAAAATGTTAATACTCATGGAAGAATCAAGAATGCTATTTAAACAACTTAAAGAAGAGCTACAAATAATAAAAATGGAGGTTTTGAAATACATGCAGCAGCAGGAAATATCGGTGGAACAAGAAGGGTGGGACAAAGAAGAGGAAGCCATTTTAAAGAACCAAATAATTGTTCAAAAGTGAAAGGGGAAAAAAGGGAAAAGAGGGAAGAAAGCTAAAAAGTTAAGATTTGAAGCAATAATTTAAAAAAGTATAATTACAATATTACAAGGAAAAACCTAAAGATAGGATTTCAGAAGGGAGAATTAGATAGAAAAGTGAATAGTGAGGTAAGGGAGGAAAAGGGGGGACAGGAAAAAAAAGGAGGAAGCTGTAAATGGAAACAAGATACACAGAAACAGGAGAAGTATACCAGGTTTAGAGAACTTATTCATCTTTTTGGGCACCAAGATAATGGTTAAACAAATTAATTAAATTAAAGAAATCTGCAAAGGTACATGAGATAAAGGATTATATTAGAAATAGATAGAAGCTAGATTTTAGAGGACTAATATGATGTGTATCTCCCTTTCTTTGTTTTAATGGTATTAAAATGAAAATATTTTATGGGAATGAATATAACTGGTTTGTTTTACATTTTCTATATGTACTCATAATCCTTTTATCTTATATTGTTAAAAAGCATTAAATAAAAATGAATGTACCAAGCAGAAACTGATCCATAATAGAGATTTTATTAGAATAGAGGTGTAATAGAAATAATATTGTTGCACACAACAAATAATATTGTTAAAGGAGAAAGATAAATGTTAAATAATGATGAGCTAAAGAAGACGGGATATTATCCTCGGAAGTAATAACTACAGGGTAAAATATGTTTGATAAGAAATATAGGATTGTAAATATGATAGATAAAAGTGCATTGATAATTGAATGGAAAATATGGGGGGGAGAATGATGGAAAAGAGTATAAATTGTTATGATAAATGGGATAGATTATAAGAAATGTGGAAAAAATTGAAATTATATTTGTATGGAAAAGGGAAGGTTCTGACACACACTGTTCTCAGAAAAAGAATTTTTATGTTTTTGTTTGTTTGTAGATGCAATAATAGTTGGTTTATATTGTATATTTGTGGGCCGGGAATGGTTTTGGTATGACAATGTGAAATGTAGTAAGAAAAATTAATTTACAAATATGGAATATTTTGTACTTAATGATGTTGGAGAAGATGAATCACAATCCACTGGCACACTGTATACTATGTTTGTATTCTTGTTAAAAATAATAAAAAAATATTGTTTAAAAAAAATTGTTAAATTCGCATGCACCCCCAATGTCTCTTAAACTTGCCACGAAGTCGTTTATGTTTTTGCTTTCCCCTTGATCACGACGGTAAAACTCGTGTCTCTTAATGAGGCACAATACTTGTGGCGTGTAATGGGCTCTTAACAGTTTTTCTAAGTCAGGCCAGTCCATTATCTTCACGTCTGCAGCTCCCGCCAATGCCTTCGCCATCTTGAAAACTGCCGGACCGCAGTGCGTGAGAAAGACCGCCCTCTTCCGCTTCTCAGAAATGTCGGCAAGATCGTTTCCCTCCAGATACATTTGGAAACGATCTGCATACGACTCCCAGTCTTCTGCTGTAGGATCGAACGGGGCTGGGGGCGTGTTCAGCGCAGCCATCTCGCTCTCCTTCTGTTCCGCGTTGCCATCTTCTTCAGGGGAATCCCACGCTCGTTGCCAGTGTTAAGTTTGCATGAAGAGACAGACGCGGAGTGCTTCAAGCTCTTAGTTTATTAGTGACTACAGCTCAGAACGGACCCAATTTGACTGGGCTGTGGCTACTAGTTATAGCCAGCAGCCGCAGTTGCCAGCCAATCAGAGTGCAGGGTTTTCCCGCACTTTTTAAACCAATCATTTCTTACATTTTACAAGAACAGTTCAAACTAAACCAATGACTTCAAACCTACATACATAACAGGGAAAATATAATATTCTGCCTTTGTAATATTTCCTAGAATATTTCATTCTTCTAGGAGAAGGGTGGGTGCTAACTTTCCACAATATATAACTCTCAGCTAGCAAAGAAAGGAAGCTAGCTAGATGAAGAAAAAAATCTTTTAACATCTTAAAAATATACCATTTACATAATGTAATTCAGTCAGTAGGGGTATGCTAACAGTTTGGACAGGTACAGCCAAACTGGTAGTAAAAAAAAACCCTCCAATGATCCCACCTGCCCCTGCATTTTTCTCTTCTTTATCCTCTCAATTGATTGGTGCTTCAGGCCTCATCTGGTGTGGGGAAAGCTGTGTGCATGCATTAGGTGCGCACTCATTAGATGCGCATGCATGTGTGCACAATCATCAAATCAGTAATGGCACAGGCAGGATCCCACTGCTAAGTTCAGTGGATACTAATGTCAGACCATTTTCATTCAATGTTCACTTCTAGAGTTTCACAGAGTAGCAGCTAACAATGGCCAGACTATTTCTGCTCAGGAGCACCCATAATTAGTGTACTTTTAAAAAAATATGTTTGGCTAACAACTTCCCTGTTGTGGGGAATAAATTACAAACCAAACCCTAATAATAATTGATAACCTGTTTTTAAATTTCCCAACCACTGAAATAAACAGAACTTCCTTGTGCTTGTCTACTCATGTGTTTGTTGAGTGTGTACATGTGCTTTTAACTATGTTTAATTTGCCGTGATAATTTCACCAAAAGGCAGACACAGTTTCACTTTAACTTCATACTCGTTTTGACATTAAAACAAACTTAATAAAGTCCTTTTGAATTTGGTTTGATAGCTAATGTAAATAAAACAGTACTTTTAATCCCTCTGAAGCTGATGAACCAGATTCCCTCCCCAAATATGGCTTCAGTGCTTTTGACAAACAAGGTCTTCTAATTAGAGCTTGTAAATAAGATTACGGGCCTTTGAAAAGGGTAATTTGCAAGTTTTTGCATCTGGGAAGAACGGCTTTTCTGAACTACTGATTGTGCTGTCTCCAAGCTATATCAGAGATCCTTACTCTCAGAATATGCATGCAAGCTTTGGAAAACAAAAACATGTCAAACAATCAAAGATACATAAAAATCTTTTTAAGATTTCCATCTGAGATTCAACGAAGCAGAAATAGTACACATGCCTGGTTTTGTTTTAATGACTGGTTTGTTAATAGCTGATTGGCACTGATATATTATTAATCAATTTGAAAAGATGATAATGCCAATACTAATACTGGTACTACTTCTAATAATATGCTATTGTACAGCTTTGCATATATAAGATTGAAATCAAACTATAAGATTGAAATCAAACTCCAAACTACTAATAAATGAAAGAAGGCACCTTCAGCATAGTAATATAAAAGGGTACGCCAAGCTTTGAAAATGTCTAATTCCATTTTCAGCAGTTTTTCTTGCAACATGAAATGGAAGCATCGATTAAATGTGCTGCATTCACACATTCATCCAATATACTTAATCTAGTTAATGAATTAATCTTTTTTCTGGGTTCTGGGGAATACATAGACCTGGAAACTAATCAAGCAGGCTGGATGTGTAGTACATATTAGGTGCAATAGCAAAATAAAACAGAATCTCAAGATTCATGACAACTTTGTGCAGTGGTTTGAGTAAAATATATATACTCCATATGCTGTGCAAACATAGTGATTAGTCTGCTTGATAGATTAAACTATAATGGGGATTATTTGGTTTGGTTTTTAATATTTAGCATGAACTTAGTCTCTGGTTTGCAAACAAAGACTTAGCCTGATTTACTGTGGTTGCATTAATCCAGTCATGAATTTCATTTCAGAGACCATCTATTTTGTTAGGTGATAAAATACTGTCTGTGTTTCCTTTGTTTATTCTGAGAAGACAGAGCTGATGTTTTCTTCAGGATTGTGGCATTTGGGCCACTGTGGTGGCAGGATTTTGTTGTTTAAACTAAACGTGGCCTTACAAAATGACAGTTCTTGACTGAGTCCACCTGGCTTAGATGCTAAACAGCCTTGGTGTTATTACAAGCCCTAGATAGGTTGGCCCTAGGTTCTGGGAAACTGAGAGTTACTTTAGATTTGGAAATTTAAAAAAAAAATCCAAAACAAGGTCCGGACAAACCACTTCTGCACTATTGTCCAGAAAACTATGCTAATGGAATAAGTACTTGGCAATATATACAATTAAAGTCTATCTTGACAAAACAATGTAGGCTGGATGTCTTAGGAGTTTCAGAGATTCCTGCAATATTAGGAGTTTTAAGAGACATTGTGTTCAAAGTGAAACTAACAATCCATTTTATAAGAAGCATTCTAAAATGTAACACTATATATTTCTCTGTGGTCCAGATTGCCTATGTTGAAGAATTGCTGAATATATATTTTTTATTCATAGACCTGCATGGGATTGATCTAATGATGTGTTTGTGTTGTGTAAATCTTTTTTTCTTTCTATCATTCTTTCCTTCCCTTGATAGGTGGATAAAAAAGATGCCAAATCCAATCTGAACCCAGAATGATTATGTGACCAACTATAATAATTTCAATAGTCCAAACCTCTACGTGTTTAGCATGGAGGCATGGGATACAGAGGTGGTATTCAGCAGGTTCTGACTAGTTCTGGACAACCAGTAGTGGAAATTTTGAGTAGTTCAGAGAATACCACCTCTGACTGGCCCCGCCCCCATCTATTCTCTGCCTCCCAAGCCCCAGCTAATTGGCTGGGTCTTCTTTTGTTGCCCTGCACAGGAGAACAGAGCTGGAAAGCAGGTTAGTGGGGGTGGGGAGGGAATGTGTTCTGACCAAAACCTAGTTCCAAGAGAGTAAACACAAGACAAAGGTAACAGCAGGACCTTTTACTGTTTCATTATTGAATCCTGTTTCTTCACAGATAAAAGACTGCTCCCAACTAATTAGCTCCAACAAGAAAGAGCCTTGCCAAGTTTTTGCAAGGCTGCCAAGAACAACAGAAAAAGTTCCTAAACAATAAATCAAAGAGGCTCCAAACACCAACTCAGATATTCTAACGGCCACCAGCCTTGAGTATCAAATTTCTTTGCCTTCTGCAAAGAACTGCAGTTTCTCAACTGGCTTTTATCTTCCCAGGGAGGGGCCATTTACCTTCCAGCCTTACTCCTGAGTCACCCGTGCTGCTGCAGCTGCTGTTTCCTTCAAGCAGCCCTGCGTGCACACGTGCTGGGCACAGGCTCCTCGGGGGCCTCTTCATCACTGTTGCCAGCCTCCACAATCTCCGAAGGCAACACTCCACTCCCTGATGGTCCTGGCCCCACCCCTGCATCATACGCAGGCCCCTCATCTGAGTCCTTGCTCTCTGAGACCTCAGTCGTCCACACTTGTTGCTAGCAAACCACAACAGAATGAGATTTTACAGTATCCTTCCCCTGGAGTGGGGTGGGAATGGAGATTTTGCAATATCCTTCCCCTGCCACACCCACCAAGCCACGTCCACCAAGCCATGCCCACCAAGCCACGCCCACAGAACTGATAGCAAAAAAAATTGAATCCCACCACTGATGGGATACAGGGAGCTCTTCTCTCCATTAAAAATGTGAAACAAAGAGAAATAAAACTTGAGACAAAGAAATTTTGAGTCAAAGAAAACGAGGGGGGGAGGGAGAGAGAGACGAACCCAATACACAAGCCTGATGATGGCAGATGAGATTCTGCCGAAACATCGCTACAACTTTAAAAGCCCAACTATAATGACATGGGAAAATACGCGAACAAAGTTGAATACCATGGATAGATAGGTAGATAGATAGATAGATAGATAAATAGATAGATAGGTAGGTAGGTAGATAGATAGATAGATAGATAGATAGATAGATAGATAGATAGATAGATACCGTAGACAGATACCGTAGATAGATACCATAGATAGATACCATAGGTAGGTAGGTAGGTAGGTAGATAAATAGATAGATAGATAGATAGATAGATAGATAGATAGATAGATAATGATAGATGAGAGGGAGAGGGGGGGAGAGAGGGAGAAGGAGGGTGAGGTGATAGATATATAGATATAGATAATGGATAAATAGAATTTTAAAGCCCTTATTAATTTTAAATTTAAAATGCAGACATTCAGAGAGGAAGGGTATAGAATCATAGATTTGGGGGTCTTCTAGCCCAAATTCTTTCCTGACCCTCCCGGCAAATGGCTATCCAAACGTTTTTGAAATCCTCCAGTGATGGAGCATCCACAGTTCCAGAAAACAAACTATTCAATCACTTTCAAGAAATTCCTCTCTAGTTCAAATTTGGATTTCTCGCTGTAAAGCTTCTACTCACTGGTTCTTATGTTCTTTTAAATAGCTGTTTTTTTTAAAAAACCATATAAAAGAAAATGAAGTGCCACTGGGAGATTAAAAATTGGTGGTCTGCTACAAATCATCATTCTTCACCCCAAAAGCTTAAAATATTTCAAGTTAGTATTACATATTAGAAGAAAAGTATGGAGAATTTTTTTTTTGCCTGTTAGGCATTAATTTAAGCCATGGACTAAAACAAAAAAGCAAGGCAAGGTATTTTTGATACTGTATTTCTGATATTAAAACACAAGTAAAGAGGGGGCTCTATAAAAGCAGGTTGATATTATTTGCATTAAGAAAGATTAAAGGCCAGGCAAATTCTGATGTACTTTTTGCCTTTAGCAAAAGAGAGAGAGAGAGAGAGAGAGAGAAACTTCATAGCCAAACAATATTGCAAATATATGGAAATTGAATACTCAAATCAGATCATTTTGATGTCAATACACCCCTTAGTATAAATATATGGTGATGCTTGTGGTTTTCTTTAGAAAAGAAGAGTAGGCCTCTGTTTTGTTGATCAAGTAAAATGTCAAATCTAATTATTTAAACTAATATCCTACGGAAACCTTTATGAAAATTGGGATTGCTCTGCAGGTGGGCACAATGATCACATCTTCATTTGCAAGGCCAAATATGGTTCAGGCTGCTAGATGTCAACTGAATTTTATGAACAGAATTAACCGTACTGTTCATTATGTGCTTGTGTAGGATTTCACCAGGTATATTAATATTTTAAGATAGTAAACACATAGGATGAGTTGGTTTAGTATAGCGGTTAAGGTACAAAATGCTAGAATAACATAGGAATAGGAAGATGGCTTGGATATGTTCACCGCCTTGGATTTTTTGTAAAAATAATAAGGTGAGATATAAATAAGTAAATAAATGCTCTTCCTTCTATATGCTATTAAAGTAACCTCTATATTGAACTCTGATATCCTGCAATCAGATTGACTGTTTGACATAAAATCAGAAAGATAGGAAACAAGGTAGGAGATAGATAAATGTTGAGAGAGAGGGAGGGAGGGAGGGAGGGAGGGAGGGAGGGAGAAATACATTGATGATGGTGATGATGAAGATAGATGATAGAGAGCTAGAGAGAGAGAGAGAGAGAGAGATTCCAGGCAGCAGGCAGGCAGGCAGGCAGACAGACAGACAGATACATAGATACCATAGATAGATACCATAGATAGATAGATAGATAGATAGATAGATAGATAGATAGATCCAGACAGATCGATCAGACAGATAGATAGATATAGTAAGGCAGGCAGGCAGGCAGGCAGGCAGACAAATATGGAGATGGGGAGAGAGAGAGAGAGAGAGAGATAGGAGACTGGAACACTGGCCCTATCTAACAAAATGAAATTCAGCATAAATAAAAAAAATAAGATTTTACATTAGGTAATAAAAGCTAACAGTATAAGTACAGGTTAGATGAAATCTGGGTTCATGCCAGTAGTTGAGGGATCTTGGAGTCCTAGTGGACAATCAGTTAAATATGAGTCAGCAGCAGAGGCTGGTATTCAGCAGGTTCTGACCAGTTCTGGAGAACTAGCAGAAATTTTGAGTAGTTCAGAGAACCGGAAAATACCACCTCTGACTGGAGATTTTACAGTATCCTTCCCCTGCCATGCCCACCAAGCCAGGCCCACAGAACCAGTGGTAAAAAAATTTTTGAATCCCACCACTGATCCGCAGTATGCAGCAGCAACCAGAAATGCCAACACAATCCTAGGCTGCATTAACAGAGGGTTAGAATCAAGATCACCTAAGTGCTAGTAGCACTTCATAATGCCTTGGTAAGACCACAATTGGAACACTGCATCCAGTTCTGGTCATCACAATACAAAAAAGATGTTGAGACTGCAGAAAGAATGCAGAGAAGAGCAACAAAAATTATTAGGGGGCTGGAGGCTAAAATGTATGAAGAAAGGTTGCAAGAATTGGTATGTCTAGTCTAATAAAACAAAGGACTTTGTCATGCCCTTGGTAGAGTCGGACTCTGAGGGTGAGGAGAAACCTCCAACAGGGAGTGGGAGTGTGGCTCCGGAGGTTGTGGCAGAGGCCGGCTGGGCAGTCAGAGGAAGACCCAGGCCCATCCTCTCTCCATTCTAGAACACGCAGGAAGGAGAGGATAAGCGAGAGACATGAATAGTGTGGTCTACAGGGGAGGAAAGGGCCTTGATCCTCTTCATGAGCTGCAGCTGTGAGAACTGGTTAAAAGGATGGAGATGCATATGGGCCAGTGCTGGAAACAAAGCATGGAAATATCTCTAGTCCAGTGGTGGCTAACCTTTTTGAGCTCCTATGCCCAAAATACCAGAAGTGTCGAAAAGGGCCCATTTTTTTGCCTCCAAAGGCTGCAGAGGCTTCCCTTGAGCCCCCAGGAGGGTGAAAATGGCCTCCCTCAGGCTCCAGAGCCCTCTAGAGGCTGAAAACGGGCACTTCCAGTATTTCCAGAAGGACCATTTTTTGGCCTCCCAAAGCTGCAGAAGCTTCTCTCGAGCCTCAGGGAGGCTGAAAAAGGCCTCAAACAGGCTGAAAATGAACTAGGAGGCATGCGCATGCACAGTGCAGGTAAGTTTGGCTGGGGCTGGCGTGCCCGCACAAATGGCTCTAGTCTGTCGTTCGTCTCTGAGTTTGGCATCCTTCCCAGTGTTCCGATGTCTGTGGACGTCTTCAAGCCCTTATCTTGCCTGGTTCCCTTAATTGCTTCAGTGTGGTTTGTGTTGTTTTTACTCTTTATAATTTATAGGCATTTTTAGTTTAAACAGCATTTCCTCCTTTTCGTAACTGTTTGTGTGGGAGTTTTTTGTCTCCAGTCAAGGATATTTGGAGCTTTGAAGCAAAGTGAAGGAATAGAAGGAGCTTCATCTGTTTTTGGGACTGTGTTTATTTTGTATCCCACCCCGGGTCATCACAGACTTGGGGGGGAACATGATAGTACCATTCCAATATTTGAGGGGCTCCTACAAAGACAAGGGGGTCAAACTATTTTCCAAAACACTAAAAGGCAAGATAAGAAACAGTGGTTGAGAACTAAACAAGGACAGAAGCAACCTAGAACTAAGCAGAAATTTCCTAACGGTGAGAGCAATTAACAAATGGAATAGCCTGCCTTCAGAAGTTGTGGGCATTCCATCAATGAAGGCTTTCAAAAAGAGACTGGACAACCATTCATCTGAAATGATACAAGGTCTCCTGCTTGAGCAGGAGACTAGAAGACCTCCAACTCTATTATTCTATTCTAATCCTTAAAAAAAACTGAACATCTTGCCTCCACCCAAGATTTCTCCCTTCTGTTTGACAGGCAGATATCGCAGCTTGAGGGCCTGCAGTTAGCTTTATTCACAAGATGGAGAAGAAAATTATCCCCTCAGCGACACCCATTTGTGAGCCCAGACGGTGAGAACGGATATGCTGAAGTGGCGTCCGGCGTATTTAGATGTGGTTTTTCCTCAAATCAGTTCATCATGCTGGCAAATTGTCTCCTTTCCGAAGAAATTTCCATCGCCTTGGCCAACTGCAAAAAGAAACTTGAGGTAGAGCGAGTATAAATATTTATTTTATTTGCTAACGGTTGCTAATTCTATCCGATTCTTTCTTGCAGCTGTGTATCCAGTTCATTGGACAGGCAGGTGAAGACAGCTTTGTTGCTTGATTGGAACACATGTAAATATAATTTTTGGAGGTCACTGCTCTTAGGAAGAAGTAAAAACAGAATAATTAAGAACAACAAATCGATATCCATTGTATATAGCTAGCATCTGCTACAGAAGAGGAGAAGATAGATGCTGTTGACATTGATTATATCATATTATTTTTGAAGTTGCTGTATACATATTGTCTTTTTAATCTACAGATTAATTTATTGGACTTAGCATCATTTATATTGAACTTATATTTTACTTTCTCTATATTTCCCCTTTCCAGAAAGGGCAATGGACTTAAAATCCCTAAACTCCCAAAAACCACAAGTTTAAAAAAAGCAAATAAACAAATTCATATGGAATTTCCAACCACGTTAGAGAGAAAAGCCAATTCAAGAATGCAAAGCCTTGGTTAAACAAGAAGAGCTTGCTTGCTTAGACTAAGGTTATTTAATTATTTTTTTTAATTCCAAGTGTCAAATGTTGCAAGGCTCTTACACTTTTGATGCACATTCAAAAATATTTCCTTTGCTCCTCTAGTGTATTTCTGTTGATGGGCCGTAAAATCTAAGAAGAAAGACCCCTGCTTTCCTACACTTCTACAATAGCAACAGTGCTTTTGTAAACAAGATATTTGCTTTCTCTTTTCACTTTTGCATTTTATTGCATATTGTTTTGTTCTTGTACATCTCTTGAAATTTACCATAAGAAAAGTTAGTACATCTAATTTCTCGCTACATGAGAAAAAGGAAGGTTTCCCCTGTCCAGTTGCATCCTTGGGGTGATGCGTATATCTATTTCTTAGCCGAGGCAGCCAGCTTTGTCCAAAGACATTTCTCTGATCATGTGGCCAGCTTGGCTATATGCTGAAGTCCCAAAGGTGCTTTTTCAAGAGGCAACTGGACTTTCTTATTTTTCATTGAAGACGTTTTGCTTTTTATCCAAGAAGCTTCTTCAGCTCTGACTGGATGGTGGGGAATGGAAGGATTTGTACTCCTTGCAGATGGTTGATCATTTGCATTCTCTTTAGAGAGCCGTTGAGGCCATCTGGAGGTAAATTGCAACATGGTATATACCAGTGATGGCTAACCTTCTTGTCATCACGTGCCTGCACCCATAATGCAATACATGTGTGACATCCCCCTGTACTCCCCTGCCCCTGCGCATGCGTGGGACCCCCTGTACCCCGCAATCCCCCTGTGCATGTGCACATGTCTCCCACATGTGCCCCATGCCCCATGCATGCATGGCAGACATCCGAAAATCAGCTGGCTGGTGGGAGGCACGGCGCGCATGCACAGTGGAACTGAGCCAAGGCAATGGCTTGCGTGCCCGCAGAGATGGCTCTGCGTCAGAGGTGGTATTCAGCAGGTTCTGACCAGTTCTGGAGAACCGGTAGCAGAAAATTTGAGTAATTCAGAGAACCGGTAGCGGAAATTTTGAGTAGTTCGGAGAACCAGCAAATACCACCTCTGACTGGCCCCGCCCTCATCTATTCTCTGCCCTCATCTATTCTCTGCCTCCCGAGTCCCAGCTGATCAGCTGGGTCTTCTTTGGTTGCCCTGCACAGGAGAATGGAGCTGGAAAGCAGGTTAGTGGGGTGGGGAGGGAATGGGGGATTTTGCAGTAACTTTCCCCTACCATGCCCACCAAGCCACGCCACACCCACAGAACTGGTAGTAAAAAATTTTGAATCCCACCACTGCTCTGCATGCCACTTCTGGCATGTGTGCCATAGGTTCGCCATCACAGGCATATACAGTATAATGCAGTGAGCCATGTGCAGATCTGTACATTTTGGAAACAAAACAACCACTTCATAAACGCATGGCACAGCTTAGGAGAACAGACCTATCAGGACATCCTCATTTAAAAGACAAAGCCCAATCTTTTGAAGACAACAAAGTCCATCTTTTGGACAGAGAGGACCACTGGTTTGAAAGAGGGGTTAAAGAGGCCATCTGTGTCAAAGTTGAACAGCCCTCTCTCAACAGAGAGGGAGGGCTATGATATCATCTATCTCTAGTCTGCAACCCAATGAACAGTTCCAAAAAGGCTCCACATCCATTTGCACTACTCAGATGACTGAGAATCTCCCTAGACACTATACGCTAGAGGCAGATGGAATGCTGTTACTTGCCTATCAAGTGATACCTGTTTATCTACTTGCATTTACATATTTTCAAACTGCTATAAGTGGGCAGGAGTTCTCACCACATGGGGAAGAAAGTTAAAAAAAATCCAAATTGAGCAATACAAAACCAATGCTGCACAAGAACGTGATGTTGAATTTTTATTAGGGCTAATGGTACAAAAAAGATGAGAAAAATGTGCTGGTGGGATTGCAGAATTCCAGAAGTGGACAAATATGGCCATGAAGTTTCAATTAGGCTCATATTGAAAATGGACACTTGCAGACTGAGGGCAAATCTGTACTGGCCTGAGGTCTTCAGGCCCCTAACAATGTCTGGACAATGGACAATGTTATCTTCTCTTTTCCCACAGCCCATGTGGCTATGACCTCCATCCATGACTTCCTGCTACAGGGTGAAAGTACTATATCTTCTCACTTATGCCAATTTAAGAGACACTGCCTAATTGGTCTGCTGACCACTACTTTCTTTTCAGTAGTCTCTTTGTTCAGAGTATTGCAGTGTAAATTCAGCACCAGAAAAGTAAACACAGATGACTGAGGCTTCATTTAACTTCTTTATAAACATATAAAGTAAATTTTACAATACTAGTTGTAGATTTCTCCAACATGGAGCAAACTCAAACAGAAGCAGACATGTTACAGGTTCAGAACAGAACAGCAACTTAACTTCAACTTCAGCAGACAAGCAAGCAAGTTAGTTTCTCTTTCACTTTAGAGCTGAGCACAGAACGCAGATTAAACCACGCCCAGATTCTCTCTTTAAATTTCAGCCCTCAACTCAGCTCTCATTGGCTGACCTTGTTATCAAGCTCTATTCCAGTTGAATATACTCTGACACCCTTCCTTCCTTCCTTCCTTCCTTCCTTCCTTCCTTCCTTCCTTCCTTCCTTCCTTCCTTCCTTCCCCCATGCCTTGCTTCCTTGGTTTTTTTTTTCAATTACTTGAGGTAGAAGTTGCCATATTTGTTCCATGACACTACTAGTCTTTCAGGTTTTGCTACAGAAGGCAAGACAAGCTATAGCCTCACAGAAAATGTGCAAGTGGTGTCCAGTATGTGAGCATGGCACTAATTTTGACCTCTTCCACTTTTTGTTAAAATATGTTAGATGCGAGACCCAACTGATAAGACCAGATTGGGATAGATTTATGTAGATTTGCATACTTTTTGCTTTGTTTTGCACACATAAATTTAAATATCATTAACAGACACATGCCATCTTTAAAGAAGCAATCCCATTCAATGTTAAGAGAGCAGGCATATAGATTTATGAAGTACCTTTTGCTATTCCTTTTCTATGGATTAAAAAATAATGGTCTTTCATGGGAGAAATCTACTTGAAACAATGTCTTAACATAAAAAGATTTAACACACAAGGATCTAAATTTAAATATTTATAGGAAAATGACATCTGTGCTGTATCAGTCAAACAAGGTATTTCATTCAGGTTTATGAAGGAACGCATCGGCTTGTTTCATTCAATTTTTTTTGCGATCTTCTGAGGAGTTAATTTTTTTATTAATATGGTTTAGGTTTTTTTTTAAGCTTCGCAGAAGAACAGCGCTGAAAGAAGTCAAGGACTTTTGTCTATATTATATGACACAAGGTTACAGAAGGAACAGGAAAGGATGTGTATTTTAGACATTGAAATCTGGTTTCTATCTGATGTATTTTTAGATGTTTATGCTAGTGTGTGCTCAATCAAAAATATGATAGATACCTAACCAACATTGTGAAAAAGCACCATATATGTGTTCTGGCTAACTTGCAAAGCAGTGATTTGCACATAAGGCTAAGTCAGATAACAGATAATCAGAGTTGGAAGGGACCTTATAGGTCATCTAGTCCAACCCCCCGCCCAAGTGGGAGACCCTACACCATTTCTGACAAATGGCAGTCCAATCTCTTCTTGAAAGTCTCAAGTGATGGCGCTCCCACAACTTCCGAGGGCAATTTCTGTTCCATTGGTTGATTGTTCTCATTGTCAGAATTAAACTAAATTAACTAAAAGAATTAACTAAAAGTCACAATTTAGAACAGGATTAGCAATATTTTAGGGTGTCATTGTCCAATAAAGCCCTGTCCAGTGGTTTAAAGATTCAGCAGGTTCTGACCAGTTCTGGAGAACCAGTAGTGGACATTTTGAGTAGTTCGAAGGACTGGCAAATACCCGCTCTGACTGGCCCCGCCCCCATCTATTCTCTGCCTCCCAAGTCCCAGCCAATCGGCTGGGTCTTCTTTGGTTGCCCTGCACAGGAGAACGGAGCTGGAAAGCAGGTTAGTGGGCTGCGGAGGGGATTTTGCAGTAACCTTCCCCCAGGAGGGGGGAGGGAATAGAGATTTTGCAGGATCCTTCCCCTGCCACGCCCACCAAACCACACCCACAGAACCGGTAGTAAAAAAAATTGAATTCCACCACTGATACCATGGCCCACTGCCAGTCCATGGACTGTGGGTTGTGGATCTCTGATCTAGACGCTATAAATAGTATAGACTTGCTCAATATTTTCTATAGACCTGGGCCAATCATTTGCCCAGAAAAATTGCTAGAGTCCATTTATTCATCATTTGGTGGTGGAAGAACTTCCTAAATCAATAGATAAAGGTAAGCACATTATGGAAGTCTAAATGATTTGCAGAAAAGCAATCCAGCAACACAATTGCCTTCTAGCCAAATGCATTTTGCGAGAGTGTTCCTGGCTAGCTTTAAAATAGCAAACTTTAGTAGCTCAGTGACCATTGTTACTAACCTAGAATGTGATAATTAAAAAGTGATTATATTATGGTAATTTTTTATTATGAATTAAAGGGGAGTAAATTGAGAGATGCATAAGGCAAAGGGGTGGCACAGTCGAACTGACAATTAAAGGAAGCAATTTTTGAATTATTAGAACTAAGATGAAATTTATTGAATAATGAATGAAATAAAAGTATGTGACCAAATTGCAAATGTGACAGATAAAAATATATAAGTATAATGAATATAGAAATGAAATAAGAACTTTAGATAACTCTGTAAAATAAGACATGAGAATATTTAAAGAAAATGAAATAAGCTATTATATGAATTGGAAATGGATAAAATAAATGTGATGAATATAAGAATATTTGAGAATATTTAAAGGAAAATGGGAAAAGTAATGATATGATATGAAATTGAATATGAAAGATGAATATGTAATTAAGGTCATGTTTGTATTGGGGTGAGATTCAAATTTTTAACAACCAGTTCTGTGAGCATGGCTTAGGTGGTGGGCATGGCTTGGTGGTCATGTGACTAGGTGGACATGGCTTGGTGGTCATGTTATTGGCTGGGTGTGGCCAACTCAATATCACTCACATCGAGGCACGATCTCCTCTGGCCCTCTCATGACTGCGGGGATGCTGCAACAGTAGTAAGTGTGAAAAATGGTCATAAGTCACTTTTTTCAATGCCATTGTAACTTTGAATGGTCACTCCACACAAGTAAAGTACCAGCAAAGGAGGGGGAAAAAACTCCAGAGAAGTTCCTGAGACAGGAAGTCTAGTCCTGCCAAGAATGTAATAAGGGTTAACGGAGAGGCAGTTTCTGTAAGCAACACCAGAATGTTTCCTTCCTGCCTTCCTTACAGGATTAGGCCAGTAATTTCTTCTAAGAACCGGTTCTCTGAACTGCTTAGAATGTTAACAACCGGTTCTAGCGAATAGGTGCAAACTGGTAGAATCCCACCCCTGGTTTGTGTTGAAATGTAAAAACCTGGAGCCACATTGTTCACCAAAAGAGATGTTTTTGTAAGCATCACCAGCTGCTACACCGTCCGACCCCCAAACTAAGCAAACTCACACATTCCATGAACACATAGCCAGACCTCAAACTCAGAGCCAAACCAAAGCCCGGAATGTTACATCACAGCCATCCACTCAGGATATCACATCACTGAACTCAGGAGGTTACACCACAAAACCTCAGGATGTTACAACACAGCCAACGACCCAGGAGATTACAGCACAAGACCCAGGATGTCACAACAATAGAACTCAGAAGGTCATCACATAGCCCATTACCCAGGTCATTACAACACAAAAGGCTGATCGACACACAGCCAGTACCTCAGCCACACAGGGTTTTATGAAAAAGCCAACCAATCTGCAAATATCAACTCCATCAACCAGTAACAACACAGCCAGCCAACCTGCTTACAACAGAGCTAGCACACCACACCTCCCCACCAGTATTTATAGAGAGACGGCAGCTCCGATCACACTTTACTCACACAAGCACGAAGCCAAAAGCACCAGCCTGAAGATGGCGAATGGGACCTCATCGAAACGTTGCCAAGATACTCTCAAACTTATATGGGAAAAGACCCAAACACACCAAGACCTGCATATATATAGTTCCAGATATACTTTTATACTTATAAAAGAAAAAACAGAGATCCTGCAATCTCCAGAACTTAAAATTACATTTATTGTACTTACTAAGCTTTTGTTAGCCTCTGTTGACATCGTCAGAGTATTAAGCTACCATTACAGAGATCTCTGCCTTTATATATATCACACGTGCAAGGGCTAAATTGATTAATGATATGTAAAGGCAGAGATCTCTGTAATGGTAGCTTAATACTCTGACGATGTCAGCAGAGGCTGATGAAAGCTTAGTAAGTACAATAAATGTAATTTTAAGTTATGTGTGTGTGTGTTTGCCTTTGTTTTTCTACTTTTTTCTAGTTCAAACATTGTCAGATATTAAAAAGAAACCATTACTGTTCATGGCAGGAGGTCTTGAAATACATGGATTGTTTAAAGAAAAGTCGAGCTAGCATTACATCTTGTTTTTCAGCAAGCTACATACGGTACAGGAAAGGCACAGCTTGCCATGCTTCAAGTGCCTCCTGCTTGGGCCTGGCTGTTAAAGGTCATGACAGAGATGGCATCTTATCAGCTTGGAGAATTTCCCTTCACCACCCCCATGCGTCTCCAGTAATGACAGGGTTCATGTGAGTTACACAGTTTGAATCAAGCGACTTAAAATCTTTTCCTGCACACAGATCCACTAAAACAACCACAACCCAGATTTAATATAGGATTTTTGCAAACCAGAACCGATACTTCCTGTAGTGTATTATGTGCCCACTGTCAGTCAGATGAGTTGAACAACTGAGCTTCACAGAAGGAGCACGTTAGATATACAATGGATCTGTCAGGACTAATTTATAGCTGATGGCAAAGTTGGCCAACAGGTAATGGAAGGTAGGGATAGTGATAAATATTTATAAGGATTGTCATATTGTATACTGTAAAAGGTAAAGGTTCCCCTCGCACATACGTGCTCATCGTTTCTGGCTCTAGGGGGCGGTGCTGATCCCCATTACAAAGCCAAAGAGGCAGCGCTGTCCAAAGATATCTCTGTGGTCATGTGGCTGGCATGACTAAATGCCGAAGGTGCACGGAACGCTGTTACCTTCCCACCAAAGTGGCCCCTATTTTTCTATTTGCATTTTTATGTGCTTTTGAACTGCTAGGCTGGCAGAAGCTGGGACAAGGAACTGTCCCAGCTTCACTCCGTTATGTGGCACTAGGGATTTGAACCGAACTGCCAATCTTTCTGATCGACAAGCTCAGCATCTTAGCCACTGAACCACCGCGTCCCTATTTTACTGTAGTATCTATAATAAAGATACTTACAGGACTCACTCTCAGCCCAACTCACCTAACAAGGTGGTTGTAAGGAAAATAGGAGGAGGAAGATGGGTTGGCTATGTTTGCCACCTTGAGTTATTTATAAAAAATAATAAAAGCTGGAAATGAACGAATGAACGAATGAACAAATGAATGAAATAAGATAGAAGGAAAAACAAGAGGATACATATTTCCATAAAATTGGCAGCAATAATTTAGGTTTAATTTTGACTGCTGTAATAATTAAAGCTGTACGGTTATTAAAGGAAGAAGCAGCAGGTATATTTCCTGAATAGCAATAGCACTTAGACTTATATATGCTGCTTTACAGCCCTCTCTAAGTGGTTTTACAGAGTCAGCATATTGCCCCCAACAATCTGGGTCCTCATCAAGATACTTAAAACACAATTGCTGAATTTTAGGGGGCTCTTAGAGCTAAGCTAAGTTTAAAAGGAGAATTTTTGTGCATGTACCTGAATCCAATTTCTTCCCTCACTTTTTGGTCTTTGGTTCCTTACTGTCCATGTTCTGTGATCTCGAACTGCTGGAAAACACTTGCTCACTCTTATTTTAAGAACAGATGAACTGCCGGAAGTTTGAGCACGGTTTTTGCTGATACTGATTGTTATAGTTAATCATCATAGTTTAATCATCATAGTTATCAATCATACGGAAAGTCTGAGTAGAATCTGCACACATTGCAGATACTGAATTTGTCACATCACAGTGTTTATTTTCTGCTTTAATCTTTGGTTGAGCTATGCTCTGCCGGCTTTGCCACAACTGATACCAAGGCCCAAGGGACAGGTCCTTTAGAGAGATAGTGGTTTTCAGTTGGAACTTGTGACACAAATCAGAAGTGGTCTACTTTCTCTTGAGAGAGATTCTTCTTCTAAAAGATACTAGCAACACATTCATGAAAGCAAGGAGCAGAACCCAAATGCAATAGAAATAACCCAGGGGTCCCCAATCCCTAGGCCATGGCCCACTACCAGGCTACAATTACTACCAACCTGCCTTCAATCGAGGACCTGTATACTGCCCGAAAATATTTACAGACCCCTCGCATCCCGAACATAAACTGTTTCAACTCCTTCCCTCAAAACAACTCTATAGAGCACTGCACACCAGAACAACTAGACACAAGGACAGGTTTTTCCTGAATGCCATCACTCTGTAAAACAAATAATTCCCTCAACACTGTCCAACTATTTACACAGTCTGCACTAATATTACTATTAACCTTCTCATCACTCTTTATCACCCATCTCCTCCCACTTGTGACTGTAGGACTGTAACTTTGTCGCTTGTATCCTTAAGATTTATATTATTTCCTAGTATGATTTGATTGCTTATTGTACCCTATGACTATTATTAAGTTTTGTACCATATGATTCTTGACAAATGTATCTTTTCTTTTATGTACACTGAGAGCTTATGAACCAAAGACAAATTCCTTGTGTGTCCAATCACACTTGGCCAATAATTAATGCTATGCTATGCTATGCTATGCTATGCTATGCTATGCTATGCTATGCTATGCTATGCTATGCTATTCTTCATTCCATTATTCTATTCTGTTCTATTGCCTTTTTCAAACTGACCCACATAAGCAATGGGCAAGTGTTCGCATGTGAAACTCCACTGGCAAGAGCGGTGAGCCCTTGCACTTGCGTGCAAAGCTCTACTCGCATGAATGGAGGGCACTATGGCTTGCGTGTGAAGCTCCACTTGCTGAGTGGAGGGCATTTACTCACGAAGTTCCATTGATGCAGATTTTCGTGCGTGAGCGCAAGTGCCCACTGCTCGTGTGAGTGGAGTTTTGTGTGCGAGTTCAAGCACCCTCTGCTCATATGGGAAGCTCCATTTGCACAAGCAGAGGGCACACACCTGCCAATGGTGGTATTCTACCAGTTCAGCCCGGTTCAGCTGAATGGGTAGTTCCGAGGATCATCTGTGAGTGAACTGGTTCACTCCGATGATCAGCTGCTGGACCTCTCACCTGCCCCAGCTCTAAACTGACCTGTATTTCAGTGGTGGGATTCAAATTTTTTACTACTGGTTCTGTGGGTGTGGCTTGGTGGGCGTGGCAGGAGAAGGTTATTGCAAAATGCCCATTCCCTCCCCTCCCCACTAACCTGCTTTCCAGGTCCGTTCTCCTATGCAGGGCAACCAAAGAAGACCCAGCCGATCAGCTGGGACTTGGGAGGTGGAGAATAGATGGGGGCAGGGCCAGTCAGAGGTGGGATTTGCCGATTCTCCAAACTACTCAAAAAAATTTTTTTAAATTCATATTTATATCCTGCCCTTCTCCAGAGACTCAGGGCAGCTTACAATTTTTGGGATACAACCCAATGCGCTTCAGCAATAGCCTTCCTTCCATTGTATATGCCTGCTTATTACTAAGCGGCATTTTTACAAAGTCAGCTTATTGCCCCCAACAATCTTGGGTCCTCAATTTACCTACCCCGAGAGGATGGAAGGCTGAGTCAACCTTGAGCCTAGTGGGATTCGAGCCTGCACTAATTACTGGCAGCTGGAACTAAGTGCTAGGCTATTAACAGCCTGCACCACCAAGGCCCTGCTACCGGTTCTCCAGAACTGATCAGATCCTGCTGAATACCCACCTCTGCATTATTTCCTGCTTTTCAACCTCAGCTGCTTCGCATGGCACAGCCGATTGCTGCATGCCAGCAGTTTTACACACAGGGCTTGCAGCAGAAGGTGAGTTGCAAAGCACGCGCTCACCCCGAACTGGTAGGAAAACTTTTTGAAACCCACTACTGATGCATGCATGCTGCTCGCACCAATGCAGCTGTGCATGCACATGGGTGTGCTACTCACACACCCATAACCCTTGCACCAGGCCAGGCCGGCAAGGCAGAAAGGTTGGGGACCACTGAAACAGTCCATTGACCATCATTCAAATTTCATGCTTGACAGTTTAGTAACTGTGATCGTTAGGCCTGAGCTCAGGCTTTCGCGCTGGAATATGTGCCTGCATGGAAAGCAAAACAAAATATTTGCGTCCCTTTGTCACTTTTAAATGTTGATAACGATTGTAACATCTGCTTAGTAAAATGCTCCTGCACATTCAGCAGAAAGGTTCTAAAATGAGACTGTCGGGGCTCTGGTAGTTACCCCCATTTAAATCACGAGTCTCTAGCCGGATTTTCAAAGCTCAAAGAAGATTAGGAGAAGACATGCCAGCACTGCCTGGGTGTAGCTGACTCTGAGACACATCGTTCATTGTCACCCTTGATCCTGGTTTTCCCCCACCCCCTGGGTGTATCAGAATTCATATTCTCCAATGGGACACATCCATAGCCAAGAGTCATCAATCAGTCTCTCCAGTTAGAATTTTGCACAGCAGAAACTTCGGTTGCCTAGAAACTATCTATGAAAACATTTATGGAATGCAGTTTTGGTTTGCCCCCCTCTTTCTGCTGGCAACTCTAAAAAGACCAAAGAAATATTTTATGAGTTGACAGAGGCTTTAAAAGATGCTTTTGTGCATCTCACGTAGACAAGAGTCTTTGATTGATCATTGACTTCCATGTGGACAGAACATGGCCACAGTTTCCATCCAAATTTCACCTGTTGGTGGTGCATATTTGTCCCTACGATAAACTGCAATGCAGGTAATCCTCGACTTATGACCACAATTGAGCCACAAATTTCTGTAGCTAAGTGGAACCTTTGTTAAGGGAGTGTTGCCCCATTTTATGACCTTTCTCGCCATAGTTGTTAAGAGAACCACTGCAGTTGTTAATTACATGGTTGTTAAGTAAATCTGGCTTCCCCATTGATTTTATTGGGCTGATGGTTGCAAAAGCTGATTGCCTGACTTTGCAACCATTGTAAATATAAACCAGTTGTCATATGTTCAAATTTTGACCACATGACTGTAGGGATGCTGTAAGTGTGAAAAACGGTGCTAAGTCACATTTTTTTCAGTTGTGTTGTAACTTTGAAATGAACTGTTGTAAGTCGAGGACTATCTGCATTGCACGAGAAAGGTCTCCGTTAATCAAGCAATTGCTTTATTTATTTTTATTTATTTTAGTTTATTTGTTAATAGCTTGCAAGATAACGTAAGTATAAATACAGGAAATAGGTACAAATAAATGGGGACAATAGGACAGGGACGGGAGGCACGATGGTGCGCCTATGCACGCCCCTTACAGACCTCTTAGGAATGGGGTGAGGTCAATAGTGGATAGTTTGGGGTTAAAGGAGTGGGGGTTAGAGGATGTAACTACAGAGTCAGGTAGTGCATTCCAGGCATTGACCACTCTGTTGCTGAAGTCGTTCTTTCTGCAATCAAGTTTGAAGCAGTTTACATTGGAGTTTGTATCTATTGTGTGCTCTTGTATTGTTGTGGATGAAGCTGAAGTAGTCATTGATTGGTAGGACATTGTAGCAGATAATTTTGCGTGCTACGCTTAAGTCTAACTGTAGGCGGCGTAGTTCAAGGTTGTCCAGGCCCAAAATTTCAAGCCTGGTGATATCGGGTATTCTGTTGCAGGCAGAGGAGTGTTGTACTCTTCTCGTGAAATACTTCTGGACTCGCTCAATTGTATTAATGTCCGATATACAGTGTGGATTCCAGACAGCCAAGCTGTATTGAAGTATTGGTCTAGCAAAGGATTTGTATGCCCTAGTTAGTAATTCAGTATTACCAGAGCAGAAACTTCTTAAGATTAGATTTACAACCCTTGAAGCCTTTTTGGCAATGCTGTTGCAGTGAGCTCTTGCGCTTAGGTCATTAGATATGAGTACTCCGAGGTCCTTGACAGAGTGAGGGGCATCAAGGAGGTCATATCTGCCTAGATTGTGTTTGGTGTACTGATTTTTTTTACCAATGTGTAAGACAGAGCATTTATTGATCGAGATGTCCCTTGACTGAGCGTAGCGGAAATGCTTGTTCATTCCTGAAGAAGAAAAGAAGTTGGTGATTAAGGCAGAACCACCACTGGGGAGGAAAGTTCACAGAGAAAGTTAGCCTCTGGCGAGAATAAAGATGCTTCCAGATGTTATGCAACTGGCATACCTTATTTGTGGGGTTTCATGCTGGAAGGGAAAATTACAAGTGTAATTGCTCAGGGAATTCTTTCTGAGCTTTGGGGATTGTAGCAATCACATCACATAGTCTGACTTGAGCGTCCAAAACCACACAACCACAGGAAATGCAATCAAATAGTAGACAATCTTGAAAAGCTTTGCAGATAGAATGAGGAGAAAGTCTGGTCTTTTCCTTTGCATTACTTTACTTTACTTACTTACAGATTAAAAGAGTTGGAAGGGACCTAGTAGGTCATCTAGTCCAACCCCCCCAGCCCACCCAAGCAGGAGACCCTACATCATTTCTGACAGATGGCTGTCCAGTCTCCTCTTGAAAGCTTCCAGTGATGAAGCTCCCACAACGTCTGAAGCAGAGGTAGGTATTCAGCCAGTTCTGACCAGTTCTGGAGAACCGGTAGTGGAAATTTTGAGTAGTTCGGAGAACCAGCAAATATCACCTCTGACTGGCCCCGCCCCCATCTATTCTCTGCCTCCCGAGTCCTAACTGATTGGCTGGGTCTTCTTTGGTTGCCCTACACAGGAGAACAGAGCTGGAAAGCAGGTTAGTGGGGTGGGGCGGGAATGGGATTTTGCAGTAACCTTCCCCCAGGAGTGGGGAGGGAATGGGATTTTGCAGTATCCTTCCTCTGCATGCCCACCAAGCCCCACCCACCAAGCCATGCCACACCCAGCAAGCCACACCCACAGAACCGGTAGTAAAAAGTTTTGAATCCCACCACTGTTCTGAAGGCAACTTCTGTTCCATTGGTTCTATCAGAAAAATTCTCCTTATTTCCAGATTTAATGTCTCCTTGATCAGTTTTCATCCATTATTCCTTGTCTGACCTTCAGGTGCTTTGGAAAATACCTTAGTGATAGCTTAGTTTAGTGAAGAGAATGGCTGTTCGATCTACATGCAGGCAAAAAAATAGCAATAGCAACTGAACAATAAAATGCCATGAAAGAAAGAACTGGCAGACCAAAGCAACCATCTGCAGACAGATCCATGCTGGACCAGTATCTGTTCCCACAGACTGAACTGGGACATAAATTTTAGCTGTGCACCCTTCCAATCTGTTCATGCCTGCAGGTACAAATCCACCCGTATATTTATTTTATTTATTTATTTGATTTACAAGATGCTTACAAGATAATAGGTATAAGTATAAACATGAGTAAGAATACAGGAAATAGGTACAAATAAATGGGGACAATAGGACAGGGATGGTAGGCATGATTGTGCACTTATGCACACCCCTTGCAGACCTCTTAGGAATGGGGTGAGGTCAATAGTGGATAGTTTGAGGTTAAAGGAGTGGGCTTTAGAGGATGTAACAAAAGAGTCAGGTACTGCATTCCAGGCATTGACCACTCGATTGCTGAAGTTGTACTTTCTTCAATCGAGTTTGGAGTGGTTTACATTAAGTTTGTAACTGTTATGCGCTCTTGTATTGTTGCAGATGAAGCTGAAGTAGTCATTGATGGGTGGGACATTGTAGCAGATAATTTTGTGTACTTCACTTAAGTCCAATTGTAGGCAGCATAATTCTAGATTGTCCAAGCCCAAAATTTCAAGCCTGGTGGTGCAGAGTATTCTGTTGCGAGCAAAGGAGTATAGTACTCTTTTCGTGAAATCTGGACTTGCTCAATTGTATTAATGTCTGATATACTAAATACTAGTCCTTTCCGTTGCATGAGGTAATAAAAGCAACATCGATTGGGGTCAGCAAGTTATTTAATCCCCTTAAAAAAGAACATTTCCATTAACCACAGGTTTCGGACTGGATAGGAAGTCGATGTGCTGAGAATCGTGTATTTCATCCCCTCATAATTCACAGCAGCAGGTGAGAAGTAAACAGAAAGACGAGTGTTTAAAATATGTTTCAAACTTCCTCAGCTTTTCGGTTCCTATAGATGTAAAATGCATGTCTGAAGTCTATAAATGTTAGCGGGATGTAGGCCAAATTAGTTTAGTTTAGTTTAGTTTTAGTTTTAGTTTACTTTATTGTCATTGCACCTCATACAACAAAATTAAATACCAACTTCAGGATACATTATAACTATGAACCTAAACACAAACACACATCCTTCACATTCTATACATTGAATTGAAAACCCCTGATATTGCATTAATATTGCACTATACAGTAGAATTCAACAGAGCTACTGTCCTGGGATAGAAGCTGTTTTTCAGCCTATATGGAAATATGGTAAGATTCCAGTTAGGACCAATTAGATGTATTTTTTTAATGAAAGGAAATATTTCTAACTGTTTATATTTTCAGGATATGCTAGTTGAAAATCAGTTTTAAGAAATATATGGTCTGGCTCTATCCCAAGCAGGGTTAATCATGCATTAACACTGCAAAAAAACAATTGCACTGCTAATTACACCTAATTTGACCCACTGTGGATGTATTACCACCTGCAAACTGTTCCTTCCAGATGCAGCAATAAGTAGAGAAGATCAGTGACTTTAAATGGGATTCTAAATGCATACAAGCTTAGTAGGTGGGATGTCTCGACTCCAAAACTGACAGCAACATTTGGAGGGCTACAGGTTTTCTCACCCTCTCTTAAATATATAGGATGCCAAGGGGCACTGAGCTCATTCTTAATCCTGTCTCCCATGTTTTCTTCCAATCTGGAAGTAATCATTTCCCAGGAGAGTTGGTTCCAAAAGTATTAAAACCTCTGCAGAAATCACACATTCGCTGAAAAGAACAATTAAGCCTAACATGTATATATTTTTTGAAGATTCTCTAGGTTAAGAATGCGTGTGGGGCCATATACTCTGAACCATAAAGATTGAAAGCCAGAGTTGGCTTCATACAGGTCATGCTGGTATGTCATTCCTAATAAATTCTTTGAAGTTTTTTTAACTTTGGCTCGAGGCTCATGATTTAATTAGGGCAATCACTGGAATCCTGACATTGTTCATTAGTTTATTAAAGTTCACCATCGCATCTTCTCTACCTATTTCCAAAGCTACTCTGGGCAGCTTACAATAACATCACAAATATAAAAAACATTAAAACGAACAGGTTTAGGTAAAAAATTAAAAAACCAAGAATGGTATGGTATGATTTTTTCACTATTAGACCATGAACCACTTCAAGTACAGAAGTCAGGATCCTAAGCCAGGTTTTAATGCCCTCCTGGAAGGCTCTTTTAAAAAATTATTTATTTCTAAAATTTAATGGCTGCTCATCTTACCACAGGGTAACTCTAGGCATTAAAAATCTAAGCTAAAATTAAATCTAAAATCTAAAATCCAAAACATTATATAATGTAGCAGCATTGCCAAAAAGGCATGAAGAGTTGTTAACCTTATTTTGCGAAGCTTCATTTATCTGGCAACATTGAATTGTTAACTAGGGCATAAAAAATCTTTGCCAGACCAGTTCTTGAATACAGCTCATCTGCCTGGAACCCACACTGTATATCGGACATTAACACAATTGAGCGGGTTCAGAGGTATTTCTCAAGAAAAGTTCTCTACTCCTCTACTCACAATAATTTTTTTTCCAATTTTTAATTACATTTATATGTCGCCCTTCTCCGAAGACTCAGGGCGGCTTACAATTTTTGGAGCACAACCCAATGCGCTCAGCAATAGAATTGCTTATGCCTCCAGCCTTGAAATTTTGGGCCTGGACAATCTGGAACTGCGCCGCCTGCGGCCCAATCTAAGCATAGTTCACAAAATTGTCTGCTACAACATCTTACCTTTCAATGACTTCTTCAGCTTCAACCACAATAATACACAGGCAAACAATCGATACAAACTCAAGGTAAGCCATTTCAAACTCGATTGCAGAAAATACGACTTCAGAAACAGAGTGGTCAATGCCTGGTACACCATACCCGATTCTGTGGTTACAGCCTCAACCCCTCACAGCTTCAACCTCAAACTGTCTACCGTGGACCTCACCCCATTCCTAAGAGGTCTTTAAAGGGGGCGTGCATAAGTGTACCAGTATGCTTACCGTCCCTGTCTTATTGTCCCCTTTTATCTGCATTTACTTCCATTGTTCATGTTTATGTTCATACCTATACTTGTTATCTTGTACGTGTTTGACAAACAAATAAAAAAAATGCTGAGGGAAGAACTCAGCTCTGGCGGCAAGATGTTCCAAAGGACAAGAGCCACAGCAAAAATGGCTCTTTCCTAGACCCCACTAGCTAAAACTCCTAAACCGACAGGGTCCTCAGCATGGTCCTTCTTAAAATGGAAACATTTGCTGTTTATGCTCATATAACTTACTAGACCACCGTGTGGTTTGCTTGATTTCAATTTAGCATGTCATGAGAACAGAGCTGCTGTAGTTTACAATGTGTGGTATGAAGCCAGTCACAATTTTAGTCAGTAAACTGTATTTAAAGGAGATGTGGTATTTGTGCATCTAGTCAATTAGAGAAGTTTTCTATTCTTACATTTAAAAAAAAGCCTACAAAGTAAAATATATAGAAAAGATTTCCCAGTATTGGGTAGTTTGGATTTGAATTTTATTAAATGATTTATTGCTTGATAAACATGAAGAACCCCAAATTGCAAAGTTTAATGTAATATGGTTAGTTAAATCCTGCATATTCCAGTGTACTTGTGCAACAAAAAAAATCTCAAACACCTCCCTCGTTATTTATTAAATTATTTAAATCACGCATTATATCATTCACTCAATTTTCTGGTTGCACAGAACACACAGCTCAGTAAAACTGATCCCCTTGGCATAATTTGCACAGCTTGCTAGCTGGTAATATGGTTGGTGACTTGGCAGTGCAAGATGCCAACTACAAAACAACTACAGCAACTACAGACAGCCAACATGACACAATAATCCTGTGTTCAACACATCCCCAGTGTTAAGTTTGCATGAAGAGACAGATGCGGAGTGCTTCAAGTTCTTAGTTTATTAGTGATTACAGCTCAGAACGGACCCAATTTGGCTGGGCTGCAGCTGCTACTTATAGCCAGCAGCTGCAGTTGCCAGCCAATCAGAGTGCAGGGTTTTCCTGTACTTTTTAAACCAATCATTTCCAACATTTTACAAGAACAGTTCAAACTAAACCAATGACTTCAAACCTACATACATAATACCCCTCCCCACTAGGTTCAGTCCATACTCAAACCCCAACCTACCTAATGTATTCTTTTAAATAGGTGGGGCTCTTACGTACGCTGAGACCACGTGGTTCAGATGTTTTAAGGTTCTCACCTTGTGAGGGAGGAAATGTGTCTGCTGACATTTCCTTACTTGGACTTACAGTAATGGTAGAACCTGTTTGGTTACTACAATCTGGTCTCTCCTCCCAATCCATCTCCAACCCAATGTCAGCACCTAAATCAGGTAGTGATGTGCAATCTTCCATTTGTGAAAATGGTTGTTGGTATTGTGACAGGTTTTGGGATGGTTCCTGTCGTGTTAGCTCATTACACATGGGGTTGATTCTTACTTGCTGATTACTCTCATCATCCTCCCCTTCTCCCCTAGAAGAGGCAGTAGGTATGGGAACCAGAGAGGAGCAAAAGCGATGCTCCTGAGGCAATCTGGATCTTAACTGATCAATGTGCCTGCTCCAGAGGACACCATCCTCTGTTTGTACCCTGTAAGACCTGGGGCCTGTGATTTGGGTTATCTCAGCAGGAATCCATAATGGTTCACCCATAAGGTTCTTAGCATAAACAGAATCACCCACAGTGAAAGTGCGAATTTTACTAGTGGAATCTAGTGGTGCGTTTGGTGCGTAAGTGGGATGGAGGCGGTCAAGGGAGACCTGAGTTTCCTACCCATCAACAATTCATCTGGGGTTAAATTAGTTGAGGGGTTGGGAGTGATATGCTGAACACTGAGTTTTTCAACTCTCTCAGTGATATCCCTGGACCCAATTGCTGAAGTTTTCCTTGGTAATTGTACCATACGTTCAGCCGGCCGTTAGCAAAGGATGCCCAGGGGCTGTCAGGGCATGTCTGATACCCTGTTGTGCTAGATATGATTCAAAAGGTTGGATGTAAATTGAGGGCCATTGTCAGAAACAAGCACATCAGGTAACCATGAGTTACAAAAAGCTTTTAAGCTGTTTGATGACAGCTTCAGTTGTGGTGGATGCCATAGGGATAACCTCCAGCCATTTTGAATATGCATCAACTATAATAAGGAAAGTGTGCCCTCTGGTAGGGCCAGCAAAATCAATGAATCCTGGACCATGGGCCCCTTAGGACATTCA
>CM019151.1:68502331-68596841 GCA_009733165.1 Naja naja
TGTTATGTATGCAGGTTTAAGTCATTGGTTTATTTGGACTGTCTTCAAAATGGTAAAGTACTGAATGTTTTAAATGCAGGAAAACCCTGCACTCTGATTGGCTATAAGTAGCAGCCGCAGCCCAGTCAAAGTGGGTTCGTTCTGAGCTGTAGTCACTAATAAACAAAGAGTTTGAAGCACTCCACGTCTGTCTCTTCATGCAAACTTAACACTGGCGATGAAGGTGGGATCTCCCTGAAGAAGAAGGCAAGCGGAACAGAAGGAGAAGTGAATGGCTTGGCTGAACATCCCCCCCAGCCCCGTTAGATCCGATGGCAGAAGACTGGGAGCGTATGCAGATAGTTTCCATATATCTGGAAGGAAAGCGATCTTGCCGACATTTCGAGAAGTGGAAGAGGGCGGTCTTTCTCACGCACTGCGGTCCGGCAGTTTTTCAAGATGGCGAAGGCATTGGCGGGAGCTGCAGACGTGAAGGTAATGAATTGCCTGACTTAGAAAAGTTTTAAGAGCCCATTACGTGCCACAAGTATCGTGCCTCATTAGAGACACGAGTTTTACTGTCGGGATCAAGAGGAAAGCGAAAACGTAAACGACTTTGTGGCAAGTTTCGAGACATTGGGGGTGCATGCATTTTACATTTAAGACCAATCTTGAGGCCATGCGCGATCGATTTGTTCTGGGCCTTAAAGGCAAGGTGCTTCAAAGCAAGTTATTACTAAGACCTAAGATCGCTGAAGGAAGCAATAGAAGAGGCCTCTTCAGCAGAAGCTACCAAGTCCTCAGCAGCAGCCATGAAGAAAAATTAACAAGGCCACAAGCCATCCTGATGTGGAAAAGTCCACAACAACTCATAGTGAGCAAATAGATTCTGAGTCAGACTGTAGTGAGGTGGAGGAAGGAATTTATGACTCAGAATGGAGTGGAAAAAGAAGACCTGGGAAGAAAGAGGCAAGATTTCTACTGCAGAAGGTTGTGGGGAAGCCCCCCCACTGAATGCAAGTACCTAGATACCTCTGCCTCCGTTGTGAAAAAAGAGACACTTAGCAAGAGTCTGCAAATCATCCAGAACTCCACCCAACAGAAGGAAGTTTCCTGACAAAGAATTCAAGCCCAACAACCTCAGTGAGAAAAATGGGGCAGCACAGACACAAATGGGAAGAATGAAACTCATCAGACAGTAACTATTGGTCAATCTTCTTCTCTATCAATAACAGAAAAGTGCATGTCAAGGTACTAATTGAGGAAGGCCTTGCCAAATGGATGACTCAGGCTCATATTTATCTATGGTGTCATGGGACACTATTCCAGACTACTCCAAACATTCAGAAGAAGCATTTCAAGAAGCAAGCACTGACTTTTAAGACTACCAAGGAACAAGATTCCAGTAGTTGGAACAAGAGAATTCAATGTGAGTTCAAAGGCCACACCAACGCTTGCCCCTGACCATCGTGGACAAGGATCGCCCAGGTTGCTGGGACTTGAGTGTTTCAATCCACTAGGCATCGAGGTGACTGGCATCAATCATGTGAGCAACACTGAATGGGAGGAGGCCTTGAAGTCTGAGTTCCCAGAGGTCTTCAGCAGAAGGATTGGGCAAGTATATGGGGACCCCTATCACTTTCAATCTAGATCCCAAGGTGCCACCAATTCGCTTAAAGCCCAGAAGGGTCCCATTTGCCTTAAAGGAAAAATTGATGCACAATTAGATAAACTAATAGCTCAAGGAGTTTTAGAGCCCACTGACCACTCCAGGTGGGAGACACCCATAGTCACACCAGTCAAGACTGATGGGTCAGTGAGAATCTGTGGAGACTATAAGGGGACATTGAACCATGCGCTACAACAGAGCGCATATCCAGTTCCAGTGGTGCATCATTTACTACATTCACTTGGCAGGGGTACAGTCTTTGCCAAATTGGATCTGGCCCAGGCATATCAACAATTAACAGTTGATGATGCCACTGCAGAGGCCCAAACCATTGTGACTCATAGAGGTGCTTTCAAATGTAAAGGTTACAGTTTGGAGTAAGCATGGCACCAGGCATCTTCCAAAGCCTTATGGAAAGGATGCTCCAAGGACTGCCAGGGTAGTACCTTACTTTGATGATGTGTTAATCTCTGCTGAAAATGACACTCAGTTACAAGAGAGACTCAGAGAAGTCCTTACCAGATTCAAAACGGGGTTAAAAGTCAAGGAAGAAAAATGCACTCTTAGAACTGACAAGGTTGAGTTCTTGGGCTATATGATTGACAAGCATGGTATCCACCCCACAGATGCCAAGGTTCAGGCAATCAAAGAAGCCCCTAGACCAAAATGTAAAACAGATTGCAAGCCTTCCTTGGACTCATTAACTTTTATCACATGTTCCTACCTCAGAAGGCAACCATTGCAGAACCATGCACAGATTATTAGACAAAAAGTCTGCTTGGGTCTGGGGCAGAAAAGAACAATCTGCATTTAACAATATTAAAAGACTAATCACGTCTGATGCTGTACTGATACAGTTCTCTGAGAATTTGCCTGTTGTACTGACTTGTGATGCATCCCCTTTTGGAGTGGG
Organism: Naja naja; assembly: GCA_009733165.1. NCBI lineage: Eukaryota > Metazoa > Chordata > Lepidosauria > Squamata > Elapidae > Naja > Naja naja. The sequence continues at coordinate 68,504,893 of CM019151.1, forward strand.
GGGTTTGAGCCACAGGCTTCCCAGCGGAGGGAAGCTCCTATTGCATTTTACTCTCGCACCTTGACCAAAGCAGAGAGAACTACAGCCAACTGGACAAGGAAGCCTTGGCAATTGTTGCAGCTGTCAAGAAATTCCATGAGTATTTATATGGGAGAACATTTACCATTGTCACAGATCACAAACCTCTGTTAGGCATTGTGGCAGGAGACAAACCTACGCCCACTATCCTGTCACCAAGAATGCTGAGATGGACTGAATTTCTTGCTGCTTATTCATACAAACTCATCCACAGGCCTGGCAAAGACATTGGGCATGCAGATGCTTTGAGTCGCTGCCCACTTCCTTCTCACACTGAGGACTTTGCTCCTGAGACTTACACTTTTTCCTAGAAACTGTTGCCAAGCTTCCAGTACACGCTGCTGAAATTGCCAGAGAGACTGCCAAAGACACTGTATTGGCTCCTGTTATAGGCTGGATTAAGAAAGGTTGGCCTCTTCAAGATCTACCTCAACTTGCCCAACCTTTTAAATCCAGGCAAACTGAATTATCTGTATTAAGAGGATGTATTTTTGGGGTAACAGGGTGGTTATTCCTACAAAACTACAAAAAGAGGTTTTGGAAATGTTACATGAGGGTCATCCAGGTATTGTCAGAATGAAGGGATTGGCCAGGAGTTATGTATGGTGGCCAGGTATTGACAAAATGGTTGAAAACTGGGTTGCATCTTGTCCCAACTGTCAGGTAGTCAGGCCTGCCCCACCTCTCGCCCCCACACAGGAATGGGAATGTCCTAGGGGCCCATGGTCCAGGATTCACATTGATTTTGCTGGCCCTACCAGAGGGCACACTTTCCTTATTATAGTTGATGCATATTCCAAATGGCTAGAGGTTATCCCTATGGCATCCACCACAACTGAAGCTGTCATCAAACAGCTTAAAAGCTTTTGTAACTCACGGGTTACCTGATGTGCTTGTTTCTGACAATGGCCCTCAATTTACATCCAACCTTTTTGAATCATATCTAGCACAACAGGGTATCAGACATGCCCTGACAGCCCCTGGGCATCCTTCGGCTAACCGCCGGGCTGAATGTATGGTACGATTTACCAAGGAAAAACTTCAGCAATTGGGTCCAGGGGATATCACTGAGAGAGTTGAAAAACTTCTCAGTGTTCAGCATATCACTCCCAACCCCTCAACTAATTTGTCCCCAGCTGAATTGTTGATGGGTAGGAAACTCAGGTCTCCCCTTGATCGCCTCCATCCCACTTACGCACCCAATGCACCACTAGATTCCACTAGCAAAATTCGCACATTCACTGTGGGTGATTCTGTTTATGCTAAGAACCTTATGGGTGAACCATTATGGATTCCTGCTGAGATAACCCAAATCACAGGCCCCAGGTCTTACAGGGTACAAACGGAGGATGGTGTCCTCTGGAGCAGGCACATTGATCAGTTAAGATCCAGATTGCCTCAGGAGCATCGCTTTTGCTCCTCTCTGGTTCCCATACCTACTGCCTCTTCTAGGGGAAGGGGAGGATCATGAGTGTAATGAACAAGCAAGAATCAACCCCATGTGTAACGAGCTAACACGACAGGAACCATCCCAAAACCTGTCACAATACCAACAACCATTTTCACAAATGGAAGATTGCACATCATTACCTGATTTAGGTGCTGACATTGGGTTGGAGATGGCTTGGGAGGAGAGACCAGGTTGTAGTAACCAAACAGGTTCTACCATTACTACAAGTCCTAGTAAGGAAATGTCAGCAGACACATTTCCTCCCTCACAAGGTGAGAACCTTAAAACATCTGAACCACGTAGGTCTCAACGTACACATAAGAGCCCCACCTATTTAAAAGAATACATTAGATAGGCTGGGGTTTGAGTATGGACTGAACCTAGTGGGGAGGGGTGTTATGTATGCAGGTTTAAAGTCATTGGTTTAGTTTGAACTGTTCTTGTAAAATGTAAGAAATGATTGGTTTAAAAAGTGCGGGAAAACCCTGCACTCTTGATTGGCTGGCAACTGCGGCTGCTGGCTCTAAGTAGCAGCCGCAGCCCAGCCAAAGTGGGTTCGTTCTGAGCTGTAGTCACTAATAAACAAAGAGCTTGAAGCACTCCGCATCTGTCTCTTCATGCAAACTTAACAAAGGGCATTTTGAAAAAGAGATGGGGCCAGTTCATGGATTTAACATTACAAGTGCAGGCATTGTTTTGAAGATCTCTGGAATCACAGTTGCCACCCACCCACCAGGCACGTGGTTGTGGTGTTTTTGCTGATTATTTACTGAAGTCTCTTCTTTTAAAAAAATCATCTCCCTCTGCTGGGCTCATCCAGAGACAGTCTGAATGCCACGTTGAAGCAGCTGAGCTCAAGGAAAACAAACCAGACAGTTGGTTGAAATGCTGTGTTTCCTCTCCGTCAAGCAAATTCCTGAAGCCTTCGCCCCAGGCTTTAGACAAGGAAAGAGAAGGCAAACAAAAGGCCAAACATTTTCACTTCTTTCCCAAATCCCTGATAGCCAAGAAGGCACGTATTTCATTCAACTGATATTCAGAGCACATTCTGATCAGTGATGGGATTCAAAAAAATTTACTACCGGTTCTGTGGGTGTGGGTTGGTAGGCGTAGCAGGGGAAGGTTATCGCAAAATCCCCATTCCCTTCCCACCTCACTAACCTGCTTTACAGCTCCGTTCTCCTGTGCAGGGCAACCAAAGGAGACTCAGCCAATCAGCTGGGACTCTGGAGACGGAGAATAGATGGGGCGGGGCCAGACAGAGGTGGTATTTGGTGGTTCTCCGAACTACTCAAAATTTCCACTACTGGTTCTCCAGAACTGGTCAGAACCTGCTGAATACCACCTCTGCTTACCACCACAATTGAGCCCAAAATTGATGTAGCTAAGTGAAACGTTTGTTAAGTGAGCTTGCCTCATTTTTATGAGCTCTTTTTTGCCACAGTTGTTAAGTAAATCACTAAAAGTCTGTGGAGATCCTCAGTCCTCCAGGTCATGGCTGTCCCAAGGGTGCTTTTTCAGGAGACAACTGGACTTTCTTATTTTTCCTTTTGAAGATGTTTCTCTTCTCATCCAAGAAGTTCCTTCAGCTTCTGACATTCCCATTCCCCACCGTCCTGTCAGAACTGAAGAAGCGTCTTGGATGAGAAGAGGAATGTCTTCAAAAGGAAAAACAAGAAAAAACAACCAGAATAAAACACCTTCATGATAAGTGAATTGCTGCATTTGTTCAGTGAGAAACACGGTCGTTAAGTGAATCTGGATTTCCCCATTGACTTTGGTTTTCAGAAGCTTGCAAAAGGAGATCACATGACCCCAGGACCAGAGGTGGGCTTCAAAAATTTTAGCAAAGGGTTCACTGCCTGGTTGCTGGATGGGTGTGGCCATGGTGGGTGTGGCCTAGTCAGTCTCCTGCACCATGGGGGGTTTTTCGCCCTCCCTGGGCTCCTGAGGCTTTCCTCGAGCCTCCGGGAGGGTGAAAACAGCCTCCCTGGGCTCTGGATGCTCTCTGGAACCCAGAAATGGGCCCAGTTCCAGCCTTCCCGAACTTCCGGGAGGCCTGTTTTTTGCCCTCTCTGAGCCTCCATGCTCGCCCTGCACTTACCTGCATCCACAACAGGCCGTGTGGGGACTCCTGGGAGGGGAGGGGCAGGGTGGACGAGGCCAGCCAGGAGTGGGATTTGGGGGTTCTCCGAAGTGTGAAAAATGGTCATAAGTCACTTTTTTCCGGTGCCATTGTAAGAGTTGGTATTCAGCAGGTTCTGATCAGTTCTGGAGAAACGGTAGCGGAAATTTTGAGCAGTTTGGAATACCACCTCTGCCTGGCCCCATCCCCATCTATTCTCCGCCTCCCGAGTCCCAGCTGATTGGCTGGGTCTTCTTTTGTTGCCCTGCACAGGAGAACGGAGCTGGAAAGCAGGTTAGTGGGGTGGGAAGGAAATGGGGATTTTACAGTATCCTTCCCCCTGACATGCCCAGCAAGCCACGGCCACCAAGCCACGCTCACAGAACCGGTAGTAAAGAAATTTGAATCCCACCACTGCTTGGAACGGTCACTGAATGAACTATTGTATGTTGAAGATAATCTGTATTCTTGGGCAACTGTTCCTGTTGCCAGCTACATCAAAAGAAAATTGTTTGGAGAATACAGGAGGCCCTTAGCTACCCTAATAACTCTCTGACCCCACCCGAACCACCATCCCTGGAGAAAAGTTAAGAGCCTTAAAAACATACGCATCTTTCAAATCCAGCTGATCTCAGCTATTTTGCAGAACAAAGAAAATATTCCTATTTAAGCTTCTAGATCACTCAGAACTGGAACCTTTCAAGCCAATATCTTCATTGGCTTTTATTGCAGTCACTTTATGCAAAGCTTTTAAAAGCATGGATTTAGGAAAATAATAAAAAGGTATCCTTTTTTTCTTCTTTTCTTCCTTGTTTTTATTTTTTTTATTTAACTTGAATTATCAATCCGGTAGTTGGGATAAAGTTTTTAAAAAGTCCAAGATCATGGATACCCTTTGCAAAGGTATTAGAGAATCACCACCATTTTATTTTTAGTGGCTCTTTCCTCCAATAAGTATATGTACAATATCTGGGTTGTTTAATTCCCTCTTTTGGATTCTAAAACATAGGTAAATATTACTGAATGTAGGATGCAGACTCTTTAAAGAGAACTGATCATGGATTCATTGAAGCTTTCAGTTGGCAAACTACTTGGAGAAAATTCAAAAACAGTTTTCCTTATAGCTAATCTTAACTTGGAACTTAGCCAAAACAAATTGGCTTCAGCTATAAACTTCTACATAAGGTTTTTATGAGTGGGGGAAAGGGTGAGGTAGGGTCCAATGAGACCAGACATTATCTTTCAAGAAATAAAAGAATTCTCAGAAGGAAACTTACGAGTGCCAGCACCAGACATGGTGGTGGAGCCTCTAAAAATATCTGAAATAGACAATGACTCATTCTCCATATGCTGAACAGCTGACAGATGGTTGAATGTCCATTTCATTGCTGTTATTTGTGTTGGCAAACTGGTTTGGTTCAGCACAGCTGATGTGCCATCTTAGTCTCTTATTATGGCTCTGTTTCCTCTACCGCATTTAAATAAAATTATCCCTCTTTTCTCATTTAGAGATGTGAGGAAATATGAGAGCCATCATGACTAGCTTGCATATGAACGATGGGTTCCTACCATCTTGTGAGAATCATGGGGGAAGCAAGGAGAACAAAGGACAATGCAAGGGTTTGTAAAAATAAAAATAAAAAGGATAGAGGGATTTTTCATCGCTCTTTATATGGTAGAGAGAGATGTGGTCTATCTCTTAGGAATAATCCATATCCTGTCATGCCCTCCCATTATCTCCAACTATTAGCGATGCTGCCTGAACATCTTGGCCAATAGACACTAGAAGTGTACAATTTCTTTGAGCTTCAAGCTTTGCGTGGCACACCAAGGGCTACACTTCAAAAGGGGTGTTGTTCTTGGGTATATTTTTAAGAGCAAAGGGGGGGGGGGTCTCCAGGTTTTGAGATCTAATCTATAGGGCCTGTCAAGTATCTGCCAAATAGAAAAAGGGCACAAAACTGGATTTACCCCCTCCTCCCTCTTTAGAAAGAATCACATGAAGATCCTTTTTTTTTTGTCAAGAGGCAACTGGGCTTTCTGTTTTTTCTTTGAAGACATTTCACTTCTCATCCAAGAAGCTTCTTCAGCTCTGACTGCACGATGGGGGATGGCAGGAATCCAGTCAGAGCTGAAGAAACTTCTGGGATGAGAAGTGAAACGTCTTCAAAGGAAAAAACAAGGAAGTCCAGTTGCCTCTTGAAAAAGCACCTTTGGGACAACCATTGACCTGGAGGACTGAGAATCTTTACAGACCAGAGGTGTCAAACTCAAGGCCTGATCTGGCCCGCAGAGTACTTAGACCTGCCCTGCGGATCATATTTCATAGAAAAATGAAAATATCCTAGGAAATATTTAAAAGGCAGAATATTTCCCCTAAAAAGAAAAGTATTAATACAAACATCAATAACGATGATCATAATAGTTGTCAAAGGGACGCTGTGGCTCAGTGGCTAAGACGCTGAGCTTGTCGATCAGAAAGGTTGGCAGTTCGACGGTTTGAATCCCTAGCGCATAACGGAGTGAGCTCCTGTTACTTGTCCCAGCTTCTGGCAACTTAGCAGTTCAAAAGCATGTAAAAATGCAAGTAGAAAAATAGGGACCACTTTGGTGGGAAGGTAACAGCGTTCCATGCGCCTTTGGCATTTAGTCATGCTGGCCACATGACCATGGAGACGTCTTCGGACAGCGCTGGCTCTTCGGCTTTGCAATGGAGATGAGCACTGCCCCCTAGAGCCAGAAACAACTAGCACGTATGTGCAACAGTAACTTTTACATTTAATAGTTGTTATATTAATCAAACTTATATAATCCGTATTAATATACATGGTTGGTTTTTTAAGTAGTTATTCAATATTTCAATACTCCATTTTAATCCCAAGGATGTTATAAGCATGGTAATACCATCTTTCACTCTCTAATCTACATCAAATTATTACTTATATTCTATTATTAAATATATATATATCTGCTAATATTCCCCCTATTTCTTATTTCTATCTCTATTCTAACTTCTAATCAGGTCACCATTGCTAATCCTAATATTAATACACATGTTTATATAAGGGATAGTCCTTCATTATTTAGTTGTTCAAAGTCACAATACCCCATTCAAGTATCAGTCTTCCTATTATTTAAACTTACCTTATAATTTCTTATAAGAAACTTGGCTTCTTGAACAAGCCACTTCTCGGTAGAAATAAAGTCTTTAAACCTTTATTTGTAAGGCATGATTGGGAGGTGGCATCTTCAATATAACTACTGACAGTTCTGCCTTTCTTTTATGTACTGTATAAAGAATCATGGGAAAATGTGAGATTTTAGTGGGTGCCATGCCTCACCTCTGCTTAGTAGTACATAGCTAAGTATGACAAGCTCTTGATGAATCTGTTCTAGGTTGCAGCTTCAAAACTAGAGGTATGATTTTCAGCATTTTGTTGAAAATTGAAGTTAGTGCTCCGATTTTCCACATATTTGCAGAACTTGTTTGACTCTGCTGTGAAATGAATAATAGAAAGGAAAACCTGTTCTATCTAGAATCAGGTGCATTTCTGAAGATTGCTGGCTTAGCTTTGGTTTCTACCAGATGTCAAGCTAGATTCATCCAGACTGTCTTCTGGTGCAACTGGGAAGGAAATCAGGTGTGTTGATTACTGTAAACAAGTCTTAAAGAAATGGTCACCGAGAATAGTTGGTTGCAAAAGACAATTGCAGCTCCAGAATTGGCCAGTGACCACACAGATACTTTGTCCCAATCTGGTAAATCTCAACACAATAAGTAACTCAGTTTAATTCCAATGAAGGATATATGGAATACAGCTTTAAACAGAATGTTGTACGTTCTTGGTCATTGGTGTACCAGCAAATAGGATTTAGCAACAGAAGAGAATACAGTATTTGTAGCTGAACAATGGAGGCCTGGCCTGAAGATGTTATCTAGTTGGATAATGAAACATCTGCAAGAAAGCAACCAAGTTCAGAGAATCCCAGGGACTCCACAACAGGATTTAATTCAACATGTTTATTTGACCAAATATGTAGGAAGCAATCTGCATGTAATAAAATGCCTGTGTTGGCAAGCTCTCTATGATTTTAAAGGCCTGCAGCCTCTAATTATTAATTTTCCTTCAGAATGAAAATCGGAGTGATCACGTTCCTTTCTTTTAAGGGATAACTGATTTATATTTGGGTGATTACTTATTGGCAATTGTTTTGGATTACCCAGAAGTAGATTTACAGTGCCCAATACACAGTTTCCAATAAAGATGCGCATGAATGAATGCTATATGAGATTAGTCAGTGGTCAAAAGTGGGGAATATGGGCATATGAAGACATCTCATCCTTCAAAGTTTTGCAGTAGAATAATCCTTCTCAATAGTCAGTCAATCACTTATTTTGGGAGCTGGGGTTTTTAACCACAGGCAGGACAGTGAACATCTGAGAACTGCAAAATAAATCTGCAAACCCTTTTTTTGCCCTTCTCCATAAATTGTGAAGCTGCAGACATCCTACATGTTCATTTAATTTCTTAATTGGTAAAAGAAGAAAATAGCAACATAGGGGATGAACTGGGATTGTTGTTGCTTCTTCATCCCCTTTGTAGAAACTATAGATATCCCTGAAGATAAAACCCAGTTTGGACTAATTTCAATGATATGCTTCTTCTTGTTCAGTCTAGGTTTTATGCAAGAAGAATATTTGCCTTTTTAACTCCTGTTTCAGAAACTCGTGTTTATATTTGAAAATGGGAAACTGGATTCATATTGGAATAAATAATTTTTTCCAGTGCACTGTGGGTTAATTCTGTTATTCTTGAACATTTATCTAGAAGCTGGAGAAAAGGAATTTCAGAAGACCAAGCAAACCAGGATGTAATTCACAGGATGTATCAGGAATGAATGCCTGCCTGCCTGCCTGCCTGCCTGCCTGCCTGCCTGCCTGCCTGCCTGCCTGCCTGCCTCCCTCCCTCCCTCTCTCTCTCTCTCTCTCTATATATATATATATATATGTGTGTGTGTGTGTGTGTGTGTGCACGTGTGTGTGTGTGTGTGTGTGTGTGTGTTAGAAAATTTTTTTTTAAAGATACATTCTTGTACAATAGCTCCACCTTGTGGGTAATGAAAAAAGCTACTTCTCAAAAGTTGCAAATTATTTAAAGCTTCATTAGAAGTACGGATTCAGGAACAGCTTATAATCGACAACTTTCTCTAAAAAGAAGAAAAAGCATTTATTTATTTCTACATATCATTGGTGGGATTAAAAATTTTTTACTACCGGTTTTGTAGCTTGGTGGGCGTGGCTTGGTGGGTGTGGCAGGGGAAGGATACTGCAAAATCCTCATTCCCTCCCCACCCCACTAACCTGCTTTCCAGCTCCGTTCTCCTGTGCAGGGCAACAAAAGAAGACCCGGCCGATCAGCTGGGACTCAGGAGGCAGAGAATAGATGGGGGCAGGGCCAGTTAGAGGTGGGATTTGCCGGTTCTCCAAACAACTCAAAATTTCCGCTACCGGTTCTCCAGAAATGGTCAGAACCTGCTGAATACCACCTCTGATTCTGATGATAATGAATCCTACACTGACTGCTACTTAGAATAAATAAGGTGAATTGAATCACATCTAGCACTGGACTGGAAGAAACAGTGGATTGCTTTGAGTAAAAATAAAAACTTCTGAAGCATTTTTTAAATTATATATATATATCTATATATCATTTATTGAAATATAAAGATCTTAATTTACATGTTCTTGAAGACAAAAAAAATAAGAAAAGGGGCATTTGTATTACATTTTGTACCTTTAGTCACTTTTCCAGCTTCTTCTTCCCAAACATTTCCCAAAACTACCACTTGGAACACTCTTTTCCTTATCATCCCTTATCTAAAATATAAATTTTGGACATTTAAAAGTGCAACAGTTAGCATGCCTGTGGAATACATCACAGTAAAAAAAAATTATTAACAAAGGCAGTGATACAGCTTGTCATAAATGTTTTGGCAGTACTCCTCAAAATTGATATAAAAATACATATATACATATTGATGTATAACATCACCTTATCTTATGTCCTTCATTATATCATAGGACTGTTTTGTATAATTGCAGACAACATTTTAACGAATAGGTCAGCCATTCTAACCCAGAAAGTTGTGTTTCACAGGCAGATTTGATTGTCATGTATGTATGGAATAGACAGAAACTGGGTGTTTATTTTGTGAAAGCTTCTTGAATCTGAGCCATAATGTAGAAACCAGTAGCCGTGATTTTCATCAGCCATTATATTACTAAAATCCAGTGCAATCCTAAATACATCAACTAAAAAAAAAGCTCCATTTAATTCCAGGGAGCTTACCATCACACAGGATTGCAACCTAACTGCAAAAAGTAGCTCTTGGGTTGAGGTTGACTTAAGTTTTTCTTTTGAATGTGCAGTCCATTGCTGTATCTGGAGCTATAATTTTCAGAAGATTACAACGATAAGAAAGATTTTGGTCCATATCTAAATCTTGGTCCCATCAGAAATATTGGTCCCAAAGGCATGAAGCATGGCAAGCCAGAGAGAGCAGAGAGCAGCATATAGTATATATCAATTTGCACTGTAATGCAACAAGGAACTAAGATCAATGTGGACATATTTATATACTGTAGCTTTCTGGCACAACACAGAATTAGTTCATTGTTGGCTTCTTTTTGGTGTATGCTTGTCCATCTATCCTACAACCCCAGTCCCCTATTCTGCATATTAACCAGATCTGATCCTGTGCATCTTCTGATCCCATGTAGGCCAGATGCTATTTCATAGGATGTGAAGGCAAGGGGATTTGTCCACAAAATAGCAAACTATGCATCTTATGGGGTAGGGCAAGTTTTCTGAGATACAAAAGAAAGGTGAGTCTATTACCGTCAACAAGGCAAGAATATTGTAGTCCATTTAATGCTCGGTGAAACATGAAGACTTATGGAACATATATAGCCCCAAATTATATTTTTTGCTATTTATAAAATTTCTATCCTACTTTTCTGCCCAGTGGGATGAAAACACTTGATAAAGGTACATGCTAAATAAGATATTGGGAGTCTGCATCTGGGTTCCCATCTTCAAAAAAGGGAAAAAAAACAGACCCAGGAAACTACAGACCAATCAGCCTAACATCAATACCCAGGAAGATACTGGAAAAGATAATGAAAAATCAGATCTGCCAACATCTAGAAACAAGTAAAGTAATAACTAGCAGTCAGCATGGGTTTGTTAAGAACGGATCATTCCAAACCAATCTTATTTCATTCTTCAACATAGCGACTAAAATAGTAGACCAGCAAAATACTGTGGACATAATATATTTAGATTTGAGCAAGGCATTCGACAAAGTAGACCACAACCTACTTCTTAGTAAGCTAGAAAAAAGTGGAATAGATAGCATCACCACAAGATGGACTCACAACTGGCTGACAAACCATACTCAACGAGGAGTCCTTAATGGGTCTAAGTCTACATGGAGGAAAGTAAGCGTGGGGTGCCACAAGGTTCTGTCTTAGGCCCAGTACTCTTCAATATCTTCATTAATGACTTAAATGAGGGAATAGAAGGGGAACTTACCAAATTTGCAGATGATATTAAGCTGGCAGGAATAGCTAACACCCAAGAAGATAGGCTCAAGATCCAGATGGATCTTGACAGACTAGAACACTGGGCCGTATCTAACAAAATGAAATTCAATGTAGAGAAAAGTAAAGTCCTACACTTTTGCAAGAAAAACCAAAAGTACACATACAGACTGGGTGAAACCAGGTTCAATAGCAGTAACTGTGAGAGGGATCTTGGAGTCTTAGTGGACAACCAGCTAAATATAAGCCAGCAGTGTGCAGCAGCAGCCAAAAAAGCTAATGCAATCCTAAGTTGCATTAAAATGGGATACAATCAAGATCAAGTGAGCCTTAGTAAGACCACACCTAGAGTAATGCATCCAGTTTTGGTCACCACATTATAAAAAAGATGTTGAGACTCTAGAAAAAGTACAGAGAAGAGCAACCAGGATGATGAGGGGCCTGGAGACTAAAACGTATGAAGAACGGTTACAGGAACTGGGCTTGGCTAGTCTAGGGAAGAGAAGGACCAGGGGAGACATGATAGCAATCTTCCAATATTTGAGGGGCTGCCACAGAGAGGAGGAAGGGGTCAGGCTATTCTCCAAAACACCTGAAGGCCAGACAAGGAATAATGGATGGAAACTGAACAAGGAGAGATTTAACCTGGAAATAAGGAGAAACTTTCTGACAATGGGAACAAACAGCCATCCTTGCCCTCAGAAGTTGTGGGAGCATCATCACTTGAGACTTTCAAGAAGAGATTGGACTGCCATTTGTCAGAAATGGTGAAGGGTCTCCCGCTTGGGTGGGGGGTTGGACTAGATGACCTATAAGATCCCTTCTAACTGATTATCTGTTATCTGCATCTGATCTCAGCCCATTTGTAATTAATTAGACTGGCCAAGAGAGAACTGGTGATAGATCACTAGAAAATTTGGGTTTACTTATTTGGTGCAGTGATGTTGGGCATATGCAGAATGATATACAATGAAATATTTATCCTTACATCAGCCACAGAAAAAAAAAGCCCATTGAAATCTCTTAGCTGCTTATTGGAGACCTTGAGAATGTACCTATCATTTGTTGAAATCAACATATCTCAAGAACGTCCCAAAGGTGCTATTTTTAAGGGGCAACTGGACTTTCTTGTTTTTCTTTGACGATGTTGTGCTTCTCATCCAAGAAGCTTCTTCTTGTCCCCATAGACATCTAGTCAAGAACCCTAGTGTTGGCCGAGTCATGTTTTCTGTTTGGAGAGAGCCATTGATTCCACCAAATCATCACCTGGCTTTTCAGGTACTCTTCAGAATCAAACGATCGGTCGCGACGCTGAATCATCATTGAGATGACCCAAAGCACTCCTTCACATTGTAGATAAACTCTCATAAGGGGTGGGCTTGAAAAATTTTAACAAAGGGTTCTCTGCCCGGTTGCTGGATGGCCATTGTGGGCGTGGCCTAGTCAGCCTCCTGCACCACTGCGTGGAGGGCGTTTTTGCCCTCCCCGGGCTCCGCAAACCCCCAGCAGACCACTCCTGGTTCTGACTGGGGTGCTTCTCAGCCCAAGGACCAAGCACAGAGCTTAGCACAACACTGTCTCTAAACTTGCCAACTCAGTGCCTTCTTTATATGCTGCTCTTTACTGTCATAAATTCTAGCCACAGAAGCTATTCACATATTACTCCAAGTAATCATCTCTCTGGGACCTTTGCAGTATCATTAAGAGAACTTTGGGAACACAGATTCCACAGGAGATGATCCATCAGGCCTTCACACTGGCACACGGGCAACATTTTCTTAATGCCGTGTGTGTCTCTGCTCCATCTATTGAATTGGAGCCTTGCGGTGAGTGTAATTGTATGCCAAATGCCTTTCAGAACATGCCAAGGTTAGTTTGGTTTGTTTGTTTGTTTGTTTTGCTTCCACCGTTGAACCAATTCAGAAAATTGTACATGTAGACCTGTGTGCAACTTGGTTCACTTTCTTATTTTTCTCTTTACAAATCTCCAGACTGGATTTTCCGTAAAATTATGGAATTTTCATCTTGTGTGCACCATACGCTCCCAGTCTTTACTTATAGAGACTGGTTCCAGTTTATTATTTCCACAGACCCTCTGACAAAAATCACAGCCTCAAAAGCTACAATCCTATATGTACCGATCTGGAAGTAAGCTAGAAAACTGACTGGGGCTTACTTTTAAGTAGATGTGAATAGGATTCCGCTATAAATCATACAATAATTTGACACTCTATCACACATATTTAAAAAAAAGGCAGATTAAGAAAAGAGTAATAGTAAACCTATCTCAGAATATATAAAAGAATTAATGCTACCTGATTGACATTTTACAAACACAGTGGCATACTTTTTCCACTAAATTGACAGAAGTTAGGCAGACCTGTGTTTTAAGGATATTGTATGCATAGAAATGCTTTACGTTTGATTTCAATGCCCATTGGAGTAATTGCAAAAACAACAACAATCCTTGCTAATTTCTGTAGGGAAATTTCTTTAGAACAAAAACATTTTTTCACAAAGTAGCTACACAACCGTAAATTTCAGGCTCAGAAAAAGCTTTTTTGGAAAGAGAAGTTGGTGTATACAACCTAACTAGTCACACAGATACCACCCCACCCCCAAAAATCCCCTTTAAAATGTGTACCATCATTCTTCGATGCTCCAAGCAGCCTTATTAATTGGTCACCTATTTCTAATGTACAATAATTTGATTGTAAATGTATTACAATTATTAAAAATACATTTCAGATTTCTATATTCTGTAAAAATCAGTTTCTGCTAGTGAAGATTTACTAGCATGTTAGCCTCTGTATTAAGAAAGCTCTTCTGTTAAGGATGGCAAATTAATATCTAGACTCCTTAGAAAACGCTTTCTAATCCTATTTCCTAAACTAGGTTTAATTTACCAAAACAGTCAAATAGAAGAGCTTTTTGAGTAAATATTTAAACCCTAAAATGATTTAGTTTATTAGTAGTGAATTAAGTACTGTGTTTTAACAAAGGACAAGAAGTAGTTATAAATTATACTTAGTAATACTGAGAACAGTAGATAAAATAACTATTCCTCTATGGTTATGAAAAAAAATCTCATTTGATTTAAAAAGCTATTGAATATATTTTGGAAATACCTGTCGTTTCCTTTTTGTTTGCATTATCTGTAAAAAATAAAACATTACTTAGTGTTCATCCATTTCATGCTTTTCCAAAGTGGTTTCTTTTTGATATGTAATTCATCTCAGGTGATAATCCACCAGCAGCTTATATAAACTTAAGGAAGTAAAAATGCCAAAGTGGTCTTCTTTTTCCCCCAAAAAAAATAATCCTGGTAGGAACAGGTATTTACACAATCACACTGACAATGATTCACCATAGTAGAAATGTTATCCATCTGAGTTATGAATGCCCTTGAAACACAAACTGAAGTATCCGTGGCCTTTTGCTTTAATTCATCAGTAAGCAAGGCTGAACTGCTACTATGGAGTACTTCAAGGAAGAAGGATGCTTGAAAACTGGCTTATCAAAGTCTTCCATGAAACCAAGAGAAATTCTGAGACCACTTGTTCAGGCATGAGCATTGGGAGGTCTTTATCGTCTGGTTTTGGAGTGGTTTTCCTGACCGAATTGAAAGTTCACAAGTTATATCTTGATCTTCCTCTTTTCTGTGGTTGCTTTAAACATCTCAAAAGTTGCCCACTCTACTTTTCCAGAGTTACAGGAAGCTGTCCTCAACTAGTTCTGAGGAATCCATGCCAATATCATCGATGATGTCCATATCATCGATGGTTTCGTCTTCTCGCTTCACAAACGTCGAACTGCTGGATCCGGTTTCGATGGCACTTTCCTCAGATGTCTGAGAACTGTGTAAGAACACAAAAGGGGAAAAAAAGTTAGGAAGCACACAAAGCATTGCAGGAAACACTTTCTTTGTCTGTTTATTATATTTGTATGGCCACGCATCTCACAAGAAACTGACTCTGGGCTGCATACAACACTTAAAACACTTGTTCAGTTGCATATAGTGGCCACAGAACAATTAGAATGCAAAGAGTGTGCAGCGGTTAGAATGCAGTACTTCAAATTAACTCTGCCCATTGCCAAGAATTTGATCCTGACCAACTGACTCTGGTTTTTTCCCCAAGCTCCAAAAACTTTAACCTTAAACTGTCTACTATTGACCTCACCCCTTTCTTAAGAGGTCGTGCATAAGCGCACCAATGTGCCTACCGTCCCTGTCCTATTGTTTCTTTTATTTTCTTATATTTTTCCATGTATTTATAACTATGTTTATACTTATACCTATTATCTTGTAAGCAATTGACTAATCAAATAAATAAATAAATAAATAAAATAAAAAATAAAAAAATAAAAAAAAAATAAACTCAAGGTTGATTGAGCCTGTTATGGTTCACCAGCAGCCTGTGCAGTGGAATTGGACAGTGGGGAAGAATGGGGATCAGTCAGGGAGTCTGGAGAGGACTTGGACGAGGGACCTGCGTCCAATGCAGAGATGGGGCCAGGACCACCTGGGAGTGGGGTGCTGCCTCCGGAGCCTTTGGAGTCTGGCAGCAGTGAGGCAGAGGACCCAGGGGAGCCTGTTCTCAGTGCACGTGTGCACAGAGCTGCTAGAAGGCGAGAGCAGCTGAAACAAAAGGGGCGACTTGGGAGTAAGGCTGGGAGGTGATTGCCCCTCCCATAAGGACAGGCAAAGATGACTAAACTTTTGCAGGAAGCAAAGTCGTTCGTTCGTTCGGTTCAGATTCATTCTTGAAGCTCTTTGTACTTTGGTTGGTTTTTGTTCTAGTTCATTTGACACTTCTGTTATTGGCAGCACTTCACAGGGAAGAATGGTGGGTGCTTATCTCGAGGGACTGCTCGAGATTCATTACCGGCTGGGAATGAAAATAATTTCCAGCGTTGCAATAAAACAAGACTTGTTTTTAAAATAAGCGTGTGCGTAATTACAGTCTCGGAAGCCTTGGTCAGAACAGAGCCTTCCATCCTTCCGAGGTCAATAAAATGAGAACCCAGATTGTTGAGGACAATATGCTGACTCTGTAAACCATTCAATGCTGTAAAGCACTATGAAGTGGTATATAAATCTAAGTGCTTATGCCATTGCTATATTTATAGACTGAAAATACCAACAAAAATGAATTAGTTAACAGGAACTGCAGAGCTAAGTTGAATGTACTTCCTCACAGGACCAAAACTGATGGCACAATGATGTCCCTTCTATGTTTACCTGTGCCTGTTTCTTTTTCCCAGTTCATCTTCTGATACAGGGTCAATATCAGGCAGTGGAATTATATAGCCACTGTCTGCACTGAGTCTTTGTTCATCAAATCCACTCTCCCTGTCCTTCAGTTTGTCCTCATTCTTGTAAGTGACACCAATATATGGATTGTCGCAGTCCACTCTCATGCGTGTGACGGCAGGATGGTCGCTCTTTAAGAAGTCCAAGTGAATTCTATCATAACTCTGAGGGAAAAAATTGAAAAAAATTGCTTAGAAGTCCAGAACATTCATCCTTATTGTCCTGTAGCTTTATCAGCCTTCCTTCCAGGGGTGGTCTTCAGCAGGTTCTGACCAGTTCTGGAGAATCAGTAGTGGAAATTTTGAGTAGTTCGGAGAACTGGCAAATGCCACCTCTGACTGGCCCCACCCCCATCTATTCTCTGCCTCCCAAGTCCCAGCTAATTGGCTGGGTCTTCTTTTGTTGCCCTGCACAGGAGAACAGAGCTGGAAAGCAGGTTAGTGGGGAGGGGAGGGAAGGGGGAATTTGCAGTATCCCTCAGGAGTGGAGAGGGAATGGAGATTTTACAGTATCCTTCCCCTGCCATGCCCACCAAGCCACGCCCACCAGGCCACACCACTCCCACCAGGCCACGCCCACAGAACCAGTAGTAAAAAAAATTGAATCCCACCATGGCTTCCTTCTCTGTAAAATGTAATGCTGCAATTTTTCCTTTTGCCATTCAAGGATCATGCTTTGCACAGCGAGTGTTTTTAAAGAATTAAATAATTCCAGAAATGAGCAATGGTTTTTTTTATGAGAACAGTAGTAGTGTTAACCAAAGCCCTGCAGCACATATGGCTGTGATGGTCCTGCACAAATGGCCGGGTAGCAGGGTAGTAGCAACAATTTTTTTCTTTTTCTTTTTTCTTTTTTGATATATATTTTTAGTGTTTACAACTATTAAATACAAAACCAGCGCGGCCGTTTTGGCATTACTTTGCCATACATACCAAAGATGTAGTCAAACCCATTAACATTTCTATTATTGGTATAATATTTACATTTTGCTTCCAATTCTCCTAGCTGATTTTGTTCTGACCTTCCCTTCTTTTTTGTAGCCACATATAATAATTGTTCCAAGTTTCGTAATATTCTGAATCCCCCTTATTTTTCATTTCTAAAGTTAATCTATCAGCTTCTGCACATGCCATTATTTTCCTTATTATCTCTCCTTTCGGTGACATATTTTGATTTTTCCAATGCTCTGCGTAAACCATTCTTGCTGAGGTCAACATGTGTATTATTAAATATGTTGTACCTGTACTGCAGCCTTCTGTCATTATTCCCAACAGGCATAATTCTGGCTTAAATTGACTGTGTTCTCCCACCATTTTCTCTACCCATGCCTGTATCAATTTCCAATATTGTCTTGTGTGGTTATATGTCCACCACATGTGGTAGAATGTACCTGGTCAAACCTTGCACTTCCAGCATTTTGGTGATAAGTTTTTTGTACATTTTAGCGAGCCTTGCTGGGGGAAGATGCCACCTGCAAAAACTTTTTCTGATATTGTCAAGAACTTAATTAGAGATCAAATATGGCTCAACCAATTTGGAAACCTTGAAGTATTAAAACTAAAATTATAGTCCAGAATGACAATGTGGAACCAAACAACCTATTAATTTTAACAGCTTTTCCAGGATCTGTTGTGTGAGGGATCGTCTGTCTTTTAGAAGTGGCACAAGCTAGACAATCCTCTATGAAGAGGGTCCTAAAAGCATGTATGTTGCCTATCCAACAATAGCATTCATCAGGTTTGTCCCAGGCATCCCAACTTTTTAATCTCCACATTGCCATCATTCTCTAGAATGTGATTTTAAAACCCATAATTCAGCCCAGGGATCATAAAGAAACATATTTTTAAAAATAGTTGTGATTCATTATTGGAATGTATTTCTATGCAACAACTATAGTAGTATTCAGCCAGTAGATGGCAGTATTTACAAGTTTGGATCTATGGTATATACCCTATGCTTTTTTGTTCTAAGTTGAGCTTTCTGTTTCCTGTTACAGTTGAATAGTTGAGCAGTAAAGTGCATGGTGACTGTACTGTTTGTTTGCTCTGTGTGGTGCTTTATATAAACAGAACTTCTAACAAAAATCCTAAAAGCAACATCCATTTTCTGAAAAGGCTAACCTTCTTGTATTCACCAGGCAGCAGACTCTCAACTATTTCACTCAAGTGGTAAAAAGAAGGTCTCTTTTCAGGTTCACTATTCCAGCATTTCACCATGATGTCATACCTGGGAACCAGATAGAAGAAAATACGTGTGATTGGGAAAGTCCATAAGTAAATTGTTGATAAGGTAGAAGACTTATGAAAAAGGGGAGGAAAGCCACTCATTGTAAACCTCTCAGCTAATGACAAATGTGCACCTCAATAAAACCAACATTGAATCAGCTGTCAACTTTCATTGTCCACTACGTTATATACCCATGATGGCAAACCTATGGCACGTGTGCTGGAAGTGGCACGCAGAGCCATCTCTGCTGGCACATGAGCCATCACCCCAGCTCAGTTCCACTGTGCATGCATGCGCCTCCCACCAGCCAGCCGATTTTGGGGTATCTGCCATGCATGCATGGGGGGTGGGGCGCATGCGGGAGATGTGTGTGCATGCACTGGAGGCAGGGGAGCAAGAGGGGGTAATGCATGCATGCGCAGGGGATGAGGGGAGCATGAGGGGGTCACGTGCGCATGCACAATGGGGCGGGGAGAGCGCAGAGGGTTGCATGTGCATGCAGAGGGGAGCAGGGGAGTGCAGGGGTGGTGCGTGCATTGCATTATGGGTGCAGGCATGCGTGGGTGCGCCCTTTTGGCATGCAGTGACAAAAAGTTAGCCATCACCGTTATATACTATTTTTTTAAAATTCATATTTATATCCCGCCCTTCTCCGGAGACTCAGGGAGGCTTACAATTTTTGGGACACAACCCAATGCGCTCAGCAATAGCCTTCATTCCATTGTATATGCCTGCTTATTACTATGTGCATTTTACAAAGTCAGCTTATTGCCCCCAACAATCTTGGGTCCTCAATTTACCTACCCCGAGAGGATGGAAGGCTGAGTCAACCTTGAGCCTGGTGGGATTCGAGCCTGCACTAATTGCAGGCAGCTGGAACTAAGTGCTAGGCATTTAACAGCCTGCACCACCAAGGCTCTTTTATACTTTTAAGTATCCCAGAAAAATTCATGATTATTTGTTGATTTGTTACCTAATTGTTTTATCAAACAGCATCTTTTTCTTAAGGTGCAACAGTGGATTTTTTTTTAGGAGAAGCAATATTGCAGGAGGCAGGCCAACCAATAACTAGAGCTCTGGGGCAAATTTCAGAGTTCAGCCTGGAAGCATTTTGGACTGAATGCTGAAAGGACCCCAAGTTGAAAAAGTTTAATCCTATTACATGCCGGCAGAGAAAGAAGATGCGAGTGAATACATACACCTCAGAGGTAGCATGGTCTGGTTTTGTCATCCGATAGCCACTTTTTATTTTATTATAGAAGGTGGAGTCAACCATCATGCCAGGGTATGGGGTCCCACCTGCAAAACAAGAGTTGAAAGTTGACGTCACGTTTTCTGGCTCAAGAAGCAACACCAACAATCTATCTTTTCAATCTTACAAAGCTGTATAAAATTTGTTTGATTCAACATACGTCAAAGATAAGAGTCCAAGAATTTACACACACACACATACACATTTTAGAAAGCAGGTAAATCAAGATGAAGTAATGATCTGGTCACATCCTTCAAGCATAACTTCAACAACTGCAAGACTTCTAAACAAGCTACATCGCCTTTACAAACATCTATTTTCAGTGGTTGGGATAGCAATAGCAACAGGCTTATATATTGCTTCACAACCCTCTCTAAGCAGTTTAAAGAGTCAGCATATTTGACCCCAACAATCTGGGTCCTTATTTTACCAATCTTGGAAGGATGAAAGGCTGAGTCAACCTTGAGCTGGTCAGAATCGAACCACTGAAGTGAGCAGTGAGTTAGCCTGCAGTACTGCATTCTAAACATTGCGCCACCTAATCAGTCTAGGTCACGGGTGTCAAACTTGCAGCATCACGTTACTGTCATTGATGTCTCATGATGTTTCTCCTATTTGCAGAGCTGGGGTGGGTGTGTGATGCCTGTGTGTGATGCATCCGGCCCATGGGCCACCAGTTTGACACCTCGGTCTAAGTGGAGATTCAGCATACTGGATATCATCAGTCTAAATATTTTGCAGTCTATAATAATATATATATAAATCTCTGGTTAAGGATGGACAATTGCAAAAAAAATGGAGGATTTTTACAGATATCAAAATATATAGGAAAACATATGATTTCCTATATGATTTCAGACAGTGGGGAGGAACATGGGCCAGTCCAGGAGTCTGGGGAGGACACAGACGAGGGTCCTGTGTCTGATACAGAGATGGGGCCAGGGCCATCTGGGAGTTATGTGCTGACTCCGGAGCCTCCAGAATCTGATAGCAGCAAGGCAGAGGAACAGGGGGAGCCTGTTCCCAGTGCGCGCATGCACAGAGCTGCCAGCAAGAACAGTTAAGACAAAAGGGTGACTCAGGAGTAAGGCTTGGAGGTGATTGGCCCTCCCATAAGACATAAAGGAGGAGCAAAGGGACATGAGCCTTTGCAGGAAGCAACTTTGTTCCTACTGGTCGGTTTGAAACCTGAAACTCCATGTTGAATTTGTGCTCCTTGTGTAACTAATTGGAAATTTAGTTGTTGGCAGCATTTCAAGGAAGATAAAGGTTCGTGCTTATCAGACTTATCCTGAAGGATTTTGGCAGATTTCCATGGGACTATTTACAGACTGTTTGAGACTCATTACGGGCTGTGAATGACTATAATTCACAGCTGTTGAAATAAAGAAAAAATGGTTTTGGAACTAATATGTGTTTGTTAGTGTCTCAATAAGCCTTGGTCAGAACACAGGGGATGATAGGAAGACTGAGAGCAAGAATGATGGTGGAGGCACACAACCATGCAGGCAGGACTGTATTTTGGGGGAATCTTTTTGAAAAAGAATTGTGTAGCTTTAATCAAACGAAAGAAAGAGCAAAAAAAACCCAATACGAACTCAATCTTTTATATCTTGGATATTGGGTTAATATGTCATAATAAAGATCAAGATTGCTATTTCAGTGGCAAAAAACCCTACAGCAGAATCTCTTCCTATTTTCTGATCAACTACCTGCATCAAACCATTTACAAAAGATATTCTGCTGGTTTCTGACTGACTTCCTGAAACAGATGTTTATGTATTATTTAAAACAACATATGAATGCACAATTTATTTTAATTAAATAATAACAGTTAAATTGACTATGACATATTGCCAACAAATATCCAGAACAGAATTATGGATTGGCTTTGGAGAACATGGAAATGAATATTATTTACAAAATTAACTTACTAGAATTCTAAATTCTAATTCACGTAATAAAATTGGGAAATGAAAAAAATATAGGTTGCAACTTTTTCAGCAATGTACCTGTCCGCAGTGCATACTTGCTGATATTATGTTGTTATTTTTATTGTTGCCTGCTTGTACCAGAGGTTCATAGCAAATTAAACAAAAGTAATACCACAACCATTTTGGTTAACATGCCCCTCAACAAAAGCTTCAACCACAATACATTGCAGATGTCTAATTATATATTGGGTTTGATGCTTTCATGCAGCAAAGCAATTAGTTTACCTACCAAGAGAAAATATTTCCCATAATAGAATGCCATAGGACCAGACATCACTTAATGTGGTATACAGGTTGTCAAAAATACTTTCAGGAGCCATCCATTTCACTGGAAGAAAGGTCTGAAAAAGACAAAGGTTAATTAGGAAATATGTAAGAGTTGTCATAAATGAAATATTCACTATCAGGGAGTCTTTAAGTGTTGTGGCCCGCCAATGGCTAGTGGAGCTGGCAGCAGTGTTGGACAGTGAGGAGGTTGGGGAGGAACCTGGGCAAGTCCTGGAGGCTGAGGAAGACCAGGAGGAGGGCTCTGCATCAGAGGCAGAGATAGGGCCAGGGCAGGCTGGCAGTTATCAGCTGCCTTTGGAGTCAGACAGCAGTGAGGCAGAAGAACAGCTGGGGCCTGTTCCCAGTGTGCGCACACGTAGAGCTGCCAGAAGAAGGGAACAGCTAAGGAACAAGGCTTGACTTGGGAGTAAGGCCACAGGTGAATGGTGAATGGCCCCTCCCATAGGAATTAAAAGAGGAGCAAAGGGGAAGGGGGCTTTTGCAAGAAACAATTCGTTCTTTGCAGCAGTGTAAAGATCTGTCTGTGCATCTCAGAGACTCTGTGCTGAGTCCTTCCTTGTCAGCACTGCGTTTGAAAATATGTACTTGGCAGCTCTTCAGGCTAGATAAGGTCTGTGCTCCCAATGAGACCCTTGAAAGACTGTTTGCCAGGCCTTTGGCTGAACGTGAATGCAAGAAATTCACCTTCGTTTAATAAAAGGAGTTTTGCCAGGACAAAAAGTCTGCTTAGTGCTTTTTGAGGAAGCCTAGGTGAGAACATTAAGGTCAATTTATAAGCCATAGGAATGTGGGTAGGTAGGTAGCAAAGAGACTAAAGTTGGCCATTTTTTCAATGTTGTAGCTTGCTTCTCACCCACCCCATGTTACAACAACAACAATACATACGCTGCCTTTGGAGACATAGTTAGAATCATGCATGATGTCTCTTGCTAGCCCAAAGTCACAGATCTTCACAATTTTTCCTTGGGCTAAGAGGACATTTCGTGCTGCCAGATCACGGTGCACACACTGTAAAAAAATATATACCTTTTTATAATATATACATATCATAATATATAATCTTTAGAATAACACCATGCCTTTGGTATACAGTGGTATCTTGGTACTCAACTGCTTTGAAACTCATCAAATTTGGTACTCAACACATTTTGATGCAAAACGTTTGTCCCAGTACTCCTCCTTTGTTTGGTACTCGATGCACAAGCTAGAACTTGTCAGTGTTCGCTTCCTTATGACTCACTACATTATGGGAAAAAATTGCTTGGAACTCATTGTTTTTGGTACTCATCATGCCTCCTGAATTCTATTAACGATACCCAAAGGTGCTGTTTTCAAGAGGTAATTGGACTTTCTTGTTTTTCTCTGAAGACGTTTTGCTTCTCATGTAAGAAGCTTCTTCAGCTCTGACTGGATTGGTGGGGAATGGAAGGATTTATATTCCTCGCAGACAGCTGGTCATTTGCAGAAGAAAGTCCAGTTGCCTCTTGAAAAAGCACCTTTGGAACAACCGTGACCTAGATAATTGAGAATCTCCGTTTAGCTATACCCTTTTGGATGAACACACATCAAATGGTGCAGGAATGTGAATGGATTTCCAGAAAAACTACAGACTACCAGAACCATTTGTGCTTCAGTTTGAGATGCTGTTCTGACCCACGCCCTTTTCCAACAAATCAAACACAATCCAAAAGGAACAGAAACCTTGTAATGCTTTTACAAAATAATCAGCTGTGATAAGCACAAGCCTTAACAAACTCTGTGAGGCTTGCCAAAAGATAACAGACAAGAAATAATTTGCAATACAAGAATCTTCAAATACAAACTCAGGATACTAGAATGTCCATGAGGCTGGAGTTTTCAAAACGTCTTTGCCTTCTGCAAAGTACGTTCGTTTCGCAGCTGGCTTTTATCTTCTTGAAGGAGGGGCTATTACCTTGCAGCCTTACTCCCGAGTCACCCATGCTGTTGTAGCTGCTCTTTCCTATGAGCAATCCTGCACACACATGCACTTGGCACAGGCTCCTCGGGAACCTCCTCATCATTGCTGCCAGACCCCACAATCTCTGAAGTCCACTCCCTAATGGTCCTTGATCTCCTCAGCCATCCGTACCTGCTGCCAGCTAACCACAACAGATGCAGACACTGGTCAGGTGACAGTGAGAACAGATAAACTTCCAGTGGTCTCAACGACTCTCTAAAAGAACGCAAATGACCAACTGTCTGCAAGGAATATAAATCCTTCCATTCCCCACCAACCAGTCAGAGTCGAAGAAACTTCTTGGATGAGAAGTGAAATGTCTTCAAGGAAAAATCAGAAACTAATATTCAAATACATTTCAAAAACAAAGGAAGTCCAGTTGCCTCTTGAAAAAGCACCTTTGGGACAACTGTGACCTGGATGACTGAAAATCTCTATAGACAATTAATGATGAGTATCAAGGTACCACTGAGACTTGGCTAATGATAGTGAGCAACAATGCACTGATCTTATACATTTGAAATTTTAAAGGTGGGCATTTTAGAGGTGAATACTCCCTTAGATGTCTTTTCCACTTTAACATTTCAAACATGTCCCTTTAGCACAAAGATCATTGCAATGTAGCTTACTTAAGGGAAAGGAAGAGGAAGGATTTATTTATTTATTTATTCGACTTGTATGCCGCCCTACTCCCTAAGGACTCAGGACGGCGAACATTAAAACAGAGAAAAATTTACAATAAAACAGAATTAAACAACTAAACAAGCCGAATAAAGTTAAAATAAAACCCAACCCCCGGTCATTCGAGGCCGCCCGTTGAAACAACCAAGTCTTCAGGTCCCGGCGGAAGGAGCGGAGGTCAGGGGCCAAGCGGAGATCCACGGGGAGCTGATTCCAAAGGGCAGGTGCTCCCACAGAGAAGGCCCTAGCCCTGGGGACCGCCAGCCGACAATGTCTGACTGACGGCACCCCAAGGAGGCCCCTCCTATGAGAGCGAACAGGGCGATCGGAGAGTGATGCTGGCAGGAGGCGTTCCCGTACCCTGGACCCAAGCCATTAAGGGCTTTGTAAGTTGTAACTAATACCTTGAAGGCGACCCGGGAGGCAACGGCAACCAATGCAAGCCGCGCAGGAGGGGTGTAACATGGGAGTATCGGGATACCCCCATCACAACCTGCGCGGCTGCATTCTGCACCAGCTGAAGCCTCCGGACCGTCCGCAAGGGAAGCCCCATGTAGAGAGCATTGCAGTAGTTGATTCTAGAGGTGACGAGCGCATGAGTAACCGTTCGAGTGAGTGCAGACACACCAAATCTAGAAGACTAAGCAAAACAGGCTGAATTCATTTCTCAGCCTGGCATGCAGTTTTGGCACTGTTCCTCTCTTGACCACATGAAAATTTGAAGCTGCCTAGATCCTAACACAGAAACTGTGACTTATGCATAAGCTATGTAATGGCAAGCAAATCTATGGGATAAGTTGGGGAAAGAATCGCTGACAGAGATAAACTCCTACCATCCCACAGGGAGATCACTGTGAAGACTGTCCTTCTTGGGGTTCAACACTTAAAATCTGGTTGGCAGTAATTGTGAGAGGGATCTTGGAGTCTTAGAGGACAACCAGCTAAATATGAACCAGCTGTGTGCAGAAGCAGCAGCCAAAAAAGCTAATGCAATCCTAAGTTGCATTAACAGAGGGATACAATCAAGATCAAGTGAGGCACTAATACCACTCTATAAAGCCTTAGTAAGACCACACCTAGAATACTGCATCCAGTTTTGGTCACCACACTATAAAAAAGATGTTGAGACTCTAGAAAAAGTACAGAGAAGAGCTACCAGGATGATTAGAGGACTGGAGACTAAAACATACAATGAACGGTTGCAGGAACTGGGCATGGCTAGTCTAGTGAAGAGAAGGACCAGGGGAGACAGGATAGCAGTCTTCCAATATTTGAGGGGCTGCCACAGAGAGGAGGAGGGGGTCAAGCTATTTTCTAAAACACCCAAAGGCCAGACAAGGAATAATGGATGGAAACTGATCCAGGAGAGATTCAACCTGGAAATAAGGAGAGACTTTCTGATAGGGAGAACAAGCAACCCATGGAACAGAAGTTGCCCTCGGAAGTTGTGGGAGCATCTTCACTTGAGACTTTCAAGAAGAGACTGGACTGCCATTTGTCAGAAATGGTGTAGGGTCTCCCACTTGGACGGGGGGTTGGACTAGATGACCTATAAGGTCCCTTCCAACTCTGATTATCTGTTATCTGGCTATTAAATTTAGAGAGAATCCCTTTCTCATCCCCACTCTTAAAACAGCTCAAATGACTGATTAAAAGTGGGGGAAATTGGGCTTTGAAGCTAGTCTTTGTTGGAGGAGAACCAAGTAGTTTCTTTTCCTCATCTCCCCCACAATAATATTTTTTTTTCAGAAAGCAATATGTAAATGTACAAATATACTCCTTTCAAAAACCCGGAGCCTATGTACTGTAGTGATAGATGTAGTGTCTTATCAGTTGTGTTTGAATTGTGTTTCTTCCTCATCATCTGATTCAGGTAACTTCCCTGTTATTACTCTTGCTAGGGAATGGTATTAGTGTAATTTTTTTGTTTTGTTTTGTTTTCTAGGACTTAACAGGAAACTTTAGATAGAAATATGAAGGGGTGGGTTGCTGCGGTTTCGAAGGGGTTTGGGAGAGCCCCTAGCTAAGATTCTGTGCAGTTCGGAGAACCCCAAAATCCCACTCCTGGCTGGCCCCGCCCCTCCCAGGAATCCCCACGCGGCCCGCTTTGGATGCAGATAAATGCAGGGGGCGTATGGAGGCTCGGGGAGGGTGAAAAACGGGCCTCCCGGAGGTTCAGAAAGGCCAGAAATTGGTCCGTTTCCAGCTTCCAGAGATCCTCCAGAGCCCAAGGAGGCCATTTTCGCCCTCCCAGAGGCTCAAGGAAAGCCCGCAGAGCCCGGGGAGGGCAAAAATGCCCCACCACCACCATGGTACAAGAGGCCAACTAGGCCCACGGCCACCTCAGCAACCAGGCAGAGAACCCATTGCTAAAATTTTTGAAGCCCACACCTGGAAATATGTTATACTGGATTTGTGGCAGGATTGGCTATTTAGTTTAGTTTAGTTTATTGTCATTGCACCTCATACAACGAAATCAGACACCATCTTCAGTGCATATCATGACCATGACCATGAAAATAAACACAAGCACACATCCTTCACCCTTCACACATTGAACCGGAAACCCCTGACACCACACCAACACTGCACTATACAGCAGAATTCAATAGAGTTACTGCCCTGGGATAGAAGCTTGTCCTTGTTTTTATTATTCTGTACCATCTGCCAGATGGTAATAGTTCCAAAAAAGGGTTTGAGTTTATTTGAGTTTATGTGTGATTGCCTTGGACTGGACAACTGTGTGGGAAAACGTCAAATCATCTGTACAATATAAGTAATCATTTTCTCACGCATGTTCAGTTGATTGTTTCTCTTTGCAAGGCTTAGATGCAAACTTTGTTTAAAATGAAGCTGCCCTTCAGGCTTTGCCACTTACATTTTTTGAAGCCAGGAACTCCATTCCCCGGGCTACCTGGTAGGTGAAGCTCAGCAGATCCAACAAACTGAGGCCTTCTGAATTGTCATCAGAAAGCAGGTTCTTCCCGTCTAGTTTCATTGAGAGGAGGAAAAACAGAAAAGTTCTTTGCTTTATTCAATGTGAACTCCAGATGAATTAATCCATCAATCTCTTTCAGGCAAAAAGTCCGTAGAGATTCTCAGTCATCCAAGTCATAGTTGTCCCAAAGGTGTTTTTTCAGGAGGCAAATGGACTTTCCTGTTTTTTTTTTCTTTCAAAGAAGTTTGTCTTTATCTTTCGCACAGATAAACCTCCAAGTTGCCTCAACGACCGTCTAAAACACTGGTAGTCAACCTGGTCCCTACTGCCCACTAGTGGGTGTTCCAGCTTTCATGGTGGGCAGTAGGGGTTTTGTCCCCTACTTTATAAATCACCATTACTGTGGAATTGGTGGGCGGTTAGAAAATTTTATTACTAACAGAGATACAAAAGTGGGTGGTAGGTATAAAAAGGTTGACTACCCCTGGTCTAAAAGGATGCAAATGACCAGCTGTCAGCAAGGAATATAAATCCTTCCATTCCCCACCATCCAGTCAGAGCTGAAGAAGCTTCTTGAATGCAAAATGTCTTCAAAAGAAAAAAAAACCAAGAAAGTCCAGTTGCCTCCTGAAAAAGCATCTTTGGAACAGCCATGACCTGGATGACTGAGAATCTCTACAGATTTTTAGCTTTACAATTTGGGATGAACGCCCATTGAATGGTGTGGGAGTAGGAATGCATTTCCAGATGAAATAACTGCAGACTACAGGAACCATTAGCACCACTCAGGTAAACCTGAAGACACAGATAAACCTCCAAGTGCTTCAATGACTCTCTAAAACAGGGGTCTTCCAACTCGACAGCTTTAAGACTTGAGGACTTCAACTCCCAGAATTCCTCCTCCAGACATGTTAGCTCAGGAATTCTGGGAGTTGAAGTCCACAAGCCTTAAACTTGCCAAGTTGGAAGACTCTTGCTCTAAAAGGATGCAGATTACATGGAATAGATCTGCACGGAATATAAATCCTTTCCTGCATAAAATTCTTATTCAATTTATCATAGTTATTTCTTTAGATCGTCATTTCCGTTTACCAAATCCAGCAACTTTCTCTCTGTTGTTCCATAACATGGAACCAAGAACTGTATCTCCAAAATATTTCAACAAAACAAACTATGTTTGTATCCATCAATAATAGAGAAGCATTTAAAAAAAATCCAAACACTAAATATAGTTTTATTTCTCCTTTAATTATAGACATTTTCCCCCTAGAAATTGCAGGATTAAAGGAGTACCACCTACACATTACAGGGTTTGTTGTTACTTCATTCCCATGTGGTTTAAATCCAAAGCCATCATTTAGAAATGGCGTGGAGTCATCCACTTGTTTTCGACATATATCCATTTTCGCTTAGCTTTGCTAGGCTGGCTTGTGCTCTTTGGTAGTTGGGGTTACCCAAGACTTTCAAAGGATCGATGATTTTACAGCATGGCTCTTATTATGCTCAGAAAAATGACAGCTGCAAAAGGCCTAAAATATAATCATTTGGTTACTTGGTTGGTCAGGAAAGCCTTGGTGGATGAGCGTCTGCCAATGCAGCTGAGTCTGGAAGAGAATCCAGTTCAAGAATCAGGACAGAGCAAATCTGTTCTGTAAATCATGGATCAGATTTCAGCGTAATCGGACAGTAAAAAGGGATGAGTTGGTCAAAATGCCCGTGACTAACCATCAATTTGGCATTCTGCAAATTACTTCTGTTTAAAGTCAGTTAGCTCTTAGGGATGAATCTAATCTAAGGAGAAGCACAAATAAGTGGCTCAAAATCCAGCTAAACACAAACAGAAGAACAAAAGCATATTGTTATTAGGAGCCTCTGTGGCGCAGTGGTTAGAGTGCAGTATTGCCAGCTACTTCTGCTGCAGCCAGCTGCCTACAATTTGGCAGTTTGAATCCCACCAGGCTCAAGGTTGACTCAGCCTTCCATCCTTCCGAGGTGGGTAAAATGAGGACCCAGATTGTTGGGGGCAATAGGCTGACTCTGTAAACTGCTTCGAGAGGGCTGTAAAGCACTATAAAGTGGTATATAAGTCTGAGTGCTATTGCTATTTGTGCCACCAATGACACTGGCTCTCATTAAACCTTGATCAGTTCTGGAGATAGAGGTAAATGTAAGTATTATGTGCTGGGTAAGAAGAGGATAAAGAAAACATAGGGAATCTTTGACTCTAGAGGTCCTCCTGAATAACTATCTCATTTTGAATTATAAATAGTAACTGATGTTTTCACACAAACTTAGGTAACGAACTGAATTATAGTTGATTAAAAAACAATATAATTGGCGTTGGCAGAAAGAAAAACTTCACTGGTGTATTTTTGCTTGTCCCCTGAAGTAGGAACTGTTAACACCTAATATGATTCTGCCTTTTGTTGCATTCTTCAAGATACAAAAACTTTCTGAGACTCAATATTTGGGAATTTTATGTACCAACAGCTATGTAGCATAGAAGACTCAATTGCTTTAACAGCTTTATTTTCCATTCTTCCCAGCACACAAACATCTACTAGCGGGCAATAGTGCTGCAACATTTGTTTTGAGTACGTTAATGCCATTTGGATTTCTTATTATGCCAAAATGTTGTTTTAAGTAAAGACTCCCTTGAATTGAGCTTCATTATGGGTGACTCTATGGAGGCATCTATGTTGCTTTTCTGGTAGCAGTATGGAAATTAGAGTAGAGTAGAGTAGAGTAGAGTAGAGTAGAGTAGAGTAGAACAGAACAGAACAGAACAGAACAGAACAAAACAAAACAAAACAGAATCAGCTGGAAGGGACATTGGCTGTTTTCTAGTTCAGCACCTGTTCAAGCAGGAAAACCTATACAAACTCAGACAAGTGACTGTCCATACTATACTTAAAAACATCCAGTGGTGGAGTGCCCACTATTTCCACTGATTAATTTCCACTGATTAATTGTTCCACTAATGAATTGTCCTTAATGTTAGGAAGTTTCTCCTTAATTGCAGGTTACTTCTCTCTTTGATTAGTTGTCAACCATTGGAAATTAATGGCAATGAATTTGCCATTGCTTTCTTCCATGGTGTCTTTTTGACTTCTCAAGACTAATCTATACTCTGGAATTTCTCATCTCACTTCTAACCATATCCAGATGCTTACTTTTCGAGAGTCACTTTAAGTTACTTAGAAGCTGTCATCTGTGGCAGCAGAGATGATTTTACAGGAAGAATAAATACATTATGTTCTTCATGAAATGGTTATAATTCAAATTATAATCAATGAGTTGCTGCTGCAATCTTTCAGACTTTATATGACCTCTAAAACCAAGCTGAAATAATTCAATTTTTAGGAAAATCGAACGCCAAAATGGCCATAAGACTTCACCCTTAGCTATCCTTCTACACATATAGATAGTTGAACACAGAAAGAGACCGTTGCAATCAAGCCTGAAAGACCAAAAAAATCTAATAGCAATCACTTCTGCCATGAGCTCAAGCATAAAAGAACTAAATGGTGCAGTTATTAGGGACAATATAAGACCAAATGTCCCACAATACCATCAAAAACCATAAAATCTGTGGAACAGAGGTGAAATGACCAGCACCATGCCACAAAATCCTTAACTTTTTTTCCTACAAGATTAGCAGCAACTTCAAATTACTTTGTTCAGAAAAAAAACAGTGCAAGGAGAAAACTTAACCCTAATCTAATCTGATTCTTTGAAGAATAAAATTACTTGGTTATATATGCTATGACATATAAGTGGACTTACCCAATATGGATTTTTTCTTATATGAAGCAGGCCGATCATACAAAGATCTTTGGATGTCAGAATATTTAGACCTGTCTTTTCTTTCTAACATGGGCACATACTGAGTTGCCTCTGCTTGTTTCATATCCATATATTCACCATTATTTTCAAACGACAGGATGACATAGCTGGAATTAAAAGCACAGTAGCAACATAAAGAAATAGTGCACAAATTGAGATCTGAATATTTACTGTACTTGTTATACTTATATACTTATAAGAAAAATATATGCATATTATAGCTGTGGTGGCACAGTGGTTAGAATGCAGTATTGCAGGCTAATTCTACTGACTGCCAGCAGTTCGATTCTGATTGGCTCAGGGTTGGTTCACCCTTCCATCATTCTGAGGTCGGTAAAATGAGGACCCAGATTGTTGGGAAGCAAGAGGCTGACGCTGTAAGCCACTTAGAGAGGGATGTAAAGCACTGTGAAGCATATATAAGTCTAAGTGCTATTGCTATACTGATCTTTTATTTGTTGATTATGGAACAGAAGTTGGATATTGTAGATGTCACAATAAAATTTCAGCAATCTGTAGGCCATTCCCAAAATTACTTGTCAATGATTGTCTTGATTCATTGATTCTTTCAAATCTTAATAAATCTACATTGCATTCCTTCATCCCGTTAGAAACTTTTTTAACAACAACAACAACAAATAAAAGAAACACCATAAAGTTTCCACAATACTATTCATTACATGGAGCTGTATGTTTCCCCAGAAGGGGGCGATATCTTGGAAGTGAGTTGTAGCAACATACAATGCAGTGGTAAGGGTGGCTTGTGAGCCTTCCCACCAAGTGAAGCAATGGAGCTCACCATACCACATTCCTGTTAGGATATAACTGGTTGTCATGTCCCTGCCAGAATCTGATTTGGAGGGGGAGGCCAAGCAGCTGACAGGGAGTGGAAATGTGACTCTGTTGGCTGTGGAAGAAACTGGGGAAAGGCACAGTCCGACTGGACAGAGCAGGGAAGAGGTAGAGCAAGGGAGAGGGAATTCAGAGGAAGATCCAGGCCCACCTCCTCTTCATCTTAGGGCATGCAGGGAGGAATGGAGAAGGGAGCAATGTGAGTTGTGTGGCTTACAGGGGAGGAAAGGGCCCTGATTCCCTTCATTATATTAAATATCTTCATTGTGGCTTGGAAGTATAATGAAGGATTCATGATGAACCTGTTGTATAGATGCAGTGATGCGTTTCAAAAAATTTTACCAATGGTTCAGTGGGCGTGGCTTGGTGGGCATGCTTTGTGCACATGCACACACTTTGCGTGCACGCGCACGCCAAACGCACACTTTGCGCAGGCGCAGGGGCGTTCCGACTCACCTCCTGCAATCCTGCCCTCTCCCTGTCGCTTCAGCAGCTGCAGCATAGCAATCTGCTTGCCACGCAAAGCAGCTGCGCTTCAAAAGCAGGACATAAAGGTGAGTATGGGAGCCTGGGCGGGCAGGTGGGCCCAACAGCAGAGTGGTGGAGAGAACCAGTTTGGTCTCCACTGCTCATCGTCACTACTGGCTCGGCAGAACCGGTAGAATACCACCACTGTATAGATGGACCTGGAATAATTTCCACAGCCTCATGACTCTCATATCTCAGTAAAAAAGTAAGGGATTCCCTGTTCAATCGTGTCTGACTCGTAAGGTTTCTTGGCTGGATTGTCCGAAGACAATATACGTAGTCATATGACCATCATGGCAGTGGTGGTATGCTACTGGTTTGGCCCTGTTCTGCTGAGCCGCTAGCGGCGATGAGCAGCAGAGACCGAACTGGTTCTCTCCACCACTATGCTGTTGGGCCCACCTGCCCGCCCGGGATCCCATATTCACCTTTATCTTCTGCTTTTGAAGCGCAGCTGCTTTGCGCGGCACAGAGTGCTGCTTGGCAGCTGCTGAAGCGATTGGGAGAGTGCTGGCTTGCAGGAGGTGAGTTGGAACGCCTCTGCACCTGTGTAAAGTGCATGTTTGCCATGCATGCATGTGCATGCAAAGCATGTGCATGCACGCAAAGCACACCCACCAAGCCACGCCCACCAAACCGGTGGTAAAAGTTTTTGAATCCCACCACTGCATCATGGCTATTTATTTATTTGTTTGTTTGTTTGTTTGTTTGTTTGTTTGGATTTATATGCTGCCCCATCTCCGGGGGGACTCAGGGTGGCTTACACAGAAATATATAAACAATAAATACAACATTTATCAAATTATCTAATCCAATTATAAAAATCTAATTAAAATACTCCTAAATTAAAATTCCCAACCCTGCTCAGTCCAGGCTGGCCTGTGCAAACAGCCAAGTTTTGAGATCACGGCGGAAGGAGCACAGGTCCAGGGCCAAATGCAGCTCTAGAGGTAGCTGATTCCAAAGGGTGGGCGCCCCCACAGAGAAGGCCCTCCCCCGGGGGAACACCAACCAACATTGTGTGGCCGATGGCACCCCCAGGAGGGCCTGCCTGTGGGAGTGTACCGGGCGATCGGACCTCGATGCTGGTAGGAGGCGCTCCTGCAAGTACCCTGGACCCAAGCCATGCAGAGCTTTATAGGTTAATACCAGCACCTTGAATCTTTGGCTATACACCAAAGGCACACAGAACAGATTAATATTAATATTAATCCAATATTAATCTAATATTAATATTAATATTGTCCCTTTGATTACTTTATAGCTAAAGTTTACCTTCTAGTGCTCTCATCTGCAGAGTTTATGCCAAATATGTCCAGGTCCATCTTTGTTTTTTCAGGATGTCGACTCAGAAAGTTATCCCTATTTTTGTGGAGGTAGTTCACCAAGTCTCCATAAAAACAATATTCTGTGATGATGTATATTGGACCTAATGAGGAGGAACAAAGCAGAATACTTAACGCCTCGGGGAAGTTGTGCCTGGAAATTAATTGGAAATCCCTGTCCCAAGGGTAGTGACTGTGTACCCAAAAACAATACACTTTCTCAGTGTACAAAGTTTAAGAAGCATGAAGAAGTTCTTTGAATCCATCTCCCACCACAAAAGCAAATCAAACAAAAGTGATCTCCCAGAAATAAAATCTGCCTTTTGAGACATGCTCAGTGGTCGTCACACAATTTTCTACACAGCATAAACTTCACATCCTTAAAGG
The DNA here is from genome assembly GCA_009733165.1 of Naja naja. Taxonomy (NCBI): domain Eukaryota; kingdom Metazoa; phylum Chordata; class Lepidosauria; order Squamata; family Elapidae; genus Naja; species Naja naja. Next base: position 68,539,758 of record CM019151.1, read on the forward strand.
TTGTCAGAAAGGTCTGAAACCTGAAGGTCAAGAACTATGAATGATGACTAGCCATGTTCACAACAAACCTTCTGTACTCGGAAGTCCCTTGTAGCTTCTTTCTATGGCTAAAGGAGCTGTATTTCGTTTGGTAGGTCTTAAATTATGCAATCCTGATTGACAATAATTATAGAATAATTATGAACTTGGTGCCTTCCAGCTGTGCTTGCCAGTGGAGGGAGTCAAAAAAAATTACTACCAGTTCTGTGGGTGTGGCGTGGCTTGGTGGATATGGTTTGGGGGGGGCGTGGCAGGGGAAGGATACTGCAGAATCTCCATTCCGTTCTCCACTCCTAGGGGAAGGATACTGCAAAATCCCTTCCCTCCCCACCCCACTAACCTGCTTTCCAGCTCCGTTCTCCTGTGCAGGGCAACAAAAGAAGACCCAGCTGATCAGCTGGGACTCGGGAGGCGGAGAATAGATGGGGTGGAGCCAGTCAGAGGTGGGATTTGCTGGTTCTCCAAACTACTCAAAATTTCCGCTACCGGTTCTCCAGAACCAGTCAGAACCTGCTGAATACCACCTCTGGTGCTTGCCATGTTGTAATTTGAGCAGATCTGGAGTTGTAGCACCAACACATCTTGAAGAACATCATGCTGGGGAGAACTTGTATAACGAATTGCAACAGGTATCGAATAGAATGGCCAGCGTTGGATCTGTTAACTTACGGCCTACTCTTCTAAATACGAGCTCAATGAGACCCACTAGGTCTGATGCTTCTAGGCACTTCTTTTTTCAACAGAAAGGCACAAAAATGACTGCTAGAGAAATTCACCTGATTTTGTGCAAGCTCCTAAGAGGTTGACGATGTTCAAGTGTGGGCCAAGATGAGTCATTATCTTTAATTCAGACATGAGTGCCTGCTTTTCGCTGGATCTTGCAGTTGCTGGTGGGAAAATGTGGTGCACAGAGAATTAGAGTGTGTTTTTCTAGAAATACCGAAGTAAGCAATCATGGTCACTGTTTCTTTTTCTTTTCTTTTTCTTTGTATGTGTTGTATTTGCAGTTTTTCCTTCAACACCAACATTTTTTGTGGACGGTGCAATGACTGGCTTAACATATTTTTCACACGGTGCTCACAGTAATAATACAAGTACATAGAAAATTTTTATCTTCCAACTTCTGACCTTAATGTGCTCATTATAATTATAATATATTCTTTTATATATCAATATATATTCTACTATTTTCCCCAATTTATACTTATTTCTTTATTTTTCCCATTTGTTGGGGTTCTTCTACATTTACCTCATTATCTTTAAACAATACTATTCTCTCTTTATGGTTTTTTCATCACTTCCTCCAAAAATATACATAAACATCAATAACATGAGGAGTTTTGTTCAGCAGATCATGCAGTATATTCACTGTAAATAGAAAATATGCTTACGTTTCAACATTTTCACAGCTACTTTCATCACTGGCTGCGATCGGCTTAATCCGTAGGCTGTTCCTTCGACTACTTTCCCAAAAGCTCCAGAACCAAGGATTCGACCTATAGACAAGAGAATAATACAGTTACTGAGAATAAACTCTGGATTCATCTGTTCAAAGTTACAACAGCACTGAAAAAAGCGACTTGTGCCCGATTTTCACAGTTACAATCTTTGCAGTCTCCCTATGGTCATGTGATCAAAATGCAGCTGCTTGGCAACTGGTTCATGACCAGTTGCTGCGTCCCGGGATCACGTGGTTAGTTTTTGTGACCTTCTGACCAGCAAGGTCAACAAGGAAGCCAGCTTCACTTAACAAGCCGCTCCAAACTGCAGGGATTCACTTAACAATCATGGCAAGAAAAGTCATAAAATGGGGCAAAATTCACTTAGCAAATGTTTCACTTAGCAACATAAAGGTTAGGCTCAACTGAGCAGGTTCAGAGGTATTTGTCAAGAAGAGTACTCCACTCCTCCACTCACAATAGAATTCCCAATGCCTTCAGGCTTCAAAATTTTGGGCCTGGACAATCTGGAACTGCGCCGCCTGCGGTCCAATCTAAGCATAGTTCACACAATTGTCTGCTACAACGTCTTACCTGTCAACGACTTCTTCAGCTTCAACCACAATAATACATGAGCAAACAATAGATACCAACTCAATGTAAACCGTTCCAAATTTGATGGCAGAAAACATGACTTCTGCAACAGAGTGGTCAACGCCTGGAATGCCCTACCCAGCTCCGTTGTTACAGCCTCGACCCCTCATAGCTTCAACCTCAAACTGTCTACCTTGGACCTCACCCCATTCTTAGGATGTCCTTAAAGAGGGCGTGCATAAGCGCACCAGCATGCCTACCGTCCCTGTCTTACTGTCCCCATTTATCTGTATTTACACCCTTTGTTCTTGTTTATGTTCATACTTATACTTGTCATTGTGTACATGTTTGACAAACAAACAAACAAACAAACAAACAAATAAATAAATAAATACAAATTGTGGTCATAACTCAAGGACTACCACTATTGGCTACTCCTGCCACCTTGGTGTCAAAACCATTTCTGGAATATAATTAATGAGAATAATACCTCTTGAGGTTTCCTATGAAAAATCCGAGACTCTTTTCACAAGATTTACCTAGCACAAGTCCATCTCTAGGGAATTCCCATCTCGAATCGTAGGGCAGTTGCATAGGGTCCACGTAGATGTACTCATGGCCATCAGGGCTGATAGACTCAATAACTCTCCATCTGATCTCATATCTGGGTTTCTGTGCAAAAAAAGAAGGCATGGAAGATCAGCTTCATCCCAACGCAGTAAATCATCTAACTTCAAAAACGTCATCAAAAAAGCACAACAAAGAATATTCTTTCTGCGCCAACTCAGGAAGCTCAAACTGCCCAAGGAGCTGCTGATCCAGTTCTACAGAGGAATGATTGAGTCTGTCCTCTGCACCTCTATAACTGTCTGGTTTGGTTCTGCAACCCAACAGGACAGACACAGACTCCAGAGAGTAATTAGGACTGCAGAAAAAACAATGGCTACCAACCTGCCTTCAATCAAGGACCTGTATCCTGCATGAGTCAAAAAGGGGGCTGTGAAAATATCTACAGACCCCTCACATCCTGGACATAAACTGTTTCAACTTCTACTCTCAAAACAACGCTATAGAGCACTGCACACCAGAACAACTAGACACAAGGACAGTTTTTTCTAGCCATCATTCTGCTAAACAAATAATTCCCTCAACACTGTCAAACTATTTAGTAAGGCTGTATTACTATTCTTCTTCTCATCCTTCCCAGTACCTATCTCTTCCCACTTATAACTATAACCGTGTTGCTTGTATCTTTACAATTTATATTATTTTATTTGTTTCCCATTATGATCTGATTGCTTATTTAGTAACCTATGACTATCACTAACTGTTGTATCTTATGATTCTTGATGACGGTAGGCAACCTAAAGACTTGGTTGTTTCAACAGATCGGCCTGGATTGAAGGGTAAGGTGTGGGGTTTTATCTATTTTAAGTTTTAATTGGGTTTCAACTTTTATTGGGCTTAATTTAATTGGTTTAATTGCATTTTAATATTTGTACTTTCATCTTTTATTGTAAGCCACCCTGAGTCCCTAGGGAGAGTGGGCGGCCTATAAGCCCAATAAAATAATAATAATAATAATAATAATAATAATAATAATAATAATGAAGAATGTATTTTATTTTTTCTTTATGTACACTGAGAGCTTATGCACCAAAGACAAATTCTTTGTGTGTCCAATCACACTTGGCCAATAAAGAATTCTATTCTATTCTATTCTACTCTACTCTACTCTACTGTACTTCATTCCATTCCATTCCATCCTCTTCTATTCTATCATGCAAAAAAAACCCATCTGGCTCTTTACCCATGTCTTTGATGAGACAGAGAATGAGCCTCCTCGTATCACTAAGTTTGCCATCTTTTATCTTAATCTTTTACCTATGGTTGATTTAATTGCAAATTTGTTGATTGTTGTGAGCCATCCAGGGTCATTGGGAATTGGGCAGGTATATCACTTTTGTAAATTACTGCTAATATTACATCCTCCTCCAGGGCTGCATCAGAGGTGGTAGCGAAGATGGATAGACTGCTGGACAGACAGTTTTTCGAGACATCTGGAGAAATTGTCCATTCATTTATGCTCTGCTCTTATACAAAACAGCTCAGCCACCTAGCAGCTGGGGACTCTACATGTTTTTAATCTCTACATTATGGAATTGAGACTATTTGTGCCAGCAACTAAATCCCCCTTTGTCTGGAATAGCTGTTTTGAATGCAAACGGGAAAAAATTCATCGTGAGCCTGTGTCAAATGCCCACTGTGGCCACACCCACAACTGGGCATACCCCTCCCACCTACCCTGGGCCCTCCGAGGTCAAACACAACCCTGATGTTGCCCTCAATGAAATCAAGTTTGACACCCCTGGTTTAGAGGGTGGATTTCTCCTTACCTGTTTCCATATGATTACCAAGACAATCAGGGCGATTATTACAATCACAAGGAGGACGAGGACAGCAGCAGCCACAGTGAGTTCCGATCTTAACGCTGTAAGGAGAAGCACATAGGATTCTTTCATTCCATTTTTAAAGCAAAACAATATTTCGTCCAACTTCTGGTGCAGTGTCAATGGTGTTCACATAGTGTGATGACCCAGGGCATGGCACGAAAGCAACACAGTCAGATAAGCAATAAGAGTCCCTTTATTATCTATCTCCAACTTTGCCCCTAATGTCCAGGTTACCTTCTGGCTGGAGAAAAACTCTCCCAGGAACAGCCTTTGACTGCAGAAAATTAAGTCCAAAACTTGAGCAACACAAACTGTAACTTAAAGTCCAAACAAGCCAAAGTGAGGTAATTAGTTTGGCAGGGCAGGAGCAAGAATTTCAGACTTGAAGGTATGGCAAATCTCACACAGTTGGGAAGATGCCAGGAACACAGATAAGCCATGACAACACATGATAAAGTCATGTTTGCTCCCAGCAACTGCCACACTCAGCCTGCATTTCTTTCTTCCCAGCTGTGGCTAATGAAGGGAATCAGGGCCCTTTCCTCCCTCCTAAGCCACACAACCCACGTTGCTCTCTTCTCCATTCCTCCCTGCATGCCCTAGGATGAAGAGGAGGTGGGCCTGGTTCATCCTCTGAACTCCCTCTCCCTTGTTCTACCTCTCGCCTGCTCTGCCCAGCTGGACTTTGCCCTTCCCCAGCCTCCTCTACAGCCAACGGAGCCACACTCCCATTCCCTGCCAGCTGTCCGGCTTCCTTCTTGGATTCAGACTCTGACAGGGGCATGACACATAGGAGTTAGGCAAACTTAATGAAGTAAACCTACAAAAGTTCATGTAATCATCCTACAATAGAGATTGCATGCCAGCAAAAATAAAAAATCCGAACTTTGCAAATTAAGCCCCTTAAAAATTCACTATATAGTTCCCTTCCCTTCCTCTTTTATCCTTGTTTAAAAACAAAAACAAAGGAAATGTGTGGGAACAATCCAGATGCAATAACAGTGAAGACAAACCCCTTTTGTCTAAGAGGTTTATAAATGGTTCCTGTTCCTTTGACAGATGCATTGCAAATAAAAAAGAATCCACCACATCTATGCAGGTAGTCCTTGACTTACAACAGTTCATCTAGTGACCTTTCAAAGTTACAATGGTACTGAAAAAAGTGACTTACGACCATTTTTCACACTTACGACCATTGCAAGTATCCCCAAGGTCATGCGATTTACATTCGGATGCTTGACAACGGATTCATATTTATGACCGTTACGGTTTTCCAGGGTCATTTAATCCCCTTTTGTGACCTTCTGACAAGTAAAGTCAATGGGGGAAGCCAGATTCGCTTAACAACCATGTTACTGGTTTAACAACTGGAGTGGTTCACTTAACAAATGTAGCAAGAAAGGTCGTGAAATGGGGCAGCACCCACTTAACCAATTTCTCACTTAGCAACATAAATTCTGGGCTCAATTGCTTAGCCTGTTATATTATAAAAGCTAGCCTAAATTTACCTGTTTCAATGTATGTGTCAACTCATAAAATATTTATATGGCCTTTGTAGAGTTGTCAACAGAAAGGGAGGGGGGAGCAATACAGCCGCTTGCAAACCAAAACTGCATTCCATAAATGTTTTCAAAGATAGTAACTAGGTGACTGAAGTTTCTGCTGTGCAAAATTCTAAGTGGAGAACGTGATTGATGACTCTTGGCTATGGATGTGTCCCATTGGAGAATATGAATTACGATACACCCAGGGGGTGGAGGGAAAACCAGGGTCAAGGGTGACAATGAATGATGTGTCTCAGAGTCTGCTACACCCAGGCAGTGCTGGCATGTTAACTCCCAATAAATCCTTTTTAAGTTTTGGAAGTTTGGCTCAAGATTCATGATTTAAATGGGGGTAACTGCCAGAATCCTGACAACATATTTATTTTCAGTTATATGTGCTACACCAGGGGTGTCAAACTCATGCCCCGCGCGCCAGATGCATCATGTGCTGCCCCCTCCTGTTTTGGTGAAGGAGGGTAAGTCCTAATATGTCGCATGATGCCACCATGACAGTGCAAGTTTGAGATCCCTGTGCTACACCAAATGGAACTTTTCTCATTTTAATTATATCTTCTGGAAATCTGAAGTGGTGGGGTTTTGGGGGTTGAGGAAGTACTTTGATCAAAGTTAACTTACTGGGAGCCACAAGCTTCAGTTCCCTTGTAACAGTACGAAGGTCATTCTTTGCCATACATCGAACGGCCATTATTTCTTCCACCTTCTGAAATGTCACCTGGCTAGCTACCATGTTCCTCTCATCGAGACGAGTCTCCACTGTGACATCAGAAATATTGTTGGTCAGGAGGGTCCATGCGGTGTCATTGTTGCATCTAGAAAAAAGTAGCTTTTTGATTGAACCCACCAAAGAATCTTCTTTTACTAGTGAAGACTATTTAGTGAACAGAAATCTTGTTTTTTTTTCTTTTTGTTTTCTTTTTGTTTTAACAACAAACAAACAACCACAAACATAAACACAAAACATAAAACCTTCTTTCCATTGTACAGTGTGTTGGTCAGTGCAGATCTTCTTGTGCACAATATCAACAATCCTTCCCTTCTGAATACATTATTAAAATTCATATTACATAAATATGCGTATTATATTATTATTAGCTACTTATTGGATTTTACTTATAAACTATATCATCCTTTTTGAGCAAATTTCAATTTGTTTGTTTTTAAATATCTCAATTCATAATATCATTCATTTCATTATAATCCATTGTAACATACTACATTGTCTTATCTTTTCTGTATCATATTTATATTGTTTTATATCTTATTTCCCTACTTTCTTATCTAACCATTGATAAAATAAATCCCAAATTTTATAATACTCTTTATCTTCTTGCTCTCTAATTGCTAATGTCAATTTATTCATTTCTGCACATTCCATTATTTTCATAATCACCTCCTCTTCTATTGGTATTTTCCCACTTTATCTTTACGTCCATCTGGACACATTGCCCAAGCAGTACCAACATTTTCTTTGAACAACAGCCACTGATTTATACTACAAGCAACATTTCAGGAGTATTAAGAATCTCAGCTGTTATCCTTTATTCCAAAGTATTTATTTGATAGATTTATAGCCTGCTTTTCACACAAAATTTAAACTTAGGAAATACTGTTAGGCACAGTTTGTAAGGTTGACTTAATCTTGGACTTTAAATTATGTATAATTCCAACACACAAAGGGTACCAGTTTCTATAAGGACTAGAATAGAATAACAGAGTTGAAAGGGACCTTATGGGAGTTATGGGAGTCTAGTCCAACCCCTTGCTTAGGCAGGGAACCCTATAGCATTTCAGACAAATGGTTATCTAATCTCTTCTTAAAACTTCCAATGTTGGAGCATTTACAACTTCTGGAGGCAAGTTACTCCACTGATTAATTGTTCTAACTGTCAGGAAATTTATCCTTAGATCTAGGTTGCTTCTCTGCTTGGTTAGTGTCCATCTATTGCTTCTTGTCCTGCCTTCAGGTGCTTTGGAGAATAGCTTGACTCCCTCTTCTTTGAGGCAGCCCCTGAGATATTGGAAAAATGCTAGCATGTCTCCCCTAGTCCTTCTTTTCATCAAACTAGACTTGGAAGAAAATAATAGCTGTGGAATAGACACCATGTCAGAGAAATGATTAACCATTGCTGTTTCTCCAACTCTGATTAGGAAATCTTGTGGATTGTTTAAAGATACATTATGTGCATTCACACATTTAACAATATACTGATTGCACCCAAGAGTTAAAAATTCAAGAGGTGTTTTAACCAATAAAATGATATTCCTACTCCCAGATCTGAAATCTTTACACCAGTGATGTCAAAAAATGTATTTTCAAATGGTTTCAACTCCCATAACCCTTTAGCCACTTGCCATTCTTACTGTTGTGGTTCGCCAGTAGCCGGTGGAGATGGCAGTGGAATCGGATAGTGGGGAAGAACGAAGACCAGTCCAGGAGTCTAGAGAGGACTCGGACAAGGGTCCTGCATCCGATGCAGAGGTGGGGCCAGGACCATCTGGGAGTTGTGTGCTGACTCCAGAGCTTCCAGAATCTGGCAGCAGTGAGGCAGAGGAACAAGGGGAGCCTGTTCCCAGTGCATGTGTGCACAGAGCTGTTAGAAGGCAAGAGCAGCTGAGACAAAAGGGGCAACTCAGGAGTAAGGCTGGGAGGTGATTGGCCCTGCCATAAGGTATAATGGACAGGCAAAGGTGAAGAAACCTTTGTAGGAAGCAAGGTTGTTCGTTCTGTTTGGATTAATCCTTGAAGCTCTGTGTGGACTTTGTACTTCAGTTGATTTTTTTATAGTTCATTTGGCACTTTAGTTGTTGGCAGCACTTCAAAGGAGAGAAAGGTGGGTGTTTATCTTGAGGGACTGTTTGGGACTCATTACAGGCTGGGAATGAACATAATTCCCAGCATTGCAATAAAACAAGAGTTGTTTTATCTAAGCGTGTGCTTAATTATGGTCTCAGGAAGTCTTGGTCAGAACACTTACTGCCCATTGCCATATTGTACTACTACTTTATTATTAGCTAATAAAAAATTACCAATTTTAGAGTTATGGGAGTTGAAATGCAATACAAAACATGAAGGTATGCAGTTGAAGAGCATATGTATTATGAAAAGGATAGAGAAAACATATTATTATACCAGCCAGCTAAAGCCACTCGAGGCGGCTAAAAATGAAAGCCTTACTTCGTAATGTCCTTGCAAACCAGCCATTCCACATCAGGGAGGGGTGTGCCTTCTGCCAAACATTTGACTGTCTGCCCAAAGAGCCATGGTGATTATCTACCAGGTCCCGAATTAAAGCTGGAACTGAAAGGGATAAATTGGGAAGAGCATGTAAGAGGTCTGTGCGTTGGACGTGGTTTCTTCAGAGCCAGTCTATTTCTAAATTCACATCTGCCTGGCAGACACCGTTGTTTCTTAAGGAAACGCATCTTCAGAAATGGAGACTTTTTTTTTTTGCTTGTATTCCCTGAGACAAGACAGTCTCCTGCATTATATGAGTTGTCTATGCCAGGGGTCGCCAACCTTTTGGAACTCAGGAACCACCAAACTCATAATTTTAAATCCCTTGGACCAGAGACCCTGGGAAAATCCCAAATAAAGTCTGCAGGGAAATTCCCCACCCTGTTTTCCTACCGATCGATCATTCTTTATTTAGGATCGCAGGATACCAGCTCCAGCTCTGTTCTCAGGGGGAGAGGGAGGGAGGGAGAGAGAGGGAGGAGGGAGAGAGGGGGAGAGAGAGAGAGGGAGAGAGGGAGAGAGAGACTTTTGGCTTCATGCAAAGGAAACAGCAGAAGCAGCTCAAGTCTTTCTTTCTCTCCCCCAAACTCCGCCAGAATGGTGCAGCCTCTTGGAGCAGGATGCCTTGCCAGGGTCCCAAAGACTCATTTCTGGTGGAGTTTTGGGGAGAGAAAGAAAGACTTTTGCTGCTTTCCTTGTGTGTAGCCAGAAGCAGAAGAAGAAAGAAGCAGAAAGATGCAGCCCGGTGGCCAGGCCAGGCGCCTGGAGCGAATGCGGCAAGTTCCCCCCTCCGCCCTTTCCCCCCTCCCCTCACTACCTCATGTTGTTCACAATGCAACTCGTGTTTGGTATTTGCTGTGTGAGCAAGAAGGAGACAGCAAGGAACCTGGGCGTGGCCTAGCTCAATTGTTCTGTACTAAAGCTGCTTGGTGCTGTGAAACTGAAACTCCTCTCCTCTGCTTTTGTTTTGCATTTGGAACAGATTTCTTTTCAAGTGGGGAAGGGGAGTAGAACTCCTTAGCATCAGAGCATGTTAATAATAATAATATATGAAATACTAATGCTCTGATGGTCATTTTGAAAAATCCTTTCCTGCTGAGCCCCTAGAAGCCAAGAGGAACATACGTGCCAAATTTCAAGTTTGTAGGCTTTACGGTTCTGGAGATTTTGTGATGATGCATGAGTGGTCTTTCGCTTTTATATATATAGATTGTGCAGTGTTATTGTAAATCCCGTGATTAAAAAATACACACTTCTCTCTGTGTCAGAGAGAAGAGCTCCCCAAAACAGCATTTACCATCTGCAAGTCATATAAAAACATTTATAATCTAGGATCCAATTAATTGAAGCCCTTTTATTGCAAGTAAATAAAAAGTATCTGATAGCATGGAATGGAAACAGGTTTCTATGAACTCCTTCCAAATTTCTTCCTTAAACATGGTCATCAGGCTAAGTTCTCCACTAAATGCTTATTTTGTTCCGTAATTCCTTATCCCTTTAATGTGCCCCTTCCTCTCTCCAAATTAAAACTGCATGGATGTGACCACATCTGCCTTTCAGCCAAGCACACCAGATGTTTAAGTACAGTATGTCGACTGAAAAAAACGATCCCCAGACTATCATCCACTGGTATCAACAAGCAAGCACAATATTCCTACATAATTTGCTAAGTTAACTGATTGAATTTCAGAAGCATTTCATGATGTGATGAGTCCACTGAAGCAGAGGTGGGTATTCAGCAGGTTCTGACCAGTTCTGGAGAACCAGTAGCGGAAATTTTGAGTAGTTCGGAGAACCGGCAAATCCCACCTCTGCCTGGCCCCACCCCATCTATTCTCTGCCTCCTGAGTCCCAGCTGACCAGCTGGGTCTTCTTTGGTTGCCCTGCACAGGAGAACGGAGCTGGAAAGCAGGTTAGTGGGGTGGGGAGGGAATGGGGATTTTGCAGTATCCTTTCCCTGGAGTGGGGTGGGAATGAAGAATTTGCAGTATCCTTTCCCTGCCACGCCCACTAGCCACACCCACCAAGCCACGCCCACAGAAACGTAGTTTTTAAAAAATTGAAAAAAAATTGAATCCCACCACTGATTTCAACCCTGAACTACAAAATTCTCCTTTACTGATATTGATATTGGCTTGTCCCATTTTACAAGTTTACCTTGTATGAGCAGAGAGAAAGTGTATCTTTGGATTTCATCCTCATTCTGTGCTACGAGTGTATAATATCCACTGTCTTCTTCCTTGGCACGAATTAATTTTAATACACTCTGATATCTGTGAGAGGAATAAAAAACAACTATGATTTAAAAAATAGCCCAGCTCAGCAGGAAGCAAAGTAATTATTTTAATGGAAACCAAAATATATGGACTGTATTAGAAAAGACGCGTTAGACCAAAATGTCACCATTAGGATCAGACAGAAGAGTACCTCTTCTCTCTGATCCTAAATCAAATTTATAGCATTTATATCCCGTTTTCCACTGACACAGTTAAGATCACTGGCCTTACTTCTTGTTCTGACCTAGACTTCACAAAATCACAAAGCAGACTCCTTGCCCCGACAAAACCACTTTTTATTTGGCTAATGTGAATCCCTCTCATTCACATCCAGCAAAGTCTCAGCAAACAGTCTTTCAAGGGTGAATTGCAACCACAGACCTTAACAGGCTTGGAGAGTTGCCAGGCCGATAGCTTCCAAGCGTAATGCTGTACAAGGAAATACTTGGGAAGAGTCTCAGAGAGTCATGAACAAATCTTCACACTAATTAAATGAACTAATAGTCTCCTGCAAACACCACTCCCCTTTCGTTCCTTTTTATTCCCTATGGGAGGAGGCATTCACCATCCACCTGTGTCTTTACTCCTGAGTCAACCTTTGTTCCTTATCTGTTCCCTTCTCCTGGCAGCTCTGCGCATGTGCACATCGGGAACAGGCTCCAGCTGTTCTTCTGCCCCACTGATCTCCGACTCCAAAGGCAGCTGATAACTATCAGAGGGTCCTGGCCCGACCTCTGCCTCCAATGCAGAGCACTCATCATAGCCTTCCCCAGACTCCAGGACTGGCCCATGTTCCTCCCCAACCTCTTCACTGCCCGAATGTGCCACCAGCTCTGCTGGCCGCTGTTGGGCCACAACACTTCTCTTCAGCCAAAGAAAATTGGAGGTGTTGGGACTTCTAGACTGACTTTTCAAAAGACAGGCAGCAGACAGATTACACAGAAAAATAAACATTGTAAGTTTGCAGTTATAAACTCATGTGATTTGGGACTGGAATAATTGCTGTTACAGTGAAATATATAGCAGAAGGCGGGGAAATGGGGAGGGTAGGAATAGAAAGTTCAGACTCACAACAGACATGTTGTGAGTATAGAATCAATATCTTCAATGATTTGGAATGAAAAGGGTTAACATTTTAGGGAGGAAAACACAGGAAGCTGTGTGTGTTTTGTGATGTCTACTGGCCCTGACCGACAAAAATACAAGGAATAAACCAGAATTACTCTGTTCAACCAATACTTAGAACAGGGGTCTCCAGACTTGGCAACTTTAAGATGTGTGGACTTCAACTCCCAGAATTCCATAGTTGGCTGAGGAATTCTGGGAGTTGAAGTCCACATGTCTTAAAGTTGCCAAGTTTGGGGACCTCTGACTTAGAATCATAGGGTTAGAAGGCATCTTGGAGGTCTTTTAGTCCAACCCCCTGACCATGGCGGGAGACCTTATATCATTCTAGACAAAGGGTTATCCAATCTTTTCTTGAGAACATCCAAATGTGACAAAGACAACATCATTGGTCAAAAACAGAGTGGATGTATAGACTGAGAACTAGGGAAAATTTTCAGAGAAGTATAGCATGGAATGAAGATTATTCAGCATGGAGATAATAATAATTTCTGAGAAGAAACCTTGTTTCACAAATAGGGAATTCAATGGTGCAGAAATCCATCCATCTACAACGGACTTGTTCCTTTACCTTGTTTCTTGGATTTGCTTGGAACTGGTCACAATCTCCGTGAGATTCTCCATCAGAGTGACGTTGTCCTTTAGCCAAAAGAATTTTGGCTCTGGGTATGCATCAGCAAAAATTACAAAGTTTTTGACTTCATGTAGATTGACAGCTTCCGTGGGCTTGAAGTGGGGCTCCAAATGAATGAACCCTTTATCTGTAGGAAGACAATAGTTCCATGACTACCTCAGTTGCCATTCTCATGACCAACAGAGTGAAAAAGAGAAAGAGACTCTACCATGAACATAAATGGCTATCCTTTCCATTTTCTTAAAATCTTTGGTCACATGTCGGACAGCACACTCATAATCTCCACTGTCCTTCACTGATGCATCTGGAATGGTTAAATTATAAATCAGCTTCTGGGTTGGAACTTTGATGTCATCAAGGGTAATTATTCCTTTATTCTTCTGCATAAGGGAGAGAAGGAATGGAACAGATAGTCAAGACAGAAATTGTTTTAAGATAAGATACCTACAAACAGTGTGCGATTCAAAAATTTTACTACTGGTTCTGTGGGCATGGCTTGGTGGGCGTGGCTTGGTAGGCATGGCAAGGGAAGGTTACTGTAAAATCCCCATTCCTTCCCCACCCCACTAACCTGCTTTCCAGCTCTGTTCTCCTATGCAGGGCAACCAAAGAAGACCCAGCCGATCAGCTGGGACTCAGGAGGCAGAGAATAGATGAGGGCAGGGCCAGTCAGAGGAGGTATTTGCTGGTTCTCCAAACTACTCAAAATTTCCGCTACCAGTTCTCCAGAACTGGTCAGAACCTGCTGAATACCACCTCTGCTACAGAACATATTATGCTATCTCATCAGCCTCCATGTAGAGCAAGGGTCTTCAAACTTGGCAAGTTTAAGACTTGTGGACTTTTACTCCCAGAATTCCTGAGCTAACATGACTGGAGGAAGAATTCTGGGAGTTGAAGTCCACAAGCCTTAAAGCCCACTGTCAAGTTTGAAGATCCCTGCTCCATGTCCGCAAGGATATTCAGAGGAAGTTCCATTCTGGATTTCATATTTGTCAAAGCTGTCTAATTATGCAGGTTGGAGAGTCCAAACCGTCTGGAGGAGAACACATTAGAGAAGGCTGCTTTGGATTACGACTTAAAGACATTTGGAAATGATCTTCTTACATCAGCACAAGTGTAACATGTGAGCAACTATACAAAAACCATTTTTGTTGTATTATATTTTCCAGGTTGGTGGAAGTGTTACTGCTCTTCCTCTCCCACTTCCTGTCAAACTCATGTGTTACTCATCTCCGCATAACATTTTGCAAAGCTCTGCAGTGCTTGCTAACCATTAAGTCTTGACAGTTGACCAAGCGAATGCATTTAACAATTGGCCTTTCTTCCAAATGTTTTTAATCCAGACATTTTCTTTAAAAAAAAAATCAGGAATTAAAGCCCCACCCACGGTATCCTCCGGTCACTGAGTCAACAACAAAAAGGGATATTTACCACTTTCCCTGGATAATTCCACTCTAGGTTCACCACTTCGTTATCCAGGACCACACAAGTAACAGTAATGGTTTCTCCTGTTTTATATACAGTCTTCGGGGACTCAATGTCAACATGAAGGTATGATGGAGCTGGAAGAGAATTAAACATTTTAAGGAAAGAATATGCATAGAACATCGTTCTCTCGAATACCTTATTTTTCTCTGTATATTAAGGAGAACATCAGTATTAAAGAAATGTGGGAAGAAATTTATTGAACTAAATCATAGTATTTTCAAAAACTGTCATTTATGGGGCCAACTTAGGGCATTTGGGGGTTTTTTGAGCTAAAAGAACAAATAGAGTTCTGCATCCCATTTGCCATATAAAATAAATAACATATTTGAATCATTATAAGGGTAGAACAGGATCCTCTTTGGGACTCAAAAGCAGGAATCTAGTTGTAGACGTGGAAAACAGCACATTATTGTCTCAATTATTCTCCTTCCTGCACCTGGTTGTCCTCCATCTGCCTGAACCTAGGGAATACAGCTAGTCCTATTGGCTGATTGGTGTATCGATGGCTGGTGATTGGCTGTCACTTCCTTGTGAAAAGGGCTTGGCAGCACAAGGAAACGACAGCCAATCGCCAGCCGTCGACACACCAATCAGCCAATAGGAAGGCACCACATCAAGAAGAGATTGGACTGCCATTTGTCAGAAATGGTGTAGGGTCTCCCGCCTGGGTGGGGGGTGGATTAGATGGCCTACAAGGTCCCTCCCAACTCTGATTATCTGTCAAACATGATTCACAGAAAGCCCAAAGCATGTATTCCAGTAGAGAAATTCCCTGAAGATGGGAATTTCCAGCATGAGCCCCAAAGCTCGGAAGAGTAAATTGCTGGTCCATAAGGACTGACTCAAATTCTATTTTGCATGTGTTCAGAATAAATTATTAACCCCCATGTTAAATTCTCCAGTAAAGCATAATTTTTATTTGTACAATCTCTCAGAATAATCACCAAGTTCTTAATGTTTGCCAGACACATTTAGAAATTTGGAAAAAATGGAAACTGGAGATTAGGAAGAAAGGAAAGAAAACTTGTACGGCAAATGGGAAGCAGTGAGGGGGGAAAACACACACACACTGTTATGGTTCACTGGCAGCAGGTGAGGACGGCTGAGGTCTCAGAGAGTGAGGACTCAGATGAGGGGCCTGCGTGTGATGCAGGGATGGGGCCAGGACTATCAGAGTGGAGTGCTGCCTTCAGAGATTGTGGAGGCTGGCAGCAGTGATGCAGAGGACCAGGAGGAGCCTGTGCCCAGTGCACGTGCGTGCAGGGCTGCTTGAAGGGAAGAGCAGCTGCAGCAGCATGGGCAACTCAGGAATAAGGCTGCAAGGTGATGGCCCTTCCCTTAAGGAATAAAAGCCAGCCCTCAGAGGTGGGATTCTTTGCAGGAAGCAAAGAAATTTTTGCACTTCAAGTTATCGTGGAAGTTCGGTCTATCCTGGTTTGTTTTCGGAGACTTTTGGCTTTGAATATTTCCTGGCAATTTATCTTGTGTTCTTGGCAGCCTTGCAAAACCTTGACAAGGCTTGTTCTTATCTGGGACAATTAGTTTTAATAGCATTTTACTGTGAATGAACGGAATTCACAGAGAAGCATTAAAAAGGTTTTGCTTTTATCTCTGTTTTGTGTTTGTTTGCTTTGAACAAGGCTTGGGTCAGAACACACATACACACACACACATATATATAAATGAAGGTTAGCAAATTCTGGAGTCTTAGGAGAGGCTGGTGGTGGCCTATTGGTCTAATCACATAGCTAATCCTACCATTAAGGCCAGAGCTGAAGTATTTATGCCTCACAGGCCACATGAAAGAAAACGATTTGCCTTCAGTTGGTAGACAGGACTGGAACCAACTAGGCAAGTTCAAAGAACTTCCAAACTTCTGATAAGTACATTTTATTAAAGTAAGTAAAATTCGTAAGTAGATTATTCCAATGACTGCAGTATTTCTTTCTATAAAATAAACATTCAAAATCTGTTTGTACCTTTCCCCCTTTCTTGCTTGGTCTCTCTTCTGCACAGGAGGTCCCATTTCCATCTGTCTTTTTTTTTTAATTCATATTTATATGCCGCCCTTCTCCGGAGACTCAGGGCGGCTTACAATGTTTGGAGCACAACCCAATGTGCTCAGCAATAGCCTTCCTTCCATTGTATATGCCTGCTTATTACTAAGCGGCATTTTTACAAAGTCAGCTTATTGCCCCCAACAATCTTGGGTCCTCAATTTACCTACTCCGAGAGGATGGAAGGCTGAGTCAACCTTGAGCCTGGTGGGATTCGAGCCTGCAGTAATTGCAGGCAGCTGGAACTAAGTGCTAGGCATTTAATAGCCTGCACCACCAAGGCCCTTTTAGGGGAGTGGGGTGTTAACACTTACTTTCCTGTAGCCATGTGAGAATTAAATCTGTACAGATAGTTCTCCACTTGCAACAGTCCATTTAGTGACCGTTCAAAGTTACAATGGCACTGAAAAGAGGTGACTTCTAACCGTTTTTCACACTTACGACCTTTTTCGTAGCAACCTCATGATCCTGTGATCAAAAATCCAGATGCGACTCACACTTACGACCATTGCTGTGTCCTAAGGTCATGTGAATCACTTCTTGCAACATTCTGACAAGCAAAATATAATGGGGAAGCCAGATTCACTTAACAAGCATGTTACTAACTTAGCGACTGCAGTGATTCTCTCAACAGTTGTAAAACGGGGCAAAATTCACTTAACAAGTGTCTTCACTTAGTGACAGAAATTTTGGGCTCAATTGTGGTCGTAAGCCGAGGACCACTTGTACTTATAAGAGGACCCTGTCTTTAAGTAGAAGCAGTTGGGCCCTTTTGACGGAGCATCTAAGGAGATTCAACCTGTCATGCCCCCCATCAAGTCCGAATCAGAGGAGGAAGACAAACAGTTGACAGGGAGTGGGAGTGTGGCTCCATTGGTTGTGGAGGAAACTGGAGAAGGGCAAAGTCAGGCTGGGCAGAGCAGAGAAGAGGTAGAACAAGGGAGAGGGGGTTCAGAGGGAGACCAAGGCCCACCCCCTCTTCATCCTAGGGCACGCAGGGAAAAACGGAGAAGAGAGCAATGTGGGTTGCATGGCTTACGGGGGAGGAAAGGGCCCTGATTCCCTTCACAAGGCATACCTGGGGATGGTGTTTAAAGGAGAGGCAGGTGGGTGAGGCAGCTGTTGGGAACAAACATTGAGTTTATCTTGTGTTTGGCTGCGGTTATCTGAGTTCCTAGCATCCTCCCAACTGGTTTGATTTACTGCCTTGTTACTTCATTTCTGGAGCTCCATATTTTGCTCTGCCAGATTTAATTACCTTATTTTGTCTTGTTGAATTTATAGTTTAAAGTTATCAGTTTACTACGTTTGGACTGGAATATCTGCAGCCAAAGGCTGTTGCAGGTTCATGGGAGAGTTTTTCTCCAGACCAGAAGGTAACCCGGTCACTGGGGACAAAGTTGGAGCTGATAAAGGAACTCATTCTTATTCTCTGACTGTGTTGCCTTTGTGCCACGCCCCAGGTCATCACACAAACTTGTCATGTATCTACATTTCGATTGAAAAGTACAAAGAGATGTACCTTTGTAAACGTAGATGAAAAATTCACCAGACTCAAATTCGACTGCTTTGACTGTTGTCTTGCATATGTAGGACCCCAAAGAGAAGTTCCCAATGAAGCCCAGCCTGTTGTCATAAGAGGCATACAGAATTTTTCCTTCTCTGTTCATCAGGGTGACTTGAGTGTTAGGATCAGTCGTGCGACAAGGGATAATTGAAGAATTATCTTCCTCGCTGGCAACAATAAACAAATCTTCTGGGGAGGTCGGGACAAAGGGAACAGCTGTATCTGTTGAGAATGAGATACTCTGATGCATCAACAGGAATAAATACATATATTAATAGGTTCAATCTCAAGCCTGCATTCCATGTGTTGTACAGTTAACATGAGTTATTCCATGTGATCCGCCTCTTCCCCAGCCAAGCTAATGTCACCCTAAACAAATGAGTGTGACAATATTTCTGCAGAAGGAGAACTCACACAGAGAACACCCAGGGTTGAGTCTTTCCAACCATAATCAGTAGATGGGGACCCTTAGTAGACACATGGATTATTCTGAAGGCCAAATCTACCTGAGATGGACAGTCTGTAAGAAATCCAGGCTTCAGATACCTGGATCATATTATCATATGTGGTGGATGTGTGTGGAAGCTAAGAGATACTGGACTAAAATTCATACATGGCTTGAAAAAAATGACAAAACAGCATATAGATTTGAAACCAGAAATATTTTTATTGGGTATCTTGCCTGAAGGATACAGTAGAGAATTGACGTATTTGATTATAAATGTGTTAACAGCGGCTAGAATTGCATTTGCTAGAAACTGGAAAAGTGAAAAAATTCCAATAGAGGAAGAGGTGATTAAGAAAATGATGGAATGTGCAGAAATGAGTAAATTGACATTAGCAATTAGAGAGCAAGAAGACAAGGAATATTACAAAATTTGGGATTTATTTTATCAATGGTTAGATAAGAAAATAGACAAGTAAATTATGTTATAAAAAGGAATAGTATAATATGCAAGATAATATGATGTAATATTATATAATTGAACATAATGAAATGAATTCTCAGATTTGTTAAAACTCAGATTTGCTTGATAAGAACTATGTGCATTTATAGCTGAGTCTAATAATGATATAATAATAATACAATGTAATATAATATAATATGTATAGTTGAGTTATGTAATGTGAATATATGTTTGGAAGGGGAAGACTGTTGATATTATGACATCGCACGAAAGAAATGTACCAACCAATGCACTGTATTTTGGAAGATGGTTTTATGTTGATGTTTTATGTTTGCGTTTGTTAATGTTTGCCTTTAAAGAATAAAAAAACTTTTATAAAAAAAAAAGAAATCCAGGCTGTGAACCATATTGAACTTTAAAAATTAGCATCCAGGACTTTGAACTATACTCAGAAACATAGTGTAACCGAAGCAGCTCTCATAACAGCAGAGTAATGTGACAATATAGTGAATGTGTTGGCCATTGAATTCTGACTGTCAGAGGTTTCTGGCTGATCCTCATCAGAAGTCCCATGTGGGATGAATTGTAGTAATCTAGCCAAGAGATGACAAAAGAATGATTCTGTTCTTCATTCTATTCCAACTAAAGCTCAATGCCAGTTAAAGCTTCTAGCTGGTCTTCTACTTACTCCTTTAGTAGCAAATGGGTATCCTGGAAGACCCCAGACTATGAAGCTGCTCCCTCTAGGATAGCATAACTCAACTGGTAATCAAAGTTGGAAACTTGGAATAGTCATGGAATCTGAATTAAAAGCAATTTTGTCTTGCTTGATTGACTGGCTTGTTTTCACCCTGTTCAATCCTTGACTGTCTCCATAACTTCTACCACATTTCTCAGAGGGCCTGGGGTGGATATAAAGCTGAATATCATTAGTATATTGATGATACCTCATCCTAAAGTGACAGGTAACTTCTCCCAGTATCTCCATATGAATATTGTTATGTATGCAGGTTTGAAGTTATTGGTTTAGTTTGAACTGTTCTTGTAAAATGTTAGAAATGATTGGTTTAAAAAGTGCGGGAAAACCCTGCACTCTGATTGGCTGGCAACTGCGGCTGCTGGCTATAAGTAGCAGCCGCAGCCCAGCCAAAGCGGGTCCGTTCTGAGCTGAAAGTCACAATAAACTTAAGAGCTGAAGCACTCCATGTCCGCCTCTTCATGCAAACTTAACACTGGCGATGAAGGTGGGATATTCCCTGAAGAAGGCAATGCGGAACAGAAGAAGAAAGATGGCTGCGCTGAACACTCCCCAGCCCGTTCAATCCGGCGGCAGAAGACTGGGAGTTGTATGCAGATCGTTTCCAAATGTATCTGGAAGGAAACGATCTAGCCGACATTTCCGAGAAGCGGAAGAGGAGTATTTCTTACATACTGCGGTCCGGCAGTTTTCAAGATGGCGAAGGCATTGGCGGGAGCTGCAGACGTGAAGGTAATGGAATGGCCTGACTTAGAAAAGCTGTTAAGAGCCCATTACGCCACAAGTATCGTGCCTCATTAAGAGACACGAGTTTTACCGTGTGATCGGGAAAGCAGCGTAAATGACTTCATGGCAAGTTTAAGAGACATTGGGGTGCATGTGAATTTAACAGTTTAGAAGAGGCCATGCGTGTGATCGATTCGTTCTGGGCCTTAAAGTCAAGGTATTACAGAGCAAGTTATTAATGAAACCTAAGATCACGCTAAAAGAAGCCATAGAAGAAGCCTCTTCAGCAGAAGCTATCAAGTCCTCAGCAGCAGCCATGAGGAAGATGAACAGGGCCACGAGCCATTCTGATGGGAAAAAGTCTGCCACAAACCATTGTGATGACCTAGATTCTGAATCAGACTGCAGTGAGGTGGAAGAGGGAATTTACAGACTCAGAATGGAGAGGAAAAAGAAAGACTTAGGAAGAAAGAGGCAAGATTTCTACTGCGGAGGGTGTGGGGGAAGCCACCCCGCACTGAATGCAAGTTTTAGACACCATTTGCCTCCGTTGTGATAAAAGAGGACACCTAGCAATAGTCTGCAAATCATCCAGAACTCCACCTAGTAGGAAGAAATTTCCTGAAAGAATTCAAGCCCAACAACTTCAGTGAGAAAATGGGGCAACTCAGAAGCAAATGGGAAGAATGAAACTCATCAAACAGTCACCATTGGTCATTCTTCACGAAAGCAGAAAAGTACATGTGAAGGTATTCATTGAAGGAAGGCCTTGCCAAATGGAAGTGGACTCAGGCTCCTATTTATCTATGGTGTCATGGGACACTATTCACAGCTACTTCCCAACATTCAGAAGAAACATTTCCAGAAGCAAGCACTGACTCTTAAAGACTACCAAGGGAACAAGATTCCAGTAGTTGGAACAAGAGAATTCAACGTGAAGTTTAAAGGCCACACCAAGCGTTTGCCCCTGACCATCGTGGACAAGGATCACCCAAGCTTGCTGGGACTTGAGTGGTTCAAGCCACTGGCATCGAGGTGACTGGCATCAATCACGTGAGCAACTCTGAATGGGAGGAGGCCTTGAAGTCTGAGTTTCCAGAGGTCTTCAGCGAAGGATTGGGCAAGTATATGGGGACCCCTATCACTTTCAACCTAGATCCCAAGGTGCCCCAATTCATTTAAAGCCCAGAAGGGTCCCATTTGCTTTAAAGGAAAAATTGATGCACAATTAGACAAATTAATAGCTCAAGGGTTTTAGAGCCCACTGACCACTCCAGATGGGAGACACCCATAGTCACACCAGTCAAGACTGATGGGTCAGTAGAATCTGTGGAGACTATAAGGGGATACTGAACCATGCTGCAGCAGAGCATATCCAGTTCCAGTGGTGCATCATCTGTTACATTCACTAGGCAGGGTACAGTCTTTGCCAAATTGGATCTGGCCAGGCATATCAACAACTTACAGTTGATGATGCCACTGCAGAGGCCCAAACCATTGTGACTCATAGAGGTGCTTTCAAATGTAAAGGTTACAATTTGGAGTAAGCGTGGCACCAGGCATCTTTCAAAGCCTTATGGAAAGAATGCTCCAAGGACTGCCAGGGTAGTGCCTTACTTTGATGATGTGTTAATCTCTGCTGAAAATGACACTCAGTTACAAGAAAGACTCAGAGAAGTCCTTACCAGATTCAGGAAGCGGGGTTAAAAGTCAAGGAAAAATGCAATCTTAAAACTGACAAGGTTGAGTTCCTGGGCTATATGATTGACAAGCATGGCATCCACCCTACCGATGCCAAGGTTCAAGCAATCAAAGCCCTAGACCTAAATGCAAAACAGATTTGCAAGCTTCCTGGACTCATTAACTTTTATCACATGTTCCTACCTCAGAAGGCAACCATTGCTGAACCATTGCACAGATTACTAGATAAAAATCTGTTTGGGTCTGGGGAGGAAGGAACAATCAGCATTTAACAGTATTAAAGACTAATCACGTCTGATGCTGTACTGATACAGTTCTCTGAGAATTTGCCTGTTGTACTGACTTGTGATGCATCCCCTTTGGAGTGGGGGAGGTTGAGCCACAGGCTTCCCAGTGGGAGAAGCCCCTATTGCATTTTACTCTCGCACCTTGACTAAGGCAGAGAGAATTACAGCCAATTGGACAAGGAGCCTTGGCAATTGTTGCAGCTGTCAAGAAATTCCATGAGTATCTATATGGGAGAACATTTACTATTGTCATAGATCACAAACCTCTTTTAGGCATTGCGACGGGGACAAACCAACCCACAATCCTGTCACCAAGAATGCTGAGATGGACTGAATTTCTTGCTGTATTCATACAAACTCATCCACACACCTGGAAAAGACATTGGGCATGCAGATGCTTTGAGTTGCTGCCCACTTCATTCACACACTGAGGATCCTGCTCCTGAGACTTACACCTTTTTCTAGAAACTGTTGCCAAGCTTCCAGTACAGCAGCTACTGAAATTGCCAGAGAGACTGCCAAGACACTTTATTGGCTCCTTGTAAGCTGGATTAAGAAAGGTTGGCCAGTTCAAGATCTACCTCAACTTGCCCAACCTTTTAAGTCCAGGCAAACTGAATTATCTGTATTAGGGATGTATTTTGTGGGGTAACAGGGTGGTTATTCCTGCAAAACTGCAAGAGAGGAGTTTTGGAAATGTTACATGAGGGGTCATCCTGGTATTGTAAGGATGACGATTGGCCAGGAAGTTATGTATGGTGGCCAGGTATTGACAAAATGGTTGAAAACTTGGGTTGCATCTTGTCCCAACTGTCAGGTAGTCAGGCCACCACCCTCTCGCCCCCACACAGGAATGGGAATGTCCTGGGGCCTGTGGTCCAGGATTCACATTGTTTTGCTATTCACCAGAAGCTCTTATTATAGTAGATGCATATTCCAAATGGCTAGAGGTAATCCCCATGGCATCCACCACAACTGATTCTGTCATCAAACAGCTCAAAAAACTTCTTCCCACGGGTTACCTGATGTTCTTGTCTGTGACAATGACCCTCAATTTACATCCAACCTTTTAAAATCCTATTTAGCACAACAGGGTATCAGACATGCCCTTACTGCCCCTGGGCACCCCGATAACGGCGGGGCTGAATGGTGCTACGTTTTACCAAGGAGAAACTTCAGCAACTGGGTCCTGGGGACATCACTGAAAAGTTGAAAAAACTTCTTAGTGTGCGCACATCACTCAACTACCATCTAATAACTTATCCCCCAGCAGAGTTGTTGATGGGTAGGAGGAACATGAGTCCCTTGACCCGCCTTCATCCCACTTGCACCCAATGCTCCACTAGATTCCACTTCCAAAGTTCACACATTCAGTGTGGGTGATTCTGTTTATGGGTGAACCTTTGTGGATTCCTGCTGAGATAACTCAAATCACAGGCCCTCGTTCTTACAGGGGTGCAAACAGAGGATGGACTCCTCTGGAGCAGGCACATTGATCAGCTTAAATCCAGGTTCTCTCAGAGACATCGCACTTGTTCCTCTCTAGTTCCCTCACCTGATGTCAATTCTAGGGGAAGGGGAGAGGAGGGAGGAAAATCAGCAAGCAGAATCAACCCATGTTAGTAGCGACCATTATGACAGGAACCAAAAACCTGTCACAATGCCAAAATCCATCCTTAAAGTGGAAGATTGTACATCACTACGACTTGGGTGCTGACATTGGGTTGGAGATGGGTTGGGAGGAGAGACCAATTCTAACAATCAAGCAGGGTCTTCTTTCACAGGAAGTCCCAGTGGAAATGTTAGCAGACACATTTCCCTCTCACTGGGTGAGAATGTTAAAACTTCTGAACCACGAAGGTCTCAACGTAATATGCAAGAGCCCCACCTATTTAAAAAGAATACATTAGATAGGTTGGGGTTTGGTATGGGCTGAACCTAGTGGGGAGGGGTGTTATGTATGTAGGTTTGAATGTCATTGGTTTAGTTTGAACTGTTCTTGTAAAGTGTTAGAATTGATTGGTTTAAATAGTGCGGGAAAACCCTGCACCTCTGATTGGCTGGCAACCACGGCTGGCTATAATAAAAGAAGCAGCAGGTCTAGCCCAGCCAAGTCGGGTCCATTCAAGCTGTAGTCACTTAATAAACTCTTCACTGAAGCTCTTCGCGTCTGACTCTTCATGCAAACTTAACAAAAAGAATACATTAGATAGGCTGGGGTTTGAGTATGGACTGAACCTAGTGGGGAGGGGTGTTATGTATGTAGGTTTGAATGTCATTGGTTTAGTTTGAACTGTTCTTGTAAAATGTTAGAAATGATTGGTTTAAAAAGTGCGGGAAAACCCTGCACTCTGATTGGCTGGCAACTGCGGCTGCTGGCTATAAGTAGCAGCCGCAGCCCAGCCAAAGCGGGTCCGTTCTGAGCTGAAAGTCACAATCAACTTAAGAGCTGAAGCACTCCGTGTCCACCTCTTCATGCAAACTTAACAGATATTGAACAGAAGAAACCTTGTAAGTGCTTAACGCTCGTATTTCACCCAACTTCTGTTTGACATCTATATGAAGTCACTGGAGAAGGCCATCCATCAGCATGGGATGCAGGATCACCTGTTTAGTGACCATAGTGTATATATATATATCTACCCTAGGCTGACCAAGTGATAGTGTTGAGCTTTGGTTGTAGTGTCTGGTAGCTGTGTAGGTCTGGTTAGGGAAGAAGAATATTCAACTCAACTTTTAGCAAGACAGTTTTGGACCATCTTAATTCTGGGACTAGACATTTTCCATCTTTGGCTAAGATAGGGACACTCTTACACTCAGAGTACAGTTTGAGGGATATTATAGGTCACACAGTTTTCTTTGTGGTGTTCTAAACTTTGAAAAAGCAGAATAAAGTATTGACTTTGAATAAGTATTGAACTTTGGTGTTGGAGCAAAAAAAATTCTGAGAAGGCCATGGAAGGCCAGGAAAAAAATGAATCATCAACCCAGGATTCTTATCCACACTACCATTGACCAGGTTGAAATTATCCTACTTCAGACACATTCTATGAAGACATAGCCCTCTGAGGAAGGCTCTAATGTTAGGAAAGAGAGAAGGAATACAAGAAGAGAAAGACAGCAACAATGCAAATGGACTTAATTACAGCAAGGATTGTTGCAACGTTGATGGACTTGAAGGATCAAGTTGGGAACATAATCTATGCCAGTGGTGGCTAACCTTTTTGGGCTCCTGTGCCAAAAATTGCATGCACGCCAGCATGCATGCACTTGCATGCCAGCACCCAGAATGCAATGCGTGCACCCACGCCCCACGCCCCCTGCGCATTCGCACGCAATTCCCCTCCCACCCCCTTACCTGCACTGCGCCTCACACCTGATTTTTCAGCTGGTTTGAGGCCTTTTTCGGCCTCCCAGAGGCTTGGAAAAAGCCTCTGCAAAGCTTTTCAGGCCGAATTATAGGCCCGTTTCATCACTTCCGGTATTACAGGAAGTGATGAAATGGGCCTATAATTCATCCTGAAAAGCCTTGCAGAGGCTTTTTCCAAGACTCTGGGAGGCCAAAAAAGACCTCAAACCAACCCTCCCCCCCAAAAAAGTCAGCTGTGAGGCACACGCATGTGCAGTGAGGTAAGTTTGCCTGCGGCTCATGTGCCAGCACAAATGGCTCTGTGTACCACTTGTGGTACGCATGCCATAGGTTCACCATCACGGATCTATGCAGTCATTAACAAATGACCTCAGTTTGATGGCACCCACAAGCAACCATTTCAATATTCTCTCCAAAGTCTGCTGCCATTCTCAAGTCAACCCAAAGGAGCATTTGCCTGCCTTAATCCAATCTTCCATTTCCAAGGATAACCGAACAAGAACTCTGAGATATTTTGTCAGCCATCCCAAATAGACCAGTCAGGAAACATGACCAAATAAGTTCAAAATTCTCCTTTGACAGGTAATCAGTGGTGGGATTCAGCCAGTTCACACCTCTTCGGAAGAACTGGTTGTTAATTTTCTGAGCTGTTTGGTGAACTGGTTGTTGGAAGAAATTATTAGGGCAGAGAACTGGTTGTTAAATTATTTGAATCCCACCACTGCAGATAATCCTCCATTTATGACCACAAATTCAGCCCCAAATTTCTGCTGCTAACCAAGGCAAGTTAAGTGCTGGCTCAGGAATTCTGAGGTCATAAAAGGGCCACAGTTTCTCACCCCTTCTATAAATGAATGCATTTGCTATCCCCTCAAAAGATTTTGATAGCCCCACCTTTCTTCTCATTCCCCAACATTTTCCTTCGGAATTGATTTAGTATATGGACTTTAAAAGCTTTCTGCTTTCAATAAAGAAAATGGCTTCCACCTGTGCCTTCAAAAATTCTTCAAGAAATGGTACTTTCCTAGAGATAGACAGTTCATAATAAAAAGGAGCCCCACATTAGCATTGGAATAATAAAGAATGAACTAAATTAAAGCTTGCATGCTTCTCAGCTAATCCTATAATCCACAGGGAAAGTTTCAGTCAGGCCTGTGGTCTAATAGAGCAGCCAAAGTATAATTATTTTATTAAGCAGTATATATTTTAGATGGGTGCCCTGTAGTACCGAAAGGACCAAGCCTTCGATATTTGAGTTGATTCCATAAATCGATAATGATTCATTAATGCTGATTTTGTATTCCACGGGTTCTCAACCTACGGTCCACAGACACGATGCCCATGGCCACAAAAGGTATTTAAAGGGAGTCCATGGTGAAGAATAGGTTGAGAATCAGTAAGAATTCAATTGCTCTAAGTTAAAGGGATCCAGTAGAAGCTACTTGTCTCTTTATCCCAAACCCTACCAGTTGACTTAATAGCAATAGCAATAGCACTTAGATTTATATACCACTTTCCAGTGCTTTACAGCCAGTGCTGGGATGCTGCCAGTTTGCACTGGTTCTACTGAACCAGTAGCGCTGGTGAGCAGTTGGCCCTGCCCAACTGCCTTTGCCCTTTCCTGTGCTTTATTTCCTTGTTTGTGAGCTCAGCTGATTTCTGTGGCAGAATCAGAAGTGCCGTAGAACCGGTAGTAAAAATAGAACCAGCAGTAAAAAAAAGGATGAATCCCACCACTGTTTACAGCCTTCTTTAAGCAGTTTACAGAGTCAGCCTATTGCCCCCAACAATCTGTCTCCTCATTTTACCCACCTCAGAAGGAGGGAAGGCTGAGTCAACCTTGAGCCTGGTGAGATTCGAACTGCCAAAATGCAGTCAGTCAGCAGAAGTAGCCTGAAGTATTATGCTCTAACCACCGTGCCACCACGGCTGAAATCAACTTACCTGGCACAAAAATGTAGATCTCTTTCCCCTCCACCTCTCCATCTTCCTCTTGAGAATGATTATAATAACAAATGTATAATCCAGTGAGAGAAGCTGAAGCGTTTGCCACTTCAAGGACGGTCATAAAAAGGCCACTGTTGTTCTCTTCATTTCTGATGGTTATGGAATGGTTGCCTTCCGGGATGGGATGCTGCCAGCTGACTTCACTGTCTCCAGAACACTTCAGTGTGAAGGGGCCATTCAGCTGCACGACCATTTGCTCTTCGTTTGGAAGAATAGTAGGGAGCAAACTCTGGCAGGAGATGATGCATGACCCTACAGGGGGCAAAAAAGCAAGGTGTGTTACAGGAAGAACATGGTTAAATCTCGAGGAAGTGACAATCAACCTCTTTGGGCCATTTCCATCACTGCCTCTCTGAAAAAAAATCAGCAGGAATAAAATCAACAGAAAGTCTACCAAACAAAAAGTGAGGAAGTTAAACAAGAGAAATGGTGTAATAGGGTCTCCTGCTTGGGCAGAGGGTCAGCACCCTGTGGCTCTAGAGCTGCATGTGGCTCTTTGACCCCTCTGCTGAGTCTCCCTGCTGAACTGGTAAACTTTTTCTGCAGTTCAGTGAACAGGCTGATCCCACCACAGGCTGGCCCCACCCCTCTCCCCTCCCCTCCCAGTCATTCCTCGGCCAGCCTGAGAAGGTAAGGGCGACAGAAGAGGATGGAGAAGCAGCCGGGACTGATTCTCCAGTGCCTCATCTCTTGCTGGGTCTCGCGGGCACTTCTTCCAGCCCTTGTTGGTGCTGGTTCTGCCTCAGTCACTCAGGGAGACATGCAGCCTGCTCCCTGTACCAAGACCTGCCCTGATGACTGGCTGGGGAAGCGTCGCTGGGGAGGTCATGTGACCAGGTGGGACTGAGTGACTGAGTGAGTTGGCCAAGCCCACCCAGTCATACCGGTTGTTAAATTATTGGCTCCCGGTGTTTTCTTTTCTGTGGGAAATGGTCCCATCCAACTCTGTTATTTGGTTATTCTGTTTCTGAAATCCGTTCCTCTTAGAGCAGGTTTGCAATCTTTGATTACAAGTAGTCCTCGACTTACGATCACAATTGAGTCCAAAATTTCTGTTGCTAAGCAAGACATTTGTTAAGTGAGTTTTGCCCCATTTTACGACCTTCCTTGCCACAATTGTTAAGTGAGCCATTGAAGTTGTTAATAGTAAATACGAGTTCAGTGAATCTGGTTTCCTCACTGACTCTGCTTGTCAGAAGGTCACCAAAAGTGATCGCATGATTCCCCAGGACACAGCAACTGTCATAAATATGAGTCAGTTTCCAAGCATCCAAATTTTGATCACGTGACCCTCTGGGGATGCTGCTGCAACATTTGTCATGCCCCTGGTGGAGACTGACTGAGGGAGAGGAGGAAGAGCTGACAGGGAGTGGAAGTGTGGCTCTGGAGGTTGTGGAGGAGGCTGGGGAAGGGCAGAGGCTGGCTGGGCAGTCAGAGGAAGACCCAGGCCCATCCCCTCTCCATCCTAGGGCACACAGGAAAGAGAGGATAAGGGAGAGACATGATCTATGGGGGAAGAGAGGGCCTTGATCCTCTTCATGGGCTGCAGCTGTGACAACTGCATAAGAGGATGGATCTGCGTATGGGAGAACACTGGAAACAAAGCGTGGAAATATCTCTAGTTTATGGTTCCTCTCTGAGTTTGGCATCCTTCCCAGTGTGTGTTATCTGTGGACATCCTCCAGCCCTTATCTTGCCTGGTTTGTGTTGTTTTTACTCTTTATAATTTAAATGGCATTTTCCTCCTTCTGGTAACTGCTTGTGTGGGAGGTTTTTTTTGTCTCCGGTCAAGAATATTCAAAGCTTGGAAGCAAAGTGAAGGAATAAAAGGGGCTTCATCTGTTTTTTGTGACTGTGTTTATTTTGTATCCCACCCTGGGTCATGTGTGAAAAACGGTCATAAGTTGTCGTCCCCTTTTTTTCCCAATGTCATAACTTTGAACGGTCACTAAATGAACTGTTGTAAGTCAAGGACCACCTACATTGTGATTACAAGTAGTTCTGAAGCATTCAAAAGAGCCTCGGTGGCGCAGTGGTTAGGGTGAAGTAGTGCAAGCTACTTCTGCTGACAGCTGGCTGCCTGCAATTTGGCAGTTCGAATCTCACCAGGCTCAAGGTTGACTCAGCCTTCCATCCTTCCGAGGTGGGTAAAATGAGGACCCTGATTGTTGGCGGCCATAGGCTGATTCTGTAAAGCGCTTAGAGAGGGCTGTAAAAGCATTATAAAGTGGTATTTAAGTCTAAGTGCTATTGCTATTGCTATTCCCAAACCGCATGGTAAATACATTTGCTTGGGAGCACTTTGTACATTTTACAAAGCTTGGCTTTTCTGCTCATTTAAACGTTGTTTTTATTACATTGTTCCTAAGAGTGTTTTGTAGATGTCAAGCCCAAACAATGATATTAGTTTCCAAAATAGCGTTTCTTTCTTTAAACAGAGTTGGAGGGGACCTTGTAGGTCATGTAGTCTAACCCTCCCCCCCCCACTCAAGCAGGAGATCCTATTTTGCACAATATCCCTCTTCCTATGCTGCAAGTTTCAAACTGGACCTGGCGGTAGCCTATTTCTTGTTCCAGAGACAGTCAGATCCTCCACAAATCCAAAGAAACTTGGTATGTCCTGTCTACAAATTGAGCGCCTGCCAAGGAAATCAATACATATTTTACCCCGGGCCAAACTCAGCTATTAACTTCACCTTTCTCTAAAATTCTCAATGGAACTTTTCCAGCTCTGGCCCAGAAAATGTATGAAATTCAGATTTTGTTGTCTTTGAGTCTGAGCATGGCATGTTTAACATTCTTGAAGCTTTGCACCCATGATCTCCCTTCTGGGAAGAGAAATGATGCACGATGAGAAAAATCAAAGCGGCTCTCTTTTTTTTCCATGCAATTCCAGGAGATAAAATACATTTCTGATGCTGTTTCTGGGACCGGAATCGCCATATGAAAATGAGAGTAAAATGAATTGAAAGTGTTTGCTCAAGCAACAGACCAGAATTCTGGAATTCCTCATCGACAGGAAAGGCTGGCAAAGGAGATCAAAAATATCTGGAGAAAGCATCAGGCTGCTTGTTCCAGGCTTCAGCAGGCTAGATTTAACCAAAGAGGCTATCAGACAAATGCTAAATTTGACAAAAATCTTCCATTGAAGGTAACTTGATGTTGAACACTGGGCCCTATCTAACAAAATGAAATTCAATGTAGAGAAAAGTAAAGTCTTACACTTAGGCAAGAAAAACTAAAAGTACACATATAGACTGGGTGAAACCAGGCTCAATAGCAGTAACTGTGAGAGGGATCTTGATGTTTTAGTGGACAACCAGCTAAACATCAGCCAGCAGTGTGCAGCAGCAGCCAAAAAAGCCAATGCAATCCTAAATTGCATTAACAGAGGGATACAATCAAGATCAAGTGAGGCACTAATACCACTCTATCAAGCCTTAGTAAGACCACACCTACCTGTAGAATACTGCATCCAGTTTTGGTCACCACACTATAAAAAAAGATGTTGAGACTCTAGAAAAAGTACAGAGAAGAGCAACCAGGATAATTAGGGGATTGGAGACTAAAACATATGAGAACGGTTACAGGAACTGGGCTTGGCTAGTCTAGTAAAGAGAAGGACCAGAGAGACATGATAGCAGTCTTCCAATGGTTGAGAGGCTGCCACAGAGAGGAAGAGGTCAAGCTATTTTCAAAAGCACCTGAAGGCCAGACAAGGAATAATGGATGGAAACTGAACAAGGAGAGATTCAACATGGAAATAAGGAGAAATTTCCTGACAGAGAGAACAGTCAACCAATGGAACAGAAGTTGCCCTCAAAAGTTGTGGGAGTGTCATCACTGGAGACTTTCAAGAAGAGATTGGACTGCCATCTGTCAGAAATGGTGTAGGGTCTCCTGCTTGGATGGGGATTGAGCTAGATGACCTACAAGGTCCCTTCCAACTCTGATTATCTGTTAAATCTGTAACTCTTACCTGCAAGGAGATAGCCCAAGATCAAGACTTCCTTTCGGGAAGGTCCCATGGCAAAGCCCAACTGAAAACAGAACACAAAATGAAAAAAAAATAATGATTATATAGAAAATGGATAGGACACACCTGCAATCAGGCGGGAAATATCTACAGGTAATCCTCAACTTACGACCAGGGTCGAGTCCACCATTTCTGTTGCTAGGTGAGACTGTGGCTGGGTGAATTTTGACCCATTTTATGACCTTCCTTGCCGCCTTTGCTAAGTGAATCCCCCTACAGGGATCAAGTTAATATCATGGGATGTTAAGTGAATCCTGCAACCATCATAAAGAGGAATCAGTTGTCGAGCATCCAAATTTGGATCATGCCACCATGGGGATGCTACAATGGTTGTAAGTGTGGAAAACAGTCATAAGTCATTTTTTTCAGTGCCGTTGTAAATTCGAAAAGTCACTGAATGAACTGTTGTAAGTTGGGGACTACCTGTATGGACAATCTTAATTCTTCTCTGCTGCCAAAATGACAATTAATACTGTAGGTAGATAGAATAGAATTCTTTATTGGCCAAGTGTGATTGGACACACAAGGAATATTAGCAATATTAGCAATATTTTTACAAAAGTGATATACCCGCCCAATTCGCAATGACCCTGGATGGCTCACAACAATCAAAAAATTTACAATTAAATCAACCATAGGTAAAAGATTAAGATAAAAGATGACAAACTTAGTGATACGAGGAGGCTCATTCTCTCTCTCATCAAAGACATGGGTGAAGAGGAATAGCAATAGGAATAGGAATAGGAAGAATAGAATAGAATAGAACAGAATAGAATAGAATAGAATAGAATAGAATAGAATAGAATAGAATAGAATAGAATTCTTTATTGGCCAAGTGTGATTGGACATGCAAGGAATTTGTCTTTGGTGCAAATGCTCTCAGTATTCATAAAGAAAAAATAAAATACATTCATCAAGAATCATAAGATACAACAGTTAGTGATAGTCATACGTTACCTAATAAGCAATCAAATCATACTAGGAAACAATAAAAACAATATAAATGTTAAAGATACAAGCAACACGGTTATAATCATAAGTGAGAAGAGATAGGCACTAGGAAGGATGAGAGGAATAATAGTAATACAGCAGTAGTGGGATTCAAATATTGTTGCCACCGGTTCAGTGGCCGTGGCTTAGTGGGTGCGCTTTGAGCGTGTGAACACACTTTGCATGCATGCGCATGCCAAACACGCACTTTGTGCAGGTGCAGAGGCGTTCTAACTTGCCTCCTGCAAGCCTGCACAATCCTGGTTGCTTCAGCAGCTGCCGCACAGCACTATTCTGTGCCACACAAAGCAGCTGTGCTTTAAATTCAGCGGATAAAGGGGGGAGTATGGGAGCCCAGGCAGGCGGGTGGGCCCAACAACAGAACCAGCAAAGCAGTGGAGAGAACCAGTTCGGTCTCTGCTGCTCATCGCTCCTACCAGCTCTCCAGAACCAGGCAGAACCGGTCAAATACCACCACTATAATACAGTCTTAGTAAATAAGTTGACAGTGTTGAGGGAATTATTTATTTAGCAGAGTGATGGCATTTGGGGGAAAAACCTGTCCTTGTGTGTAGTTGTTGTGGTGTGCAATGCAGTGTGGTGATGGCATTTGGGAAAAAACTGTCCTTGTGTCTAGTTGTGCTGATGTGCAGTGCTCTATAGCATCGTTTTGAGGGTAGGAGTTGAAATAGTTTATGTCCAGGATGTGAGGGGTCTGTAGATATTTTCACAGCCCTCTTTTTGACTCATGCAGTATACAAGTCCTTGATGGAAGGCAGGTTTTTTCTGCAGTCCTAATTACTCTCTGGAGTCTGTGTCTGTCTTTTTGGGTTTGGCTCTGCAGACCGGAGGCTTGGGGAGGCGAAAAGTTCAGGAAGGCCAGAAATGGGCCCGTTTCCGGCTTCCAGAGAGCCTCCGGAGCAGTGGTGGGATTCAAATTTTTTTACTACTGGTTCTGTGGGTGTGGCTTGTTGGACGTGGCAGGGGAAGGATGCTGTAAAATCTCCAGTCAGAGGTGGGATTTGCCGGTTCTCCGAACTACTCAAAATTTCCACTACTGGTTCTCCAGAACTGGTCAGAACCTGCTGAATACCACCTCGACTCCGGAGGCCGTAGAGGCCATTTTCGCCCTCCCAGAGGCTCAAGGAAAGCCTCCGGAGCCCAGGGAGGGCAAAAACACCTCCCACTGCTGTGGGGCAGGAGGCTGACTAGACCACATCCATCATGACCACGTCCACCCAGCAACTAGGCAGAGAACCCTTTGCCAAAATTTTCGAAGCCCGTCCCCTAAGGAGTTACATTTGGTGGGACCCAGAAAAAGGGCCTTCTCCCTGGTGGCTCCATTCCCCAAGAAATTAGACTGGCCCCTACTCTGACACACTTTTGGCAGGCCCTGAAGATGTGGTTCTGCCAGCCACACCTGGGGAACCCAGAGCAGGATGGAGTCCATCAAATGGCTAGTATGAATTTGTTTATTGTCACTGGAGCAGTGGGGGGCTTATTATTTTATTATTTTTCTTAATATTTTTATTTCTTTTCTCTTTTTTATAGTGTTTTTATATCCTTGTAAGCCACTTGAGTTGCCTTGTGCGAGTAGTTGGCAAGATAAAATTTCTAAATACATAAATAAACCAGGGCAAGTAAAATGAGGCAAAACTGACTTAACCAATGTCTGACTTAGCAACATAAATTTTGGGGCTCCATTGTGCTCGTAAGTTGGGGACTACCTGTATCTGGGCCAATTCCAGGAGACAGCAGAGGACAGGGAGCTGGCATGCTATGGCCTGTGGGGTCTCAAAGATTCAGAGACCAAAGAACATCATCCTGAATATTGCATTAGCGTCTATCTTATTTATGTTTCAGAATACCACATAAATTTGTTACACATAAGATGATTTCTAGTGCCAATACTCAAGGTGTAGAAAACAATGCATACAAGCACAACAAAGAATGTTCTTTCTGCACCAACTCAGGAAGCTCAAACTGCCCAAGGAGCTGCTGATCCAGTTCTACAGAGAAATGATTGAGTTTGTCATCTGCACCTCTATAACTGTCTGGTTTGGTTCTGCAACCCAACAAGACAGACACAGACTTCAGAGGATAATTAGGACTGCATAAAAAACAATTACTACCAACCTGCCTCCAATCCAGGACTTGTATACTGCACCAGTCAAAAAGAGGGCTGTGAAAATATTTACAGACCCCTCACATCCCGAACATAAACTGTTTCAACTCCTACCCTCAAAACGATGCTATAGAGCGCTGCACACCAGAACAACTAGACACAAGGACAAGTTTTTCCCAAATGCCATCACTCTGCTAAACAAATAATTACCTCAACACTGTTCAACTATTACAAAGTCTGCACTAATATTACTATTAATCTTCTCATCACTCCTTATCACCCATCCCCTCCCACTTGTGACTGTATGACTGTAACTTTGTCACTTGTATCCTTACGATTTATATTGACTGTTTCCTAGTATGATTTGATTGCTTATTGTACCCTATGACTATCATTAAGTGTTGTACTTTATGATTTCTTGACTCTTGACGAATGTATCTTTTCTTTTATGTACACTGAGAGCATTTGTACCTGTTATGTATGCAGGTTTAAAGTCATTGGTTTAGTTTGAACTTGTAAAATGTAAGAAATGATTGGTTTAAAAAGTGAGGGAAAACCCTGCACTCTGATTGGCTGGCAACTGCGGCTGCTGGCTATAAGTAGCAGCCGCAGCCCAGCCAAAGTGGGTCCGTTCTGAGCTGTAGTCACTAATAAACAAAGAGCTTGAAGCACTCCGCATCTGTCTCTTCATGCAAACTTAACACTGGCGACGAAGGTGGGATCTCCCTGAAGAAGAAGGCAACGCGGAACAGAAGAAGAGAGAGATGGCTGTGCTGAATACCCCCCCAGCCCCGTTCAATCTGACGGCAGAAGACTGGGAGTCGTATGCAGATCGTTTCCAAATGTATCTGGAAGGAAACGATCTCACCGACATTTCCGAGAAGCGGAAGAGGGCGTAGCACAGAAGCAAATGGGAAGAATGAAACTCATCAAACAGTCACCATTGGTCATTCATCACCCTTAAGAAGTAAAAAAGTGCATGTCAAGGTATTTATTGAAGGAAGGCCTTGCCAAATGGAAGTGGACTCAGGCTCATACCTATCTATGGTGTCATGGGACACTATTCACAGGCTACTTCCCAACATTCAGAAGAAACATTTCCAGAAGCAAGCACTGACTCTTAAAGACTACCAAGGGAACAAGATTCCAGTAGTTGGAACAAGAGAATTCAACGTGAAGTTCAAGGGCCACACCAAATGCCTACCACTGACCATCGTGGACAAGGACCGGCCAAGTCTGCTGGGCCTTGAGTGGTTCAACCCGCTGGGCATCGAGGTGACTGGCATCAATCACGTGAGCAACACTGAGTGGGAAGAGGCCTTGAAGTCTGAGTTTCCAGAGGTCTTCAGCAACGGATTAGGCAAGTACTTGGGGACCTCTATCTCCTTTAACCTAGATCCCAAGGTACAACCAATCTGTTTAAAACCCAGAAGGGTCCCATTTGCCTTAAAGGAAAAAATTGATGCACAATTAGATAAACTAATAGCCCAAGGGGTTTTAGAGCCCGCTGATCACTCCAGGTGGGAGACACTCATAGTCACACCAGTCAAGGCTGATGGGTCAGTGAGAATCTGTGGAGACTACAAGGGGACATTGAACCATGTGCTACAACAGAGCATATCCAGTTCCAGTAGTGCATCATTTATTACATTCCCTTGGAGGGGCACAGTTTTTGCCAAGTTGGACCTGGCACAGGCATATCAACAATTAACAGTTGATGATGCCACTGCTGAAGCCCAAACCATTGTAACCCATAGAGGTGCTTTCAAATGCAAAAGGTTGCAGTTTGGAGTAAGCGTGGCACCAGGCATCTTCCAAAGCCTTATGGAAAGAATGTTACAAGGATTGCCGGGGTGGTGCCCTATTTTGATGATGTTTTAATTTCTGCTGAAAATGACACTCAGTTACACGAGAGACTCAGGGAAGTCTTAACCAGATTCAAAAAAGCGGGGTTAAAAGTCAAAGAAGAAAAATGCACACTTAGAACAGATAAAGTGGAATTCTTGGGTTACATGATTGATAAACATGGCATCCACCCCACAGAAGCAAAGGTTCAGGCAATCAAAGAAGCCCCCAGGCCAAAATGCAAAACAGATCTGCAAGCATTTTTGGGACTCATTAACTTTTATCATATGTTTCTACCTCAGAAGGCAACCATTGCAGAACCCATACATAGGTTGCTGGACCAGAAATCTGTTTGGGTCTGGGGGAGGAAGGAACAAGCTTCATTTAACAATATCAAGAGACAAATCACGTCGGATGCTGTGCTGATACAGTTCTCTGAGAATCTTCCTGTTGTTCTGACTTGTGATGCCTCCCCTTTTGGAGTGGGGGGTATTGAGCCATATGCTTCCCAGCAGGAGGGAAGCTCCTATTGCATTTTACTCTCACACCTTGACTAAAGCAGAGAGGAACTACAGCCAACTGGATAAGGAAGCCTTGGCAATTGTAGCAGCTGTCAAGAAATTCCATGAGTATTTATATGGGAGAACATTTACTGTTGTCACAGATCACAAACCTCTTTTAGGTATTGTGGCAGGGGACAAACCAACGCCCATGATCCTGTCACCAAGAATGCTGAGATGGACTGAATTTCTTGCTGCTTATTCATACAAACTCATCCACAGACCTGGTAAAGACATTGGGCATGCAGATGCTTTGAGTCACTGCCCACTTCCTTCACACATTGAGGACCCTGTTCCTGAGACTCATACCTTTTTTCTAGAAACTGTTGCCAAGCTTCCAGTACATGCTGCTCAAATTGCCAGAGAGACTGCCAAAGACACTTTATTGGCTCCTGTTATAGGCTGGATTAAGAAGGGTTGGCCACTTCAAGATCTACCTCAACTTGCCCAAACAAACTGAATTATCTGTATTAAGAGGATGTATTTTGTGGGGTATGGTTATTCCTGCAAAATTACAAAAAGAGATTTTGGAAATGTTACATGAGGGTCATCCGGGAATTGTCAGAATGAAGGGATTGGCCAGGAGTTATGTATGGTGGCCAGGTATTGACAAAATGGTTGAAAACTGGGTTGCATCTTGTCCCAACTGTCAGGTAGTCAGGCCTGCCCCACCTCTCGCCCCCACACAGGAATGGGAATGTCCTAGGGGCCCATGGTCCATGATTCACATTGATTTTGCTGGCCCTACCAGAGGGCACACTTTCCTTATTATAGTTGATGCATATTCCAAATGGCTAGAGGTTATCCCTATGGCATCCACCACAACTGAAGCTGTCATCAAACAGCTTAAAAGCTTTTGTAACTCACGGGTTACCTGATGTGCTTGTTTCTGACAATGGCCCTCAATTTACATCCAACCTTTTGAATCATATCTAGCACAGCAGGGTATCAGACATGCCCTGACAGCCCCTGGGCATCCTTCGCTAACGGCCGGGCTGAACGTATGGTACGATTTACCAAGGAAAAACTTCAGCAATTGGGTCCAGGGGATATCACTGAGAGAGTTGAAAAACTTCTCAGTGTTCAGCATATCACTCCCAACCCTCAACTAATTTGTCCCCAGCTGAATTGTTGATGGGTAGGAAACTCAGGTCTCCCCTTGATCACCTTCATCCCACTTACACACCAATGCACCACTAGATTCCACTAGCAAAATTCGCACATTCACTGTGGGTGATTCTGTTTATGCTAAGAACCTTATGGGTGAACCATTATGGATTCCTGCTGAGATAACCCAAATCACAAGCCCCAGGTCTTACAGGGTACAAACGGAGGATGGTGTCCTCTGGAGCAGGCACATTGATCAGTTAAGATCCAGATTGCCTCAGGAGCATCGCTTTTGCTCCTCTCTGGTTCCCATACCTACTGCCTCTTCTAGGGGAAGGGGAGGATCATGAGTGTAATCAGCAAGCAAGAATCAACCCCATGTGTAACGAGCTAACACGACAGGAACCATCCCAAAACCTGTCACAATACCAACAACCATTTTCACAAATGGAAGATTGCACATCACTACCTGATTTAGGTGCTGACATTGGGTTGGAGATGGATTGGGAGGAGAGAACAGGTTGTAGTAACCAAACAGGTTCTACCATTACTGTAAGTCCTAGTAAGAAAATGTCAGCAGACACATTTCCTCCCTCACAAGGTGAGAACCTTAAAACATCTGAACCATGTAGGTCTCAACGTACACGTAAGAGCCCCACCTATTTAAAAGAATACATTAGATAGGCTGGGGTTTGAGTATGGACTGAACCTAGTGGGGAGGGGTGTTATGTATGCAGGTTTAAAGTCATTGGTTTAGTTTGAACTGTTCTTGTGAAATGTAAGAAATGATTGGTTTAAAAAGTGAGGGAAAACCCTGCACTCTGATTGGCTGGCAACTGCGGCTGCTGGCTATAAGTAGCAGCCGCAGCCAGCCAAAGTGGGTCCGTTCTGAGCTGTAGTCACTAATAAACAAAGAGCTTGAAGCACTCCGCGTCTGTCTCTTCATGCAAACTTAACAGTACCAAAAACAAATTCTTTGTGTGTCCAATCACACTTGGCCAATCAAGAATTCTATTCTATTCCATTCCATTCTATTCCATTCCATTCTATTCTATTCTATTCTATTCTATACTGAATCAGATAACACGTTTCCACTGAGGATACAATGACAATTGAGTCAACATCATGAATAGCAGGATGCAAAGGTCTTACAAATTCCAAACCTCAGTGTGTCTGAATCATCATCTTAACAAAAGACCAGATGCAGCTCCAGAAAACGTTGCTTCATCCTTAACATCAAGTAAGAAAAGATTTTAAAAGGGGGGTTGGGGGATTCAGAGATTAGCTTCTCTCAAAATCAACACCATTTGGTAACCCTCTTCTCCAGATGTCTTCTGTTAGTTGTGAAAACCTCAACTTCGAGATGCAGGAATGTCTTGTAAAAATAGATAATAAAATAAAGTCACCACCCTAGCTTAGTTCAGCGGGGAAATCTGGGATGAAACCACCTTCACTGCTCTAAAAGAAGCAACGTTGCTAAACCTCTGCCCACAAAATTGAGATTAATCTTGAAAGGAAGAGAGACAGCATGTGGAGTTTAAGATGGCAGAAGACAAATTTCCATGTTCCACCACTTTCCATAATCAGCTAACAGCTAAAGAGAAGACTAAAAATCTACATCTTTCAAATATTAAGGGACCACTACAAACATGACTAAGCATTTAGTTGGTCCCAAACTCTTTACATACATGATGTTTTTAATTTTACCGAAATAGCAGCTGCTAAGGTAAAAAATTTAAACCTACCCGGTTGAAATATGGCAGTCCTGAAAGTGTATATTTGTTTGCTTTTAATTGACACGATTCCCTCTAAAGGCTTTTGAGCTGCATCTAATTTGACTCTGGGAGGTTGATTTAACACCCTCTAAAGCATTAATTGCATTAATGGGCTTAAAAAGCTGCCAGTCTTTTTGTTTATTGAAATAACTAACCCAGTGGTGGGATTCAAAAAATTTTATTATCAGTTCTGTGGGCATGGCGTGGCTTGGTGGTTAGTGGCTTGGTGGTTAGTGGGGTGGGGAGGGAATGGGGATTTTGCAGTAACCTTTCCCTGCCACGCTCAGTGGCAGGAAAGGTTACTGCAAAATCCCCATTCCCTCCCCACCCCACTAACCTACTTTCCAGCTCCATTCTCCTGTGCAGGGCAACAAAAAAAGACCCAGCCAATCAGCTGGGACTCGGGAGGCAGAGAATAGATGGGGGCAGGGCCAGTCAGAGGTGGCATTTGGCAGTTCCCCAAGCTACTCAAAATTTCTGCTACTGGTTCTCCAGAATGGGTCAGAACCTGCTGAATACCACCTCTGAAGCAGATATGAAGGAAATCCTGCAGGCTCCAAATAATGTATCCATAGAAACTGCTGCCTACATTTTGATAGAGATGCCCACCAAACGTTTTTTTTTTTAAAGCGCTAGGAATTCCGACCGTTTTTTAATTCAAAAGCACCCAGTTGGGAAATCTGCACTGTTTATTCCCTTGTTTAGAATAGAGCAGAGCAGAGCAGAGCAGAGCAGAGCAGAACAGAACAGAACAGAATAGAATACTTTATTGGCTAAGTGTGATTGGACACACAAGGAATTTGTCTTGGTGTAAATGCTCTCAGTGTACATAAAAAGAAAAGATACGTTTGTCAAGAGTCAAGAATCATAAGATATAACACTTAATGATAGTCATAGGGTACAATAAGCGATCAAATCATACTAGGAAACAGTCAATATAAATCGTAAGGATACAAGCCACAAAGTTACAGTCATACAGTCACAAGTGGGAGGGGATGGGTGATAAGGAGTGATGAGAAGATTAACAACAATAGTAGTGCAGACTTTGTAATAGTTAAACAGTGTTGAGGGAATTTACCATCTTTGGCTGAAGCAGCACCAGCAAGGACACAGACCATAATAAGCGGGCCATCATGTCCTGCGAAGTTATAAAAGGAGAGCAATCTGGACTCTTCAAATCAGTCGACCGCCAGATCAGAAAGAGTGATTTACTGACCGGTGGGCTGGCGGGATCTCAACAGCGGCTCTGGCTTTTTAACAAGATTGGGGAGTGGGTGTGTGGAATGAATCACTGACCTCCAATCCACCACCAGGCCTGACTGACAAACGATTAGCAAACAGGCACCGGCAAACTTTAAGAAACTCAGCAGATGGCATTCCTGCAGAAACGAGTCATTTGCCTTGGTTTTTCAATTAGCAATAATAGCAGTGTGTTTATGTAAAAGTGCCTCCCCACTGATAACCAGGCTCTTGCACATCAAAGCCACCTTCCCTTCCAGCCTTCCCACTTCTTTTTATCACAGTTCTACCCTTTATTTTTTCTAGATAAAGAAATCCTTGCTGCGTATGTCTTTCCACAAGGAATTCCTGGACTCATCTTGGATTTGTCCCGCAGCAAATGTTTCTACCCCTTCCAGAATTGCCAGCTAGATTTCAAGTTCAGAGAAGAGCAACTAAGATGATCAAAGGCTCATAGATTGGGGGGAAATACCATGTGGACCCTGTATTCTTAATTAGAATAAGTAATAATTAAGAATAATTATATTGATATTAGTTTATTTTTTGTTTTTGTTTGATATGTATTGGCCTTGAGGAAGTAAAAGAAGAAAATACATAAAATAAAATAGGTGGTGAGATGGAAATGAAAATAAATGGGGATAAATAAGGGGGGGAATGTATTAGGATGAAAATGTTTATGTTATTGTAATAATGAATGAAAAAATATGAAGTGAAAATTTATTAAATGAAAAAATGATAGATAATGATATGATACGAAATTAGATAAGAAAGCTGGAAATGTAACTATGATTATGTATGTATATTGTAACCTGGAATCACGTTGCTCACTTAAAGAGATATGTAAAAAAATTATTTGAAAAAAAA
This sequence comes from Naja naja, assembly GCA_009733165.1. Lineage (NCBI taxonomy): Eukaryota > Metazoa > Chordata > Lepidosauria > Squamata > Elapidae > Naja > Naja naja. The sequence continues at coordinate 68,582,530 of CM019151.1, forward strand.
AATAAGATGATCAAAGGCCGGAGACCAAAAGATATGCAGAATGGCTGCAGGATTTGGGTTTGGCTAGTCTAAAACAAGAAGAAGAATTAGGGGTGACATGAGGGCAGTATTTCAGTATTTGAGGGGCTGCCACAAAGAAGAAGGGGTCAAGTTATTCTCCAAAGCACAAGAAACAATGGTTGGAAACTAATCAAAGAGAGAAGCAACCTGGAATTAAGGAGAAATTTCCTAAGCTGTATAAACAGAGGGATAGAATCAAGATCACGTGAAGTGTTAAAACCGCTTTAGCCTTGGGAAGGCCACACTTGGAATCCTGCATCCAGTTTTGGTCGCCACGATGTAAAAAAGATGTTGAGACTCTAGAAAGTGTGCAGAGAAAAGCAAGAAAGATGATGAGGGGACTGGAGGCTAAAACATATAAAGAACGATTGCTGGAATTGGGTATGTCTAGTTGGATGAAAAGAAGGACTTGGGTGACATGACAGCAGTATTGCAATATCTCAGGGGCTGCCACAAAGAAGAGGGAGTCAAGCTATTCTCCAAAGCACCTGAGGGCAGGACAAGAAGCAATAGATATAAACTAATCAAGGAGAGAAGGAATTTAGAACTAAGGAGAAATTTTCTGACAGATAGAACAATTAATCAGTGGGACAACTTGCCTCCAGAAGCTGTGAATTCTCCAACACTGGAAGATTTTAAGAAGAAATTAGATAACTGTTTGTCTGAAATGGCATAGTTTCCTGCCTAAGCAGGGGGTTGGACTAGAAGACCTCCAAGGTCCCTTCCAGCTTATTCTATTCTAATTCCAATTCTAATTCCTATTCCTATTCAATTTCCATACTGCTACCAGAAAAGCAACATAGATGCCTCCACAGAGTAACCCATCCAGTTCATTCACTCACTCACTCACTTATTCATTCACTTATTCAAGTTTTCTTAACAGGGAGAATTCATTGAAAGAAGGTAGGCAGGTGAGTAAGTGCCTTGAGAATCCCCAAGCCAACTTTAAAAAGTACAAATCAAAAGAAGCAGAGATTGGATGAAAGTGGGAAGGCAGTCTGGATGATTAAAAAGGAAGAGAGATGGCCTTGTGTTCTGTGCTGGAAAGCAAGATGGAATAAAGTACAGATAGTCCTCTTATTAGTTCCTTTCATTAGGGATTGTCCTACAAAGCATAGATTTCATTCACCATATTCCAAGTCTTGCTAAAAATGAACAAAATTGGATGGTGGGGCATCAAGCATCTTAATATTAAAAAATAATAATTCCATAGCAGCCACTCTTCAATTTCTTAGAATAGAAGCCATAACCTCTCTTATATATTTTTCTTACACATTTATATTCACAAAGAAATACTTATTCACAAGTGAACTGCCATGCTACGCAAACTATGAAGTCCATCAAACTCAGTAGGACTGGAACATAGAATTGGCCACTCAAAAGCACTGAGGGTTGTTGCTGTTTTTTCCAGGAGATACATCTCCTTAATCCATTAGTAAATTACAAGCAGTCCTCAACATATCACCATTAGTTTAACAACAGTTTAAAGTTATACCGGTCTGAGAAAATGCAACTTACGAATTGTAGTTCAACTTACAGACCATTATACTACCCTTGGCACTCAATTCAGGTGCTTTGCAAACTAGTTCACATTTATGACCTGTTGTAGTATCCTACAGTCATGTAATAACCATTTCCAATCATTTTTGCCAATTTACAGAAGAAAGAAAAACATTGGGAAAGCTGGGTTCACTTAACCGGTCTAAAAAGTGTTATAAAAATCAGGTTTGATTCAACTTACGACCGCAACAATTTACAACAGAAATTCCACTCCCAATTGTTGTCATCAGTTGAGGCTGCCTCTATATCTATTTGCTGTCTTCTGATAGCAACATTATCAATGTGATGGGTCATTAGTCACAAAAATTGACTTGGGAAGAGGGAGAAAGTACAAAACAAGGTTGGGGATGATGGGTGGTTACAAAAACCCTGCAATAAATAATGAATAAAGTATATGTCTCTTTCCCAATAGCATCACCCTCCTATCCATCCTCCAGTTTTATTAAGAAGAATCCCTGTTTACACATAACTTCTCCAATTTGATGTGTATGCACTTATTCCATCAGATGGCAGTGTTGAACCATAGAAACAGAGGAAATTACTAACTGAAAGTTTTGTCTAGAAGTTGCGATAGGTTTTTTTTTAGTTTTTTTAGTTTTTTTATCTACCTAGAAAACTGTAATTTTAAAGTGGAAATCATTCATATTTCTTGGTGGCACAATCCTGTAACCCTAGAACAACACTAGTATAATTGGAAGGTAAAAGGAAACTGTTTTCATTTCCAGTGGGGTTTATTTTTAAATTCACATTTATATGCCGCCCTTCTCCGGAGACTTAGGGCGGCTTACAATCTTTGGAGCACAATCCAATGTGCTCAGCAATGTGCTCAGTGTTGAACCAAAGGTGCTTTTTCAGGAGGCAACTGGACTTTCTTGTTTCTTGATTTGATTTTGATTTGATCTATTAGATTTGTCAATCGCTTACAAGATAATAGGCATAAGTATAAACATAGTTATGAATACATGAAATGGATACATATAAGAAAAAATAAAAGAAACAATAGGACAGGGACGGTAGGCACGTTGGTGAGCTTAGGCATCTTTGAAGATGTTTCGCTTGTCATCCAAGAAGCTTCTTCAGCTCTGACTGGATGGTGTGGAATGGAAGGATTTATAGTCCTTGCAGACAGCTGGTCATTTGCATCCTTTTAGGGGGTGGTTTAGAGGTTTTGAAGCACTTGGAAAGGTATCTGTGTCCTTAGATAACCACACCCCTGAGTAGCGCTCCTGGTTCCTGTAATATGCAATTTTTTGGAAAATCTCTACAGACTTTTAGCTGTACAATTTGGGACGAACACCCTTTGAATGGTGCAGGAGTAGGAATGGATTTGCAGAGGAAAAAATTGCAGACTACAAGGAATCAGGAAGACCACTCAGGGGACCTTTAGGACACAGATAAACCTCCAAGTGGCCTCAGCGACCCTCTAAAAGGATGCAAATGACCAGCTGTCTGCAAGGAATATAAATCCTTCCATTCCCCACCATCCAGTCAGAGCTGAAGAACTTCTTGGATGAGAAGCAAAACATCTTCAAAAGAAAAAAAAACAGGAAAGTCCAGTTGCCTCTTGAAAAAGCACCTTTGGGACAACTATGACCTGGATGACTGAGAATCTCTACAGACTTTAGCTATACAAGAGGGGTAACTAGTTTCCCCACCATTTGCAGCAAACGAAATGTTTGCTATAGTTCATAACATGTTCATAAACTAATCCTCCCAGGGTAAAAACTTAATGGAAGCCTATTAAAAATTAAATAACGTCAAAGAAAGCCATGTGCTTTGTAACTTTAGTTTAGCCACATGGACGAATCTCTCTCAGATTTCAGCATCAGGAGCTCTTTTTACAATTCCATACAACCACAACACCATTCTGAGAGAATTTGCAGTTTCATTTGGGAAGAATTTGCAACTTGCAGTAGCTTTCCAGGAGAGAGAAAAGCAAGCATATTGAAAACACTTGCATTGCAAGTTGTATTTTAAGTAGGAATAGCTCAAGGGTGACAAAATCACAACGAGGTACAGAATAAAATACACTGTAAGCCATAGATGTCCAACCTTGGCAACTTTAAGACCTGTGGACTTCAACTCCCAGAATTCCCCAGCCAGCCATGCGAAAGTTGGACAACATGGCTACAAGGGCTTAAAACTTGTTTTTTTCCCTTAAATTAGTCTACTATCCTCCTTAGACTGCCATCCCCTGCAGCATTTCATGTGCTGAAAGCTATGCCTGACAAGGAAATGTTGGGTTATATAAATATAAATCTTTTTGTTTTGCTGCCTACTTCCTTTAATGTCTTATTTTCAAGAAACACTGCAATAAATGCCAAAACTGATCACCAGAGCAAATGGAGGCAGTTTTGGATTACACATTAGCCTTCAAGCTTTCCATGTGAAATTGAATTGCATGGGGCATAAGTGTGATGTGCAGCCTTGACACTCCCCCTTCCTAGGGATTTTCTTATGCACAAAGTTGTTCTCCTGCTTTTAAAATCATTTTTGGACGTGAAAGGATCCAGCTAACCTTGGTAGACTTTGAAAAAAAGCTAAGCAGAATAAACTCTTGTGGATTAGAGGCTACAGGAAATCCCAGGTCTATAAACTAGATGGGAATTTTTGTTTTGTTTTGTTTTGTTTTATCCCTGTCTAGCCTTTAAAAGAGACTTGCCTGCAACACAGGGAATGTGGGGGAAGGAACAATTTCCCTGCAACTTATACACGGACGAATCCCAGTTTAAAATACAATTTGATATCTGAACAGATTAAACGGATGAATAATCTTCATTCAAGGCAACACAGCGCAACGAATGCATTAAATTACAGTTAAAGGTAAGAATTACTGCATTGTTATAGATTTCCTCCACATTTCTTATTAGGGAGCTACTAACTTTTGTGCCCCCAAAACAACCAAGATAAAAAATAGATTGAAGAAGGAAGCAATGACGAGAAAGAAAGTGGACAGATAGGAGGGACACACTTCAATGAAAATGTTCTCGTGAGGCCTCTGAAAGTCCTACTTATATCATCACCTAGGTTTTACTAGTACAGTAGTCCTCAACTTACCACCGCATTTGAGCCCAGAATTTATGTTGTTAAGTGAGAAATTTGTTAAGTGAGTTTTTCCCCACTGCATGACATTTCTTGCCACATTAAGTGAATCATTGCAGTTGTTAAATTAGTAACACTGTGATGACCCAGTTTTATGAATACAGTCATAAAAAACAAGTGAAGCCCCTTTTATTCCTTCACCTTGCTTCCAAGCTCTGAATATTCTTGACAGAAGCCAAAAAACTCCCACACAAACAGTTACAAGAAGAAGGGAGAAAGCAACACAAACCAGGCAAGGTAAGGGCTGGAGGACGTTCACAGATAACACACACTGGGAAGGACGCCAAACTCAGAGAGGAACCATAAACTAGAGATATTTCCACAATTTGTTTCCAACGTTTGCCCGTACGTAGGTCCGTATTCTTATTCAGTAATCACAGCTGCAGCCCATGAAGAGGATCAAGGCCCTCTCCTCCCAGGTAGACCATGTCTCTCCCTTATCCTCACCTCCCTGCACGCCCTAGGATGGAGAGGGGATGGGCCTGGATCCTCCTCTGACTGCCCAGCCAGCCTCTGCCCTTCCCCAGCCTCCTCCACAACCTCCGGAGCCACACTTCCACTCCCTGTCGGCTGTTCCTCCTCTCCCTCACAGTCAGTCTCCACCAGGGCATGACAAACACGTTGTTAAGTGAATCTGGCTTCCCCATTTTCTTTGCTTGTTTAGAAAGTCCTAAAAGGGAACACATCACATGACTCAGGGATACTGCAACTGCCATAAGTGTGAACCAGTTGCCAAGCATCCAAACATCACGTTACCATGGAGGAGCCTTCAATGGTGTGAAAAATGATCATAAGTCACTTTTTTTCAGCGCCATCGCAACGTCCAACGGTCACTAAAGGAACATTTTGTAAGTTGAGGACTACCTGTTACTGCCATATCTGGCCTGCAGAAATGCAGGCGGCCACTAGGTGACAGCAAAGAGCCATGAGGGGAAAAATATGAACTCTGCTGCTATGTAGTGATCATTTGGATTCTTGCAGCTCGGCTTTCCCAGTTTCCAGGCTGACAGCTGAGTTTCTTTGACCCTTTGCAAAGACCATCTGTTCAGAAGTTGCTATCTTCCATTAGTAAATTCCAGCGCTCCAATTTGCTTAATGCAGAGGGAATCGGAATTTCGAGCCAGTTAAACAGCAATAAAACAGAGCTATCTAACCAGGGCTGTCTTAAGGCATGGGCCTGATGGGCACTTGCCCAGGGCCCCACGAGCATAGGGGCCCCCATACCAATCTGTGTATATTAATGCACTGGTATCATATAAATACAACATATTTGTTACATATTTATTTATTGAAAGTGCCAATAAAGTAAATACATGTTTCATTTTATCGACCATTTGCATTTTTATTCCAGTGAGTAGTTGTTGTAAGAGTCCCAGTACACTGCTTTGCCTGGGGCCCATAATGCTGTTAAGACAGCCCTGCGTCTAACCAACTATCGCAAGGTTTTAGTTATAGCACAACATCCTCTAATATAGACAGCCTTTCCTGGCCTGATGCTCTGACAGAGATCACCCAGAGATCTCTGAATGATTCAGAGATGAACCATTTTGGGAAAAGATGTTCTGAGCAACGCTTCCTGAGACTGCAATTAAGCACGCTTAGTTAAAACAACTCTTGTTTTATTGCAATGCTGGGAATTATTTTCATTCCCAGCCTGTAATGAGTCCCAAACAGTCCCTCGAGATAAGCACCCACCTTTCTCTCCTTTGAATTGCTGCCAACAACAAAAGTGCCAAATGAACTATAAAAAAACCAACTGAAGTACAAAGCCCACACAGAGCTTCAAGGATTAATCTGAACAGAATGAATGACTTTGCTTCCTGCAAAGGTTTCTTCACCTTTGCCTCAGTGGTGGGACTCATTTTTTTTTACTACCAGTTCTGTGGGCGTGGCTTGGTGAGCATGGCAGGGGAAGGATACTGTAAAACCTCCAGTCAGAAGTGGTATTTGCTCGTTCTCCAAACTACTCAAAATTTCTGCTACTGGTTCTCCAGAACTGGTCAGAACCTGCTGAATACCACCTCTGTTTTGCCTGTCTTTTATACCTTAGGGGAGGGACAATCACCTCCCAGCCTTTCTCCCGAGTCACCCCTTTTGTCTCAGCTGCTCTTGCCTTCTAGCAGCTCTGCACATGCGTGCACTGGGAACAGGCTCCCCTGGTTCCTCTTCCTCACTGCTGCCAAACTCCGGAGGCTCTGGAGTCAGCACCCCACTCCCAGATGGTCCTGGTGCCAACTCTGGATCGGATGCAGGACCCTCGTCCGAGTCCTCCCCAGACCCCCGGACTGATCCCCATTCTTCCCCACTGTCCAATTCCACTACCTTCTGCACAGACTGCCGGAGAACCACAACAAAAGGAGCACTAGGAGTGTATCACAGAAGAGACTCAGGAGGCTGGATATCCTGCTGGAATGGACAGTTCAGGCCAGCTGTTGTATGAGCCCTACCATGAGGCAAAAACGTTCCAGAATCAATAGCTATCTTGGCGTGTGGAGAAATAATTTCCATTTGGCCTCACACACTGCACAGCCAAACTGACAAACAGAAACAAAATTTGTGTAATGATACGGACGCACACACAATGGAGTACATTTTTGTTTAACTTCATGGCACATTCAATTTTGTTCTTTCCCCCTCATTGTTGGTTCTTTTTGTGGCTGGTGAAGATCACCACAACTGGCATTTAAAAAAAATAAACAAGTTCCAGGGCAGCCATTTTGTAACAGCCGTCCTGACACACTCTCCAAATTCCAAGTATTCCAGGGGTTCCTGTAAGGGGAATCCTTTACTCTGAACGAGGGAATCCACTAAAATTTTAACAAAAGTTTAGGGGGATAGCAAAATACCTCAATACAGGTAGACCTCGACTTGCAATAGTTCATTGAGTGACGGTTCAAAGTTACAACAGCACTGAAAAAAGTGACTTATGACCATTTTTCACACTTACGACCATTGCAGCACCCCCACATGATCAGAATTCAGATGCTTGGCAACTGACTCACATTTATGACGGTTGCAGTGTTGCAGTGGGGTCATGTGATCTCAGCTCTTGTGAACTTCTGACAGGGCAAAGTCAATGGGGAAGCTAAGTTTGCTTAACAACCAGGGGTTACTAATTTATCAATCGCAGGGATTGATTTAATAACTATGGCACGAAAGGTTGTACAATGGGGCAAGCCTCACTTAACACATGGCTCATTTAACAGAAATTTTGGGCTCAATTGTGGTCGTAAATCAAGGACTTACTGCAAAAAGTATTTACAAGGAAAGGCTCCCTAGTGTAGTCTACAAAAACCCAGAGAGCCACGGACTTCCGGTTTTGAGCCTCCCCGAGGACAGACCTTTCCGCGATTGTTCTTCGCGGCTTGGTTTGTGCTTCGGTGTTGGAGAACCCCGATCTTTTAGATCTGGGGCAGAAGCTGCCTCGTAGGGGCGGTGGAGGAAGGGGAGACCGTCAGCCAGGTGGAGGGGAGTCGCAAATCCTCTCCCTGGACTGGCACAGCTCCCTCCTGAAGACACCAGAAGCGGTGGTCTAATGGCCACCCCCAAGGGGAGAATAAGACTAGAAGAAGCATTGGGCAGGAGAGAGTTAAAGAAGCAGACAGAATGAAATACGGGACTAAATAATCAACTGAAAATTACCCTCTGGATTAACACTACAAAGCATTCTTAAGAAAGAATTCAGCTGCGAACTGAAAGAGGTTTAAAAAAAAAGGTGTGAATTCTTTGTGAAAGGACAGAGCTTGAGCCAGAGAGGTAGAAGCCATAAAGAAATTACACAGCCACTTCGGATGAGTAAATTTTGATTTCATTTAAGCATTAATTTAAGCTGATTTATAGACTGCTAAAGACTGTTAAGGAGGAAATGTTTACCAATTGGATCCTTTTTGTGGATTGTGTGGCTTGAAAAGCTCTGAGTAACTGGGAAGGAAAAGAAAAGAGGAGCTGTGGATTTGTTAGAACAAAGAGCCACCTGAGTCAAACTTAACTTGACTTTTCTTTAAAGAACCTGTCTCCTAACATACAAAGAAAACTGACATAATAAAATAAGAGTTTCTGAAAATTGAAATATTGAAGTAAAGAAAGATATGTGAAGACTTTGCTTTTGGATTTTGCTGATCTTGTTATGGACTTGGTATTGGACTAATTGAGGACTAAAAGCTGAGAAGAAAGAAACAGAAGCAGGGTTTTTTGGGGGAATTAACTTTAAAGACATCAATTGGATTAAATAAAAAATTGTAAAATGGAAATATCCTTTCAGGCACTAAAACTGGAACTGGGTAAATTAAGAAAACCTTGCAGGAAAAAGGTGAAACTTTTGGCCCGTTTTAAATTTCTTGAAGAGGCAGTCGCAGAGTATGAACAACAAAGTATCGAAGAAGAGGTGGAGCAAATTCCAGAAGAGGCCATCTTTAACTATTATCGTCGAGAACAAAGGAACCCAGAGGGAAAGAGGAAAAGAATTGGGAAAAAATACCGGAGGGTTGAGAAATTGAGTAAAGAGGAAATATCTGGAAAATAAAAAAGGGGAAAAGAATCAGCAGAAACTTGAAGGCTGGAAGATAGTCAAAAGAGAGAAGGGGTTAAAATTGGAGTGAAATAATAAAAGGGAAATGTTAGGGGATGGAAGCAGAAGAAACAGGATCTGGGAATAAAGGAATATGGGAAATTTGAAAAATGGGAGTAAACTTATACAGAGATAATGGTTGAATAACCTTGGGAGAGGGGGTTCTGCAAGGTGTAGGGGAATAATATAAATTTTTAGTTGTGAAAAGGGGACATAGAAGATGGATAATAGAAGTGTTATTTTTGGTAAAGCTCTCCTTCTTTATGTATAAGAAATAAATATAATGAACATATGGAACATGATTATTAAATATATTGAATCTTTCTTTTCTGAGGATTGGAATGCTGACTTTCTTTTTCATTTCTCTTGATTTAAGTATGAATGGAATAAATAATAAATGTAATAGTGTAGGAGGAGATTTGAAGGTGAAATTGGCATGAGAGTTGACTAATTGTTATTTCATTGATAATGGAATTTTATGATCTTTATTACCTATAAAGATAATTGCAATAAATAATGAAATATGTTTATTGAACACATTGAAATATCTTAAATATCTTAAATATATTAAAATAAATGAAATGATATAGGAGGAGAGATGAAATGGAGTTAACATCAGGGCCTATTAAATGAGCAGATCAACATGTTCTTTTTTTTCTGAAACTAGATAAACTTTATGAAATTAAGATTAAAAAGGGGAAATCATGAAGAACCTGACTTATATGTGTTATATAATCTTAAATGGGATTAGTAATTTTAATGTGCTAGGTAATAAAATGTTAATATTTAATGGAAGAATATGTAACTCAAAGGTGGTGCACTTAAATTATTTCAGGGAGGAAACCAATTTATAGAAGGAATGTTATAAATTAGAATTTAAGAGGAATATACAAATGTGACAGCCAAAAGTATTAAAATATAATAATTATGAAGTTAATATATGTGAATTAAATAATGAGATAAACATTTGGAACAATATGATAAAATAGAAAATATATAAAAACATTGTTAAGATAAGAAATTGAATATAAAAACTGAATGTGTAGTTATGGTCATATTTGTATGTATATGTCAAACCTGTAATCATGCTGTTTACTGAAAAGAGACGTTAAAATGTGGAAAATTGAATAAAACTTATTTTAAAAAAACCAGAGAGCCACAAGATGGCAGCAAAGAGCTTCAGAAAACTTTTTATAGCCCTCCAATGGGTGCCTACCATTTTGCTGCCCAGATACGGTTGCCCTGAACTGAAGATCCATCGTATCAGAGGTGCGATTCAGCAGGTTCTGACCAATTCTGGAGAACCGGTAGTGGAAATTTTGAGTAGTTCAGAGAATTGGCAAATCCCACCTCTGACTGGCCCTGCCCCCATCTATTCTCTGCCTCTCGAGTCCCAGCTGATTGGCTGGGTCTTCTTTGGTTGCCCAGCACAGGAGAACGGAGCTGGAAAGCAGGTTAGTGGTGTGGGGAGGGAATGGAGATTTTGCAGGAACCTTCCCCCAGGAGTGGGGAGGGAATGGAGATTTTACAGTATCCTTCCCCTGCCACGCCCACCAAGCCATGCCATGCCCTCCAAGCCATGCCACGCCCACCAAGCCACACCCACAGAACCGGTAGTAAAAAATTTTGAATCCCACCACTGCATCATACATATATGAACGATTCACTTAGAGTAGAGCCATGTTTTCAAACGTGACAATAGACATGTAGACTTCAACTCCCAGCATCCCCCAGCCAGCATGCAGAGGGTTTAAACAAGACAGAGTCACTAAGGCAGAAATTCTCAAAGTGCGGTCCCAGAGTCAAATAAATACTCTAACAATTCTCATTTTTAATTTCTAACACCATACACATCGGTAGATCTGACCCTCCTAAGGCAAAGCTCCTGAGATCCCCAACCATTTTTTAAAGAAAAGCAAAGTAGATCTGAAATCAATTGACTCTCGCGCCAGGATTCCCTTCCACCGTCAGGATAACAATGGACACGCCGTTCCTAACAATTACCGCTTGAGGGCAGCAGAGGACCGCAAAGCGAAAAACTGCCCTGACCGAGTTCTTAAATTTACTCCAAGTCTCCGGCAAGAGCCAGATTATCCGCCCCGCCACATCACACACAACCCTCTCAGCAAAACCTCTAGAAATCTCGGCTCCTTCCTATTTAACGCGCCTACATTTCTGGCAGCTCGGGGATCAGCCTATGGGGCCCCCTTCTCGCCCACTGCTACCCCCACTAAGGGGCGGGCGGACCCCATCCTTCTACCCCTCCTCTTCCCACCAGCCCCGGTCCCTTGTCTCGGTTCATCATCTTCCCTGACATTTTTTTTGTCACGGAATCTAGTGCCACGGAATCTACTGGGTCTTTTGCTGCCTCGCGCAGACTTCTTTTCCGTCTTGGAAAAAAAAAGAAAAAAGACTCGGGGAAGAGAGAAAATTCCCGCCGCGTCAACATGTTTTCTTTGAGGAAAACTAGGGTTTATGGTGCCAAGCTAACCACACGCGGTAGTCTCTGCCAGCCCTGCCAGACGTTTCGCTGACGCCGTTTGACTTCTCTCTTGGGGATCGCCAAGTTCCCGAAAGGCAAAGCAAACCAACCCAAGCGAAGATGTCCAAGAGGCCCATTTCTCCGTCCGAAGAGCTCAAGAAGAATCTCCAATTCTCCTGGGTTGGGTTGGGCAGGCTTGCAAAATCCTTACTCGGGGGGTGGGGGGGTGGCGGCATTGATGTTCCCAAGGGACTGAATCCGTATCCAAAGACCGCCTCTTTCCCACCAGCCTTCTAACTGCGCTCCTCTTGCTCCGGCTTCCAGGATCGGAGCTTGAAGATGGATATTCGTCCTGAAAAGTTGGCTCCCCGTTGCCAAATGGGTTGGAGAAGGCAAGGCTGGCAGAGAGACCGGGTCAAGAAGGCAGGCCACACACACACACACCCTCACCAGTGTGGCTTTCTTGCCTCGTCCCCAGCAAAAACGGGACTCGGCCCGGACCGTGTGGGTTCACACACACACCACACATACAGACACACACACACGCTGCCTCTGAAACGCAGTTTCCTATAACCGCTCTCTGTTGCTCCTACTACCCTACAGTTGTGTTCCCACCCTGGCTTCTGAACCCAACCCTGCAAAACAAAAACAAAAAGTCAAGGCATTTCTCTCCCAAGCCCAGGCGGTTTGCAAAAGGGACTGTGAGAAACGGGTGCAAAGCAAGAGACGCGGTTACTCCGACCTCTTCCCCTCCCCCTTTAAATAATTCCCTGTGGCAGGAAAAGCGACTTTGAGAAACCTTGGCCAAGGTTGCAACATCGAAACATCTAGGACACTCCCTTTCCCTCCTTCCTGCACGACGCAGAAACCGGCGGTTGGCGCCCCGATTTCGGCTAGGTGCAAAGAACAGCGTAAAACCCGGCTGATGGGAGCCACAACCGCGGGTAGATAACCCTATACAAAGGGCTCACATGCGCGGCGCCCCCCCCCCCACGCAGCCAGGCGCGGATTAAGGCTCGCTCAGATACAATCTTTGCAACACTGACATCCACATTTCGATTTAGGCCAACATACATAAATACATTAATTTTTATTTCTACTGTCTAACAGTTACGCCACTTATCCCAGACCGTATAATGTTCCGTATCTTCTCTACCTCGCCGTTCCAATGTGAGTTTGACCATCTCTGCACAATCCAACCCTTTCTTATACTTTCGGGGAGGGGTGCTATCTAGTTTCCAACTCTGTGCGTAAAGCAATTCTCATCTAAGCACTGACAAATCTTGGGGCCCGCCTCCCTCCTTTGTACATACAATATTTTTGTACAAATCTTCATTGGGGTTTTTTTTCCTCTCTCTTTGGGCCTGGTGCCCTAAGCACGTGCTTAAGTCTGCTTAGTGGTGAATACACCACTGCCCCCCCCCGCCCCACACCAGCCCTCAAACTCACCCCGGTGCAGGCGCTCCCGACGCTTGGCTGCAGCTCAGCCTTTCGGCCAGGGGGCTTCCCTTTTGCCCCAGCAGGAACTGCGAGGAAAGGCAGCCGCAGGGCCGAGAGACTTAAGGTCCCAGCTAGCCTATTTTTGGAGGAAGGGGCACGTTTCAGTTCCAGAAAACGGTGGGAGGTGGGAGTGTCCCACAGGGGAATGGAGAGGGGTCTCTTAATCACCGGTCCGAGATCCAGAAGAGCGACGGGATTCCCTTCCAAGGGCGTTTGCTCTATCGCGTGGACTAGATCGAGTGGACTAGATCCCGGGATCCGGAGGCTAATGGGCGTCGGGGGTCAGCACCCTCTGTTGTGGGGGGGAGGCGGGTAGAAATCCAAAGAGCGTCGGGGGTCCAAAGAAAACGCGCGGCCCAAAGGTTGCAGCTCTTTCAAAGACGGGCATGGGTCCATTCCAAGACTACTCGTGGGTGGAAAAGTGAATTCATCCGTGGAAGAAGAAGACTCCTCCGCCTGTAAAGCGGCTCCTGGAGTGGGAGTCTTCCTTTCCCTTCCCTTCCCTTCCCTTCTCTTCCCTTCCCTTTTCTTTTTTTTTCTCTTCTCTTCTCTTCCTTCTATTCTCTTCTCTTCTCCTCCGCGGATGTCACAAGCGCTGCTTTTTCAGGCTCGGTTTTTCCAGATCGGTTCGGAGGAGTCGTTTCTCGACTCGGCTGGAAGCCCTACTAACAAGCCCCGGAGGCGGTGCTCCGGTCAGTCCGCCCCGCCCTTGCTGGACCGGAGTGGAGGGGGGGAAGCCGTCGGCCCTCTTCCGATCCCCGTTAAGCCAGAGGTCTCCAAACTCGGCAACTTTTAAGACTTGTGGACATCCAGAATTCTCCAGCGGTCCACAAGTCTTAAAGTTGCCGAGTTTGGGGCGCCCTGCGTTAAGCGGACCCAGAGCCCAGCTACGCCGCGACACTTGGCAGCAGCCGGCCGGCGGGAGACCTGGCTGCGCACGGTGGGCACCTCTGCTCCTTCCACCTGGTTGGGCCCTTTGAATCTGGATAACCCCCTTCCAAACGCAAACGGCGGGTCCCCCAACTAGATCTCTCCAAGACT
>CM019151.1:68628737-68674598 GCA_009733165.1 Naja naja
CTAACCATCTGGGTATGCATTAACTACAATAGGAAAGTGTGCCCTCTGGTAGGGCCAGCAAAATCAATGTGAATCCTGACCATGGACCCTAGGACATTCCCATTCTTGTTTGGGGAGGCGAGGGTGGAGCAGGCCCTTTGCTGACAGTTTGGGCAGGATGCAACCCAGTTTTCAACCATTTTGTCTATACCAGGCCACCATACATAACTCCTGGCCAATCCCTTCATTCTGACAATACCGGATGACCCTCATGTAACATTTCCAAAACCTCTTTCTGCAATTTTGCAGGAATAACACCCTGTTACCCCACAAATACATCCCCTCAAACAGATAATTCCATTTGTCTGGATTTAAAAGGTTGGAAACTTGAGGTAGATCTTGTAGTGGCCAACCCTTTTTAATCCAGCCTACAATAGGAGCCAATAAAGTGTCTTTGGCAGTTTCTCTAGCTTTCAGCAGCATGAACTGGAAGTTGGCAAGCAATTTCTAGAAAGAAGGTGTAAGTTTCAGGAGCAGGGTCCTCAGTGTGCAAAGGAAGTGGGCAGCGACTCAAAGCATCAGCGTGCTAATGACTCTTCCGTCTGTGGATGAGTTTATATGAATAAGCAGCAAGAAATTCAGTCCATCTCAGCATTCTTGGTGACAGGATGGTGGGCGTTGGTCTGTCCCCTGCCACAAAGCCTAAAAGAGGTTTGTGATCTGTAACAATGGTGAATCTTCTCCCATATGCATTACTCATGGAACTTCTTGACTGCTGCCACGATAGCCAATGCTTCCTTGTCCAGTTGACTGTAGTTTCTCTCTGCTTTGGTCAAAGTGCGAGAGTAAAATGCAATAGGGGCTTCCCTTCCACTGGGAAGCATGTGACTCAACACCCCCACTCCAAAGGGGATGCATCACAAGTTAATACTACAGGTAAATTCTCAGAAAACTGTATCAGGACACAATCAGAAGTGATTTGTCTCTTGATGTTGTTAAATGCAGCTTCTCCTTTTGTGCCTCAGACCCATGCAGATATTTTATCCAGTAATCTGTGTAAGGGTTCTGCAGTGGTTGCTTTCTGAGGTAGAAACATATGATAGAAATTAATAAGTCCCAGGAATGCTTGCAAGTCAGTTTTGCATCTTGACCTGGGGGCTTCTTTGATTGCCTGAACTTTGGCTTCTGTGGGGTGGATGCCATGTTTATCAATCATATAACCCAAGAATTCTACTTTGTCAGTTCTTAGTGTGCATTTCTCTTTTTGACTTTTAACCTTTTTGAATCTGGTTGAACTGCTCTGAGTTTCTCGTGTAACTGAGTGTCATTTTCAGCAGATTAAAATGTCATCAAAATAAGGCACCACCCCTGGTAACCCTTGTAACATCCTTTCCATAAGGCTTTGGAAGATGCCTGGCGCCATACTTACTCCAAATTGTAACCTTTTGCATTTGAAAGCACCTCGATGGGTTACAATGGTTTGGGCTTCTGCAGTTAAGTCGTCTACTGTTAACTGCTGGTATGCTTGGGCCAGGTCCAGCTTGGCGAAGACTGTGCCCCCGCCCAAAGAGTGTAGTAAATGATGAACCACTGGAACCTGATATGTGCTCTGTTGTAGCTCATGGTTCAATGTCCCTTTGTAATCCCTGCAGATTCTCACGGAACCGTCTGCCTTGACTGGCGTGACTATGGGTGTCTCCCACCTGGAGTGGTCTGTGGGCTCTAATACCCCTTGGGCTATCAGTTTATCTAATTGTTCATCAATTTTTTCCTTCAATGCAAAGGGTACCCTTCTGGGTTTTAAGCGGATTGGTTGTACCTTGGGATCTAAGTTAAATGTGATAGGGGCCCTCAAGTACTTGCCTAATCTGTCACTGAAGACCTCTGGAAACTCAGACTTCAAAGACTCTTCCCACTCAGTGTTGCTCGTGATTGATGCCAGTCACTTGATGCCCAGCGGGTTGAACCATTCAGTCCCAGCAAACTTGGGCGTCTTTATCCCACGATGGTCAGGTAGGCGTTTGATGTGACCTTTGAACTTCACATTGAATTCTCTTGTTCCAACTACTGGAATCTTGTTCCCTTGGTAGTCTTTAAGAGTTAATGCCTGCTTCTTGAAATGAGTCTTCTGAATATCTGGTATCAGTCTTTGAATAGTGTCCCATGACACCATAGATAAGTATGAACCTGAGTCCACTTCCATTTGGCAAGGCCTTCCTTCAATGAATACCTTGACATGTACTTTTCTGTTATTTAAAGAGGATGAATGACCAATAGTTACTGTTTGATGAGTTCCATTCCTTCCATTTGCTTCTGGATTGCGCCCCATTTTCTCGCTGGTGTTGTTCAGTTTGACTTCTCTGTCTTTGTTGTTTGTAGCAAACTTTCTTCTGTTTGGTGGAGTTCTGGATGATTTGCAGACTCTTGCAATGTGTCCTCTTTTTTCACATTGGAGGCAAATGGTGTCCAGGAACTTGCATTCAGTGCAGGGGTGGTTTCCCCCACAACCTATGCAGTGGAATTCATGCCTCTTCCTTCTCAGGTCGTTTCGTTTCCACTCCATTCTGAGTCTGTTAATTCCTTCTTCTTCTCCACTGTATTCTGACTCAGATTCAAGTTCATCAAAATGAGTTGTGGTGGTCTTTTCCCCATCAGAATGGCCCGTAGTCTTGTTCATCTTTCTCATGGCTGCTGCTGAGTATTTGGTGGCTTTTGCTGAAGATGCTTCCTCTATGGCTTCTTTCAGCGTGATCTTGGGTTTCATCAGTAATTTGCTCTGTAAAACCTTGTCTTTAAGGCCCAATACAAAAGCGATGGCATGGCCTCCTCTAAGCTGCTGAATTTCGCGCACCCCAATGTCTCTTAAACTTGCCACGAAGTCATTTACGCTTTCATCTTCCCCCTGATCGCGGTGATAAAACTCGTGTCTCTTAATGAGGCACGATACTTGGGGCACGTAGTGTGCCCTTAAAAGCCTCTCCAGATCAGGCCATGCCATTACCTTCACATCTGCTGCGCCAGCTAATGCCTTCGCCATCTTGAAAACTGCTGGACTGCAATACGTGAGAAAAACCGCCCTCTTCCGCTGCTCAGAAATGGCGGCCAGATCGTTTCCTTCCTTTACATCTGAAACCGATCTGCATACGACTCCCAGTCTTCATTCTTCGGGTCGAATGGGGCTGGGGGGGTGTTCAGCGCAGCCATCTCACTCTTCTCTGTTCCGCGTTGCCTTCTCTTCAAGGAGATCCCACCTTCATCGCCTGTGTTAAGTTTGCATAGAGAGGCAGGACGCGGAGTGCTTCAGCTCAAAGTTTATTGTGACTTCAGCTCAGAACAGACCCAAATGGCTCAGCCACGGCAGCTATTTATAGCCGGCTGCCACGGCTGCCAGCCAATCAGAGTGCAGGGTTTTCCCGCACTTTTACAACCAATGAATTCAAACACTTTACAACAATAACCAGTCATTTTAAACTCTGCATACATAACAGAAACTGCTACTTTGCAAAGCGGACCTTGTAGTCACACATTAAACTAAGCCCTGGTTTGTCGTATTATACGCAACTTCATCCTTGGGTTTACCAACAGCTTACACCAAATAAGTCACATTACAGATTAGTACCATGTGTGAAGTCAGGTGTGCTAGAAAGAGGATAAAAGAAAGAATAGAATAGAATAGAATAGAATAGAATAGAATAGAATAGAATAGAATAGAATAGAATATTGGAATAGAATAGAATTGGACAAGTGTGATTGGACACACAAGGAATGTATCTTTGGTGCATAAGCTATCAGTGTACATAAAGAAAATATAAAATACATTCATCAAGAATCATAAGATAGTCTATCACTTAGTGATGGTCATAGGTTACTAATAAGCAATCAAATCATACTAGGAAAGAAATAAAACAATATAAATTGTAAAGATACAAGCAACACGGTTATAGTCATAAGTGGGAAGAGATAGGTACTAGGAAGGATGAGAAGAATAATAGTAATACAGCCTTAGTAAATAATTTGACAGTGTTGTGGGAATTATTTGTTTAGCAGAATGATGGCGTTCGGGGAAAAACTGTCCTTGTGTTTAGTTGTTCTGGTGTGCAGTGCTCTATAGCATCGTTTTGAAGGTAGAAGTTGAAACAATTTATGTCCAGGATGTGAGGGGTCTGTGTATATTTGCACAGCCCTCATTTTGATTCCTGCAGTCTACAGGTCCTCGATTGAAGGCAGGTTGGTAGCAATTGTTTTTTCTGCAGTTCTAATTACTCTCTGAAGTCTGTGTCTGTTTTGTTTGGTTGCAGAGCCAAACCAGACAGAATAATAAATATACGTCTTGTTGAGTAGCCTCTGGTGGAAATTAAAAACACTAGGACTATTTGCTGATAGTTGCTACAATTAAAAAACCTTACAAATACTGCCTTAATAAGCTCCATTGTTTCTCACACTGTGCCTCGTTTTTGTATTATCTTCAGCAGATGTAAGTGCTATCTTTTGTACCGATATAAACAGACTTGTTATGGTTTATACACACACATGCAGAGGTGGTATTCAGCAGGTTCTGATCAGTTCTGGAGAACCGGTAGCGGAAATTTTGAGTAGTTTGGAGAACTGGCAAATACCACCTCTGACTGGCCCCACCTCCATCTATTCTCTGCCTCCCGAGTCCCAGCTGTTCGGCTGGGTCTTCTTTGGTTGCCCTGCACAGGAGAATGGAGCTGGAAAGCAGGTTAGTGGGGTGGGTTGGGGAGGGAATGGGGATTTTGCAGTATCCTTTCCCTGCCATGCCCACCAAGCCACGCCCACAGAACCAGTAGTAAAAATGGTTTGAATCCCACCACTGCACACATGCCTTTCTCCTTGGTCCTTCTGCATACATTTAGCACATTGCTGTGTTCTTTGGTTCTTCCAGGGTTGCCCTGCAAGGCAGTTGAACAAGCAACTGTCAAGCTTTCTACTATTAAGAGGAAGTGTGCAACCTAGTACTAGGGAATGGCTTAAAAAG
This sequence comes from Naja naja, assembly GCA_009733165.1. Lineage (NCBI taxonomy): Eukaryota > Metazoa > Chordata > Lepidosauria > Squamata > Elapidae > Naja > Naja naja. Next base: position 68,633,716 of record CM019151.1, read on the forward strand.
TTAAGATGGCAGTAAACATAACAAACAGAAAAAGGCCCTCCAAACTCCCTGATTGTATCGGCCGGTCGCTCCTAATCGGTGGGGACAGATTGCTAAATCTATCAGCCAGCTAAAGAATTACTAATATCCTTTTTGCATTCTGATGGCTTCCAAATGTCACTACACAAACATCTGTTTCGTGATGGAGGGCAAGGAGAAGGAAAGAGAGATTTCCTCTGCAGATTGTGCTGTTAGTTCTAGCATTGCACAATGTGGGCTGGGTCTGGTTGTTGTTGAAATAGTTTGGTTTGCTATGGCGCTGTCTGTGCGCAACTCAGAGAAGCACCGTCTGCAGTTTCATTAAAAACAAACACACACACACACACACAGAGCTGTGCTACCCAATACCGTCACACAGCAACACCCTACGGCTTTCCAAGCAAGCAAGTTAAGCGCAAATAAAATATGGAAACGTTTTAAACTCACAAGAAACTATTGGGGGGGGAGGGAAAATTCCTGATGCCCTTGAGCAAAGCCACTAGGAGGCACCCAAGTCCAAGCAAGCAAAACTAAATTATTTCAAGGCGGCTTGGCAGGAGTCCAAGAAAAATCAGCTGAATTGGAAACCAAAGTATTCCCATTTCGTTTCTGTAGAAAACAGGCAACCCGTTCGGCATAAATGCCTCTCTGTGTTGCTTTTGTAAACTTTATGCAATGGGGGGGGCTTCTATTGTTTTAAAATCCCCCAAAATCTTAGACTATGGGTAAATGCCTCTCATCTCCTGCCAATTCATTTTTATGAACATTTTCTATTTACCGTTAGCGGGAACACTGTTGGTTTTAGTTAACCTCTGAAATGTTAAGTATGGAAGAACGGGAGAAAGTCACTGGGGAGAACTAGATGCAATTGCTTCCAAATGTGCACCAATTTTTGTCAAGTACTATGATCTACAGCCTTGTCCATCTCCCTCCCCACTCCTCTTTTTTTACTCATAACTCCTACCCCCAAAGCGATGCTATAGGGCACTGCACACCAGAACAACTAGACACAAGGACATTTTTCCCCGAACGCCATCACTCTGCTAAACAAATAATTCCCTCAACACTGTCCAACTATTTACAAAGTCTGCACTACTATTACTATTAATCTTCTCATCGCTCCTTATCATCCATCCCCTCCCACTTGTGACTGTAGGACTGTAAGTTTGTCACTTGTGTCCTTACGATTTATATTGACTGTTTCCTAGTATGATTTGATTGCTTATTGTACCCTATGACTATCATTAAGTGTTGTACCTGATGATTCTTGACTCTTGATGAATGTATCTTTTCTTTGATGTACACACTGAGAGCATTTGCACCAAGACAAATTCCTTGTGTGTCCAATCACACTTGGCCAATAAAAATTCTACATAGCCCAAATCTGTAAAGATGAAGTCAGGAAAACTAAACCTCAGAATGAACTAAAACTTGCAGCAAATATCAAAAAAATAATTTTAAAACAGTTTTTTTCAACATGCAATAAACAAACAAACAAAAAACCTCAAGAAAGCAGTTGGTCCACTAATGGGAGAAGATGTCAAGAAAGTGACAGGCAGCAGGGAGAAACCAGGGCTGCTTAATTCACTCTTTGCATCTGTCTTCATGCAAAAGGGGAAAAAAATAGTTCAGCCTACCAAAAACCGAACAATAAAAGACAGACTAGGAATACAAAATAAATCAGCCAAGAAAATAGCAAAAGAACACCTGCCCATCCTAGATAAATTCAAATCATCAGGACCAAATGGATTATACCCCAGAGTTCTGAAGGAGCTGACAGACGTGATCATAGAACTACTAAATTGTGTCTTTCAAATATCCTGGAGCACCGGGAACTACCACAGGACTGGAAAAGAGTTGATGTGGTTTCCATCTTTAAAAAGGCAGAAAATATGGACCCAGGAAACTACAAACCAATCAGCCTGACATCAATACCTGGGAAGTTCCTGGAAAAGATTATCAAGCAACAGATCTGCAAACACCTAGAAGCAAGCAAAGTTATAACCAGAAGTTCACAGGTGTTTCCCAAAACAGAGCGTGTCAAAGAAAGCTTATTTCATTCTCTGACAAAGTAACTAAATTAGTGGACCAGTGAAATGCCATGGACAAAGCACACTTGGATTTTGGTAAGGCATTTGACAAAGTAGACCACAACCTACTTCTTAGTAAGTTAAAAGAAATGTGGGATAGACAGCATGGATTCATAACTGGCTGACAAACCACATTCAACATATAGTCCTTACTACTGCTATCTGGAGGGAAGTAAGCAGAACCCCAAGGTTCTGTCTTAGGCCCAGTACTCTTCAACATCTTTATAAACAATTTAGTTGAGGGAATAGAAGGAGAAATCCTCAATTTGCAGACAACACCAAGCTGGAAGGAATAGCTAACAGAAAACAGGCTAGAGAAGATCCATAAAGAGTTCAACAGACTTGAACACCAGGCTCTGTCTAACAAAATGAAATTCAGTGGTGAGAAAAGTAACGTTTTACTCAAAGGCAAGAAACACCAATTGTATAGAATTGGTGGAATCTCTCTCAGAAGCAATAAGTGTGAGAGTCCTAGTGGACAATCACTTAAATATGAGTCAGCAATGTGCTGCAGCTGCCAAAAAAGCCAATGCAATTCTAGGGTGCATTAACAGAGGGGTAGAAATAAGTGTTGGTGTTGTTGTGGTTCAGTGGCAGCCAGTGCAGATGGCAGCAGAATTGAACAGTGAGGAAGAACGGGGACCAGTCAGGGAGTCTGGAGAGGACTCAGATGAGGGTCCTGTATCCGATGCAGAGATGGGGCCAGGACCATCTGGGAATGGTGTGCTGCATCTGGAGCCTCCGGAGTCTGGTAGCAGCGAGGCTGAGGAACAAGGGGAGCCTGTTGCCAGTGTGCACGCAGAGCTGCTAGGCAAGAACAGCTGAAACAAAAGGACCAACTCAGGAGTAAGGTTGGGAGGTGATGGCCCCTCCCATAAGGTATAAAGGACAGGCAAAGATGATGAAACCTTTGCAGGAAGCAAAGTCATTCGTTCGGTTCAGATTCATTCTGGAAGCTCTTTGTACTTTGGTTGGTTTTTGTTCTAGTTTATTTGACACTTCTGTTATTGGCAGCACTTCACAGGAAAGAAAGGTGGATGCTTATCTCGAGGAACTGTTTGAGATTCATTACCAGCTGGGGATGAAAATAATTCCCAGCGTTGCAATAAAACAAGATTTGTTTTTAAAATAAGTGTGTGCGTAATTATGGTCTCGGAAGCCTTGGTCAGAACAAGTATTATTTTATAAGGCTTTGGTAAGATGACAGTTGAAATACTGCATCCAGTGTTGGTCTCCACAATATTTTTAAAAACGATGTTGAGACTCTGGAAAGACTGCAAAGAAGAGCAATAGAGATATTGGTGGGCTGGAGGCTAAAACATATGAAGAATGGCTGCAGAAAATGGGTATCTCTAGTCTAGTGAAAAGAAGGGCTAGGGATGATTATGATAGCAGTATCCCAATATTTGAAGGGCTACCAGAAAGAAGGGGTCAACCTATTTTCCAAAGCACCAGAAGGCAAGACAAGAAGCAGTAAATGGAAACTAATGAAGGAGAAAAGTTGGACTAACAGACCTCCAAGGGTCCCTTCCAATTTTGTTATTCTGTTCTATTCTTAATTTATAAAAGATAAAAATGTAAATAACAAGAGCTGCTGGTTCACATCCAGCCAATTTTAAAAGAAGCTTACCTGATGACTTGACAGACCAAACATTGCTGGCGAAACTGCAGGTAAAAAAAAATCTGCAATTTTTAATGACTAGCATATTAAACTGAAAGAGCAATAGAGTTTTGCTTTATTATGTATGTGGTCAGACCTTCTAAAAATCCTCCAAAGATTTCTTCCATGTATTGGCCTTTTCTGTTCTGTTTGAACCTGCCCCACTATTGACTCAGAAAGGAAGGAAGGAAGGAAGGAAGGAAGGAAGGAAGGAAGGAAGGAAGGAAGGAAGGAAGGAAGGAAGGAAGGAAAAAGGAAGGAAGGAAGGAAGGAAGGAAGGAAGGAAGGAAGGAAAAAGGAAGGAAGAAAGAAAGAAAGAAAGGAAAAAGGAAGGAAGGAAGGAAGGAAGGAAAGTTAAAAGTAACCTTTTCTTTTTTATATAAAAATATAGTGGAATCTGGTGGTGCGTTGGGTGCGTAAGTGGGATGAAGGCGGTCAAGGGGAGACTTGTTCTACCCATCAACAACTCTGCTGGGGGTAAGTTAGTTGATGAGTTAGGAGTGATGTGCTGAACACTAAGAAGTTTTTCAACTTTCTCAGTGATGTCCCCAGGACCCAATTGCTGAAGCTTTTCCTTGGTAAAACGTTATTCGTTCAACCCGGCCGTTAGTTAAGGGTGCCCAGGGCAGTCAGGGCATGTCTGATACCCTGTTGTGCTAGATAGGATTCAAAAAGGTTGGATGTAAATTGAGGGCCATTGTCAGAGAGAAGAACATCAGGTAACCCGTGGGTTACAAAAAGCTTTTTGCTGCTTGATGACAGCATCAGTTGTGGTGGATAGGGATGACCTCTAGCCATTTGGAATATACATCTACTATAATAAGGAAGGTGTGCCCTCTGGTAGGGCCAGTGAAATCAATGTGAATCCTAGACCATGGGCCCCTAGGACATTCCCATTCCTGTGTGGGGCGAGGTGGGGCAGGCCTGACTACCTGACAGTTGGGACAAGATGCAACCCAGTTTTCGACCATTTTGTCAATACCTGGCCACCATACATAACTCCTGGCCAATCCCTTCATCCTTACAATACCTGGATGACCCTCATGTAACATTTCCAAAACCTCTTTTGCAGTTTTGCAGGAATAACCACCCTGTTACCCCACAAAATACATCCTCTTAATACAGATAATTCAGTTTGCCTGGATTTAAAAGGTTGGGCAAGGTGAGGTAGATCTGAAAAGGCCAACCTTTTTAATCCAGCCTATAACAGGAGCCAATAAAGTGTCTTTGGCAGTCTCTGGCAATTTCAGCATGTACTGGAAGCTTGGCAACAGTTTCTAGGAAAAGGTGCTTCAAGTTCAACATCCTCAGTGTGAAATGGAAGTGGGCAGCGACTCAAGGCATCAGCATGGCCAATGTCTTTGCCAGGCTTGTGGATGAGCTTGTATGAATAAGCAGCAAGAAATTCAGTCCACCTTAGCATTCTTGGTGACAGGATAATGGGTGGTTTGTTCCTGCCACAATGCCTAACAAAGGTTTGTGATCTGTGACAATGGTAAATGTTCTCCCATATAGGTACTCATGGAATTTCTTGACAGCTGCAACAATTGCCAATGCTTCCTTGTCCATTGGCTGTAATTCCTCTCTGCTTTGGTCAAAGTGCAGAGTAAATGCAATAGGGGCTTCCTCCCGCTGGGAAGCCTGTGGCTCAAACCCCCACTCCAAAAGGGGATGCATCACAAGTCAGTACAACAGGCAAATTCTCAGAGAACTGTATCAGTACAGCATCAGACGGATTAGTCTTTTAATATTGTTAAATGCTGATTGTTCCTTCCTGCCCCAGACCCAAACAGATTTTTGTCCAGTAGTCTGTGTAATGGTTCTGCAATGGTTGCCTTCTGAGGTAGGAACATGTGATAAAAGTTAATAAGTCCAAGGAAGGCTTGCAAATCTGTTTTGCATTTTGGTCTAGGGGCTTCTTTGATTGCTTGAACCTTGGCATCTGTAGGGTGGATGCCATGCTTGTCAATCATGTAGCCCAAGAACTCAACCTTGTCAGTTCTAAGAGTGCATTTTTCTTCCTTGACTTTTAACCCCGCTTTCTTGAATCTGGTAAGGACTTCTCTGAGTCTCTCTTGTAATTGAGTATCATTTTCAGCAGAGATTAACACATCATTGGACCTGGCTTGTATCACCGAGACCTGGTTGGGGCCGGAGGGTGGAGTCCCTCTGGTTGACATCTGCCCCCCAGGTTTTCGGGTGTTGCACCAGTCATGACCCCAGGAAGGGGGTGGGGTGGCTATTGTCATTCGGGAGACCCTGTTTCCAAGGGAGGTCCCTGCCCCGAGATAGGGTGTGAATCCCTCCTCCTGAGGTGTGGGCCTGCAGGTCGGATGGGTGCTGCTTACATACCTGTCCCCCAGCTATGTCTCAGCTGCCCTGCCTGGGCTTCTTGATGCCGCCTCGGGGTGGCGTGGAGTTTCCAGAGCTTATAGTTCTGGGTGACTTCAACCTGCCTTCCTTGGGACTGGCCGGGTTTGGCCCAGGAGTTCATGGCCTCCATGGAGGCCATGGGCCTGACCCAGATAATTGATGGCCCACTCATGAGGGGGTAACATGCTCGACCTGGTTTTGTCTCGAGCAGTGGCGGAGTGGTCTGGGGGGTGACATAGTTACCCACCCCGCTTCATGGTCAGACCACTATCTCCTGTGGCTGGTCTTCCATCAAGCTGCCCCACACCGCTGGGATGAGGAGCCACTTAGATGGTTCCACCCCAGGCTGATGGACCCTGAGAGGTTCCAGGCAGAGCTGGGGTTTTTCCTGCATCCCTTACCCACAGCCCTGCCGAGGTCCTTGTGGCTACCTGGCAACAGTCGGCTGCGGGGCTCTCGACAGGGTTGTCCCCATGCGCCCCTTACTCGGCGCAGATCCCGTCAGCCCCCTGGTATACCGAGGGGCCCGGGAGATGAAGCGCCGCAGGAGGGGACTAGAGAGCAGGTGGAGGGCACCCGCTCTGGATCTGACCGAGCCCAGCTAAGAGCCCATATTAGGACTTACCTGGTATGTGAGGGCGGCGAGAAGATCTTATTTCTCTGCCCTCATAGCATCCGCAGATAACCGCCCAGCCGCTCTGTTTGGGTCGCCGCTCCCTCCTCCAGCTGGGGGGGTGGCGACCTGCGGGCAGAGCTGAGGAATTTGGCCAGTATCTGCAGGATAAAATCGCTCAGATCCGGGAAGGGTTGCGCCGGACTTGCAGTGGCCTGAGGATGGGGATGCAAGTGGTTTGGCCAATGTTATCTGGACTGAGTTCGATCCTGTTTCTGAGGATGAAGTGGACAGGATTATGCGCGGCTGAGCTCCACCACATGTTTATTGGACCCGTGCCCTTCCTGGTTGGTTTATGCCTCCAGGGAGGTCACGCGGCTGGCTCCGGGCAGTGGTCAATGCTTCTAAGGGAGGGCTGTTCCCTGCCGCTTTGAAAGAGGCGGTGGTGAGGCCCCTTCTGAAGAAGCCTGCCCTGACCCAGCGCGCTGAACAACTTTCGTCCTGGTCTCCAACCTTCGCTTTTAGCTAAGGTTGTTGAGAGTGTGGTGGCCCAGCAATTGCCACTTTTCCTGGAGGAAGCGGACTACCTGGATCCACCAATCGGGCTTCCGGCCCGGTACAGCACGGAGACAGCATTGGTCATGCTGATTGATGATCTCTAGGGCTCGGGACAGGGGTTTTTCCTCTGTCCTGGTCCTGTTAGATCTCTCAGCGGCTTTCGATACCATCGACCATGGTATCCTGTTGCAGCGCCTCGGGGGTTGGGAGGGAGGCACTGTTTTACAGTGGTTCTCCTCCTTCCTCTCGGGACGCTCACAAACAGTGTTGGCAGGGGGCAGAGGTCGACTCCAAGGTATCTCACTTGTGGGGTGCCCCAGGGCTCGGTCCTCTCACCCTCCTGTTCAACATTTATATGAAGCCGCTGGGTGAGATCATCCGTGGCTTTGGGGTGAGTTATCATCAGTATGCTGATGATACGCAGTTATACATCTCCACCCCAGGCCACATCAGTGATGCTCTCTCGTGATGTCCCATTGTCTGGAGGCTGCGGATCTGGATGGACAGGAACATGCTTCACTCAATCCAGCCAAGACAGAGTGGCTGTGCATACCACATCTCGGTCCAGTTTGGATGTTCCATCTTTGGTCATGGGGAGGAGGTGTTGCCCCGTGGACAGGGCACGGAACCTGGGGGTCCTCCTGGACTCATGGCTCAAATTGGAGGAGCAGGTGGGGGCCTGGCCAGGGGCCTTTGCCCAGATCCGCTGGTTCGCCAGTTGCCCATTCCTGGACCGAGATGCCCTGCGCACAGTCACTCAGGCACTCGTTATTTCCCACTCGACTACTGTAACGCTCTCTACCTAGGACTGCCTTGCATACCACTCAGAGGCTTCAGCTGGTGCAGAATGCGGTGCAGGTAGTGATGGGAGCTTCCCGATACTCCCATGTTACACCCTCCTGCGACCTGCATTGGCTTCCGTTGCCCTCTGGGTGAGATTCAAGGTTCTGGTATTAACATTCAAAGTCCAGCATGGCATGGGTCCAGGTTATTTACAGAACGCTCCTCCCAACATCAAATACTAACCGCCCTGTACGGGCTCACAGACGGGTCTCCTCGGGTGCCATCTGCACTCAATGTCGCTTGGCGTGACCCGGGAGGGCTACTCTGTGGCTGCTCCCACTCTGTGGAATCTTCTTCCGCTGGAGCTCTGGCCCCCGATCTTCGACCTTCCGCCACGATTTGAAGACTTGGCTCTTTTACAATCTGGGCTGTGCTGATTCTCTGGGGTTGGTCCTATTTTAACTATGGGTTTTAATTTTCAATTCGGCTTAACTTGTTTAATATACTTTTAATTAATTTATTTATTGTTGTATTTTTAGCTGTGAGCCCCAGTCCTTTTGGAGAGGGGGCGGCATATAAGTCTAATTAATAAATAAATAATAAATAAATAAATCAAAATAAGGCACTACCCCTGGCAGTCCTAGGAGCATCCTTTCCATAAGGCTTTGGAAGATGCCTGGTGCCACGCTTACTCCAAACTGTAACCTTTTACATTTGAAAGCACCTCTATGAGTCACAATGGTTTGGGCCTCTGCAGTGGCATCATCAACTGTTAGTTGTTGATATGCCTGGGCCAGATCCAATTTGGCAAAGACTGTACCCCTGCCAAGTGAATGTAATAAATGATGCACCACTGGAACTGGATATGCGCTCTGTTGAAGCACATGGTTCAATGTCCCTTTATAGTCTCCACAGATTCTTACTGACCCATCAGTCTTGACTGGTGTGACTATGGGTGTCTCCCATCTGGAGTGGTCAGTGGGCTCTAAAACTCCTTGAGCTATTAGTTTATCTAATTGTGCATCAATTTTTCCTTTAAGGCAAATGGGACCCTTCTGGGCTTTAAATGAATTGGGGCACCTTGGGATCTAGGTTGAAAGTGATAGGGGTCCCCATATACTTGCCCAATCCATCACTGAAGACCTCTGGAAACTCAGACTTCAAGGCCTCCTCCCATTCAGTGTTGCTCACGTGATTGATGCCAGTCACCTCGATGCCTAATGGATTGAACCACTCAAGTCCCAGCAAGCTTGGGCGATCCTTGTCCACGATGGTCAGGGGCAAACGTTTGGTGTGGCCTTTGAACTTCACGTTGAATTCTCTTGTTCCAACTACTGGAATCTTGTTCCCTTGGTAGTCTTTAAGAGTCAGTGCTTGCTTCTGGAAATGTTTCTTCTGAATGTTTGGGAGTAGTCTGTGAATAGTGTCCCATGACACCATAGATAAATAGGAGCCTGAGTCCACTTCCATTTGGCAAGGCCTTCCTTCAATTAGTACCTTCACATGTACTTTTCTGCTTCTTAAGGGTGAAGAATGACCAATGGTGACTGTTTGATGAGTTTCATTCTTCCCATTTGCTTCTGTGTTGCACCCCATTTTCTCACTGAAGTTGTTAGGCTTGAATTCTTTGTCAGGAAACTTTCTTCTGTGGGGTGGAGTTCTGGATGATTTGCAGACTCTTGCTAGGTGACCTCTTTTTTCACAATGGAGGCAGATGGTATCAAGAAACTTGCATTCAGTCGGGGTGGCTTCCCCACAACCTCTGCAGTAAAAATCTTGCCTCTTTCTTCCCAGGTCTTTCTTTTTCCTCTCCATTCTGAGTCTATAAATTCCTTCCTCCACCTCACTACAGTCTGACTCAGAATCTATTTGCTTGCAATGAGTTGTTGTGGACTTTTCCACATCAGGATGGCTTGAGGACTTGTTCATTTTCTTCATGGCTGCTGCTGAGGACTTGGTGGCTTCTGCTGAGGAGGCCTCTTCTATGGCTTCCTTCAACGTGATCTTAGGTTTTAATAATAATTTGCTCTGAAGCACCTTGTCTTTGAGGCCTAGAACAAATCGATCGCGCATGGCCTCTTCAAAGTTGTTAAACTCACATGCACCCCCAATGTCTCTTAAACTTGCCATGAAGTCGTTAACGTTTCGCTTCCCCTTGATCCCGACGGTAAAACTCGTGTCTCTTAATGAGGCACAATACTTGTGGGGCGTAATGGGCTCTTAAAAGCTTTTCTAAATCAGGCCATTCCATTACCTTCACGTCTGCAGCTCCCGCCAATGCCTTCGCCATCTTGAAAACTGCCGGACCGCAGTGCGTGAGAAAAACCGCCCTCTTCCGCTTCTCAGAAATGTCGGCGAGATCGTTTCCCTCCAAATACATTTGGAACGATCGCATACAAGTCCCAGTCTTCTGCCATCGGATCGAATGGGGCTGGGGGGGCGTGTTCAGCGCAGCCATCTCTCTCAGTTTGTTTTCCGCGTCGTCTTCTCTTCAGGAAGGATCCCACCTTCGTCGCCAGTGTTAAGTTTGCATGAAGAGTCAGACGCGGAGTGCTTCAGTGAAGAGTTTATTAGTGACTACAGCTCATAACAGACCCGATTTGGCTGGGCTGCGGCTGCTACTTATAGCCAGCAGTCGCAGTTGCCAGCCAATCAGAGTGCAGGATTTTCCCGCACTTTTTAAACCAATCATTTCTGACATTTTACAAGAACAGTTCAAACTAAACCAATGACATTCAAACCTGCATACATAACACAGAGGGCAGCAGGAGCCACAGCAGAGAAGGCCTTCCTCCTGGACCCCACCAGCCAGAATACTCAGGCTGATGGGACCCACAGTATGCCTTCCCTGCCAGCAGGACTGCTACCAGAGGTGGTATCCAGCAGGTTCTAACCAGTTCTGGAGAACCGGTACTGGAAATTTTGAGTAGTTCAGAGAAGCGGCAAATCCCACCTCTGACTGGCCCTGTCCCCATCTCTTCTCTGCCTCCCGAGTCCCAGCTGATTGTCTGGGTCTTCTTTGGTTGCCCTGCACAGGATAACGGAGCTGGAAAGCAGGTTAATGGGGTGGGGAGGGAATGGGGATTTTACAGTATCCTTTCCCTGCCACAGCCACTAAGCCATGCCCACAAAACCAGTAGTAAAAAAATTTGAATCCCACCACAGAGTGATACAGGCCAATCCCAGTGGGGTGAGATGGTCCCTCTAGTAACCTGGACTCACGCCATGAAGGGCTTTAAAGGGGATCATCAATACTTTGAGTTGCACCCGGAAGCAGACTGGCAACCAAGGCAGCTGTGATGACCCGGGGCATGGCACAAAAATAACAAAGTCACCAAAGTAGATAAATTCCGTTTAATGCCTCCAACCTGGCCCCCAATGTCCAGTTATCCTCGGCAGGAGATCAAACTCTTCCAAAAACAGTCTACAAAGGGAAGAAATGCAGTCCGAAAAAAATACAGATAAAGTAGAAATTAAAAAATCAACACAAACCACGCTGAAGTAATTAACACAACAGACCAGGATAATAACTTGCAGACTTCCAAAAGATAACGAGGCACAGGCAGTTGGGAGGACACCAAAACCCAGATATGCCTCAACAGAGATAATGCATGCTTTGCTTCCAGCAACTTTGCCATGCACAGTTTGCCCTTTTAAACAGTCTTCCCAGCTGCAGCCCATGAAGGGGATCAGGGCCCTTTCCTCCTCCATCAACCATGTTGCTCCCTTATCTGTTCCTCCCTGTGTGCCCTAGGATGAGAGGGGGTGGCCCTGGGTCTTCCTCTGAATGCCCAGCCAGCCTGTGCCCTTCCCCAGTTTCCTCCACAGCCACTGGAGCCACACTCCCACTCCCTGTCAGCTGCTCAATCTCCCCCTCAGAATCTGACTCCAACTGGGGCATGACAGCAGCTCGCGGACCATTGGTGTAACCAGGTCCATTCTTGGGGGTACCCCAAAACTGCCTACATTGCTGCACTCTGCACCAGGTGTAGCCTCCGAATGCTCTTCAAAGATAGAGCACTTTACAATAGCCCAACCGTGAGATGCCAAGGAATGGACTAACTGAATGCAGGGAGTCCTGATCCAGGAAAGGCAACACAACTTTTTTTGGTATCAGATCCAAGTGACTTTGCCCACCATTATACTATTAATATTAATAATATAAACAACAAATGAAGTTGATTTGTACTATTATTCTTAATATGGTTCAAATTATTACATGAATGACTATGAATAATGAATATAATACTGCATTTTTTGGTTTGTACCATTATCGTTATTTTGTTAGTTGGTTATTATAATAATTTTTTTTTTTTTGAAAACAGACATAGACAAACAAATACATCTTTTTGTGAGAACAGTGTGCTCCCAGGTTGTCACTTCTCCATACAGACATAAATTCAGTTACATATTCATCATGTATTCTAATCCATACCTTCATCCATTTTCATGATTTTTTTCCATAGCTTTTCCATTTCTCTACTTTCTACAATCTTATTTTTAATTATTCCATTCCTTTCTAATTTAAATTTAAATTTCTTTTTCTAGTTTTCCATATCTTTCCATTTAATATTTTAACACTTTCATCTGTCCTGTTTACAATTTCATACCCATTTTCCTTATACATATTTTGGCCTGTAATTGCTAAAGCTGGAGTTATAACACCTTTATATCTTTTAACTATTATCTATTATTGGTTATTAATTTTTTTAAAAATGTGCCAACCTAGGTGGTTATGTTTCTCTTCAACATGTGCTTGTGAGACAAAAACTTCCCACCAAACACACTAAGTGCTGAACTGTGTCAACAGATGAATTTTCAAAAGGCTCATGTTGAATTAACTACAAAGCATTGCATGAGTATAATCAGACTTCTGTTAATCTCATTTGAAGCTTTGGAAACCTAAATGTTTAAATGTGCTGCTTTCTAAATTAAATACAGTAGGTTCTAAATAGTTATGAACATATGAACATTTCAGAGTTTTAATGTCTTACATAGTATTCTTCTTACATAGATATTTACAAAAAAAGTCATACTGATTTTTAAACAAATGTAATTTCTTGTGACTTTGGATGTCTGTGGACTCTGACCTTTTGAGTTAAATGTATAATTAAGCCTCATACATTAAAAGTAATGGTTTGAGTAACACTGGAGAAGAATGTTGCAGACCTGATATTAGTAATCTGACTAGATTAGCTTGGCAGTTCTATTCAAAAAGAGAATTTATTCCATTTACAAGATATATCATATTCATCACAGGTGCATTGCCTTGGTCTGTTATGTCACCTTATTTATTGTAAGTTTCTTTCACCATCTGGCTTTGTAAAAATTCTAAAACGCGCGTCAGTGCACCATCATGCCTACCGTCCCTGTCCTATTGCCCCCATTTATTCGTACCTATTTCCTGTATTCTTACTCATGTTTACACTTATACCTATTATCTTGTAAGCGATTGACACATCAAATCAAATCAAATAAATAAATAAATAAAATGAACATTCTTGCAGGTACAGAGAGTTCAGTATATTGCAAAAAAGACAGGAAAATAAATTGCAGAGGTGAAATCATGATATGATTTCATTATACTTGGGTTTTGGGGGGAAATGCCTGTGGAAACATGACAAAAAAAGGATGAAGACCTATCATTGGAATGATAGAATTGTAAAGTTGGAAATGAACTATCTCCACAAATATCTGTTTAGCTGCCATTGCATCACATTCCGTGACATGTCACCCATTTCCTCTCTGGTGAGTAGGATCTTAGTATAATTACATTTTTCTTACTTTCAATCAGAAACTGTTTTCCTGTAACTTAAATTCCATTCCCGATGCCCTGGGCCAATAGAAAACCTTAGACTTGCTTCATAGGACATGGTCTCTAATTCTGTGTTCATCTTCATTGCCCTTCTCTGAACGTCTTCTAGTTCCTTTGAATCCTTGAATTATAACGTTCCAAAGTGGACGCAATATTTGAATGGGGATACAGGTACTCCTTGACTTATGTGGCTGTTGGGACTAATATAATTGAATCCATCCACCTTGCTGATGGTTGTTATTTTTCTTGTCTTTCCTTTCACTGTTCCCAGCATTCCCAGATTTCTCAAAGAGCTAGCATAATGTGTCTGAAGTAGGATAATTTGAGCCTGATAATTTGGGCCAAGAATGAGAATATTTTAACAGAAGCTTTTAACAGATTAACAGAGTTGGAAGGGACATCTAGTCCAACCCCCCACCCAACAAACGGAGACCCGTCACCATTTCTGACAGATGGCAGTCCAATCTCTTCTTGAAAGTCTCCAGTGATGAAGCTCCCACAACTTCCGAGGGCAACTTCTGTTCATTGGTTGATTGTTCTCACTGTCAGAAAGTTTCTCCTTATTTCCAGGTTGAATCTCCCCTTGCTCAGTTTCCAAAATAAGCACAGGACAGTAATAATGGAATATCAATTTAATATGAAAATAAATATGGTATATTACAAAACTAGGCAGCCAGGTTCTAAAGAAATAGAGCAAAATACCAAGCAGGTACTTACAATTTAAAAAGTGCATCCAATTTTGGTTACCGCACTATAAAAAAAAGATGTTGAGACTCTAGAAAAAGTGCAGACAAGAGCAACCAAGATGATTAGGGGACTGGAGGCTAAAACATATGATGACTGGTCTCAAGTACTCAGCATGGCCAGTCTAGTGAAGGACCAGGGGAGACATGATAGCAGTCTTCCAATATTTGAGGGGCTGCCACAGAGAGAAGGGGGTCAAGCCATTTTCTAAAGAACCTGTAGGCCAGACAAGGAATAATGGATGGAAACTGAATGCTGGATTCTTTCTTCAACACTTGTTTTCTTGGCTACTACCCATATTATTCACCAAACTAATAATTCAAAAGCATCAATATAGCTTCTATATAGCTTCATCAAAATCCATGTAGAGAAAGGGTCTTCAAACTTGGCAAGTTTAAGACTTGTGGATTTCAACTCCCAGAATACCTGAGCTAACATGACTGGAGGAGGAATTCTGGGAGGTGAAGTCCACAAGTCTTAAACCTGTCAAGTTTGAAGACCCCTGATTTACAGTATCACAGGGGAAAGCATTACCTGCCCAGTTCCAGTCTCTGTGGATATATAGACAGAACCTGGCACCTGAATATCTTCTCCAACTCCTTCGTGGCTACTACACTATCAAATGGGAGCCTGAGGTACGTTCAGCACTTCAAGGTGATTCCTAACATTCTCCTTGAAAACCATGAGTATGTGCTCAATACGGTATTACATAAAGTTACCTTCTTCTTTGGTTTAGCTTAACTTAAAACCTGCGTGCAAGCAATTCACGATCCATTCCATGATCAAATTGATTTCCATGTGCTCTGTGTGGCGATGTTTACCAACATCATTCTGGTTGTTGGAAAACTATATTAGCAATGAAGAAATCACTCAATTGGCAAAGAATTGTAAGTTGTTCTCCTTTGTTTCCTAGCCCAATTACATTTTCCACTTAATATTTCCAGCTTTGGCTGTTCCAGGTTCCCAACCTCAAGGGGCACACAAAAGAACATTTGGTTTACCCCAGTGGTGGGATTCAAATGTTTTTACTACCAGTGCTTGTGGGCATGGCATGGCTTGGTGGGCATGGCTTGGTGGGCATGGCAGGGGAAGATTACTGCAAAATCCCATTCCCTCCCCACCCCACTAACCTGCTTTCCAGCTCCATTCTCCTGTGCAGGGCAACAAAAGGAGACCCAGCCAATCAGCTGGGACTCGGGAAGCAGAGAATAGATGGGGTCGGGGCCAATCAGAGGTGGAATTTGCTGGTTCTCTGAACTACTCAAAATGTCCGCTACCGGTTCTCCAGAACTGGTCAGAACCTGCTGAATACCTCCTCTGGTTTACCCTCTTTCTATGTATATCTAACATGATTGAGATGGAACACTCTCATTTTCAGGAAAAAAAATGAATGAAACATAGGATGCAGTTTGCTAGATAACTACAGTATGTATGTATTTTGAAGAGAAAACTATTTCTCATGGAAATGACAAAGAATAGTTTTTAAAATGTAGCATGTTCAGACCACAAATTTAAAATACGTGAAGAATGTATACGTGAGATTAATTCGTATTTTTTCAGTCCTTCATTATACTAATGAAGCAATAACAATTGTTTTGTAAGTTCTATAATGAAATGATTAAGTTGGCTCAATATAATAGAGCAGGGGTGCTGGCATGTTTCCTCTTCACATTAGGTAGACGGAGTCGAAGCCAGGCTGGCCCGATCTTTCACCTTGAGTTTGACACCTCTCTTTGTAAAACAGAGAACAGAGTTTTAGTATATGAATAAATGTACTTGGTTTTACTCTCCAGTGAGCTGGTTCTGTTTCATTCTAGCTATTTAGAGTTTCCAATGAAAAATTTAAAGACAAACAAACATTTTAGCATTGTAACGTTTAGAAGACGCCAATAGGAAAAAAGGGGAAAAAATAACAGAGGTTTCGGGTTACACAGTATTTTGAAAAGTCATGTATACAGAATAATTAACTATGGAATCCTCAGGCTCATAATGTTACTGAAAAGCGTATGTTTATGTTTGAGAAAACCGTGAAGAAATTGTTTAATTTTGCTGCATTTCAAGAATGTCCACAGCAGAAAACTATACAGCTCCAGACTCCAAAAAGTGAAATGCAATGTTTACCTCACAAATCTGCATCTTTCGTATTAATTTCAAAGCCAGCTGCCATTGGGAGTCTCCTGAAATAGTTGATTTTGGATTGGGAGCTGCCCAGAATTAGCTATAAGATTGGGGAATACAAATATTTTAAATAAATAAGTGAGTGAGTGAGTGAGTGAGTGAGTGAGTGAGTGAGTCACACAGCAAACTGGATATGAAAGAACAGTGAAAGAAGTGTGAAAACTGATACAACCTCTGAGATAATTGTTGAGTTCTACATGCCTTCTTGCAGTTTGCCTATTCATCTGTGGTATTCATATTCCATTTACAATATTCATCCACATTTTATTTGATGCTGAAATTGCCCAGAGGGCTTCCACCCACTGATTTGTACATATTTGAGGTTTCTCTGTATGGTTTGCTATATTTTTAAAAAAATAAGAATCTTTAGCCATATGCATCTGACATTGACGTAACATTTATCTGAGATCAGTGGTTCTTAAAGGCTATTCCCTTGTCAATATAAATTTAATGAAACGATTCTGTCCCATTAAAAGAGAAAGGGACATAATGTTGCTTAACTTCCGATTGCACCAAAAGTCATGTTCACATTAAATCCAATTAAGGAGTTATCCCTTTAAGGAAGCAGCTTCCCCGGCCCCCCGGCCCCCCTCCCGAGTTAGGAAACAAAAACATGAGTCAGACTATTGGATAACTAGAATGAGTAACAGGATCTATAATGTTATCTGCCTAGAAGATAAGAGTACCTGTGTGTAATTGATCTCACGCTGGGTTTTTAAAAAGATGATAGAGAAGAGAAAAAAAAAACCGGAAATGCTGTGTGAGGATCTGTATAACAGTGGGAAGCATGGATACAACCTTGGACAGTCACCAAGAAATATAAAATAAAATAAAATAAAATAAATATATGTGTATTTATGATGTCAATGAAATTGCATTAAGTTGTGGGTTATATATTTGTGTGTGTGTGTGTGTGTGTGTGTGTTGCCATAATGACTAGGCTTATATAATTCTAAATGTCATAAATATCAGTCTTCAAGAGTTCTCCTGTGCTCTCTGCAATAAATTTTGAGTTACAATCAAAATGAAAGAAATCACACTGAGTTTATACTATGCTTGGGCGTGATTTGTTTAACCAAGGTTTATCCAAAAAGCCACAATGGATGGGTTTCATATAACAACCTAAGCCATAAGCTTATAAATCATATGGGCTGGAATCACAGTATGCCAAGCTAAAACAAAGCACAATTCCTTGTCTTGTCACATGTGAACCCAGTATAGAATGTGCGGCCTGCTTATCCATTCTGCAATTCCCATATTAGTGAGGGAGGGACTTTTTGGGGTGTGGTGGGTCTTTTTCTTCATTGTCTTTTAAATTTGAAGGCTGGTGAAGGGCAAGTTGTAGGAACCAGTTTGGTGCAGTGATTAAGGCATCAAGTAAGAAAGCGGGAAACTGTGAGTTCTAGTCCTGCTTTAAGCTTGAAGGTAACTGGGTGACCTTGGGCCAGTCACTCTCTCTCTCTCTCAACCCTAGAAAGGAATAAGCAATGGCAAATAATTGCCAAGTAAACTGGAAGAAAATATATCTAGGCAGTTGCCAGAGTTAACACTGACTCTAAGGCACAAAAAAAATTAACCAAACAAACCAAGCAAAATACAACTTAATAGAACATAAAGCTTCTAGTTCCCTTGGCTGGATGTCACAATGGCATGGGGTTCTCTTTGCCGTGTCTTTGTTGTATGGACAACTTTGAGGTCTGTTCTCAGTCTGTTCCCGGTGTCCATAGGGCAACTGTTAGGCTAGTGGTCTAACCTCCCATCTGTATGCAGATTTATCAGTCACTGTTGTATCATCTGCAAACTTCAGTACTTTAACAATTTTTTGAGATGCAGTCATTGGTATAGACTAGAGAGAGAAGAGAAGTGGAGAGAACACATAGCCTTTGGTGGGGCCTCCTGTACTAATTGTACAGGTATCAGATGTGATCCTGCCTAGCTTCACCTGCTGCTTCCTGTCTGTTAGGAAGCTTATGATCCACTTACAAGTGTGTTCAGGTACCGCTAGCTGGTTTAGTTTAGTTAGAAGATCTGGAATGATGGTATTGAATGCTGAGCCAAAGTCTACAAAGAGGACCCTTGTGTAGGTATTTGCCATTAATCTTATATAATATCATCTAATATCATTATCCATTTCACTCATCTTTAAATAAATTTGCATTTCATATTTCAATTCATTAACTCAATATCATTTCATCCACACATAGGTTTTCAATTCTTTATCTCCTATTATTTCCATTTTCAGCTTACCACCTATTTTATTTTACATTACACATCATTATTATCCTTAATTTTCTCTAAGCTGATATGTAATAAACATATACAAAATTTTTAATTTTTTTAATTTGTACAAATCTCTTCACATGGGCAACATGATTCCAGATTATAACACTTGTACATAGTCAAACTTTCATTTCCATTAATCTTATATAATATCAACTCATATGATTATCCATAGTATTTGGAAATTCAAGATTTACATTTGTCAGCTGGGTCTTGTCAACAGTGATTTTTGGTTCTCTGGGGTTGGTATTTGGGACAGGCCAGTGAAGTGCCTCAGTCTTGTTCAGGCTGATAGTCAGGCCAAAAGGCATACCGTAGCATGTTACAATTTGTTCAGCATCAAATCTAGATCCCTATTTTTATGCGCCAGGAGCACACAGTGTCCTATTTAATGGCATCAGGAACACAAGAGTCATGGCAAAATGAGCTTCTTGAAAGATTGTATAGAGGCACTTTGGCCTTGTGTTCAAGTAGACTGGTATCTGTTTAATGAGATTTCAAATCCATATTCCCATAAGATCAGAAAAATAGTTTTTTAAACACTTTCCCCACAAGCCATTAAGGTCTTGTTTTTAATATCAGCTGAAAAACACACAAAAAGCAGAGTAAGGATGAAAATGGAGGGAACCAGTGGGGCAAGTGAATTATTTCATCTTTTTCAATGAATGAAACAAAGTTCTCATTCGTGGAACAGATTTTTTTCTATCCCACCCCCCCTTTTCCTTTGTTGTTCCATAAGCTTCTCCAAAATACATCCTTGAGATTGGAGAACTCTGTGAGAATAGAAACAATAAGCTAGCCAAGAAAAGGAGTGGGGGGATTGAAGATGGGTTTCCTGAAGTCTCCTATTTTAATGGCATCAAAGTGCACGTCAACTTTTTACTTTCCTGAATCTGATTTGAGTGTGGAAACCCTGACTGTCCTTATGTGCCGTTTTCACTTTATTTCAACTCTTCTTCATTGGACTTGCTCCAATTTTTAATTGTATAATAGTTACTTCTAACTCTTGATGTGGACTGCACCCTTGCTCATCGATTAACTGCTCTGGTTTAAGCTAGGGAAGAATTGGTACTCCAGACTAAGTTTTCTATGCTTTAAAATTGCAGTAGAATAAATTTGGTAATTGTAGACTTTGAGCATGGGGATCCAAGTTCCTTATACTGGGACTTAGGAGACTGTCCATGGCCATATTAGATCCAGAGCATGAATGCTAAAGGACACTGTTTTCCCCCCAGACAGACAAGCATGCAGTTTGAAGGGTCTTCAGTGCCATGAAATGAATCTACTCTGATGAGAACCTCCTTGTTATCTCTGATAGCCCTTTCATGATGCTGTAATAATGGGGCTGAAGGAGTTTACTGGACGACGTCCATTTGATTAAAATGGGAGCTGATAGCCTTTAAACATGAATAAGAGGTTGCTGAAATGCAGCTCGGCCCGCGATGTATTGCATGCAGTCGTTCTGCCAAAAGAAACCTAAAGGTTGCACGAAAATAAAGAGCAGAAGGGTATTAGGCCATCCAAGGAAGACCACACAAGATTACTTCATTGAGGCTGTAATGGGTTACCTTTGTGCCATTCCCATTCTCATTACAATCAGTGCCACTAGAATGGATTCACGTTGTGCCATTTTCTGCTCTAGTTGCACTAAGAATGAAGTATTTAAGCCCACATACAATCCGTGATTGGTTGATCACTCCTCCTGTATTCTCTTTCATGAAGGTCTGGCAGCTTGAAATAGTGAAATTGTCAAAGGATCAAAATGCACATTTGGGAGAGAAATTTTCCTTCTTTGTTTGCTTCCCCCCCCCCTCCTTTAAAAAAAATCACTTTTGCTGTTCACAATATCGCCAAATGATTTTTTTTTAAAGTCAACCACTTCCCTTAATTATGTTAATATTACTTCTCCTTACAATATCTTGGGTGTGGAACCCTTTTGCAGATTGCGTGATGTGTAACTAAGCATTTCCCCCCTGTCCACTAGAGGGCCTTACGTCTAGAAAGGAAACCCACCTCTTCTTCATGCCCTTCCCGCCACATGGCTCCATAGCAATAAAGTTGAAACAAAGGGCGAAACTTTTTAAAACAAAAAAAAAATTGGGAGCTCAGTTCAATCACCACACGGTCCTTTTCAATAGCCTGCAAGTAAATGAACTTTGGCTGCAGGGATGTTTTTAAGGGGCTGGAAATGTTTGCCCACTCAAAGTGAAAAGAACTTTTTTCATTTTTTTTCGCTCATCCTGTATTTTATGGGCAGCAAGTTCTGATGTAGTATGTGGGAGCATCCTGTATTATACAAGATCTCTGCATGATCATTCACATGATTAAACCAATCAGAAGAATAGAAGAATGAGGGCTCCTGGGTGACCTCTGAGCTTGCTTGTTTTCTTGCAGACATTTCATTACCCAAACTAGGTAACGTCATCAGTGCTAGTAAGGAGTGGAGTTTGGTGTCAACTTACTACCACTGATGATGTTACCTAATTTGGGTAATGAAACATCTGCAAGAAAAGAAGTAAGCTCAGAGAGCACCAAGGACCTCTCATTTCAACCCTGAGCTACAAATATTCTCCTTTATTGGAATAAAAGAATCTTAGAAGACATTAAGGATACCACTGAATGAGGTCAAAATTCTGTGCATTATACTGACCAAGTATACCCTGTTAACAGGTGTTTTAGATATATTGCAAGAATGGTAGCTGCTGCTAAAGTCTACGTTCATGAATTGGTCTAGATTCCTTTTTGTAAATCATGGTGGCCATAGTCTTATGGGTCCCTCTCTTAAGGAGGTCGATCTAAGTGGGACCAAGAAGAAGGGCCTTCTCTGTGGTGGCTCCTTCCCTGTGGAACATCATCAGCTGCACAGAGATGAGATTGGTCCCCACTTTGAAAGGCTTTCTGAAGGGCCCCAAAGACATGATTTTGACAGTATCCCAGGATAATATGAAGTCAATCAGTTTTATTATTTGTTATCATCAGGTGGGTGGTTTATTGGGTTTAGGAATAGAGTAGAGTAGAGTAGAGTAGAGTAGAGTAGAGTAGAGTGTAGAGTAGAGTAGAGTAGAGTAGAGTAGAGTAGAGTAGAGTAGAGGAAAATAGAATAGAATAGAATAGAATAGAATAGAATAGAATAGAATAGAATAGAATAGAATAGCTTTATTGGCCAAGTGTGATTGGACACAGAAGGAATTTGTCTCCAGTGCATAAGCTCTCAGTGTACATACAAGTAACAAGTGATAAATCATGATTGTAATCATAAAATACATTCATCATAAATCATAAGATGCAAAACTCAGTAATAGTCATAGGACACTAAATAAATAATCAACATAAATTATACCAGGATACTAACTAAAACAATGTTAAAAATGGATAATATACAAGCAACGAAGTTATAGTCATCAGAAGATAAGGAAGTAGGTAATGGGAAAGATCAGAAGGATAATAGTAACACAGCCCTACTAGGTAGTTTGACAGTGTTGTGGGAATTAGTTGTTTAGCAGAGTGATATGGGGTTTTACTTCTGTAACCTGCCCAGTCACCCTGAATGAATTTGACGGCCATATAAATGTTCTTAATAAATAAATAAGGAAACCGAATAGCAGCAAATTTCATTCTTTTATGGAATGATTCAATGAGTCTATGATTCTTCCTCTCATAAGGCAGGAATTTCACTGCGTTTAGTTTTCATTAGATGACCCGAGATTTTAATATTATGAATGGTGAGGAAGTAATGATTCCTATTCCATCAATGAAACAAACGTTCTTCCTGCTTACTTATCTTCTTTCTAAAAAGTTGCGTATTCTTTTCAGCATATTTCCCATAGCATCTGTTTTAGTTGTGCTGACCAGAAGAGTATATAATATTCCAAGTGTGGTAGTATCATAGATTTATACAAGAGTATTTATTATTATATTCATTTTTTTAAAAAGCAACTTTTTATAATTATTCTGATCTAGTGTGTGATTCATTAATCACACACTAGATCAGTGGTTCTTAATCTTAGCAACTTTAAGATGTGTTGGACTTCAACTCCCAGAATTCCAAGAACTGCCACGACTCTCGAGCATTTGAGAGAGGAAACTCATCAAATACCTTTTTAAAATGCAAATATGTAGCTTTGGATCATCTCTATGAAGTGAATAATATTTTTCTTCAATAGGTATTACTATTTTCTAAACTGAACATGTACAAAATTTATAATATTTTCCCCAATTTATCTCCATATACAATATTAGACCATATGTCCCCCTTCAGTTGTCATTTTTTTTTAAAGGGGGGTTACTTTGGCCCTTCCTACTGTAGTCCTTGGAACAGATGACAAATTTTTTGTTTGTGTTATAAACCCAGCAATTTTAAATTTAGGTCAAAGAACTCAGATGCAATCTGCCTAGAACTAATATTTATTTATTTTCTTCAATAAGGGTTATATTTTAATTTCATCAAATAATTCTTCAGAGTGCCCACTTTGAAGAAACAGATCAGGTATGGATATCTGCTTTAGATTTTCAACAATGAAAACCAATGTTTGTTATTTAGTGCATATTATACATTTAGCATTTCTGCTGTTTTCTTCCTTCTTTAGTATAACTTTAACCTCCTTAATCATCCAAAGAATCAACTGACTGGTTTCTTGCTTCAGATATTGTTTTATTCTTAAACATATGGAAAGTCTTTTGTTCTAAAGTCTCAATTTTTTTTCAATCAATCCATCTTTGTTTCAGTCGATGACCAGC
The DNA here is from genome assembly GCA_009733165.1 of Naja naja. Classification (NCBI taxonomy): domain Eukaryota; kingdom Metazoa; phylum Chordata; class Lepidosauria; order Squamata; family Elapidae; genus Naja; species Naja naja. The sequence goes on from CM019151.1 coordinate 68,657,565, forward strand.
ATAAATCAGAGGTAGTCGAACAAATATATAAAAGGAAAAACACATCAGAGAGCTTCATTTGATATCCTAGATATAATATGTAACACTCCAACAAAGTGTTATGCTAAAGATATAATCCTATGGTTAAATATAAATAAAGTTAAAATTATAACCCTAATAAAAAAATCTGAGAAAACATTATACAGGTAGCTCTTGACTTACAACAGTTCATTTAGTGACCATTCAAAGTTACAACAGGATTGAAAAAAAGTGACTTATAACCATTTTTCACACGTATGACTGTTGCAGCATCCTTATGGTCATGTGATTAAAATTCAGGTGTTTGGAAACTGCTTCATATTTATGACTGTTGCAGTGTCCTAACAGGGTCATATGATCTCCTTTTGTGACGTTCAGGGAAGCAAAGTCAATGGGGAAGCTGGATTCACTTAACAACTCAACAACTGCAGTGATTCATTTAACAACTGTGGCAAGAAAAGTCGTTAAAATAGGGCAAAACTCACTTCGCAAATGTCTTACCTAGCAACATAATTTTTGGGCCCAATTGCAAGTCAAGGAGTACCTATATATATTTATTAGCCTAAAACATCTCTTGCCAGAGATTATAAGTTTATTAACTATGTTTAATGAATTTATAGAACATAGTTGAAATGAATTATGAGGATTGTTGTAATGAGGTTAATATCAGTTTTTAGGATGAATTGAATAGAATAATTTTTTTTGAAATTATAAACGTTTTTTTTGAAGGGGAATTGAATTGAAGGGGAAACTACCATGCAGAATCTGACTTAAAAGGTATATATGTTATATAGTTGCTAAGAGACTAATGCTATTAATTTTTAAGGTGATAATTAAAAAGTTAAAGGATTACTGGGATTTAAAGGGGAACTAATTAAAAGATATATAAGGTATAGGGGTGCCACACTCTAATCGGTAATTGTAGGGGGAACTTTTTTGAAATGTTTGAATTGAGATGAAATTGTTGAAATGATGAAATAAGAATTTGTGATGAAATTGCAAACCTGACAGATAAAAGTAAACAGTACAACGAATATGAAGAGATAAGAATTATTTAAAGTTAGAAGAAATAGGTTAAGAAATGAATTGAAAATTTATAAAATAAGCTTGAGGAAAGTATTTGAGAAAAACAAAAGAAAATATGTGAAGTAATGGTAAGATATGAAATTAAATATGAAAGATGAATATGTAATTGAAGTCATGTTTGTATGGAAATGTGAAAACCTGGAATCATGTTGTTCACTAAAAAAAGGATGTTTTTAAAATGTGGAAAACTGAAATAAAACTTATTTTTTTAAAAAAGCATCTCTTGCCATAAAGTTTCCTCTTTTTTCTTTTGTTTCCTCATTTGATTAAATTATCCCCTTTTTTGCCTAGTCATGAGCTCCATTGGCCATTCAGATATGGTGAAACTTTTCATGAGTTTGTGCTGGTTAATGACCTCAATAAGTTAAGTATTAAGCATTTTTCATGAATGCAGTTGTGATTATCCATATGACCTTTAGAAGTAAAAACTGAACTCCAAAACCTTTTGTCAGTACTGGTTGAGGAGAACTTGGCAACATTCTTGGAAGTCTTCAGTGAAAAGTCTAAAAGTAGGAGGTGGATAATTTTGATTTCTTAAGTTACTTTACAGTAATTAAGCCTTTTGTTGTTTGATGCCCAATGTTGTGTTTTCTTTAGCACCTTCTGTCTCAGAGCTATTTAATCATCACTCATATTAACCACTCATATCAGGAAGATTCAAGTGATGAACTCAGTTATATAATATTAATAGTTGGACTGGCTTATGTCTGACAAAACAGGCTTAAGATCTTTCACAAGCATTTTGAATTGTGTGTCCAAACAGGACTGGCAGCCAATATTATTGGGAATTGGTGAGATATATTAGCAATCGATATTTCTAGAAAATCATCAAATAATCTCCTCAAAGGATTACAACATAGACAAAGCTATTAATCTTATAACCAAGACTTTCTCAATGTTATGGCAGTCACATTCATATTAGACTATTTCTGTTAAATTGATGTTCCAGCTTTCCTCCAGGAATTTAAAATGGCGTGAATAGCCACCTCCTTTTAGCATTCAATTTGTAATACTTTTGGAAGGATCAAGCTCTCCAAACTCTGTGAAAACACCAGGAATGAAAAGGTAACTCTCACAAAAATGGTGAAAAAGGATAGCAAAAAGTCACAACAATTCTGTATCCTTGTTCGTCTCTTGTACACAAGCAACACAGGCAACAAATAGAATGAAATCCATAATATATGCATTCCTTGTTCAATGTTTTGGAATAGAAAAAGAGGACATTTTAATAAAACACCGGTTTCTCATCAACACAAGCAGTTATAATATTGACTATAAAAGTTTCTTGTTAAATAGTATGCTTTAATACTAGTGTATATGCAAACTGCAGATCAAATACTATCAAATACACAAATCTATTCTTTTTTATTTACAATAAGCATGATCCTCAAAACAATGTTTGTTCTGTAAAAGGGAAAATATGGTGATAGAAGAACTTCTTTTAATTGTGTTCTCACTTGAATGCTATGTTTATTTTGGAAGGACACATTTTAATAGTTTATAGTTTTGGGAGAAGAAACTGCGGCCAGATGTTACTTTCTGATTCAAGCAAAGGCTTTATCGGCATATTGTAAATGTTGCAGCCCTAATTGTCACTCTGAATTTTCAAGCGTTGTTACGAAACAAACTGGTCTCTGTTTTGAAGAAGCCATGGCAGAAGGATTTGCTTATTTATTTATAGAAGGGTTTGTTTGTATATTTATTATCCTGCCTTTTTACTTTATATACAGCATGACTCAAGGCAGCAAACATACCTAATACTTATTCCTCCTTCTGTTTTCAACCCTGTGAGGTGAGTTGGCCTGAGAAAGTGTGACTGGTCCGAAGTCACCCATCTGGTTTCGTGCCTAAAGTGGGACGAGAATTCCCAGTCTCTATACTGTTTGAAAGCCAGCCCCATTAATTTAAAGGCATTTTTACTGGCTGTGTTTTGATGTTCATGATCCCATTTTTAGGGCTGACATTTTATTCATTCTTCACTGACTTGAATAAAATGAGGCTCTCTTCTAAATAGACACAACTGAACACGGAATAACTTGTTTCTAATAGTAGCACATTTTTAGATTCAATATAGCAATAGTATTAGACTTATATACCGCTTCACAGTGCTTTATAGCCCTCTCTAAGCGCTTTACAGAGTCAGCATATGCCCAACAATCTGGGTCCTCATATATATTCATACATATATTAAATATGTAGAGATATAGGCAGTAGCATTGCTCATTCAACAGCTTAACGAAATTTCATTTTTATTATACATTTAAAGTGACAATAAAGTTATTCTGAGTTTAAGTGCAGCTTTTTCCAGATAAGCAAAAAAAAAAAAATTCAATGCATCACAATCTCTTCCTTCATAGGCAAATCCTACAAATGTTCCATTATATAATGTGATGTTATTCTAAGAAGATACTAACAAACCAATGGGTAATCGGGCAACTAGGGAAGGATCTGTTCAGCGAGGCAAGGTAAAAACACTCCTTTAACCTTTTTTTTCCCCTTAATCTGGAAAAAGCTGCACTTAAACTCAGAAATAACTTTATTGTCACTTTAAATGTATAATAAAATGAAATTTTATTAAGCTGTTGATTTTCACTCAACCTCACTGACTGAGTCTGCCACTGGTCCTTATCCTTCAGCCTGGCCTACCTCACAGGGCTGTTGTTGGTGGGGATAAATTTGCGCTATTCCAGGAAAGCCAAGCTGTCAATCAAGCCGCCAAACAAAAGAGGGACACAAGCAATGAAAGGCTTCCTCGTCTTATTGACTGGTGCCTCTTGTGCTCCTAGACTGACGACCACCAGCCCAAAATGTCTTGTTAAGTGAGGCAGTTCTTCCCCCCCCCCACTTTTATGACCTTTCTTGCCACAGCCCTTAAGTGAATCACTGCTATTTTTAAATTAGTAACCCAGTTAGATGACCTGGAGCTGGAGGACCTGACAGAACCAGTTGCCAAGCACCTGAATTTTGCTCATGTGACTATAGGGATGGCAAGTGTGTTAAACAGTCAGAAGTCCCCTTTTTTTTCCTTGGCTTTTGTAACGGTCACTAAACGAATTCCTGTAAGTACTGTGGGAGGCGGGCCCCAAACCAAGCATGCGTGATGCCGAGGCAGCAAGCCGTCCATCACCCGCTCGGCCACGCCCCGTCCTGCCCACTCCTCTAGGCTCGCCCACGTGGAGGGCGGAGCTGCCTCGCTTTCCCGCCGACGGCTCGTGTGCGCGCGTACGTGGCCCCTCCTCTCCTCTTCCCCACCCCCCGTCGCTTCTCTGCTGGATTCCTTAGGGGGGAACATTTGCCCTGGGCGGGCGTTCGTTGACCCGTGGGAGCTTTTGACACCCGCTCCGTTGTAAAGCCGTTTGAGGGGCAAGCGAGGGGACCCTGATTGCCCCCTCAAGGAAGCGCTTGTCCGCCTTGGCCAGAGCTGAGGGGGGCGGCTCCTCGGTCCGTGACGAGCGCACCCTTTTGCAACGTGGGAAGAGGCGAAGTTGCTTCTCCCTCCTCTTTCGAGGAAGGGGGAAACTTTTTTTTTTTGCCGCCGCCGCCGCCCCCTTTAATATATTCGCGTCGCCTCACACTTTCCCAATGGGTTACCAGCTGCAGCGCTCCTGAATAGCGAGCTTAATTGGGTTTTGTCATGCAGAACACCGCCCGTCTTTCTCTCTCTCTCCCCCCCCTCCCCGCGGGACAAAAGGGCGGGAAGGGCGAAGCCGCTTTGGGGTAGTGAAGCGAAGTTTTCTGTCTCTCGCTGCAGCTGATTTGCACGCCTCGCCCCTTCGCCTGCCAGACCACCCCACCCCTCCCCGGAGACGGCACCCTTTGCGGGCTCCCGAAACGCACTTCGCGTGGCTGCTCGTATGTAAGAGGCTTTTGAAGCGCTCCTTGTTCAAGTCCCGGGTTTTTTATTAGGCCGCTTGAAAAGGGAAGCGCCGCTCCGAGTCCTTTTTTCCTCAACCCGAGACTGAGGGGGGGGAATATCCTTGACGAGGAACCAGACAATTCCAACGACCGATGGACAAGAGGGCCAATCAGCTGCTCAGAATTTAAATATAGCTCCAACGGACAACCAATCACGGGACCGACTGAGGAGGGGAGTCCTTGGTGCGCTCTCGTTTTCTTGCAGACGTTTCATTACCCTAGATAGGTGACAACATCAGTGCTATTGGTAGTAAGGAGGGCTGTTTCCTTACTATCACTGATGGTCTGTGGATATCCTCAGTTATCCACGTCATGGTTGCCCCAAAAGTGCTTTTTATTGCGGAATGGTGGGAATCCAGCCAAAGCTGAAGGAGCTTCTTGGATGAGAAGCGAAACGTCTTCAAAAAAAAAAAAAGCAGAAAGTCCAGTTGTCTCTTGAAAAAGCACCTTTGGGACAACCATGACCTGAATGGCTGAGAATCTCTACAGATCATCAGTGCTAGTAAAGAAACAGCCCTCCTTGCAGCACTTATAATGTTACCTAGTTAGGGTAATGAAATGTCTGCAACAGTGGTGGGATTCAATTTTTTTTTACTACCGTTTCTGTGGGCATGGCTTGGTGGGCATGGCAGGGGAAGGTTACTGCAAAATCCCCATTCCCTCCCCACCCCACTAACCTGCTTTCCAACTACATTCTCCTGTGCAGGGCAACCAAAGAAGACCCAGCCGATCAGCTGGGACTTGGGAGGCAGAGAATAGATGGGGGCGGGGCCAGTCACAGGTGGGATTTGCGGGTTCTTCTGAAAGGACATTTGGACATGAATCAATCTAACCTTTGCTCTTTGCATCTGTTAAAGAAGTTGCTTGTACTATTTTGCTAAGGATGGAAATAATTGGTTAGGAATTCATTCTGTAAGAGAATTTTATCCTTTTCTATCTGGTTTCTTGCCTCTGCAATTTGCTTCAGAGCTAGGCACATCCTTGGAGACAATTCCCATGAACATCCTGCTCCATAGATAAGGGGCTGCCCTGGAGGCTGCCCTGGAGCACAAACACACAAGGACAAGGGATACTGTGTAAAATAACAAAGTATGGACAGAGCACGGACAAAGAACGCTCCATGGATAAGGAAGGGGAGGGCATGGCAAGACGTTGCCCACATTAATAACGAACCTTTGTCTCTGATTGGATAAACTTTGTTTCTATCAGCGTAAAATGTATATAATACTCTGAGCCACTCTTGTAAGGTGTGGCTATTCCTTACATGCATTTTGTCTGTATGTTTGGTCATAGTATTCACCCAGACTTTTTGCTTTGGCCAAAGAATAAAAAAGCTGTTATTTTTGCAAGCCTGGTCTCAAGTCTCACTCTTTGGCATCTCCATGGCTCGGGGAAATTTCTGGGACCTTACACTCCGAACTACTCAAAATTTCCACTACTGCTTTTCCAGAACTGGTCAGAACCTGCTGAATCCCACCTCTGGTCTGCATGAAAACAAGGTCAGAGAGTACCAAGGACCCCTCATTTGAACCCTGAGCTACAGATATTCTCCTTTATTGGTACCAACTGGCCATGCAAGACATACGTTAAAGAGGAATGCAGGTTAACTTATGACCACAAAACTGAGCCCAAAATTTATCTTGCAAAGAAATTTGAGAAATTTGCTGAGTTGAGTTTTGCCCCATTTTACGACTTTTCTTGCTACATTTGTTAAGCAAATGGTTGCAGTTGTTAAATGGGTAACACAGTTGTTAGGTGAATCTGGCTTCTCCATTGACTTTGCTAGTCAGAAAGTCTCAAAAGGGGGTGGTCACATGACCATAGGACACTGCAACTGTCATAAATGTGAGTCAGTTGTCACGCCTCTGAATGTAGATCACATACCGGTAACCATGGGGATGCTGCAATGGTCATAAGTGAGAAAAATGGGCATCAGTCACTTTTTTCAGGGCCATTATAACTTTGAATGGTCACTAAAGATTGTAGGACAAAAAAAATCTGCTCATGATGTTACCTGGTCTAGTAGTGAAATGTTCAGAAACTAAATTGAAACAAACTTGGAGAGCAAACCACTGACAAAATCTAAAAGCTACAAGTATTTTCTATTATTTTTTAATAAGTGTGTTTGGATGTGGAGGGTGCAATAGTACAGGTGGTCCTTGACATAACAGTTCATTTAGTGACTTTTCAAGTTACTAGGCACTGAGAAAAGGGATATGGCCGTTTTTTACACTTATGAACATTGCAGCATCTCTATGGTCATGTGATCAAAGTTCAGATGCTTGGCAACTGATTCATATTTATGGATCATATGTCCAGGGTCATATGATCAACTTTTGCAACATTTTGACAAGCCAAGTCAGGTTCACTTAACTGGCTTGCTGTTTCACTTAACAACTATGGCAAGAATAGTTGTACAATGGGGCAAAAGTCACTTAACAAAATGTGTCACAATTTTGGGCTCAGTTGTAGTCATACCTTGCGGACTACCTGTACACAACCACCCCTCGGGGAAAATCAGACATGCATTTGGCTCACTTGTGTCCCTTCAGATGAGTGCAGTTCACTCTCAGTTTCCTGGCTGTTTGCTCTGGTGACAGGGTAGAATCCCCACTAGCCATCATTGGCAGCTAACGTTTAGCTGCCACCTGTTCCTCTTCTTTTCTGCTGGTTGGACAGTGCTGCCTTGGATGCAGCTCCTGAATGCTTGTTTAACTGCTATTCAGCCTTCATGACTTAAGTCCTCAGGGAAAAAACACTTTTCCACAATTCTACCTGTTAATAATCCCAGGGATATATTTCATTACTGGGTCTGTCTGAAGGACCTGGCGTGCCTCACCTTCCCTGGTTCAAATGAACCGTGGACCAATTGCCTTGTGTGCCTGGCCCCCAGGGAATCGCCCCAAAGCAACTGCTTCTCAACCCTTTCCCTGCTGAAAGAACCCTGCAAGCCCTGTGCAGGTGGGGGTTTACCTGGCCAGAGGATATGCCCCCTGACACCCCCTGTGCAAGACCCCCAAAGAACCCTTTCTCTCCACACACGCATACACAATGCTTTTCACTCGCACCTGCCCTCCTCGTACTCACTTTTCCAATTTTGTCATTGAGCTTCAGAAAGAAGAAGCTAATGTGATTCTGTAGCATGTTCCTGTTCTTTCTTCACCAATATTCTTTCTTAATTGCATTGATTTTTACTGCTGCTATCAATGATATCTATCCTTCCTTGATAGTGATTTTGTTACTTGGCTTACAACATCCTCTCTCACAGATGCCTTTGAACTTGCTTTTTTTCACTCTCAGACATGTGCTGGTTTTTGCCACAAGGCTGGAAGTTCATTCCACACCCTTACATGCGTATGCCCTAGATGCTCAGGCTGGGTTTACCCTTACCTCTCATCCATAATGTGATCTGTAGTCACCCTAGTTTTTAAACTGGGACCCATTGCTTAGCATGATTACTGAACTCTGCCTCTGTGGCTTGTTGAACAAGCCACACTTGGAACAGCATTTAGAGCAATGTGTACATCCATCCATGCTGTCATTTCTCACATCGGTCTTTTCATCTGCTGCTTTATTCTGGACCATAGAAAAGCTTGCATTCTTTCTCTTGCTGTTAATTAGAGATAAATATGGTAGACAATTACTTCCATAATATCTTTTCTGCAGTTAGATGATGAGGCTCTCGTCCTGACTGCAGAAAGATGGAATTTAGCTTACCATTCTTTTGTCCTTGACGTTCCTGACTACCTCCCTTGTGTGGCTGTGTCTCCTCTTTTTCTCATCATCACTGATGCATCCCTTTTCTCATAAATTAGGCCTTTCATACATTTCTGCATAAATTCATTCATTCTCCACCTTCTACTTTTGGCATATACTCCCTCCCCCTCTTCTTTGCATGCACATACCTGCACTGGGCACAAAGTCTCAAGCCTTGCACTAAGCATATTTGGGCCGTTTCCTCACTAGCAATTCCTGGCATCTTCTGAATGAACTGTGCTGATAATCATGACAGAGCAATAATCATGCCAGAGGAAACTGCCTTGGAATCTGAACTTCAGTAGTGGGAGGAAAGGTTGAATAAAATCAATCCATCTGCCTGGGAATGAGAGAAGGTGAGCAATAGAAGTGCAATAGATCTGAACTTCTTTAGCTGAGGAGGGAGAAGAAAAGAAGAAAGAAAAGAGAAATGGCCCTTTCCAAGTTTAACCTTAAAAGGCCCTCATGAACAAGAAAGGAAAAGTGAGAGGGAAAAAAATCCTCTCCTTTCTTAAGGCCAAATTTCCAAAATCACGTTTTAGGGGCAATTTTGGGAGTTTCAGGAGAACAAATCTGATCTCCCCAAACTAGTTAAACCGACGTTTTTGTACTCCTTCTTTCGCAAACAAACACAACACTATCTGCTTAAAGGCAGCATTCAATTTCTGCCTTCTCCAAAACCATCCTATACAGGTGACTGACGTATGGATCTGCATTGCATTTTATTGTACAACTCAGAATCCCTCACATTGTTTGACTTTGGGAAGCACAACCCAATGAAACCTGCAGGTCAAGTCCCCCATCCAAGTCCATTCTTTCCCTAAGCGGATTTTCCTCCTGGAGTGCCCTGGTTAAGGCAGCTTTGCTTGAAGTGTCATCCCCTTGAATTGCTTTTCAACTCCAGGCCTCAAGGGAGCCAGGCAGGAGTCGCTTACTCAGAGCCAGGATGCTTAATACAAAGTCATCAAAGTGCTCTTCTGCTTCTTGTCTTAAAGTGACAGGCCTTCTTTATTGACCTGTTTGAGCTACGCCTCCTGCCTTTCAGGGTCCTTCTATCTATCTTTGTCTGCTAGTCAGGAAGAAAGCAGACATTAAAAAGCAAAGCCTTGGGCAGTGCCAACTTTGGCTCCCCAGCAGATTGAATTTGTCACCCATTCATTAATCTGGAGTGACTTATTTTCCACAAGGTAAAAATGCATGTCCTGGGTAGGAGTTTTTCTCTGAATAAGTAGATTTTCCAACACCAATGAAAGATTTTGTATTAACTCAGCTAATATAGGAGATCACAATTGAGTGTCCTCGGAAACTAAGCAGGATCAACTCTAGTTAGAACTTGGATAGGAGATAGCCTGGGAATTGCAGTCTCCAAGCTACATTGGATGTCACAGGTGTGTGCATGTATCCCAGAAGAAAACAAAGGTAAAGCACTTTCATATTGACACCAACAATGCTACATGAAATCACCAGATGAATCTCCTTGGAAGACGCTTGATTTTAAAGATGAGATAATTTTCAATGGCTCTGTAGAAACTACAATGATTTATTTTCATACTGTAATTCCCTCACTCATCAACAGGTTCTCAGCCTGACAAAGCTCATGAAAATCCGAATTTCAATTATGGCTTATATGGTTGCATTCTTAAACTCACTGATTATGGAGATCCTATTTACAAATGGAGTGGCTGGATGGAGTCACTGAGCATAAGTGGACTCTGGATGGTAGAGGACAGGAAGGCCTGGAGGAACGTTGTCCACAGGGTTGCGGTGGGTCGACACAATGGGACAACATACTGTAAAGATACTTGGGTGCCATCTAGATTTCCACTGGTTCATTTGGATTACCAGTAGGGATCTATAGATTAGTATCAGAAGATCTCTTTTCAAACTGTTTCAAAACCAGCACATTTGGTGGAAGCTTGTTTCTTCTGTGGAATGAAAACATAAAATCTGCCTAGTTAAGATTCTGCATGGTTAATGAGGTTGAACCTTTAGCACAGTTGCACTACCAGTACAGTTGAAATCTGCTTTCTCAGGGAGATCTTCCTTTTAAGCAAGTTTAGGAATGCTTGCAGCATCTGACTAACTAGTACATGCAAATCTTGATTCCTATTTTTGACCAAGCAGCCTGCAATTATAGTAATTAAATCCAATGTTCAGTTTCATAACTCTATTCTATCTCAAAGTTTCTTTATATGCAGTGAGGAATATAAATGGACAACTCTTTCAATAGCTCATTCAAGCTACACTCTCTGTAACTCAAAAAAAGAGTAAATTGCTATCAAAAAAGAGTAAATCTTTTGAACAATCTCCAGTTGAAGCAAAAGGCACTGAAAGTGTTTGATTATGACTAATTGGTGTCAATTATAATCTGAATAGTTTTATTATGGTTCAGCAAACCATAGATTAAAAAGTAGATACTTAACAATTGAAACTTATTTGCAAGTTAACCCCATTGCCTTTGTTAAACTTTGTAAATAATAATATTACAAATTATTAGAGAGAAGTAATTCAAATCATGGAGAAAAGGTTCTTTGAGGAGAAATGCCTGTAGAAGGAATAGCCTCGAGTTATGTACTGAATTCAATTTGTGAAAGCTTTTTCTTATATATGAAGCATGGCTCAGCTTAGTGTAATTAAGTTATAATAGGTAATTAGTTGTCTGCTGACAACCTCTTGCCAGAGTGGGAACATGATTATTATTTAGAAAAGAGTTTTGGCAGCCAGAAAAGAAGTTCCAATTTGTGGACCATGAGACAAAAACAACTTTTGGATGTGTGCCCAGGGGCATCTAAATGGGCTTTCTACTGGGGAGAGACAGAGAGTACAGCTGTCTCCTCATAACTTGCTGGTAACCCTACTTGAAGCTGTAGATCCGACCACTATCCTTTCTCACACAGGCCATATGGGAGTTGGATATATATGGTGCTGACCACGGTCTGTCGAGAAAGGGGCCCTGTTGATGCTAAGCTAAATTATCATCTCTGTTCACCATGCCATTGGATGTATGGAGGGCTCACATCCGACAAGATCTGGAATGTTGCAACCTGAATTAAGGTTTAAAGAAAGGCTCTGTTGCTCTTCTCAGTGATTCTAGAGAGTCAATTCTGCCCTACATGGTTTTATAGAAACGATGGCAAAGAAAATCATAGGAAGATTAAAGACTTAGGAAGTTATGGTAATGGATTAGATCAGTGTTTTCTGCCCTCCAGATTTAGGAAGAAGTAACCTAAATCTAAGTTGGATTATAGATACAATTAACATTTTCACGAATGTAGCAATTTCTGCTTCCTATTATATTATATATTCCAAGCTGGGGGTAGCTTCTTGGGGCAGAGGTTCCGAGGGCACCCTGTACTTTTGAAGGGTCAATTCTACTTCTTTTGAAAAGGGGGGACCCCACACGGCCTGGGAAATGGGGATAATGCAGCAACTTCACTTGTACTTTGGAATCAAAAATGGGGAAGGGAGACATAAGATAGGTTCCAAAAAGTCCTGCAAGTGACCTGATTTATCAGATTTTGCATGCTTTAAAAAACAAAAACAAATGAAGTTTTGATCAGATCAGGATACTTACCATTTTGTTTTTTTTAATTTGTTCAGACCAGGGGGCCTACCATCTCCTGCAGACACCACTAAATCAAGCAATTTTGCATTTTAAGTAGCGTGGAATCTGTTTTTAAGCAGTTTCAGAAAAGGCTGACTATAAGACCTTTGAGAATAATTTACCTGAACAAACGAAAATAACGGCCGTTGTAGCAAGACAGCCCTTGATGGAAGCGGATGCACTTCATAAATCTGGCTAACACAGGAAAAAAAAACACCTTGTGGGGTAACGGAAAAGCGAGAAATCTGCAAAGCTTTTTTTTTTTACACAGAGTTCTCTCCAAAGGCCAGTATTTCCCGCCTTTTATTTTATAAAGTTGCTGGCTTTTAGGGTACTTTCGTTGCCCCTTCTTCTTTTTTCTTTTAAAAAATTCCACCCCCACTTCTGGTCCGACCTCCTTTATTTAAATAAATATAAATATACATTTGATATAAAACTATTTCCCTACAAACCAGAGCATTTCAAGCAACTCTCTCTTGAAGAATCTCCCCCGCCCCCTTCCCATTTCAGATAAAGATCGGTACAAAACAGGTTTAATCGAGCTTTTTCCCCCTCCTCTTCTCTTTGATTCCCCTAAATCTTCTCTCCTAATTTTTTTGGGTGTGTGTGTGTGTGAATGAGGCTGCGAGCGCTTTCCTGCCCCGTTGACGGGGCAGGACAGGGGGCTCGGGATCTGGGTCTCCCCCGTTTGGGGTAAGCAAACACCCTGAGCTCGGGACTCGGGGCCCGATCAAAGCAACCGAGGGGGGAGGGAAATGGTACTGTTTTCGCCTTCTTCGAGTCCGGCAGGGTCCGGCTGCGGGCTCTGGCCACGGCGATTGTCAGTCCGGAGCGGGGGGCAGCCCCCCTCACAACGGGGAGACCTCCTTGTCTTCGTTGGCCGAGGCCGGGGAGAGCGACTCTTCGTCCTCGGACCTGGGGAAGCGACCCGGGTTGCCGCCGGCGCAACTGCAGCCGCCGTGCGTGTTCCGCTGGGCGCCCTTGCCTTCCTTCTTGTGCTTCACCCGCCGGTTCTGGAACCAGATCTTCACCTGCTTCTCCGACAGGTTGAGGTACGTGGCGATCTCGATCCGCCGCAACCGGGACAGGTACATATTGGCCGAAAACTCCCGCTCCAGCTCCAGCAGCTGCGTGCTGGTGAAGGCCGTGCGCATCCGCTTGCCGTTCTGCAGCGGGCCGGCCCCGTCCGAACCTCCTGCGGGGGTAGGGGCGGGAGGAGGAGCGGGGAGCCCAGGAAAAAGAAAGAAAGAAAGAAAGAAAGAAAGAAAGAAAGAAAGAAAGAAAGAAAGAAAGAAAGAAAGAAAGAAAGAAAGAAAGCCCGGTTAAAAAGGCCAAGCGAGCCCAGCCTTCTCCTCCACCTGTCCTTCCTGGCATCTTGGACCACAAATCCCCTTTACGTTCCCCTTCAGCCTCCTCCCCCCCGGGAGCAACCGGACCCGAAGCCCGGCAGCAGGGCGGGGAAGTACCCCTCCCATCAATCACCCCCATCACACACACACACACTCCCTGCTCTTCCGTTATTGCTTCCCAATTACAGGAAGAGTGTCTTTGAACATGGAGGCTTCACACGATCCTCTCGATTGATCTAAAAACCCTGCGGTCGATTTGGCTTAAGGCCGCCTTCTCTCGGCCCTGGAAGTTAAGTGTTTCCTTGCCCGCGGGGCTGAATAAATGACTTTCGCTCGCCATCTCCCACCCACCCGCCCGCCCGCTTCGCTACCAAGGGCGCGAGTTTTGCTCTGCTGCACTGGAAGAGGGGGTTTCACCTATCTTGACGCTTTTTGGTTGTTGTTTTTTTGGCCAGATGGAGATTACGCGGATTCCTTTCCTTGGTCCAAGAAGAAAGCCCTCACCTTAAGACAGAGGTCTCCAAACTTGGCAACTTTAAGACTTGTGGACTTCAACTATCAGAATTCTGGGCGTTGAAGTCCACAAGTCTTAAAGTTGCCAAGTTTGGTGGGGGACTCCTGCCTTAAGACCTTAAGACCCAACATCTCTTCTTAACCTCGAAGTTGTAGTTCTTCGATGGGAGCAATCAGGCATGCTTCTTTTAAAGAAAGAAAGAAACTTCTGGCAGGGCGTGCTTCCAGAATAACGCTGGAGGTCTATGGGTCCTAGGGTGGCTGGGCGCATGGGGTTTGACATCCAAACAATCTGGTTGGGTCAGGTTGTAGGCTTTCCCTCAGCCCAGAAGGCCCTGCTGCCGGATGAAGTGCTGCTCCTTGGGGAAAGGGACCATTGATCATTCCGCTCAAGGAAGAATGGAGGACGGGAGTCCCGAGCGGCTCCTCCGCAGCCCTTCTCTTCGTCAGGTTCCCCTGCTCCTCCCGGAGCAGCTTCTCACCTGAACGCGCGGGGTGTGTGTGTGTGTGTGTGTGTGGAAAAGAAGCGCCTTCTTTAGTCCCGGCTGAAACACGCCGGTGAGAACTTCGGCCCAAAGTTCCCAGCGGATCCCACAAGCGTCTGGAGCTGTCCCCCGGGGGCAGATTAACCGGCTGGGAAAACGGAGACAAGTGGAAGTCAGAGCGGCTCCGGGAGAAGGCGACCCTGGCCGAGAGGGCAGGCAGGCAGGCAGGGGCATCGGCAGTGAGGGTCCCGGGTCCTGAAGGAGCTGAACCAGCGCAGGTTGTCCGCCTTCCCTCCCTCCCTCCTTCCCTCCCAGAGCCCGGAGGGCAGGACCTACCGAGGCCGAGGCAGTGGAAACGCCGGGGGTCGCTCATGCCGTAGGCGGCCGCTGCGCAAACAGGTGGGTGGGCCAAGGCTTGAGCCGCCGCCGCCGCCGCCGCCGCCGATGCCACAGTGCCGGGGCTGCTGCTGCTGCTGCTGCGGGCCGGCCTGCTGCTGGACGTGGCTCATCCGGGGGCAGAACGGGCCTTCGCCGCCCGGCCCGGTTCCTCCGGGAGCCAAGTGGCCCTTGAGCAGCGGCAGGGAGGCGGCGGCGGCGCCTCCGCCCGCCGCTCCCGCCCGCGCCGAGGCGTGCAGGTGCGAGGTGACACAGAGCGGGCAGACGCAGAAGGAGCCGCCGGCGCTCTTGCGCGACGGGCAGGCGGGCCCGCCGGCTACGGACATGACCAGCGGCGCCGGCACGCCCAGCGGAATGAGGAAGTCCTGCCCGGGGGGCGGCGGCGGCGGCGGCGGCTCCGGCAGGGAAGGCACCGGCCTCGCCGCCGCGTCCTTGACGATGAGCGAATCCACATAGAAGGAGCGCGACATAGCGGACAGGTTGCTTGGCCTGAGCCCCGGGACCGGGTTCCTCTCCGCGAAGTCCCTGGGGGAGAGCTCGGAAGGTGCTTATGGCTGGAAGGCGAACAAAGGGGGGCTCGTGAGAGGGCTGGTCTTAAAAGCGACCCCCCCTTTCTCTCTCTCTCTTCTCGCTAGACCTCCCCTGGATCTCCCTCTACCCCCCCTCCCGCCCCATCGCCTACTCCCGGTGCAGCGATTTATAGTAACTATTTCACGCACGTGATGCCTGGCAGTCGGGCGCGCCTCCAAAAGCCCCTTGTTCGGAGCCCTTTCAGTGGATCCCCCCTCCCCCCTGAAACAAAGCGTGTGTAGGGGAGTAGTGGGGGGGGGCTTAGCGAGAGGCGGGTGTGTGTTTTGTTAATTCGTTGGGGTTTCGCGAGGGGCGGCCTCCTCCGCCTCTGCGCTCTTTTGCCCCTTTGCAAAAACAAAAAAAAACGTCCGGAAGGCGGCAAGTTATAACTTCGCCGCTGCTCGCCAGTCCCGCTTGGATTCAAGGCCTGAGGCGCCCCACAACCCCAACGCTTCTCCCTGCCCTCTTCGTTGGTTGCCTACCTTGCAGACTTGCGCTGGCCGGGCTGCGCTCAACCTTAGCCACTGGATTGGCCCGACGTCTGGCTTTCCACCGTACAGAAAGAGACTGGGTTCAGGACACTAAGGCACCCCTCCCTCCCCCTAAAAAACCAAACCCTGAGTGTGAAAACTAACCAAACTTCTCCCGGTGGTCAAAATGCAGCCACCACCGCCCCTCTTTAACCGCGATTTGTGGCGGCCCTTATACGAACGGCGCCAGAGAAGCGTCTTTTCAGCGCTACACAGGTGCGCCTATAAACGAGGGGACAAATTCAGAGTTACGGTCTGATTCTAGGGCAATGCGGCGGAAACTCGCTTTGCGGTCCAAACCCAACCCTAATGGCTCGCGTCTCCCTCTCTAAGGGGGTGCCGTGTTGGGAAAAAATAAATAAAGTCAGGCTGTGCTTCCAGGGCAGCCTTTTTTAACCAGGTGCTGGGCTGAAGGTTGAAATGTCCTTCAGTTCATTTGGGCACCATATTGAGGGGGGCAAAAAAGCAGTTGGGGAAAAACCCAGCCTGCGCTGGTTCTTCTTGTCCAGCCCGCCGCGATGTAATAGTTGGGGTGCCCCATCGCTCTGGACAAAAGGCCTCTCTCTCTCTCTCTCTCTCAATCAGTGGCTTGACTAGATCACACCCCAGATATAGATTCCATATCCACGTTCCATTTCGAACGAAGCCCTTTTGATTTTAATGGGAGTCACTTCCGAGTAAATAAAGTGGGCTTGTGTGGATTAGGGACTGGACGTTTCCACGGGTAGAGCAGAATAGGATACAAAAGTAGGCGGCGATCTTTTAGGTCTTTTGGCGACATAATTCTGAAGGTATAAGGGACACAGTTTCCC
>CM019151.1:68675598-68789515 GCA_009733165.1 Naja naja
TTTCTCCCTTTTCTAATTACTTACCCACTGGTTTTTCTTTCGTGTAGCAGTTCGCTCTCATGAATTCAGTGCATCTTATCTCCGCCGCCCCGCCCCTCCCTTTTTTTTTTTTTTTACTTCGGAGCGAATCCTGGTTACACCAAGCGTTACCTCTGAGCAAATGTGGGTCCGGATCAACTCAACTAGGTTCCGTTGTCTGAAATGACCATCAGATGGGTCGCTGTTTTTCATCCAAGGCCAAAAAACAAACAAACAAACAGAAAGAAGGCCTTCCCAATCGAAGTTAGAATCCCAAGGATTGACTTCGGCGGGTAGGAATTCTCAACCTCCCGTTTACTGGAAACGTCTATGGAGATTCTCAGTCCATCCAGGTCACGGTTGTCCAAAAGGTGCTCTTTTTTTCCCCCCAAGAGGCAACTTGGACTTTCTTGGTTTTTCCTTGAAGACGTTTCGCTTCTCATTCAGGAAGCTTCTTCAGCTCTAAGCTGCTTGGATGAGAAGCGAAACGTCTTCAAAAAAAAACCAGAGAAAGTCCAGTTGCCTCTTGGGGGAAAAAAAGCAAGCGCCTTTGGGACGTTTCCTGGGAAAATTGAACTTCAACGGGTAAAAGTTGAGTTGCGTAAAATCAGCAGGAGGAACGTAAGACTAGGCAACGTCTGGATTTCCACTGAGTACTTGGATGCAGTTTTCCGATCGTTTTCCTATCAACCGGGCGCAAGTAGCTGTCAGTGTCACATTACAAAATAACAGTGTTGGGAGAGGCGTGGGTTTGTTGGTTTGCTTATTTATTTAATTCTTTGTTTGTTTTGAACCTCCAGCCTTCCGCTCTAGATTTGCACGCGGTCTCCCACCCTAAGTTCATCCTTGCTTAGCTTCAAAGTCCAAACTCGGCTGGGAAGGGAGTGCGAGCTGTTGAACGAGGTGGCGGTGGTGATGGAAGAGAGAGATGGGGAAACGTATGGTCGACTTCCATTCTCACTGAAAGGCTGTCAGTCCTGAACGAGCCAACAAGCAAGTCTGGCGGAAGATGGTTAAGATACGTTTCTCTTTAAAGCACAGTTTTGCTTGCGCAGTTATATAGGGCGTCGCATTTTGCCACTTGGCTGTTGTGAAGTGATCCTTTCAAGGGGGGGGGGACTGGATCCGGTTTGCACTTCTAAGAAGAAATCCTTTCCTCTAAGAGGAAAACCGCGTGAGCAGAAAAGGACTACACCTGAGCAGGCCCTTTTCAAAATAATCACCTGAGATTCCCTGGAGATCCATCCCCTCTCCCCCGGGATCCACAAGCAGGTTGGCAAAAGCACATGGAGTTCAGGGAAAGGTCCCAAAGCCGCCCCCAAAGAGGCAACTGGACTTTCTTGTTGTTGTTGTTTTTCTTTGAAGACGTTTCACTTCTCATCCAAGCAGCTTCTTCAGCTCTGACTGGATCATGGGGAATGGAAGGATTGATAAGCCTTGCGGACAGCTGGTCATTTGCATTCTTTCAGAGAGTCTTGAGGCCAGGGGTCTCCAACCTTGGCAACTTTAAGAATAGAATAGAGTAGAAATAGAATAGAATAGAATAATGGAATGAAGAATAGAATAGAATAGAATAGAATAGAATAGAATAGAATAGAATAGAATAGAATAGAATAGAATAATGGAATGAAGAATAGAGTAGAGTAAAGTAGAATAGAATAGAGATAGAATAGGAAAATAGAATAGAATAATGGAGTGAAGAATAGAATAGAAATAGAATAGAATAGAATAGAATAGAATAATGGAATGAAGAATAGAATAGAATAGAATAGAATAGAATAGAATAGAATAGAATGAAGAATAAAAATATAGAGTAGAGTAGAGTAAAGTAGAATAGAATAGAGAATAGAATAGGAAAATAGAAGAATAGAATAATGGAGTAAAGAATAGAATAGAATAGAATAGAATAGAATAATGGAATGAAGACTAGAGTAGAGTAGAGTAGAATAGAATAGAATAGAATAGAATAGAATAGAATAGAATAGAATAATGGAATGGAGACTAGAGTAAAGTAGAGTAGAACAGAATAGAATTGAACAGAACAGAACAGAACAGAATAGAATAGAATAGAATAGAATAGAATAGAATAATGGAATGAAGAATAGAGTAGAGCAAAGTTGAGTAGAATAGAATAGAATAGAATAGAATAGAACGGAATGGAACAGAACAGAACAGAACAGAACAGAATTCTTTATTGGCCAAGTGTGATTGGACACACAAGGAATTTGTCTTTGGTGCATAAGCTCTCCGTGTACATAAAGAAAAACTAACACCTGAAGAAGCTTCTTCGGAGCGAAACGTCTTCAAAGCTCTGCTGAAGATGAGAAGCGACACGTCTCCAAAGAGGAAAAGAAACCAGAAAGTCTTTCAGTGGCCCCTCGGGGGAGGGGAAAAAAGCATCTTTGCGACAACCATAATCTGGATCAGGGCTCTCTAACCTTGGCCACTTTAAGCCTGGCGGACTTCAACTCCTAGAATTCCCCAGCTGGCTTAAAGAATTCCCCATCAGGCTTAAAGTGGCCGAGGTTGGAGACCCTGGAGAAGTGGGGGCTGTGCGTTCTGCAGGATGTTGTCTGCCCTGGGTCCCTTCACTGTTGAAGACAGCGAAGCGAGGGGGGTTACCCAGCCCCAACCGAGGGCAGAGTTGAGGCGGGAATACCAGTTCTTCCCTCTCCCCCGTATTTCCACCGTAATCTTAAGCCTAACCAACCGTTTCGAAAGAAGTCCTTCCCTTGCATTTTGCCTACTTCGAAATTAATCCCGGGAAAACCAGCCTGGAGACTGAGCCTTGGAGTTGGCCTGGAGTCTCCCGGAAAGGTGCTTTTTTATTATTATTATTTTAAGCTTTCCTTCACACGCAGCGCCCTTTGGGTGCAGGCGCATGGGCCTCTCTCTTTCTCTTTCGGTGCCTCCTTGCAGGGCTTGGACCTGCGAAAGAAAGGCGCAAAGGAAGAAAGACGCCATGGATTTCAACTCCTTGGCTGCCGGGTCCCCAAGGATGCGTTTCGAGGCGGAGGCTGGCCTTGCGCGGATTCCCGAGCGTCCCGGACAAAGGCGATTCGGGTCAGGGGATGGATTCAGTGGCGAGAAAGTGCCACGATCGCCCCACACACCTATTGCGGTGGAAATTCCAATGCGCTTTTGGCAACCCCCTCTTCCCCAGCTGGTCGCTCCGCTTCCCCTCGCCTTGGGCTCGATCTCAGCCACTTGCTATAGAATAGAGTTAGAGTTAGTTAGCATAGAATTAGAGTAGAAATAGGGTAGCGTAGAGTAGAATAGAGTAGAATTTGAGTAGAATAGAGTGGAGTAGAATTATAGAGTAGAATATAATTAGAGTAGAGTAGAATAGAATTAGGGTAGGATAGGATAGAATTCTTTTATTGGCCAAGTATGATTGGAGATACACAAGGAATTTGTCTCGTGCATAAGATCTCAGTGTACATACAAGCAATAGGGTAGAGTAGAGTAGGGTAGAGTAGAGTAGAATTTGAGTAGAATAGAGTGGAGTAGAATTATAGAGTAGAATATAGTTAGAGTAGAGTAGAGTAGAGTAGAATAGAATAGAATAGAATAGAATAGAATAGAATTCTTTTATTGGCCAAGTATGATTGGACATACACAAGGAATTTGTCTCCAGTGCATAAGCTTTCGGTGTACATACAAGCAATAGGGTAGAGTAGAGTAGGGTAGAGTAGAGTAGAATTTGAGTAGAATAGAGTGGAGTAGGATTATAGAGTAGAATATAGTTAGAGTAGAGTAGAATAGAATAGAATAGAATAGAATAGAATAGAATAGAATTCTTTTATTGGCCAAGTATGATTGGACATACACAAGGAATTTGTCTCCAGTGCATAAGCTTTCGGTGTACATACAAGCAATAGGGTAGAGTAGAGTAGGGTAGAGTAGAGTAGAATTTGAATAGAATAGAGTGGAGTAGAATTATAGAGTAGAATATAATTAGAGTAGAGTAGTGTAGAGAAGAGTAGAATAGAATTAGGGTAGGGTAAGATACAATAGAATAAGCTCTCAGTGTACATACAAGCAACAAATGATAATCACAATCATAAAATACAATAATCATAAATCATAGGTATCACACTCGGTGACAGACATAGGATACTAAAGCAATCAACATAAATCATGAGATACAACTAGAAGTTATAAGAATCTAAGGACCTAAGTAATAGAATAGATGAGAAAGACAATAAGTAATGCAGTCGTACTAGGTGGTTTGACATCCCAGGGCATAGACAGAGTTGTGGGAATTAGTTGTTTAAACCTCTGCTTGAGGTCTTGGTGTTTTTGCTGGGAAGTAAGCCCTTTGCGTGGAGAGAGATGGACCCCATGAGAAGTTTGGGATACAAGGAAGAGTTTCACAGGGCAGATTTGGGCTGAGGAGAACGGAGACACGGGTGCCTCTCTCGTGGCAACAGGTGATTTATCCAACTCTTGGACCTTTACGCTTAGGTCAAGGGTTCCACTGGCTTCTGTAGCTTGTGGAGGAGCAAACGACCTCAGAACTAGATTTATGGGGCTACATCAAGTAATCCAGCATCATATCTGCCTGATCAGCTGAATGTAAATATTTAATTATCTTACTCTTTGTTCCAAATAAGCCCCATACAGGGGGACCTTGACTGAACGACCCTAACTGAGCCTAAAATTTATGTCGTTAGAGTAAGAAATGTGCAAAGTGATTTTTGCCCAATTTTACGACTTTTCTTGCCACATCTGTTAAGTGAGTCACTGCAATGGTTAAGTTAGTAAACTGGTAGTTGAGTGAATCTGGCTTCCCTGTTGACTTGACTTGACAGACTATCCCAAAAGGGGATGATATGACCACTGCATGGACACTGCAACCGTCATAAATACAAACTAGTTGCAAACCATCCACATGTAAATCACGTGACCATGGGGATGCTGCAGTGGTCGTAAGTGTGAAAAAACGGTCTTAAGTCGCTTTTTTTCAGTGCCATTGTAACTTTGAATGGTCACTAAAGTCACTCAGTTCTACAGAGGAATGATTGATGTCATCTGCACCTCTATAATGCTCTGGTTAGGCTCTGCAACCCAACAAGACAAACAAACTTCAGAGAGTAATTAGGACTGCAGAAAAGACAATTGCTACCAACCTGCCTTCAATCCAGGACCTGTATACTGCACAAGTCAAAAAGAGGGCTGTGAAAATATCTACAGACCCCTCACATCCTGGACATAAACTGTTTCAACTCCTTCCCTCAAAACGACGCTAAAGATCACTGCACATCAG
The DNA here is from genome assembly GCA_009733165.1 of Naja naja. Lineage (NCBI taxonomy): Eukaryota > Metazoa > Chordata > Lepidosauria > Squamata > Elapidae > Naja > Naja naja. The sequence continues at coordinate 68,680,886 of CM019151.1, forward strand.
AACAACTAGACACAAGAACAGTTTTTTCCCGAACGCCATCACTCTGCTAAACAAATAGTTCCCTCAACACTGTCAAATTAACTACTAAGACTGTATTACTATTGTTCGTCTCATCCTTCCTAGTATCTATATCTTCCCACTTATGACTATAACCATGTTGCTTGTATCTTTACAACTTATATTGTTTTTATTGTTTCCTAGTATGATTCGATTGCTTATTAGTATCCTATGACTATCACTAAGTGTTGTATCTTATGATTCTTGATGAATGTATTTTATTTTTTTCTAATGTACACTGAGAGCTTATGCACCAAAGACAAATTCCTTGTGTGTCCAATCACACTTGGCCAATAAAGAATTCCATTCCATTCCATTCCATTCCATTCCATTCCATTCTCCCTCCATTCCATTCCATTCCATTCTATTCTATTCTATTCTACATTCCTTCATTCTATTCTATTCTATTCTATTCTATTCTATTCTATTCTATTCTATTCTATTCTACATTCCTTCATTCTATTCTATTCTATTCTATTCTATTCTATTCTATTCTATTCTATTCTATTCTATTCTATTCCTTCATTCTATTCTATTCTATTCTATTCTATTCTATTCTATTCTATTCTTCTAAATGAACTGTTGTCAGCTGAGGACTAATTGTATAGTCTGGCTGTTGAAAGGTTACTTATAAAAGGCTGTCTAAAGGCTGGCTACCCTTTCACTCCAAATGTAAACTTACATAATTGCATCAGTAGACCTACATTAGTTTACTGAGAAGTACATTGCACTGATTGTGTCCACCCAACTCTGATTATCTGTTAAGAACAGAAATTACAGAAACGGAAGAAGAAGCCCATGTGTGAATGGGGGGAAAAAGGCAAAACTGAGTGGCATTTATAGAAGGAAGGAAGGAAGGAAGGAAGGAAGGAAGGAAGGAAGGAAGGAAGGAAGGAAGGAAATTAGAAGAAACAATCAGGTGGATAAGGAATGGTCTGTAGATGGTTCTATCCAGATGAGAAGCTGGGAAGAAAGGAATGAAGAAAAGGAAGGAAGGAAGGAAGGAAGGAAGGAAGGAAGGAAAGAAGGAAATTAGAAGAAACAATCAGGTGGATAAGGAATGGTCTGTAGATGGTTCTATCCAGATGAGAAGCTGGGAAAGAAGGAAGGAAGGAAGGAAGGAAATATTGTGTATTACTTTTTCCTCCCTGACTTACAAGGAATTTCATCTCAATGGGGAAGTATGAAAACTGTTGGGAAGGGCAGGAAATGTTTCTGGGGAGGCAGGTAGATTTGAGCACCCCATCTTAAAAGTAAGGAGCTCCAGCCTACTATGAGCTCCAAAAGGAAAGACAGAAGACAAATGCAATCCTTATCCTTATCCTTGGAATGAGCTATCTAATGTAGGGCCAGATGAAAACCAATCCATTCCTGGCTGTATCCTCCAAACATTTATCAGAGAGTTGTTCAGCATCACAGGAATAAGTGATCCCAGATCCCGGGTTACTAGGATCTTACTCCAGCACCCTAGGCCCCATTACGACACACACAGCCTGTTTCAGAACTGTTCTGGAAACTCTCAACCATCCTGCAGCACCTGGGCGATCGCTTCACTTGCTCGCACCAAAGAGAAGGAGAGCTGGGTCACTGAACGATTTATGGGTGGCAATCAAAGCTGGATGCCAGACCTGCTATTTGAAGGCGATTAGGATTCAATTAGAAAAAGTTTCCTGGATGGAGGGGTTCCGGGAGGGTAAGCAGGCAGCTATTTCAGAAATGTGCTAATCCCAGGTCTTATGACAACCCTCAGGCCAGCCCAGCGGCACAGATCAGCTGGGGGAGAGCCTAGTTATGGTTGGCAATGTTATGTAGAGAGAAGTAAAGTCCTACACTTAGGCAAGAAAAACCAGAAGTACACATATAGACTGGGTGAAACCAGAATTCTTAATAGCAGTAACTGTGAGAGGGATCTTGGAGTCTTAGAGGACAACCAGCTAAATAGGATCCAGCAGTGTGCTGCAGCAGCCAAAAAAGCCAATGCTATCCTAAATTGCATTAACAGAGGGATACAATCAAGATGAAGTGAGGCACTAATTCCACTCTATAAAGCCTTAGTAAGACCACACCTAGAGTACTCCATCCAGTTTTGTTCACCACACTATAAAGTGTTGAGACTCTAGAAAAAGTACAGAGAAGAGCAACCAGGATGATTAGGGGATTGGAGACTAAAGCATATGAAGAACGGTTGCAGGAACTGGGCCTGGCTACTCTAGTGAAGAGAAGGACCAGGGGAGATATGATAGCAGTCTTCCAGTATTTGAGGGGCTGCCACAGAGAGGAGGAAGGGGTCAAGCTATTTTTTAAACTGCCCGAAGGCCAGATGTTGAAAAATGAAGTGAATGACTTGTGGCAGTCAATCCTATGATTGACCAAAGTCTAGAGGATCTTGTCTATATATTTAAATTGTACCAAGATGCTGAGCCCAGTCTGTTCTTCAAACCAAAATCTTTTATTGTACAAGCAGCTTAATTCAAATAAACATACAGAAAGACTTTTACCAGTTTCTTGTGCCTTCTTTAAGTTTCTCTTCTCTCAGGTCTTACTTGGTTTCTCTGTCTACCTATGTAGTTAGGTTTTCTCAGTCCTTCAGATTAAGAACAAATCCTAAAGAAACTTAGACCTCTTTAGAGAACTTAAAACCCTTTAAAGGCTTTTCCCTCTCTCTCTGTCTCCTTTCTCTTATGGCAAGAGGTTCCTCCACCTCATGCATCTGAGATACTCAAGCTGAGCAGAAACAATATCAGCAGAGCAGGCAAGGAGAGCAATGGACCCCAATAGACACACACACTCACTTTGACTCTCTCTGTGTGTCTCTATCTGTGTGTGAGGTAAATTGTCTGTGGGGCTGCCCCTTATATATCAAGGGGCGTGGCTTGTGATGCCACTCCAGGATATGCACTGTTACCCTGTCATTGGTGGATTTGGTTTGCCTTCAAATCCCCACAAGTTGTAAACTGCATAGCAACACCAGAAAGTTCCATTTTCTGACACCAGACAAGGAATAATGGATGGAAACTGAACAAGGAGAGATTCAACCTGGAAATAGGGAGAAACTTTCTGACAGGGAGAAGAATCAACCCATGGAACAGATGTTGCCCTCGGAAGTTGTGGGAGCGCCCATCACTTGAGACTTTCAAGAAGAGATTGGACTCCCATCTGTCAGAAATGGTGCTTGGGCAGGGGGTTAGACTAGATGACCTACAAGGTCCCTTCCAACTGATTATCTGTTATCTGGCAAAGCCACGTGAGACAAGGCAGCAACGGAAGGAGGTTTTCTGTCTCTATTTACGCCCCTTCCTGGGGTAAAGATGGCGCTTTTGAACTCAGGTTTGAATGAGTGGGTCAGGGCTGTCTTAATGCATGGCCCTGATGGGCACTTGCCCATGGGCCCTACGAGCATAGGGGCCCCATACTAATCTGTGTAGGTTAACCCTTCAGTGCACCTTGTATCATATAAATATAGCAACATTTATTGCATTTTACTGCATTTTTGTATTAATGCTAACATGCAAATATATGTTTAATTTTGTCAACCATTTACATTTTTATTCTTGTGAGTAGGGGCCCCATTACACTGCTTTGCCCAGGGCCCATAATGCTGTTAAGACGGCCCTGGAGTGGGTCAGCCTCCATTGGTATTCCTTTAAGGAATTCAGATATGAGCTCAACGCATTCAAATGTACAGAGACCCTCCATCTTATAAGACTGATTTGATCCTTGCAGGTTCAGCCAAATTTACAACTTCTTGAAATTCCCAACTGGAATAGGGCACCCTCTGAATCCTGACTCTCTTGAATACAGATTCAGACATTCAAGTTTCTCCAATCCTGTTTCCTTTGGGTCTTCCAAAACTAAATTAGGTTGAGTAAATGGTTCAGGGTGGTTTGTGAAACAGGCTCCACCTGGACTCACCTAAAGGATTCTTTATACCAGAGGTCCCCAAACTTGGCAACTTTAAGACTTGTGGACTTCAACTCAGAATGCTATGCTGTCTGAGGAATTCTGGGAGTTGAAGTCCATAAGTCTTAAAGTTGCCAAGTTTGGGAACCCCCGCTTTATACAATAAAAGCAAAAACAAAAATTAACACATTCCACAAGAATGCTTTTAGACCTTCTGGTTTGAACTGCATTTACAGTTTTTGTAATGTAGGTTTTTTTTCACTTGGTTTACCTCAGAATATATTCTGCTAGGCATAATATCTGGGGAGAGAGGAAATATGAATAGAGTAGAGTGTCAGGATTCTGGCAGTTACTCCAATTAAATCATGAGCCTCAAGCCACACTCCCAAAACTAAAAAGGATTTATTTGAAGTTAACGTTCTACGTCCGCATTAACCTGGGCATAGCCAACTCTGAGATACATAATTCACTGTCACCTTTGATCCTGCTTTTCCACCCCTCTGGGTGTATCATCCAACGAAACACATCCATAGCCAAGAGTCATGCTCTCCAATTAGATTTTTGCATGGCAGAAGCTTCAGTCATCTAATCAGTCTTTGAAGAAAATATGAATGGAATGTACTTTTGATTCCACACTGCTGCCTGCTCTTTGAAATTTTCCCACTTCTTTCTGTTGTCAACTATAAAATGTGTATACAAAATGTTTTATGAGTTGACATAGAGTACAGTAGAGTAGTGTAGAGTAGAGTAGAGTAGAAGTAGAATAGAATAGAATAGAATAGAATAGAATAGAATAGAATAATGGAAGAATAGAATGGAATGGAATAGAATAGAATAGAATAACTTTATTGTTACTTTTAATGCACACTAATTGGCACACATTAAAAATGAAATTTCAGCATACAGCTCTTAAAGGGTCGCCACCACCTCCATTTTTATAGAACATAAACCTGACAAGATAATTAAAGAAATAAACAAATACAAAATTGTGTATATGCCCACATATATTATATGCTGCAGAGAAACAACACGGTCTACTTTGGATGTATGCATACATGTTTATGGCGAGAGAAACGAATCTTGTGAGTTTACCAGGCTGATGGCCAAGGGAACAAAGCTGTTCCAGAACCTGGTAGTCCTGCTAGAAATACTTCGAAATGGACATTTAACTTAGAGGGAATGTGTCTGTATGAAGTGAATTCAGGCTCAGCAGAGACGGTCTCCTTTCCCTTAAAGACTTCTCAAAGTCAGTAAGGAATTTGGATCGTCAGCATTTGAAGGGAATTCTTTTGACAAATCAAGAGCAGGGAGCAAAAGAGAAAATAGGAACCAGCCCAAGGTGTTTCCAACCCAGGCGGAATGATGCAAGGCGTGCGCCCACATCCCACTGGCCTTCCTGGCATTTTTATTTTTCAAGAATTCTGTCTGATAAAATTTCATTGTCCATTAAGTAATCCCTGAAATGAGCCTATAATGAGCTCTAATTGCTACGACTAGTTGAGCCACGTGGAAGGATTTAGAAGGTATTAAGGCAGTTGGGTACAGAGCGCGGGTTGTTACCTCGCCATTACTTTCATAATTCAAGGAGAAAATTAGTCCTTTTAAGGGAAAAATCCTTTGATTCCCCTTCATCCTGCTTGGGGTGACAGAATATAGCTTTGTCTGCTTTCAGTTCAAGACGGTGTAACAAATGAGAATGTAACAAAACCTCTCCTCTTTTTTTTAATCACTAAAAGGAGAACGGAGAAGAAAAGGAAAGAGCTTTTAAAAGGAACATCAGCAATTCCTGCATTGCCTCATTCACACAAATCATGTTTTTTAGCCCCCCTAGAAAAGAAAGCAAGCATAATCCAACAGGCATGTATGGAAGGATTCATTCTTTTGAACTCACTGGGATTCTCTTTTGAGGGCTCTTCCCACCTCAGTGTAAATCAACGTTTCTCAACTTTAAGATGTATGGGCTTCTACTCCTGGAATTCCCCAGCCAGCATGAAGTCCACATATCTTAATGCTGTCAAGATTGAGAAACGCTGCTCTAACTTAACCTTATGAAACTCAAATACTTTGGCCACCTCATGAGAAGGGAGGACTCACTGGAGAAGAGCCGAATGCTGGCAACGATTGAGGGCAAAAGAAGAAGGGGACAGCAGAGAAGGAGGTGGCTGGATGGAGTCACTGAAGCAGTCGGCGTGAGCTTAAATGGACTCCAGAAGATGGTAGAGGGCAGGACGGCCTGGAGGAACGTTGTCCATGGGGTCACGATCGGTCGGACACGACTTCACAACTAACAACAACAACCTAACCTTGGCATAAACCCACTGACAATCTGGTACTGCCATTTTCCCATCGCTCTTTCATTTTATTCGCCTCTGGTGACTAAGTCAGCTTTAACTGTCCCTACGTTGGAGGAAGATTTTGGTTTCATTGGTGATACCGTATCATCCAAAGATAACCTGTCGGTGGATAAAGATTTCTGGCCTTTGTCACCATTATCTTAGAGGGAAGTCAGAGAACTTGAAACAACAGCAAGAGGAGCAGGATGGAAATTCCCCAAGGAATCCTGGTATTTTTATTTTTCAAGAACTCTATCTGGTAAAAATACGGCTTCTATAAAGGACAAACACCTTTTGATCAGACACTGTTGAATTCTGATGAAAAACTAATTTAAAAGGTATATAAGTCTTACATTTCTTAATTTGGCCTGCATTAAACCAGAAAGAATGACTCCCATTTGCTGGCATTGTTATTGTGGTAGAGTAGAGATTGCCTATGGAATCAGCACAGTTTACACAGGTTGTTGTTAACACAACAAGGAATGCTGGATAGCATTTAAAGGTGGCCCTAATCACCAAACATTCTAGAGATAGGTCTATAATTGCATATCCTAGTATCCCTCAAAGTGGAGTGTTTTCTGTCCCACTGAAATCATTTTTCCATTAGGTAAAATTTGGCCTGGTAGACACAAATGAACAGCTCAAATGAGAAACTGGACTTTACAAGTCACCAACTCTAAGTAACGATTAACCGAGTTGGAAGGGACCTTGTAGGCCACCTAGTCCAACCCCACACTGGCCCAAACAGGAAACCCTACATCATTTCTGACAGATGGCAGTGCAATCTCTTCTTCCAGTGATGAAACTCCCATAACTTCTGAAGGCAACTTCTGTTCCATTGGTTGATTGTTCTCACTGTCAGAAAATTTCTCATTTCCAGGTTGAATCTCCCCTTGTTCAGCTTCCATCCATTATTCCTTGTCTGGCCTTCAGGCGCTTTAGAAAATAGCTTGACCCCTTCCTCCTCTCTGTGGCAGCCCCTCAAATATTGGAAGACTGCTATCATGTCTCCCCTGGTCCTTCTCTTCACTAGACTAGCCAGGCCCAGTTCCTGCAACCATTCATTGTAAGTTTTAGCCTCCAGTCCCCTCATCATCTTGGTTACTCTTCTCTGCACTCTTTCTAGAGTCTCAACATCTTTTTTTAATTGGGATAAATTTAATTGGGATCTTTCCTGCAAGTGAGAACTGATCAAATGTTGGCATCATCTCTCTTGGAACCTCCCAGGATAGCTTCCTATTGGAAGTGCTGCAGTAAGAGACAAATGTAAGAGAGGACTGTAGAAGATCCCCATAGATCCCGTCCAAGATCCTTCCAACCCTATGACTCCGATCCCTCTTTGGCTCAGGTGCCGAAGATCTGGAGGTTAACTGGTCAGGCTTGCCAACACTCTACAACCTGCCCAGGTTCGATGATTCCAAGATCCGAGGGGCATCTTGTTTGATGCACCCTGGAAGACCCTGCTGCTTATACAGGTAGTTCTCGACTTACGTCAGTGCATTTTGTGACTGTTCGAAGCTACGGCACCAAAAAAAGTGACTTGTGACCCTTTTTCACACATTAAAAAACTGTTGCAGCAGTGGTGGGATTCAGTGGTGGGATTCAGCCGGTTTCCACCGGTTCACATGAACCGGTAGCAAGGATTTGGCGTGGGTTGCCGAACTGGTAATAACTTCTGGCTGGCCACGCCCCCAACCCGGTCGGCCCTCCCCTCCCCACCCAGTCATTCCTTATCGCACATGTGCAACATTACGCACATGTCTGACATCGCTGACTGTGTTCTTCTCTACCCAGTCCCTCCTTAAAGTTTTTTCCCTCCCTCCTGACGATCAGCTGTTCCTACAATCAGCTGTGCCGGGATTCCTTTCACTGCTTTGCCCAGGAGGCTTCCTTGAGGCTCAGAAGGCCCCAAAATGGAGCATGACTCCATTTTTTTTCCTTCCTGAGCCCCAGGGAAGCCTTCTGGGAGCAAAAAAGCCCCCCCCCCAGGATGTTTGCCTGAGGCCCAGAAGGCCCCCAAAATAGGGGGGTTTGCTGAAAAAAAGCCATGCCCACCCAGTCACATGGCCATGCCCCTGGCCACGCCCACCTAGCCATGCCCACCTTGCCACGCCCACAGAACCGATAGTAAAAAATTTTGAATCTCACCACTGGTGGGATTCAATTTTTTTTAACCACCGGTTCTGTGGGCATGGCTTGGTGGGCACACTTTGCGCGCGTGCAGAGAGTTTACTACTGATCTTCTCCTGCACTCCTGTACTCTGCCTGTGTGTTCAACAGCTGACGCACGGCAATCTGCTGTGGTGCGCGAAGTAGCTGAGCTTCAAAACCAGGAAATAAAGGTCAGTATGGAGCTGGGGCAAGTGGGAGGGCCCAGCAGCTGATCATCAGGAGTGAACTGGTTCAGCTGAACTGGGATGAACCAGTAGAATACCATCACTGTGTTGCAGCATCCCCCTGGGTCACATGATGAAAATTCAAACACTTGGCAACCAATTCCTTTTTATGATGGTTGCAGGGGGTCATGTGATTTCCTCTTGTGATCTTCTTGTGAGTAAAGTCAACGGGGAAGCAAGAGTCACTTAACAACTCTGTTAAGTGACTTAAGGGCTGCAGGGATTCACTCCACAAAACATGTCCAGAAACTTCGTAAACATGGGCGGAGCTCAATTAACCAATGTCTCATTGAGCCACAGGAATTCTGGGCTCAACTAGATGACCTACAAGGGCCCTTCCAACTCTGTTAATTGGTAACTGTGATCATAAACCTGAGGACTACTGTCATGCCCTTGTTGGAGTCTGATTCTGAGCGGGAGATTGAGCATCTGACAGGGAGTGGGAGTGTGGCTCCGGTGGCTGTGGAAGAAATGGGGGATGGGCACAGTCAGGCTGGGCATTCAGAGGAAGACCCAGGCCCACCCCCTCTTCATCCTAGGGCACGCAGGGAGGAATGGAGAAGGGAGCAACATGGCTTACGGGAGAGAAAAGGGCCCTGATCCCTTTCATTAGTTGCAGCTGGGAGAACAGGATATAAGAAGGGCATTTGCACACAGCACCTTGCTGGAAGCAAAGCGTGCATTATCTTGGTCGAGGCTTATCTGGCTTTTTGGCATCCTCCCAACTGTGTATGCTTTGTTTATTGTTTATTAATTTATTATCCTGGCCTGTCATGTTAATTACTTCAGCATGGTTTATATTGGTTTTTTTATTTGTAATTTATCTGTACTTTGGGTTTGGACTGCATTTCTTCCCTTTGTAGACTGTTTTTGGAAGAGTTTGATCTTCAGCCAAGGATAACTGGACATTGGGGGCCAAGTTGGAGGCATTAAAGGGAATTTACCTATTTTTGCGACTTCGTTGCTTTTGTGCCACACCCCGGTCATCACAGCTACCTGTATTCCCCAGGGATTGGAGGGGCGGTGAGGGAAGGAGGAGTGGCAGTGGTAGTTTTATTTTTATTTTTCAGAACGTTTGCAAAGCAGCGGTTGACTCTTCTTCACTGCACTCCCCCGATGTGTAGTGTGTGTGCATTGTGCGAGTGTGGGTGTGGGTGTACTGTGTGTGTGCGTGCACACGCCTGTGCACCCACTTGCTCCACCTCCCTGTCATGAGGCCATTCTCGTAAGCGTGAAGAAGCCCTGGAATGTTTTATTGAAAGCTCTCCGTTGACTTGTAGCCATCCTTTTTCTCCTAAGCGTGGCATTGTGAGATGGCGGCTGTGGCACCTCTTCCCAATCTATCCCCCTCCCGATTACTCCATTCCCCCCGTAACCAAGCAACACTTTCTGAATACCCAAAAATTGAAAAGAACCGCTTAGTCTTCCAGAAAGTCCTCAATAATAGTGAGGAAAAGAACAAAGATCCAAGAGACAACAAAATGCCACAGGGGTGACTTTTTGAGAGCAATTATCTCTCATTAATCAGAAGAACAGCTGCAATATTAATTTTCTCGCTTTCTTCCTTTGCTTTTCAAAGTGTTGTCTCCCTTCCCCACCGCACTGCCAACATTTGAATAATCATAGATTTTTGGCTTCATAGAGAAGCCACCGTTTCAGGGGCTGAAAACTGCACGGCCGACGTTGAAGAAATAGTTGGAGGCTTTCGGGTTTCGGGGAGGGAATGAGAGTGAAAATGTTAATCACAGCTCCTTCTTTTTCTCTCTCTCTCTCTAAAAAAAAAAAAAAAGAGTGAGAGAGATTTACTTTGGATCAAACCGATCTATTAGTCTGTAGAGATTCTCAAGTCATCCAGGTCATGGCTGTCCCAGAGGTGCTTTTTTGGGAGGCAACTGAACTATCTGGTTTTTTCTTTTGAAGATGTTTCACTTCTCATGCAAGAAGCTTCTTCAGCTCCGACAGGATAGCGTGGAATGGAAGGATTTATACTCTTGGCAGACAGCTGGTCATTTGCATCTTTTTAGAGAGTCCCTGAGGCCACTTGGAGGTTTATCTGTGTCCACAGGGTCTACTAGTATTCATTACTCAGGTGACTTGAGGACACCGATAAACCTCCAAGTGGCCTCAAGGACTCTCTAAAAGAATTACAATGACCAGTGTCTGCAAGGAATATAAATCCTTCCATTCCCCGCTATCTTGTCAGGAGTTGAAGAAAGTACTCAGATGAGAAGCGAAATGACTTCAAAGAAAAAACCAGAAAGTCCAGTTGCCTCCTGAAAAATCACCTTTGGGAAAACTTATCCATTTTTCTTCCTCTTCCCCTGATTCATTTTTCCACCTTTTCAAAATGAAGATGTGAACAAACCACCCAGGAGGAGAGATTCTCCATGGGTTCAAGCTAGAACGGGAGCATAAGAGGTTGTGCTGTCCATTTCACTTGCAGGAAGAAGCTGCATACCATCCACCCTCCCAAAAGGAACATGTGGAAGCAGAATGCGCTGGGGACACATCGAAAGGTCCTATTGTGTGTCCTTGGAAGCAAGAAATTCATCCAGGAGAAAGTCAAAGTCAAGTTCTCCCTCCTTTCTTCCTCTCCTCCTTGATTTTATTTTTCAAATGTTGTAGAAGATCTGATTTTATGTTCCTGGAGATGAATTTAAAAAACAACAACACGACATCTTCCTAAAGAGAAGGACACATGCAACATTGTGTGAGCAAATGTGCTCCTGATTTATGGATTCCTGCATGCTACGCCGTGCCACATGTCATACCATGCCATGCCACTGATTTTCAGATTAAGGTCTGGTTCCACATCCATTTATATCTGCTAGGTGCCAAAGAGCTCACTGTGAACACAAAAATGAAAAACGAGGAATGGTGATTCGTGTGAAGTATTAAGAAAACTATTGCTATTTCATGAACTTACAGATAACAGGGATGGCAGTGAAAAAAACAGATGGTTGTTTAAATGGTTGTTTGATAGCAGTATTCCAATATCTCAGGGGCTTCCCCAAAGAAGAAGGAGTCAAGCTATTTTCCAAAGCACCTGAAAGCAGGACAAGAAGCAATGGGTGGAAACTAATCAAGGAGAGAAGCAACTTAGAACTAAGGAGAAATTTCCTGACAGTTAGAACAATTAATCAGTGGAACAACTTGCCTGCAGAAGTTGTTCTGAACCACGCTTCCGGACCATAATTAAGCACAAGCTTAGTTAAAACAACTCTTGTTTTATTTCAACACTGGGAATTATGTTCATTCCCAGCCTGTAATGAGTCCCAAACAGTCCCTCGAGATAAGCACCCACCTTTCTCTCCTTTGAATTGCTGCCAACAACAAAACTGCCAAATGAACTATAAAAACCCAACCAAAGTACAAAGTCCACACAGAGCTTCAAGGATTAATCTGAACAGAGCGAATGACTTTGCTTCCTGCAAAGGGTTCTGTACGTTTGCACCTCCTTTATACCTTAGGGGAGGGGCAATCACCTCCAAGCCTTACTCCTGAGTCACCCCTTTTGTTTCAGCTGCTCCCGCCTTCTAGCAGCTCTGCGCACACATGCACTGGGAACAGGCTCCCCTTGTTCCTCGGCCTCGCTGCTGCCAGACTCCGGAGGCTCCGGAGTCAGCACCACACTCCCAGATGGTCCTGGCCTCATCTCTGCATCGGATGCAGGACCCTTGTCTGAGTCCTCCTCAGACTCCAGGACTGGTCCCCATTTTCCCCCACTATCCGATTCCGCTGCCGTCTGCACAGGATGCTGGTGAACCACAACAGTTGTTGATGCTCAACACTGGAAGTTTTTAAGAAGAGATTGGACAACCATTTGTATGAAATGGTGTAGGGTTTCCTGCCTAAGCAGGGGGCTGGACTAGAAGACCTCAAGGTCCCTTCCAACTCTGTTATTCTATTCTATTCTATTCTATGTATGAGGGTAGCCTGGGGATGAACACTGAAAAAGTGAGAAGGATGTTTTTTAATTGTTTGTTTAATTGTTTTTTAATTCAACTTGTATGCCGCCCCCTCTCCGAAAGGACTTGGGGCGGCTCACAACTAAAAACACAACAATAAATAAGTTACCTAAAAGCATATTAAACAAGATACAAGCCAAATTAAGTTTAAAACCCCAAAGTTAAAACAATCAACCCCCAGGGGTCAGCACATCCTGGACTGTACAAATAGCCAGATCTTTAAATTGTGGCAGAAGGTGAGGAGATCAGGGGCCAGCCGGAACTCCAGCGTAAGATGATTCCATAAAGTGGGAGCTGCCACAGAATAGGACCTCCCCCGGGTCGTAGCCAAGTGACATTGAGTCGCAGACGGCACCCCGAGGAGACCCCGTCTGTGTGCTCGTATGGGGCAGTTGGTATTCGATGCTGGGAGGAGTCATTCTCGTAAATACCCCGGACCCATGCCATGTAGGACTTTGAATGTTAACACCAGAACCTTGAATCTCACCTGGAAGATGACCGGTAGCCAATGCAGGTCGCGCAGGAGGGGTGTAATATGGGAGTATTGGGGGGCTCCCATCACTACCCGCGCGGCCGCATTCTGCACCAGTTGAAGCCTCCGAGTGGTATGCAAGGGCAGTCCTAAGTAGAGAGCATTACAGTAGTCGAGTCGGGAAATGACGAGCACCTGAGTGATTGTGCGCAGGGCATCCCGATCCAGGTATGGGCGCAACTGGCGAATCAGCTGGATCTGGGCAAAGGCCGCCCTGGCCACGGCCCCCACCTGCTCCTCCAATTTGAGTCGTGAGTCCAGGAGGACCCCCAGATTCTGTGCCCTGTCCACAGGGGGCAACACCTCCTCCCCCATGACCAAAGATGGAATCTCCAAACTGGACTGAGATGTCGGTATGCACAACCACTCTGTCTTGGCTGGATTGAGTGAAGCATGTTCCTGTCCATCCAGATCCGCACCGCTTCCAGGCAACGGGACATCACAGAGAGAGCATCACTGATGTGGACTGGGGTGGAGATGTATAACTGTGTATCATCAGCATACTGATGATACATCACCCCAAAGCAATGGATGATCTCACCCAGTGGCTTCATATAAATGTTGAACAAGAGGGGCAAGAGGACTGACCCCTGGGGCACCCCACAAGTGAGATACCTCGGAGCCAACCTCTGCCCCCCTGCCAACACTGATTGCGAGTGTCCCAAGAGGTAGGAGGAGAACCACCGTAAAACAGTGCCTCCCACTCCCAACCCCTCGAGACGTCGCAACAGGATACCATGGTCGATGGTATTTGGAAGAATAACAAGGAATTTAATTAAGGGAGGAAGTCAAAAACCTTTTTAGGAAATACGAACCAGTCGTCAAGCATCTGAATGTAAATAACATGACCATGGGGATGCTGCAATGTCATAAATATGAAAAATGGTCATAAGTCACTTTTTTCAGTGCTCTTGTAACTTTGAATGGTCACTAAATGAACTGTTGTAAGTCAAGGACTATCTGTATTAGGAAGACTAACAAAAATTATCTCTTGAACAGGGCCTTTTAAAGACTGAAATGGCTGGGAACTGCTCATGTCAGCATCCCCTCATAGAGACTTTCTTGCTTCATCCTATATAAAAATGCAATTTTTCTCCATTATTTTCTTCCCATTCAAGTTAACATTTTAATAAATGGGAATGTATGTAAAGACCTCAAATAATGAAACAATGTTGGGGATTAATTGTCTTTTGGCTGAATATATTTATTGCCTTGAATGCATATTGATCTACCTGATCAGAATTTTATAGTAAGTAGGTAGGGGGACTTTTAAAAAAACAGTTTTGATTCTAAGCATTAATAGTGGTGAATGTTAAGTTTGCATGAAGAGACAGACGTGGAGTGCTTCAAGCTCTTTGTTTATTAGTGACTACAGCTCAGAACGAACCCGCTTTGGCTGGGCTGCGGCTGCTACTTATAGCCAGCAGCCACAGTTGCCAGCCAATCAGAGTGCAGGGTTTTCCCACAGTTTTTAAACCAATCATTTCTTACATTTTACAAGAACAGTTCAAACTAAACCAATGACTTTAAACCTGCATACATAACACCCCTCCCCACTAGGTTCAGTCCATACTCAAACCCCAGCCTATCTAATGTATTCTTTTAAATAGGTGGGGCTCTTACGTATGCGTTGAGACCTCGTGGTTCAGATGTTTTAAGGTTCTCACTTTGTGAGGGAGGAAATGTGTCTGTTGACATTTCCTTACTAGGACTTGTAGTAATGGTAGAACCTGTTTGGTTACTACAACCTGTTCTCTCCTCCCAATCCATCTCCAACCCAATGTCAGCACCTAAATCAGGTAATGATGTGCAATCTTCCATTTGTGAAAATGGTTGTTGGTATTGTGACAGGTTTTGGGATGGTTCCTGTCGTATTAGCTCATTACACATGGGGTTGATTCTTGCTTGTTCATTACACTCATGATCCTCCCCTTCCCCCCTAGAAGAGGTATGGGAACTAGAGAGAAACAATTGCGATGTTCCTGAGGTAATCTGGATCTAAGCTGATCAATGTGCCTGCTCCAGAGGACACCATCCTCTGTTTGTACCCTGTAAGATCGAGGGCCTGTGATTTGGGTAATCTCAGCAGGAATCCATAAAGGTTCACCCATAAGGTTCTTAGCATAAACAGAATCACCCACAGTGAACGTGCAAACTTTGCTAGTGGAATCTAGTGGTGCGTTGGGTGTGTAAGTGGGATGAAGGCGGTCAAGGGAGACCTGAGTTTCCTACCCATCAACAACTCTGCTGGGGATAAGTTAGTTGATGGGTTAGGAGATATGCTGGACACTGAGAAGTTTTTCAACTCTCTCAGTGATATCCCCTGGACCCAATTGCTGAAGTTTTTCCTTGGTGAATCGTACCATCGTTCAGCCCGGCCGTTACCGAAGGATGCCCAGGGGCTGTCAGGGCATGTCTGATACCCTGCTGTGCTAGATATGGTTCAAAAAGGTTGGATGTAAATTGAGGACCATTGTCAGAAACGAGTACATCAGGTAACCCGTGAGTTACAAAAAGCTTTTTAAGCTGTTTGATGACAGCATCAGTTGTGGTGGATGCCATAGGGATGACCTCTAGCCATTTGGAATATGCATCTACTATAATAAGGAAAGTGTGCCCTCTGGTAGGGCCAGCAAAATCAATGTGAATCCTAGACCATGGACCCCTAGGACATTCCCATTCCGGTGTGGGGGCGAGAGGTGGGGCAGGCCTGACTACCTGACAGTTGGGACAAGATGCAACCCAGTTTTCAACCATTTTGTCAATACCGGGCCACCATACATAACTCCTGGCCAATCCCTTCATCCTTACAATCCCAGGATGACCCTCATGTAACATTTCCAAAACCTCTTTTTGCAGTTTTGCAGGAATAACCACCCTGTTACCCCACAAAATACATCCTCTTAATACAGATAATTCAGTTTGTCTGGATTTAAAAGGTTGGGCAAGGTGAGGTAGATCTTGAAGAGGCCAACCTTTCTTAATCCAGCCTATAACAGGAGCCAATAAAGTGTCTTTGGCAGTCTCTTTGGCAATTTCAGCAGCGTGTACTGGAAGCTTGGCAACAGTTTCTAGGAAAAAGGTGTAAGTCTCAGGAGCGAAGTCCTCAGTGTGAGAAGGAAGTGGGCAGCGACTCAAAGCATCTGTATGCCCAATGTCTTTGCCAGGCCTGTGGATGAGTTTGTATGAATAAGCAGCAAGAAATTCAGTCCACTTCAGCATTCTTGGTGACAGGATAGTGGGCATAGGTTTGTCTCCTGCCACAATGCCTAACAGAGGTTTGTGATCTGTGACAATGGTAAATGTTCTCCCATATAAATACTCATGGAATTTCTTGACAGTTGCAACAATTGCCAAGGCTTCCTTGTCCAGTTGGCTGTAGTTCCTCTCTGCTTTGGTCAAGGTGCGAGAAAATGCAATAGGAGCTTCCCTCCCGCTGGGAAGCCTGTGGCTCAAACCCCCCCACTCCAAAGGGGATGCATCACAAGTCAGTACAACAGGCAAATTCTCAGAGAACTGTATCAGTACAGCATCAGACGTGATTAGTCTTTTAATATTGTTAAATGCAGATTGTTCTTTTCTGCCCCAGACCCATGCAGACTTTTTGTCTAATAATCTGTGCAGTGGTTCTGCAATGGTTGCCTTCTGAGGTAGGAACATGTGATAAAAGTTAATGAGTCCAAGGAAGGCTTGCAAATCTGTTTTACATTTTGGTCTAGGGGCTTCTTTGATTGCCTGAACCTTGGCATGTGGGTGGATACCATGCTTGTCAATCATATAGCCCAAGAACTCAACCTTGTCAGTTCTAAGAGTGCATTTTTCTTCCTTGACTTTTAACCCGCTTTTGAATCTGGTAAGGACTTCTCTGAGTCTCTCTTGTAACTGAGTGTCATTTTCAGCAGAGATTAACACATCATCAAAGTAAGGTACTACCCTGGCAGTCCTTGGAGCATCCTTTCCATAAGGCTTTGGAAGATGCCTGGTGCCACGCTTACTCCAAACTGTAACCTTTACATTTGAAAGCACCTCTATGAGTCACAATGGTTTGGGCTCTGCAGTGCATCATCAACTGTTAATTGTTGATATGCCTGGGCCAGATCCAATTTGGCAAAGACTGTACCCTTGCCAAGTGAATGTAGTAAATGATGCACCACTGGAACTGGATATGCGCTTTGAAGCGCATGGTTCAATGTCCCCTTATAGTCTCCACAGATTCTCACTGACCCATCAGTCTTGACTGGTGTGACTATGGGTGTCTCCCACCTGGAGTGGTCAGTGGGCTCTAAAACTCCTTGAGTTATTAGTTTATCTAATTGTGCATCAATTTTTTCCTTTAAGGCAAATGGGACCCTTCTGGGCTGCTTAATTGGTGGCACCTTGGGATCTAGATTGAAAGTGATAGGGGTCCCCATATACTTGCCCAATCCATCGCTGAAGACCTGTGGGAACTCAGACTTCAAGGCCTCCTCCCATTCAGTGTTGCTCACGTGATTGATGCCAGTCACCTCGATGCCTAGTGGATTGAACCACTCAAGTCCCAGCAAGCTTGGGCGATCCTTGTCCACGATGGTCAGGGGCAAACGTTTGGTGTGGCCTTTGAACTTCACGTTGAATTCTCTTGTTCCAACTACTGGAATCTTGTTCCCTTTGTAGTCTTTAAGAGTCAGTGCTTGCTTCTTGAAATGCTTCTTCTGAATGTTTGGGAGTAATCTGTGAATAGTGTCCCATGACACCATAGATAAACATGAGCCTGAGTCCACTTCCATTTGGCAAGGCCTTCCTTCAATTAGTACCTTGGCATGCACTTTTCTGTTATTGATAGAAGAAGAATGACCAATGGTGATTGTTTGATGAGTTTCATTCTTCCCTTTGCTTCTGCTGCCCCATTTTCTCACTGAGGTTGTTGGGCTTGAATTCTTTGTCAGGAAACTTCCTTCTGTTGGGTGGAGTTCTGGATGATTTGCAGACTCTTGCTAGGTGTCCTCTTTTTTCACAACGGAGGCAGATGGTATCTAGGAACTTGCATTCAGTGCTGGGGTGGCTTCCCCACAACCTCTGCAGTAGAAATCTTGCCTCTTTCTTCCCAGGTCTTTCTTTTTCCACTCCATTCTGAGTCTATAAATTCCTTCCTCCACCTCACTACAGTCTGACTCAGAATCTATTTGCTCACTATGAGTTGTTGTGGACTTTTCCACATCAGGATGGCTTGTGGCCTTGTTAATTTTCTTCATGGCTGCTGCTGAGGACTTGGTAGCTTCTGCTGAAGAGGCCTCTTCTATTGCTTCCTTCAGCGTGATCTTAGGTCTTAGTAATAACTTGCTCTGAAGCACCTTGTCTTTAAGGCCCAGAACAAATCGATCAAGATGGCCTCTTCTAAATTGTTAAATTCACATGCACCCCAATGTCTCTTAAACTTGCCACAAATTGTTTTACGCTGCTTCCCTTGATCCCGACGGTAAAACTCGTGTCTTAATGAGGCACGATACTTGTGCGTAATGGGCTCTTAACAACTTTTCTAAGTCAGGCCATTCCATTACCTTCACGTCTGCAGCTCCGCCAATGCCTTCGCCATCTTAAAACTGCCGGACCGCATGCGTGAGAAAGACCGCCCTCTTCCGCTTCGGAAATGTCGGCAAGATCGTTTCCTTCCAGATACATTTGGAAACGATCTGCATCGCCTCCCAGTCTTCTGCCGGATCGAATGGGGCTGGGGTGTTCAGTGCAGCCATCTCTTCTGTTCCATTGCCTTCTTCTTCAGGAGATCCCATCCTCGTCGCCAGTGTTAAGTTTGCATGAAGAGACAGACACGGAGTGCTTCAAGCTCTTTGTTTATTAGTGACTACAGCTCAGAACGAACCCACTTTGACTGGGCTGCGGCTGCTACTTATAGCCAATCAGAGTGCAGGGTTTTCCCGCACTTTTTAAACCAATCATTTCTTGCATTTTACAAGAACAGTTCAAACTAAACCAATGACTTTAAACCTGCATACAGTGAAGAAGGGATGTATGATGCCCCTGGTGGAGACTGACTCTGAGGGAGAGGAGGAACAGCCAACAGGGAGTGGAAGTGTGGCTCTGGAGGTTGTGGAGGAGGCTGGGGAAGGGCAGAGGCTGGCTGGGCAGTCAGAGGAAGACCCAGGCCCATACCCTATCCATCCTAGGGCACGCAGGGAGGAGAGGATAAGGGAGAGAAGTGGTCTATGCGGAAGGAGAGGGCCTTGATCCTCTTCATGGGCTGCAGCTGTGACAACTGAAAGAGGATGGACCTGTGTACTGGCAAATGCTGGAAACAAAGCGTGGAAATATCTCTAGTTTATGGTTCCTCTCTGAGTTTGGCATTCTTCCCAGTGTGTGTTATCTGTGGACCTCCTCTAGCCCTTATCTTGCCTGGTTTGTTTTTTTCCTTCTTCTTGTAACTGTTTGTGTGGGAGTTTTTTGTGTTCTGTCAAGAATATTCGGAGCTTGGAAGCAAAGTGAAGGAATAAAAGGGGCTTCACCTATTTTCTGTGACTGTGTTTGTTTTGTATCCCACCCTGGGTCATCACAAAGGCAATGACTTTGGCTCCAAGGAAAAACATGCTTTCCTAAATTTCAAAGAGCATGGATGCCATTGCTAAAATGCTAATATCACCTTTGTGCAAATTGGGATTTAATCAATTTATTAGCCACCTCTAAGAGAACAGCAAGAAACCAGCACTGTAAACTAGCTGGGGACATTGAAAATACCTCTGAGGGGTCCTTGGTTGCTTGCTGTTTTCTTGAAGATGTTTCATTACCGAGCTAGGTAACATAATCATTGCTGGTAAGGAGTGATGTTTGATATCAGTTTACAGTCTGGCAATTTAATTTAATTTAATAATTGGACTTGTATGCCGCCCCCTCTCTGAAAGGACTTGGGGCGGCTCACAACTAAAAATACAATCAATAAATACATTAAAAACAAATTAAACCTGACAAGCCCAAATAAAATCAGTTGCCTTGTGTGTGGGTGCGGGAGGTCTTAAGGATTTTTTGGTTGGGCTGTTTACTTTGGCAGTTTCTTGACTGGGGTATTGCTTACTAGATTATTGGTCTGAGGTTGACCTTGGAGTTAATCAATGCTGATCTGAGTGCTTATTACTGCTGGAGTCTTTTTCTCTTTGGGGCTGGTTGACTGTCTTTTTTTGCATAATCTATAGATGTTGTTAATGTCTATGTGTCCAGTAACCAATGCCCCAATCAAGAAACTGCCAAAGAGCCATCAGTAAACAGCCCAACCAAAGAATTTCTAAGTCCACTCCCACCCACAGAGACCAGAACACCAGAATATAAACTGACAGCAAACTGCACTCCTTACTGGTGATGTTACCTAGTTGGATAATGAAATGTCTGCAAGAAAACAAGCCAGCTCAGAGAGCACCAAGGACAGTTCATTTCAACCTTGAGCTTTATTCTCCTTTAGTGTTGTGGTTCGCTGGCAGCAGGAGCTGACAGTGAGGCCTCAGACTAGGGGCCTGTGTGTGATGCAGGGATGGGGCCAGGACTATTGGAGAGTGGGGTGCTGCCTTCGGAGGTTGTGGGGTCTGGCAGCAGTGATGAAGACGGCCCTGTGGGAGCCTGTGCTCAGTGTGTGTGCCCACAGGGCTGCTTGAAGGAAAGAGCAGCTGCAGCAGCATGGGCGACTTGGGAGTGAGGCTGGAAGGTGATGGCCCCTCCCATAAGGAATAAAAGCCAGCCTTTGGGATTGGCTTCTTTGCAGGAAGCAAAGAAATTCTTTCTACTCAGAGTCCTCGTTGAAGTCCTGCTTACTCCAATTTGTTTTTTGAAACTTCTGGCTTTGGATATTTATCTGCAATTAGCCTTTTGTTCTTGGCAGCCTTTTGCAACCTTGAAAGGGCTTGCTCTTATCTGGGACAATTAGTTTTGAATGACGCTTGGCTGTGAATGCACAGAATTCACAGTGCCACATTAAAAAGGTTTGCTTCTATACATACTTTGTGTTTGTTTGATTTGAACAAGGCTTGAGTCAGAACATTTAGACTTAGAATAACTTTATTGTCACTTTGAATGTACACCAATCGGCATACATTAAAAAGAAATTTCGTTGCATACAGTTGCATACAGTTCTCAAAGAGTCACCAACTCCAACTCTCTACATAAAACACAACAAAATAAATAAAAACAAAATTACGCATATACCCACATATATTATATGACACAAGAGAAACAACACAGTCTAGGTTGGATGTATATGTACATGTACATGGTGAGAAAAATGAATCTTGCGAGTTTACCAGACGGATGGCAAAGGGAACCAATTATTTATTGGAAATACCTCTAAAACACAGTTTCTCAAACGTGTTTGGCTGGGGAAATGCATCCATCTTGAAGCAGCCAAGTTTGAAAATCACTGCTCCAGAAGATACATAAAGGCAAATATATTGTGTAGTCAAGTGCCACGAAGTCACCTGGACTCCATACTTAAAGCACAACTGGCTGGGCCGGATTCCACCGCCAAGCTTGTTTCCCGAAGAAGCATCCCAGAGACTCCTACTCAGAGCCCAGTGAGGCAGCCTTTTCCCTGGTTGCAAGAAGGGGCTGCTGTCCTTCCTCCCTTGCTCTCTGGTCATTGCTGCCCTGCACCCCCAATCCAACTGACTCCGAAAGGAGCATTTATTTATTTATTTCATTTCATTTCATTTTAATGTATTTTATTTCATTTCATTTTAATGTATTTTAATGTATTTTATTTTAATTTATTTCCGCAAAAGTCAACTGGACATTCTTTTTTTTCCTGGAAGACGTTTCGCTTCTCATCCAAGAAGCTTCTTCCGTTCTTGGATGAGAAGCGAACTGGAAGAAGCTTCTTTGGCAACAAGCCAAACGCCTTCCAAGAGAAAGCAAGAAAGTCCAGTTGAGTTTTGGAAAGGCAAAACAAAAAAACCGCCCCTCTGTGACAACCGGGATGACTGAGAACTCTATAGAGACATTCAAGCCCAACGGACGCGACAGCCAGCGCATGCGCGCAGGGGCTCTTGCGCGCGCGCAGGCCGGGAAGAGAGGCGGGTCGTTGGCCTTTCGCAGCTCCTCCAGCCAGTGGCTGCCGAGGCTCCCAATAACCGGATGTTGTGATTGTGACTGTTCCTGTCCCGCCCCTTCCGGGGGAGCTCGACGGGCGCTTCCTTCCCGGCGGTTCTGAGGAGAAACAGTTCAGCGAGTCGGTTTTTTTGGGGCGGGCCCGGGCGGCGGCGGCGGCAGGAGCCGCTTAGGCTGACCGTCTCCCTCGCTTCGCTTCCCGGCTCTTGAGTCTCTCTCTCTCCCTCCTCGGGAGAGTCACCGTGGCCCGGCCTCGGTCATGGCGGACTTCGACGAGATTTACGAGGAAGAGGAAGACGAGGAGCGGGCCTTGGAGGAGCAGCTGCTGAAGCACTCGCCGGACCCGGTGGTGGTGCGGGGCTCGGGCCATGTGACCGTGTAAGCAAGGGCCGCGGAGAAGAGGGCGAAGAGGGGCGGCGGGCATTAGAAGGCCGGCCGGGCAGCCTTTTCCGGAACTGCTGCTTCTCCACCTCCTCCCTCGTCCCCACCCGACCTTTAATGCGGCTTCCTTTTAATCCGGTTTGAGAGGAAACCGGCCTCTCCTTTCCATACAAGCCTATCCGCAGCCAAGGACCGACGCTAGAAATCGCTCTTTTTCCGTTACAAAAAGCCCTGGAGAAAAGCTGCATTTCGGAATTCCCCTAAAAAGTTTTACTAAGGGGTGTTTCCCCCTCCCTTCCGCCGCGTTTAACGAAAAAACCGCGGAGCGATTCTTGGGCTGTTTTATCCCTCATACAGGTGGTCCTCGACTTACGACCTGGGGAAGGGTAAAAAAAGCCCTGAGTGTATTTAGGTTGCTAAGGGAGACGTTTGGTGAAGGGAGGTTTTTGCCCTATTTCACGACTTTTCTTTACAGGTTAGGGTGCAGGAACATACATGTTGTATGTATGTAGTGTGTGTACGGGTGTGTTATACAGGTGTGCGCTTTTGACATCAGGGGTTCAGTGGGTGCCAGGGGATAAAAAAAATGACAAGAAAGGGGATCTTATCTTTGTTAAGTGGATCACTGCAGTTGTTAAAGTTTGTCTTGGAATTACAAGTTTAAAAAAAACATAACAGAAAGACAAAATATCTTATATATACTAACAGCAGCAAGAATTTCATAGGCTCAGTACTGGAAGGAAAACTCCATACCACCTGAAGGCTTAATAATAAAAAAAATGTTAAGAGTGTGTGGAAATGGATAAATTAACTATGGCATTAAAAGGGAAAGCAGACACAGAATAAAATGCAGGTTGGGAAACATGGTTTATTTGGATTGATAATAGATATAAGAATAGAAAATGTAAATAATGTATATGATAAATAAGAGGGTATGAAAGTATTGTGTATTGTAAGTTTTGATAGGACACATAAATGTATATGTAATGTCACAGCGCTGTTTAGTAACTTGGTATAAATGGAAAAAAACTCAATAAAGCATTATTTAAAAAAAAAATCATGTGACCCTGGGGAAGCTGCAATGGTCGTTGTAAAGTGTGAAAAATGGTCATAAAGTCACTTTTTTCCAGGGCCATTGCAAACTTTGAAGTGGACTGTTGTAAGTCAAGGACTGCCTGTACGTTAGAGGGGGTTAAAGTGGAGACCTGAACTCTTACAGAATAGAATACAGAATAACCCAAGTTGGAAGGGACGTGGGAGGTCTTATTCTAGTCCAACCCACCTGCTCAAGCCAGAGATCCTATAACTCGTGGTTTGGTCTTCAGGCTCCGAATAAAAACCTACCTGAAGCCTTGGTGGAATGAGAGACGCCTTTTATCATCATCTCCCTAATTGTTAACGCTAGGTCAGTACCAGGTAGTCCTTGACTTATGACCTCAGTGGAGCCCAAAGTTTCTGTTGCTAAGTGAGAAATCGGTTAAGGGAGGTTTGCCCCATTTTACAACTTTTCTTTATATGTTAGGGCAGTGATGGCTAACCTTTTCATCCTTGCGTGCCTGCACCCATAATGCACTGCACGCGTGACCCCCTGCGCATGCGTGCATGACCTCTGTGCTCACTGCGTGCCTCTGGCATACTTGCATGATTTCCTGTGCTGTGTGCCTCTGCACATGCGCGTACAACCCCCCAGTGTGCACTGCGTGCCTCTGCACATGCGCCTGCCCCTCGTGTGTGTGCACTGCCCCCCGCGCATGTGCGGCAGATACACCAACAATTGGCTGGTGGGAGGCACGCATGCATATGCAGTGCATCTAATCTGGGGCGATGGCTAGGGTGCTGGCAGAAATGGCTCTGTGTGCCACTTCTGGCATGCATGCCATTGGTTCGCCATCATGGCGTTAGGGTGTAAGTAGATACATATGTATGTATATAGCGTTTCTATTGGTGTGTTATGTATGTGTACACTTTTGAGACCAGGTAACAGAATTTCATTTTCAATGGGTGCCAGTGTGCCCAAAGGAAGAAAAATGACAGTTATCTTGCCACGTTTGTTCAGTGAATTACTCCTTTTGTTAAGTTAGTAACATGGTTTTTAAGTGAATCTGGCTTCCCCAATGACGTTGCTTGTCAGAAGGACGCAAAAGGGGGATCCTGTGACCCTGGGACACTTCAACCGTCATAAATATGAGCCAGTTATCAAGCATCTGAATGTAAATCACATGAACATGGGGATGCTGCAGCGGTCATAAGTGTGAAACATGATCATAAGTCACTTTTTTCAGGGCTGTTGTAACTTTGAACGGTCACGAAATGAATAGTTGTAAGTCGAGGACTAGCTGTATCTGGTGTTTTGTAAGATCTGGTAAAACCGAGGTGCCGTAGTGGGTGTGTGGTGGAGTCGTTTTTGAAAAACAGGTCTCTCATGAGAGCAGGGAAAATATCTAATAGTTTTCATAGTCTTTCTTCTGGCATTGATTAACATAGAGAAAGTCCTCCCCCCTCCACCATCACTCTGCTGAACACTGAATTCCCACAGCACTATCTCATTCTCATCTTTCCCTGCCAGCTTCTCCTATTGCTTTCTTATGGTTTATCAGTTATTTGTAACTTATGATTAATTATTGTAACTATGATTTTGTTTGCTCTTTTTTCTCCATCTCTTCTTTTGAATTACTGAAAGCTAACATAAAATACTGCAATTAGAAATTGCTCAATCTTTATCTGTTCTCCACCACTTTGCAATTTGCAATTTATTCAAGTGCATTTGATGCACAAATGCTAGAGAATTGTTAGTTTGCACAGGACTTACATGTTTCATATTTCTTGTAGGAGACTCCATTTTGGAGTACAGGTAATCCTCGACTTAAAAACAGTCACTTAACAACCATTCGAAGTTACAACAGACACCCCCCTCCCCCAAAAGATACTTACAACCTGGATTCGAAATTCCAATGCTCTCCCTCTCCCCACAGTAATGAGATCACATTTGGAGAACTCGGCAACCGGTCCACATTTATGACCATGTTCCCTGCGGTCATGTGATTACGATGTATGATTTTTTTTTGCCGGAAACTGATATTTACTTCTAGTTTTCGGCAAAAAAAAGCCCATTACAGACAACATTTTTTTTGCGGCAATCTTTAAGCTAGTGTAGCCATTGTTCAGCATTGTTCATTTGCTGAACAATGGCTACACTAGCTTAAAGATTGCCGCAAAAAAAATGTAGAATCATGTCAGTCACATAGGTGTTTTGACTGATGACTGTCATGACATATAATGAAAATTCCAGGCTCCATTACCATCATAAGTCGAACACTAACTGTACTCTTCAGTAGTATATTAAATATTGTATCACAACCTGAAGGCAAAAGATCCTTTGCTGTGTGCTATCTTGAAATCCTGGGGGGAAAAGTGTTTGGTTTAAGAAATTGCAGAGAAGTGCAATTTGCTATTGTATACAAAACATTATTTCATATAGCTAGTGAAGACTTATGTGGTAGATTACAGGCTCTAGCTTACCTGGGCTGCTACTGAAAAAGCTCAGTATAGGGTCAGACTGGGCTAGTATTTGAGTAGAGACCATTACAAATCTCAGAGTTGTAGATTAAAAAGTTTTTTAAAATATGAAAGAAGGCAATACGGAAGTCTTCTGTATTGCTGTATCTGTCCCATGTTGAATTTGTCTTGAAGGAAACTTTACTTAAACAAGATTTAAGTCATTTTGTTTAAAATTCAGAGTATGTTCTACATATACCCATATACACTTGCATTCAAATTGTACACTATGTGCAAAGCCTTAAGAGTGACTGTTTGATTTGTCTGATTGTTTAGTTCAGGCCAAGGGAATATCAGATTATACACTACTACTATGATTGTAGGTTGAATTTTTTTTTTTGGATTTTTGGTATATTGTATATGTTCATTGCCTGGATGTATTTGTAAAAATAATAAAAGCAGGATATAAAGGAAAAAAACAAACAAGAAACCACATTGTCTGGGTCAGTAAGGAAATTCAGCTAATTATGACTTAAGGCAGCATATAAAGCATGCAAACAACATAATGATGACATGTCAGGTGAATGCTTGGAATATATAGGAACAGCAATACAATAGCTAAATGTAAAAACTTAATGCTTCTGTTGATCACAACCCTGACCTACTCATGTACCGTAATAACAAGTTTGACCATTTTCTAAGGCATGAAGAATTCCTTTTAATATGTAGTTTGTAAATAGGACATGCTTGGTTAGTTCATGATTGCCCTTATTATATGGAATATAATGTATAAGTTGCTCTGTTTTTTTCTTTTAACTTGGGCTCATTTCTTGTAGCTTTATATTGTTTCTCATGATCCTTAGCTGAAGCACTTTCAGGATATTAGCATAAGAAATAGTGCAAAATTATAGATTTAGTGTGGATTGATTGAAATTATTCTGGAAAATGACATTTAAATTATTGGTTTAAATCATACTTCCAATAATTGACAACTATTACAAATAAAGTACAGCATTTTGCAACTAAACATGCTCTTCATAATATCTAGGAGCATAGTAAAATATTGTAAGCAGCCCATTTACCTGTTGCATTGTGTAAAATATTTGTGGAAGTGAGTTTGAGGGATTACCTTAACATGATTTTCTGTTTTGCTGTGTATATATTCAGTGACTAGTAAAGTATATCCTTATCTAGATTATTTATTAAAAGTATAGAAAAATACATGATTGATATACAATATGATATTTTATGTGAGAGTTCAGTTCTTAGGGAATGATAACACTGAAAACAATAATAAAAATGTGAGTAATACATTCCAAAATTAAGTTAATCTGCTGCTAACTTCAAACTGGACATTAACTGGGCTGACCAGGTAGTGGGCAAAGAGAATGTGAACTATATAATTTCAGTTTTTCAAAATGTACAAGGAGGCTAATAGTGAAAATGAGGAAATCATTTTTTAAAAATAATGAATCAAGAATTACCCAGGAATAATAAAATGTTTGCTGGAATGCTCACTGAAATTAAAAAAAAAACTTAATAGAGTCACAAAATTATGTGAAGGAAGTTTAAGGTTAAAAGTAAATTACTTAGATGCAACTGGCCAGGAAGCCTCGCCTGCATTCCAGCAACTTTTTTTCTATTGATTTCAAAGACAAGAAATGAGAGCAGACAGGAAGACAAGTTTTCCAAGTGAATAGATATTTTTTTTATTACGGCCACTGACCAGAATTACAAATAGAAACACATTTAAAGTTAAGTTTTCCAAGTGTCATGTTGGTCATAGGAATTTTTGTTGCAGTGTTTTGCAAGTCAAAAAAGTGTTCATGATAGAAGTCTGACCTTGAGATAATTGAGGTTCATGTCACTTAGCCGTGTCATCCTTATGAAGAATACATTTGACCTACCTTCCTAAGGTAATACCTGAAATTTAGTTACAAGAAATTAACTGATTACAAGTGTGTTTTCAAAGGGAATGCTACCCCAATTTAAAAAGTCTGAAATACTGTTCTCTGATTCAGTTTCTACCAAAAGTTTGATTTATTAGCCATAGCATCTTTTCTTGATCTCAGAAATTACTCAGATCCTGGATACACTTGGTAGCTTGTGAAAAATGGGAAGAATAGACTACTAATTCTTGATGATATTCTTTAGCAATAATTGTCTGGTTCAGGCTGTTCAACCAAATATTTATAAGTTAGAATTTATTTATGTATTTATTCAATTTATACATTGCCCATCTCACTAGATGGCTTATAATCATTATGGGTTTGAAGCCCTGTTCTTTCACTTTTGAAGGGAACAGTTTTTATCATTTTGGATGTACTATTTGTTGAGCTGAATATTTTGAGCTGAATAAAATCCTTGATTGTAAGTATTTTGTAGTCCAGTCATTGTCCAATTTTCTAGGGGTGGAAATGCTTAAATATCCTAAATATCTATTACTAGAATACTAGCTCTTTTTGTCTACCCTGATAATTATTTGCAAAGTCTATTGCAAAACAAGATTTTTTTTAAAGTTGTATTTACTACATTTGACCTAATAACCTCTTTCTTTTATTACCTTATTGCTGCTTTATTGTCTTGGAGCACAACTGTTTTGTTTTTATGACACTATCCTTAAATCTCCACGGAATGCAAATATATACCACAGAGATTCTCTTATACTGTTCTATATCATGGTTATCTTCTGGATGTTTGGTCGGAAGGAATTATAAAGCTTGCCACAAAAAGGAAATATAAAGAGAAGTGAATATAAACAATGTAAAGGTTTTGTATCTTATCCATGTTATGCATTTGTCCATGTTATACATTTCTTATCCATCTTATCCATGTTATACATTTCTGTCTAACACTAATTGTGTATATATTTCCTTATTTTTTCTCTGACAAATAAATATGTGTCTTGATCCTTTGAAGTTGACATAGGGGAAAAATAGTGAAGATCTGAAAAACAGTTTTTAAATTGAATCCCTACTTCTCTTTTCTTAAGAACAGGTAACACATACTGTTTTTCATGTAAGAGTTTCTATTACTAATGCTGTATAATGAAACATGATAATTGGTCTTGGTGGGTAAGGGAACTATAAAATTATCAGAACCAGGTGATCCCTAGAGTTGAGTTTCAGTGTTGGCTGAGAATAGGGATAAACTTTAAGCAGTATATTTGTTCTGTAAGTTGCTGTTGATATAAAATATAACGTTTGTCTTCAGGGTGATATTGTCGTTAGAATAGCTTTTAAAAGTCATTTATAATTTAAACAGTTCCTTGTAAACTGTTGGGATATCCTTTGGGGCTTGTTTATTTCTTTAATAACTTTCAATTGAAAAAGTTTCTCCAAAATCACCTATAAATGATGACATCTTTTCCCTCAACTTTACAACCAAGATGATTGGTGCAAACTTTAAAAGGCACCGAGGAGGAGGAGCAGGCGGCAATGTTTTTAGTTACCAAGTTCTTGTAACCATCAGCTGAAACGGCCTGGCTCTGGTCTCACAGTGCAGTCAGGCCTCCTGCTTTCCTATCCTCCCTCTGGTAAAGCTTTATGACGTGGCAGCTGCCAGGAGACTGTTGCTGGAGAGAAGCTGGCTGCTCCATAAGATTGGTAGGCAGTGGCACAGTTTCCCTTGTTGCAGTCTTGTAGATTAGCAGCTGCAAGGTTTTTATCACTGAGTCTGCCTGACCTCTTTGATTGCTTAGCATTCTGCACCATAGTGCTGCTGTCATTTTCTAAGAGGAAGGACTTGCTCAAATTCACAGTGTCTCCTGTTATGGCTTAGTCCTTGTATCCTCTACTTGCAATATAAATTGTTACTGTACCATTTTAGCAGATTCTGGAAAGGTAACCATAAAGACTTATTGCAAGTAAAATATACATACATGTATTTTGC
Organism: Naja naja; assembly: GCA_009733165.1. Taxonomy (NCBI): domain Eukaryota; kingdom Metazoa; phylum Chordata; class Lepidosauria; order Squamata; family Elapidae; genus Naja; species Naja naja. The sequence goes on from CM019151.1 coordinate 68,710,914, forward strand.
AACATATAAGAAGATTGCAAATTGCCATAACTTTGGAAGACTACAGTCCACCTCATGAAAATAGAGACTTTGTTTTTACCTGGCAAAAGTTTACACACACAAACACACACACACACACACACACACACACACACAGAGCTATGGAATGTTTCATATTTTGTGCCTGTAACCCATGCTGTTTAGTCTGCAAGCCAGTTTTGCGAAGCTCAAATGTGTGTGAAATAAGTGCAGCAAGCACGTACAATAGTAGAACTTGGCCATATTACATTTTTCTAGCTGTCTGATGTTACTTTAACATCTATGGCAAGAGAAGGGCTTTTCCCTCGCTCAGTAGAGATCCTTTTGCAGAACATGATTTTGTTAACAGATAATGCTGAACAGTTAAAAGAAATGTAGAAGTGTAAGAAGTATAACTACATATGTTATGTGTATAGCACTATATGCAAGTTAAAATTATACTTGGTAACTATCAGAGTTACTTCTGATAATCTACTTCAATATTAAAACTTTAAATTTCATGCTTAATGTTTTTTAATTAATAAAAGAAGAAAAGAAAATACATGATGGAGACACAAATTGTCAAAGAAAAGAGGAAAAAATGCATAAAAAGTGGCTTCAACAAAAAATAAAAGAAATACAGCAAAAAAAACCAGTATATGTCACAACAGTAAACAGTTATAATTCTATATCTAATGCAAATATTCAAGTACATATATATTTCAAATACATTTATACAACAGTCATTTTTACTGTATTCAGTACAGATTTGGTACAAATGTTTCATTATATTTGTCTCTACAAATTCTATGGGCAATCTGCTCCTAAGTGGCAAATGCAATTATGTCTTCAATCCATTGAATGAATGATGTCATAGATTTAACTTTCCAATGCTGCACTATTAGTCTTTTAGCTACAGTAAGGACATGGAAAATCCATTTATGTTGTCCATTAAATAACTGTCAAATTACATCTATTAGGTATATGGTTCAAATGAATACTATATGATCTTCTAAAAAGTTTAACTTTTGTCATGTAATGATATTTATATGATCTACTACTTTCTCCCCAAACTTGATAAGTATAAAACACTGGAGAAACACGTGATTTAAAAAAAGCATTACCCTTATTACATCTCCAACGAAGTGTTGTTTTTGACAGTCTTTTTCTATACAAATGTAAATGGAATTCTAAATATTATTTTTATTGTCATAATTTGACACTCTGGCTTTAGAAGTTAAGACACTGCCATTTTCTAGAGACAATATCTAAAACTTTATTCCACTCATCGTTTAACTTGTATAAATCAAATTGATTTTTAATAACAAATATCTGTAAGAACTAATAGTAAGTTTTCTAGTTATCTAGGATTTAATAAGTTCTAGTATCTCAGGTATCTTCAACTCTAAAAATGCTGCTAATCCAAGCAATATTTTTAAGAAATGTAATTTTAAATTTATTTCATTTCTATAGCCACTCAATTTAACCAAGTGACACTGGTTAAAATTATAGAATTTATAATTCGAAAATTGCAAAGCAAAACAATTTAAAAAACATTCAAGCAATAAAAACAACCACAAAATAAATATTGCTATTAGGTGCTATTACGTTAAAACTTCATCTATCATTTGGTCCACAGTTGAATATCCCTGCTTTCATATTCCCTCCGCCCTAATTGCTAAAGTTAGGTTTCCCAGTAAATTTGGCATGGGAAAAAGGGTCTAATCTACCACCTCATCATCTATTAGGGTGCCTCAGTGACCAGTCCTATGCCTTATACTCTTTAATAGGTTAATGAGTGACATAAGTATTAGAAGTACTTATTAGAAGTACAGTAAACATACAGATGGATGTAATGCTTATCACATTTGCAGATAATAAAAAAGGCTGAACAAAATTGGGGGGATAGCTAATCATCCAAGAACAGAGAAATGACATTTAGTAATATCTTGCTGGATTGATGAAGCGAGATCGGTGTAGCAGAATGAAAGATAATTGGTAAGGGGGTGGGAAAACACCTTGAAATAATAGCTGAATGAAAACTGATGAGCCACTAGCTGTGTGATAGGGCTACCAAAAAAAAGTCACCATTCCATTTATTCTGCTTTGGTTAAATAAAACTCAAATACCTGTTCAGTTTGGGTTATCACAACCTTTTGGAGATTCCCTCCATAGCAGGCTGAAAACCTTATTAAAAAGGAGCTTCAAACTTCAGATATTTGGTTGAAAATTAAGAAATTAGGTTACTGTTTAGGAACAGTAAAGCTGGGTGTGGTGTATATTTTGCTTTATTTTGTGGACAGTGATCTAGGATCTTATGACTGCGTGTGTGTGTACATTTGTATATGTATAGCTAGAGTGAAAAAACGGGGGGGGGAGAAATCCCTTTATAGACTAGATTCATAGATTGGAAAGTTGTTCCACTGTTGATATGTTAGGCCAAGTTGCAGTTGAATAAATCATGGCAGACCTTTTACGAAGATGTGAATGGGATAAATATGATTAAGATGATGTACAATCGATGCTTACTGAGAAGTAAGTCATACTGAGTTCATTAAAGCGTATGCAGCCTTCCTTTAGATGCAATTGCTTTTGAGAATTCTTTTTGCCATAAACCATGACACATAAACAGAACAATAACATTGCGCGCTTGTAACATGGAGTTAATAGTACTTGTGATCTAGGAACTAAGGCTGTACTGTTGTTATTCAGCACTAACCAAAAGCAACATGGCACAATTTAGAGTGATCGTTAACTCAGTGGACGGTAATAGTTCTCAATCTTTCCCTTTGATAATAAGTTACTTGAAAGCTTAATGTACTATATAGAAATGCAACATTATGTGCCCCTAATAAGTGAGAAAAAAGAAACTTTAAACAATTTTAAACAAAAATCTAGTGCTTGTTAGCTTTGGTGTATAGGAAAATTGGATTCAGTGATTTACTAATCTGTTCTCAAATTGAGTGAACTTTGTAATAATATAAACATTGTTCATAGCATCCAATGTCATATGAATGCGGAGACAAGAATCAATATTTATTTATTTATTTATTTATTTATTTATTTATTTATTTATTTATTTATTTATTTGACTTGTATGCCGCCCCCTCTCCGAAAGGACTCGGGGCGGCTCACAGCTAAAAAACAACAATAAATAAGTTGCCTAAAAAGTGAATTAAACAGGATACAAGTCAAATAGAATTTAAAATCCCAAAGTTAAAACAATCAAACCCCCCTCCAGGAGATCAGCACAGCCCGGACTGCGCAAATAACCAGGTCTTTAAATTGTGGCGGAAGGTGCGGAGATCGGGGGTCAGCCATAGAGTGGGAGCCGCCACAGAATAGGCCCTCCCCCGGGTCGCCGCCAAGAGACATTGAGTCGTTAATTGACTATCACTTCAGTGTGTCCCATCATCTGTCCTTAGAATTTGTAATAGCTTATATATTTGATAGTCTTAGGGATATTGCTTTGTTTTGAGAAAAGAACTGTTTGTTTGTTTTGCCACCCATCCCATCATCCAAAGCAAATCTGGGTGGTTTACAATACAATAAAAGCCCAAATATGAGAACATTAATGAACATTAAAATGAACAGGAATTACATAAAACCAGGAACTATGTATACGAGCATATATTTTATAGAATTATTCAAACAAGATTTCTTGTGGTAAATTACGATATACATTTTCTGAATGAGTGAAATATTGGTGTGCAAATATTTCCTTCCTAGCCAATTTGGTCTAGTGGTTAAGGCACCAGGCTAGAAACAGGGAGATTGAGTTCTAGTCCCTTAGGTATGAAAGCCAGATGGGTGATTTTGGCTCAGTCTCTCTCAGCTCAATCCACCTCACAAGAGTTATTGGGAGGAAAATAAGAAGGAACATTAAGTATATTTGCCTTGAGTTATTTATAAAAAAAATACTAAAATTGGGATAAAAGCAGATAAATCAAAATCTCTTGTTAGTATACAGCTCCTAAATGCTTTGTGAAAGTAAAGTAACTATGAAATTAATTATTGGGAATTCATGTAAACAATTTCATTTTACTTGAGGATAATTCTCTTCAGTCAAACTCTATTATTGGCTGCAGTGGGAAAAAGTAGAAGGTGGGGTTAGAACAATTTGTGAGGGGACAATGGATGGAGCGGCAGTAATAAGATCCTGAGAAGTTCATTTCTCTCATTCACATGCCTCATTCGTTCTTCTCCCTCTCAAACACAAATTATTTCTGAAGTAGATCTTGGTCAAATGTTTCAAAGAATGCAGTTCATTTGACTTTTCTCCTTTCTCTCCCCCCCTCTGTTTCCTTGAATTCATTCAGACCGAATTAATCTTTTTAAAAAAGCAAGAGAAATGGGAGATAGACAGGTGTTTGCAAGAGTCTGGAAAACTAACAGCAAAGCATAATTATAATTTCTTTCTAAAGGATGCTACAGGGCTCTGCCATTCAGCTTGGCTTTCTGAACTCATGTGCTCTTGGCTGCTCTTCTTTCATACCCTAAGTGACAGTAAAGGCAAGTGATCTATATGGATGATTTTATGAAGGAGTGACCACAATAGCTAAAACATCTTTCTGAAGTTCATGGTTGTGCCTGCAAAGTTATGCATACCTCTCGATACTTATTCTGAAACTTGACTGTTCATATCTTTTTCCATCTTCAGCTCTTTGTACGGTGTACAAAGTCCTGTAAGGTCTTCAACAAAACTTCTTGTAAGAGGAATCAGTGCAGTTCTTTAATAATAATCTGCATATTGCTTTGCATCTCTCTTCACTTTCCAATTTAGTCCAAACCCTTTTCTATCTCTAGATTGCATGTTCCATATTTGCTGATACTGGAGTTGTAAGTATGTTAACTGCTTCTTCTCCTAAAGCTTAAAAACTTCTGTAGATGTTTCTTATAAGCTTTTCCTCTTTGATGGGTAGTTCGTTTTATTTTCCAGAAAAGTTGATTACTAAATACAGATGCGTTCAATAAAGGATTGTATCATTCTGCAATTCTATTTATAAACTGATACAGTACAATCTTTCCTTTTCCTTTAGCCTCATACTCAATTCATTGTTACTTTTCATTATTTCTTGGAAATAATCTTGCTTGGAAGTTCTCATTTTGGATTAAAAATAGATCTTATTTTCTTTTTCTTATTATTTGCTAACATTCTGGACTGAAATATTTTTAAATGTCTTTTCCTATTTGATTATGGAACTCTGGGTTGAGTCATCATACATGCTTTTTATTGCCTAAGGCTACTGTCCTCTTTCTTTCTCTGGGTAGGATGACATCTTGCTTTGAAAGCATTTGAATCTTTTCTTCTTTGCAATGCTAGCAATGATCTCATCTCCTGCTTTTGAGTTTTTCCACCCAAAACTCATCTATTCCATATTCCCTCAGGTTCTCTTTCATATAAGCTTAATGCAGGAAATAAGGTAGTAAGATCTTTTTTGCCAGTGCTGTGAGCAACATACATGCAGGTCTTACACGTTACTGGATGGATAACACTGGAATCAAATAAACTCAGTAATAGGGACTAGAAAATACAACGTTCAGTCTGATCGTGTAGGTTATATCTGTATGAAAATTAGGGAATATATCATAAATTACTCATGTCAATTATGTAGATTGAATTTTTAAAAAGATAGAATGTTCAAAAGATGTTGAATAGATCTTGGAGGGAGACGGGTGGTTAAGAAATAGAATACATACATACATATATACAGCATTGCATTTAAAGTTTATTTTAAGACCAATTAGCCTTTTAAACACGTACATATTTTTAAAATGAAAAACAGGTTTTATAAACTCTGATTGATATGTATTAGGTAGGTACTGTAGAAGCTTTTAATACTTCATTAGTGACACATGAATTACAACATATATTCAAAACTTGGAAGGCATCCTGGCCTCAGTTCTTACAGCATGAAATTGCTTATTGTACTTAAAACAGTAGTTAGACATGGAGTGTGAGGATGAAAACAAAAATGATAATAAAAATAATGACACAGAAATGCAGCCCCAGTTCCTGAGGCCTTGCGCTCATGCTCATATTTTTGGGTTTTGTAAAGTACTTATCATCGTCCCTATGTTCTTATTCTCAGCACGGGGCTTATTAGTGGCTAATTATCAGGACATCGAGGTTCATTATGAATCTTTTATTATGGTATAATCTCTTCTCCACAGTTAATTGTGTTCATGGGAGCAAAAGGTCAGCCTTTTTTGCCTACTAGAAAAAGGGAGGTCAAGATGAGAGAATAACACATGCCCCAAAAGCTTAAGATACTTGGAATGAAATCTCTTGACCTTGCTGAGTCACTTTTCATTAAGGATGACATGATTACTTCCAGAAGCTCTCCTGGAGTTCCTGGATGTATTTTTCCTTCCTTTTCTTCCTCTTCTTCTTCCTCCCCTTCTCCTTCCCCTTTCCCCTCTCCTTCCCCCTCTGTACAGTTCCCCCTCTGTACAGTTCCCCCTCTGTACAGTTCCAATTGTAACACTTTTCACCTTAACATTTTAAAGACACTTCCTTGTCTTATGTCTACCCCATAAAAAATTACAAAGGTGAAGGACTGCTATGGGAGTGGGTGGGCAATGAAAACAGTTCCCACACATTTTTCAGTGCTGTTGTAACTTTGAACGGTCACTAAATGAATGATTGTAAGTTGAGGACTTTGTTCTGTCTTGTACAAAGCAGATAAACTCCACAAAGCATCCATACAAAGTCTTCTTTATTGGTTCATCAGGCATCCTCATTAACTCACAGTTATGATGAGATTCTTCTTAATGTCCAACCCTTTGCATGTCTGTCTTTATAGGTAAAAAGATGGTTATTTCTTTCTTCCCATATCGTAGAAGCAGGAGGTAGACATGCTACCATGAGGCTGTGTTCAGGCAAGAGTGAAGAAACCTCCCCCAAGCCACCAAGGGTCAATTCAGTGACCAATCATGGTTACAGATGTGGCCACATGACTTGAACTACATTTCCCAGGATACCTTAACTACATTTACCATGAACTACATGACATGAACTACATTTACCTTAAGGGGACAGCTCCTTATTCCTAAGTAACTATCCCAAATTCCATTAACTATAGCTGGCTGGACAGCACAGACTCCCTGTATATTAGGACTAAACCATCTGAGTGTACTATTATTTGGGAATAAAATACCCAAGAGAACTTTACATTACAGGTAGTCTTCAACTTACGACCACAATGGAGGCCAGAATTTATTTTGCTAAGTGAGAAATGTGTTAACTAAGTTTGGTCCATTTTACGACTTTTCTTGCCACATTTGTTAAGTGAATCACTGCAGTTATTAAATTAATAACACGGTTGTTAAGTGAATCTGGCTTCCCCATTGACTTTGCTTGTCAGAAGGTTGCAAAGGGGGATCACGTGACCCTGGGAAGTGTCAACTGTCATAAATGTGAGTCAGTTGCCAAGTGTCTGGATCTGGATCATGTGACCATGGGGATGATGCAATGGTCATAAGTGTGAAAAATGGTCATATGTCAACTTTTTCAGTGCTGTCATAACTTCGAGCGATCAGTAAACAACCTGTTGTAAGTCGAGGACTACCTGTATATATAGGTACATGTGAAAATATTTGTGGGTGAGCTAATCTTATAAATACAATAATTCCAGACTTCTGAAACTTACAAAGGAGATGGAGCTGTATTCTCAGGGGACTTCAGGCTAATCAAAATTGGATAGAAAATTTATCGGAGGTTGCAAGTACTCCTGGTTTCCTTCTCAGTGGAGAAGTCTGTTTTGTCAGCACAAGTATGCTAGGCACATGTTGGGAAATTGTACTTAGCTAGCAGGTGTTGATCACATGCTTAGTGAATCAAGATTTCTCATCCAATGTGCCTTTTATAGAATGGCTTAAATCATTTATTTCTGCTTTCTTTGTAGTATGTCGTCGTAGAATGCAGCGCTACAAAAGTCAATAAATCAAAGGCACTCTATATATTTGTAAAAGTGCTTTTGAAGTATATATTGGTAGATGTATATCATTTTAGCATAGCATCAAAACATCATCAAACAAATGCAACTATATTGAAGCCAGTAAAGCCATTAATTTACGCCATCATTGATTCCTGGCTGTTAGGCAACCTTAATGGCCAGGTCTTAACAAAAGGACCTGCTTGAATAACTGTTTTTATTGCTTTCCTAGAGGCGGGCAATGATGGCACCATCCAGATTTTTGTTAGAAGGCTATTTATTCCATAGAATAAATGCTACCAGAAAAACATAGTCATCATATAGCTGGCATCCTGCTGGTTGCTGCTTTGCTTGAGACTATTGCTCAAGGCTGAGCTCTTTCAGTCAGTAAGACTATATATCTGCTGAGGTGATGAGATAAAAGTATTTTCAATTTGAGTTTCATTCTGGATGTCCCAAAGGTGCTTTTTTAAGGACTGTTTTTGCTTTTGAAGATGTTTTGCTTCTCATCCAGGAAGCTTCTTCAGCTCTGACAGGACAGTGGGGAATGGAAAGATTTATATTCCTTGCAGACAGCTGGTCATTTGCATCCTTTTAGAGAGTCTTTGAAGCACTTGAAGGTTTATCTGTGTCCTCAGGTCACCTGAGTAGTTCTCCTGGTTCCTGTAGCCTGCAGTTTTCTTTCCTCTGGAAAGCCATTCCTAGAGACTTTTAGCTATACAATTTGGGATGAATACCATTTGAATGATGTGGGAGTAGGAATCGCCAGGGGCAGCTTACCACAGGCAACTCACTGCAGACAACTCGCCATGGCCAACTCACTGCGGGACAAGAGTTACACTAATATCAAAGAAATGAATAGAATAATTAAACAAAGGATGCAAAAGGAGTGACAAAATGAACTCTGAATGATAAAAATTAACGTAATGGTAAAGTAATTTTAAATGCTTAAATTGAATTGTTGAATTATCCCACGAGTTGACCTGAGTTGAGTTGGCCACAGAGAGTTCTCCTGCGGCAAGTTGGCCATGATGAGTTAGCCATGGTGAGTTAGCTTCGCCAAGTTGTCCCATTCCTCTCCTTCCTACAGGCCTGTTAATTCTGTTTTGATCTCCCATCCACAGACTAACCAGACCCAAAACTGCTTAGTTGTCAAGCTTGTACAAAGTTGGCTAGGTATATCCACCTGTTGAGACAGGTGCAGCAAACCCAGGCAAACTTAGTAATTAGAAATGTAGCTGGCTGGATTAGATTTCAAATTGCCATATGGTTTAGTGAAATATGGAAAGTTATTTATGCTAGTGACTGTGTTGACGTCAGTCCAGATGTAAACATGTGAACTGGGAAGAGCTGATTGATGTGATCAAGAACAAAGTGGCAGCAACCAATGAGTTGCACATAAGAGAGGTTGAGGCACAGGCTAAGAGCAATTCAGCAAAAGGTCATTGTTGTCAAGTTTGGCATTTCACAAGAGTGTATGTATGGGTAACATTATTGATCTTCAGCATTGGAAGGCTTGGGAAAGATGGGCTCCTCACGCACCAATGGCAGAAGCGAAAATCCCAAAAGCTGGAACTTGCCAACAGTTGCCACATTTGTGAGAATGGAGATGGGGAATCATTATGCTCCAGAAACAAAGTGCCAGCCCATGGAATATCATCACAAAGCTTCCCCTGTAGAAAAAGATTCAAAAACTGGACGTTCTTGAACCTGGTAGCTCAGAGCACCATACTGCAACACTCAGAACTTTGAATGAAAGAACAACTTAAGATAATTTAGAGGCACAAGAAGGAAACTTCGCTGCAATGTGGTAATGATAGGCCTCACACCTCATGAACCAGGTTGGATCTCGTCCTCTTATCACACCTGTCTGTCCTTAGCCACATGGATCTTCTACTCTTTTCCAGAATTGAAAAAATGCCTTCAGGGGCATCTGTTTGACTGAAATGAAGAGATGAAAAGGAATTTGTCAGGACCTGTTTGAAGGGACAAAAGTATGAAGTTGTTTCATGATGCCTGTAAGCAACTGGTTTATCATTGGCAAAATTGTGTGGCGAATGGTGGTGATTATGGGTAGAAAGAAATGCAGATGACATAAGTTCCCATTTCAATTTATTGAAATACCTTTATTTACACTAAATATGACAATGGAAGCATTATAGCAATAGCACCTAGACTTGTATACCACTTCACAGTACTTTACAGCCCTTTCTAAGTGGTTTACAGAGTCAGCCTCTTGCCCCCAACAACCTGGGTCCTCATTTCACCAACTTCAGAAGGACAGAAGGCTGAGTCAATCTTGAGCCCAGTGGGATTCAAACTGCCAAACTGCTGTCAGCCAGCAGTCAGCAGAAGTAGCCTGCAGGACTGCATTATGCTTCATTCAGCCCCTCTCTCTTTCTCCATGTGTGTGCACAAGGTATATGTTGACATGTATGATGCTTCCTGTTTGCCTATATAAACAAATATAATGGTCTAATGATCTGTAGGTAAAAATAAACTGCTGAAGGAGAATTCTTCAGCAAATGATGGGAGCCAGCATAAAATGAAGCACTGGTCTAATCTACCGGAATAGCTCTCAGATACTGCCATCATCTCTGCAAGGGCAACATTACAGGCAATCCTCGACTTACAGCAGCCATTCAAAGTTACAATGGCACTGAAAAAAGCGATTTAGGACCATTTTTCACACTTATAACCATTGTAGTAGCCGCATGTTCACGTGATCAAAATTCAGATGCTTGGCAACTGACTCATATTTATGACCGTTGCAGTGTCCTGTGGCCATGCGATCCCCTTTTGCGATGTTTCTGACAATGGGAAAGCCAGATTCACTTAGCAGCCATGTTACTCCCTTGACAACTGCAGTGATTCACTGAAGAACTGTGGCAAGCAAGGTCTTTAAATGGAGCAAAACTCACTCAAGGAATGTTTCACTTAACAACAGAAATGTTGGGCTCAATTGAGGTCATAGCTTAAAGACTACCTGTACGTGCCAGTGGAATCCACCTACTGATCTTAAAGGATAGAATAATTCACATGAGAATAAGTGATCCTTTAATAACTAAATCATTCAGTTAAGTAACTATTCCATATTTTAAGAGAGAAAAAATACCCATCTCATGTTAAAAAACAAAACCAAACCAAATTGCACTCTGAAACAAATTGAGAGTTCCTGCATCTGATATGGATATATAGTATGATTCTAGTGCTTGTGTCCAATCTAAAGACAAGCAGCAACAGAGTATAAGTAATTCTGTCAAGACATACCTAATGCATTTCGGACCATTTTTAGGTTGGTCTGTAATAGGTTAGTTGCTGCATTAGCTGGAACTTAGCAAAAATCCTTAGGTTGTGTCTGTCTGTCTGTCTGTCTTTCCATCCCATCCATCCATCCATCCATCCATCCATCCATCCATCCATCCTTTAAAGGTTTTGTTTTATTTAAACCACACAAGATACTGAAATCTTTAAAACAGCTGGAAGTGTGCTTTTCAAATGGATTCTTGAGAAGATATTCCATTTAGAATTGCTTCACAATTTTATGCATGAGTTGTGTTTAATAATAGCACTTGCTGCGCTAAGTTATGTCAAATGAGAGAGAAGGCAAATGTCTTCCCTTGGCCTCCTGTTTGGGCAACAGTTTATAGAATGTAGTTCTTTAGCAAATGTTTTATGAACACGTCTTGGGCTTTGCCATAAATGCCTTCATGCTAACAAAATACTAAGAATCTCTTTGTCCTAATATATTGCGTGAAAAAAAATGTCTTTATTTTGTTTGTAGGTTTGGGCTGAGCAACAAATTTGAAGCAGAGTTCCCTTCCTCATTGACAGGAAAAGTAAGTATCTTGGAAGAGAATAAAGTTAATAAAACTCCTGACACCTTTACTACACGTTGCATTTGATGCTGCTTCTAGAGCAGGAAAATGGTTTCTTAATGCATGTCAAGCCTTTGAAAAATATATTTACCATCCTGCTTTTTGGGTTCCTTCTTGAAGGTTGCACCTGAAGAGTTTAAAGCCAGCATCAGCCGAGTGAACAGCTGTCTTAAGAAGAATCTTCCAGTTAATGTCCGGTGGTTACTCTGCGGCTGCCTTTGCTGCTGTTGTACCTTAGGCTGTAGTATGTGGCCTGTGATTTGCCTCAGTAAAAGAGTAAGTTAGACCCCACTTATTATCATAAATGCTCTAGACCATGTGATTGCCTTAATGTCTGGGAGGCCATCAGCAACTTTGTGTGTGTGTGCATGTGCGTGCATGCACTGGGGGTGGGGGGTGGATGGTGGGTGTTTAAATCCCAATCAACCTTGCATAGGCACAGTGTGAGCATTGCAAAAATGTGTATATCTGCCTTGCTCCAGGTTCACACATTATCATTTTAAGGAGGATCCTTATCCTAATTTAATCTCTGCCTTTTATTAACTGCCTGTAGTATCTTCTCCATCCCTACCCCCCCATGGAAAATTTCTAAATAAAAATAGAATAACTGTTATTTACTTAATACTCTATTTGGTTAATATTTCTGAAGCTGGGATCTACAATACAGGTAGTCCTTGACTTATGACTACAACTCAGCCCAACATTTCTGTTGTTAACTGAAACATTTGTTAAGTGAGTTTTGTCCCATTTTAACAACTTTTCTTGCCACAGTTGTTAAGTGAATCACTGAAGTTGTTCAGTTGGCAACATAGTTGTTAATTGAATCTGGCTTCCCCATTAGCTTTGCTTGTCAGAAGGTCACAAAAGGTGATCGCATAACCTTGGGACACTGCAGCTGTCATAAATATGAGTCGGTCATCAACCATCTGAATTTTGATGACATGACCATGGGGAAGCTGCAACGGTCGTAAATGTGATAAGTCACTTTTTCCAATACCGTGACTTTGAATGGTCACTAAATGAACTGTTGTAAGTTGAGGACTACCTGTAATGATAACAAGAGACCTATACTTTTAACCCCCATTCTAAAGAATACTGTACTTCGGAGTTACAGTTTTTTTTTAATTACATTTATATCCCGCCCTTCTCTGAAGACTCAGGGCGGCTTACAATTTTTTGGGATACAACCCAGTGTGCTCAGCAATAGCCTTCATTCCATTGTATAAGCCTGCTTATTACTAAGCGGCATTTTTACAAAGTCAGCTTATTGCCCCCAACAATCTTGGGTCCTCACTTTACCTACCCCAAGAGGATGGAAGGCTGAGTCAACCTTGAGCCTGGTGGGATTCGAGCCTACAGTAATTGTAGGCAGCTGGATCTTAAGTGCAGGCATTTAACAGCCTGAGCCACCACCAGTTTTTGTAACATGCAATATCTAGTGTGGTCTGAACCTTGCCGCCTCCTCTGGTGAATTCTAAAAATATTTTCATGTACAACATATCCCTGGGTTGCAGTCTAATATTAAATTTATTCCTAGTAATTATACTGAGGATCCATTAAAATTTTCCTGCCACCATTTCCTATTTACTAAATTTTTCTAGCCACCTAGGAAGCACTGTTCTTAAAGTAAACAGGAACAGGGATCAGAATTAACAACACAGCATAGTTGTCAGCCGTCCCATTGATAAATGCAGCAAAAGAAACTCCTGGGACATTATTTTACCACGAGTATAAAAAGTTACTAATAATTCCACATAGGCACAGGCATAGCAAAAACCAGTTTCTAGGAACAAATTCTTGCAAACAGGTAAAAGCAAACTTTTGTACAATATATTAACTCAGTGGTACTTCAAAGAATGATTCATGCCCTTCCAGTCTCACTTCCTTGTACACATAGAGATACACACAAATACTCAGAATATGTGACATCATCCGTACGTCAAGATTATTTTATGTACAAATAGACATGCATATATGTACTTCCCAGTACATACAGCTAGATACAATTTTTGAGTACCGTGCCCTAGAAGTTCTGCCCATTTTGGTGATCCCATTCCTTTGGCTTCTGCTATCCAGCTTCTGCTCTCCGTGCTTAGCAATGAGAGTGATGATTGTCAGAACACCCTTTGTAATATTTACTATCCTGTTGTAATAGTTGTAAGAGCACTTTTTAAATGGCATAAAATGTAGTTATTCTTGTCACTTGTTATTGTAAAAGTAATTCATGTACAGTGTGCAAAATAAGTTACCTAAAATTCGTAGCACAAAGTCCTGAAGTTATACCCTGTGTTTCCCCCAAAATAAGACTGGGTCTTATATTAATTTTTGCTCCAAAAGATGCACTATGGCTTATTTTAAGGTAATGTCTTATTTTCAGGAAAATACGGCACTAAATGCATCCGTCTGGCTGAAGATTTCAATTGGGGCTTATTTTTGGGGTAGGACTTATATTATGAGCATCTGGAAAAATCATGCTAGGGCTTATTTTCCCCATTTTTGGGGAAACATGGTACTTTCTCAAATTATGCTTCCTTAGTGTTTCATGGTGCCTTGTCTCATTTTTACCATCATGTCAGGTTTTAATGCTCAGAATGAAATCTGGGACTCTTATTTTACTGTTGATTACAAATATGTTAAATTTTGGGTGGCAGAAATAAAGTTGAGAAATAATGCCTGAATATACCTCCAGGGGATTAGTAGACATTCCTCTCTGCATACCCACTGCCTCTATTTTAGAGGATTCCTTAATCCTTGGTTTACTTAGCACTTCATATACTGAAGGTATATTAAGAAAATAGACCAAATTAACACAACATTTAATTGTTATACAGTGTAGTAAAGTATTGTGCTTATTTCTGTAATTGATAGTGCTAGGGATGAGTGAGCTAATTTTGCCTTATTCATAACTTTTTCAACCAGTGAGAAAAAAACTTAAGTTCCATTTTGTAATTAAGCTAAAATAATATCTGATGGTCCGTGGGCTTTTAAATATATTTTGTTAATTGTTTTCTAAAATATTAGAAAGGAGAAAAATCTTTTTTCCTTCTTTTAGTACAGCCCACGGAAAGAGTGCCATGATCTCCATTGGCTCCAATTGAAAAGGCACAGCAGGAGTTGTTACTTCAAACATTTCCAAAAGGGTGCTGCCTTACATTTAAATTTAACAATGAATAAAAAATAGTCAAAAAGTCTTCCTAGCACATTATTACTTTTACATTTACAAGAAATCCATGCTCCCCACTTGAGTTAAAACTATTTTCAGAATAGCAAAAGGAGGGCTTTTCAGGATTTTCTGATGGAGAAATAATTCGTATGCTTATAAAACAAAATTGCAGTACATGTATAAGTTATTCCTGTTGTTAGTAAAACTGTTATGTGGTTTTTTTGGATTGTGTTTATCTTCACATGGCCATACTTTCCCTTGGTTTTTCAGAGTAATGTGTTGCAGACCATCAAAGATACCCTAAATTGAAAATTAAAAAAAAATCTTTTATTTAAGGATCATCTTCATGATAGAATTCCATTTAAACCAGTACTTAAAATTTTTATTGTATAATTTCAGAACTATTTCATTAAGCTTCTTTAATAGGAAGAAAAAAATGAAAGTGATCCATCGTACACAAAGGGGAGTCATTTCCATGACTCCTCAGTAAACCCACATATAGGATAAAGTGGCTTCAGTATTGTGACCCCCACGTGGCCCTTTTATTTATTTAAGAACAATTTGGTTGAGTGGTTTCCATAAATAATCATAGCTTGTTCCCAGATAAGAAGTATTAATCTGGTTTTAAAGAAATGTGATGATTAGGGTTCAGAATCTTCCAAATGTCTTTTCCCCTTTTACTTGTGTTTTGTGTTATCAGATGTTCTTAGAAAGTGTATGACTGTGGTTGAAAATCTCCAGTGTTGCTCTCAGATCAAGAACCCCTCTTGGGCTGTGAGTGTCCTCACCTGCTCCTCACTGTAAATCACTGAGCTGTCAGGTATCATGATTAATTAAGCTGCCACATGCCAGTCTCTTTTTTCACCTGGCAAATAGAGAGGGAAGGAAGCTTGATCTAAGAATTGAGTGATGCTCTTTAAAGTCACCTTTTTTTCCTCGCCCTCCGAGGTCCTTGCTAATGTTTCATTTAAATGTTCATTCCCCCCCTCCTTTTTTTTAGTGGCCAGGAGTTGAGCAGATTTAAATACTTGCAGCATTTAAGTAACAAAATGATTTACAAAACTGGAATTTTTTTTGTAGAGGGGAACAACAGTGG
The DNA here is from genome assembly GCA_009733165.1 of Naja naja. NCBI lineage: Eukaryota > Metazoa > Chordata > Lepidosauria > Squamata > Elapidae > Naja > Naja naja. Next base: position 68,726,985 of record CM019151.1, read on the forward strand.
TATCTATATTAAACCTTAGGACGGGATAAATTGACGTAAAAGTATAAAAGCAAAGTTTGTTTTCCACACGCATGTGGCTTGTTTAATATTGTTTTTAATTTTCTTTTTAAAAATGGCTTTTTATGTTACCTTAAATCAGGATGTGCCATTCAATTTGTGCTTAAGATTTCCTCCAAATTAAGAGTAACAGTAATTAAATGTTAATATTTTTTTTAAAATCTACAGAAGGCTCCTTCAGAGGGTTGCATTGAATCTTCCGTATTCAGTTTCCTATTTATAATGTAAAGTGTTTAATTGTACTAGTATTTGGGAAGCTGGTTTCTTTGCCATCCTTTCTCCTTCCCCTCCATGCAAGCAATGAAATTTAAATTGTACAGCAGCCGTAATCTATTATTTAAAAGGCTCTGGCAGGAAAGATTACAAGGTAGCTTCACATTTTTGAATCGGGTTTTGCCATTGGTTTAGCAGCGGGTGGGCAGGCAGATGCCCTCTCGGAGTAGAACCTATTGCCATTTTCCACCATTGATAGAGTAGCCTTTCAGAGTCAATGAGCTCTGTCAATGTGAGCTTGTCAAGGCTACAACTTCATAGACCTGAGAGGCGGTTTGAGAGGTCAGCCCTTTTCAGGTTTGCTGTGATGCAAATGAGCTTTAATGCTTAAACAACTATTGGAATTTTTATGTCTGCTCCTTGTTCTTTTTTTCCTTCACAAAGTCATTGACGAGACATTCAGTGCTTTTTAAATTGGAAGTTGCATTGTGCTAAAGACCTAGTACAGATTTACTGAGGGCTGAAAGCAGTTAGATCATGTTCTTTTCATGGTGCGATTAGAATCAAATCGATTTCCCTACAGCCTTCAGCATTCAGATGGCAATTTTAACAAAGCTTAGGGGGCTAGACAAGGGACAAAACGACTGAACTGAATGTTAATTACACTCTGCAGCCTTATTTTCTTTTGATTTGGAGCTGACTGGCAACTAAATTAACAAAAGTGTGACCATAACTGCTGCCCTATTTTCATTTAAAAGGAGAGCAGGCTCTAAAAGGCTATCTTTACAAAGAAACAAGAGAGGTCTGCTGATCATTGTTAAAGGGCAGGCCCCGTCTTTCATAAAATAAAATAAAAAGTATTAGCCAAAAGTAACAGAACTTCAAAAACTACAATGCAGCAATTTAATCGTTGCTATTAAAAGGTGACTCAGAGTTCTTGGAATCCCTTCTTTTTTAGGGAAAAAAAAAGATGGCACAGAAACTTACAATTCATCCGTAATAGTTGATTCTTTCATCTAGGCACAGCTGAGGTTTGTGCATTTGCGTTGGTTGGAAATGCAAAGAATCTCTCCCCCCCACTTTTCTTTTAAATATTAGCACATACATACTTGTATGTATACATGTTCACTCACAAATACGTTTGCCTATAGAACAATTCCCATACTGTTTTCCTTTTTTTTTTGAACTACACTCAGTAAATTTGGAGAGTTAAGTTTTTTTTTTAATCTTGCTGGATCAGAGATGGAGTTTATAACACCTCTTGTTTAGCTTCAGTTGAAGTGCAAAGATGCTTTTCCAGGCCCCCCCTCTCTCTCAAGTGCCCCCCCTTTCTCTTTGCCTTGTAAGGAAACTGCAGCTGTACAAAGTTGAATTTGCCACAAGGCTCAGTGATCCATGCTTTTGCACCTGCAACACTGGTCTCATCTCAACACCTGGTGTCATGATTTATCCTTCCTTAGGCATAAAGACTATAAACCCCGTCTTATTGTTGTGTGGTTGATGGCATGGCTGTCAAATGACTATATAAACAGCAGGGTCTATTTCTAATATAACTCCATCAGAACGCTTAGCGAGTGTTTTAAAGTTGCGGGTTTTGCAGGAAGATTTAATTCCTGTGTTTGGAACTGAGAATTTAGGTGCAAGAGATTTTAAGGACCAAATGCCTTTTGCATAATTTTACACGATGTGTTAAATGAGAGAGCATAGATTTTACAACTCATATCTGTTTTATGTGAAAATCCCTATTGTTCATGTGTAGGTTGCATCCCATTAGATTAGATTCAGTGGATTGTGAATTAATGAGTCTATTCCTAAAAACCCTTTGTTAATGCATAGCTTCATAAGCTTTCCAACTCTTTGGGTATTTCTTTAAAAGTTGCTTCGCTTCCATTTTACTCTCTATAAGCATGCATAACCTCTTGTTACTACAACCCCAACAAGTAAATGTAGAGTACAACAAACCACCCTTTACTGAGTTTGCACCTCCTGTGTCTGTTTCCGCCAAAACATTTTCACATAAAGGCAGATTTTTTTTCCCCTCCCTGAAGCAACTCGGGAGTAAAAAATTCTTTTTACTTGCCTTCTAGACACGAAGATCGATTGAGAAGTTATTAGAATGGGAAAACAATAGATTATACCACAAGGTGAGTACTGCAGGGAGCAGCTTCGTACCGCTGGGGCTAGAGTGGCTCAGTATGGAAACAGATGCTTTTGTTGAAGGCCAAATATGAAAAGTGGACAAATGGGGGTGTCTCAGTGCTTGGCAATAAAATATCGCTCATTTTTCTTCTTCTCCTTTCTCTCCGTTGTCTAGCTGTGCTTGCATTGGAGGCTAAGCAAAAGGAAATGTGAATCGAATAACATGATGGAATATGTAAGTTAAAGGGCTGTTTTGTGCGTCTCTCTATTAAATGATCATTTATTTTGCTTCTGATCTTATTCTTTCCACGATTATTAATCAGCAAAGGTGTCAGGAGGCTTAATCGCCTGAGTGGCATGGATTTTCTACGGTTCACAGAGGCATGGTTTCATGCGCAGGGCTGATTTATAAAGTTATGAATGACTTGAAAAACAAGGCTTCACTGTGTCCTTGGAGGGGGGGTGGAAATAATAAATTAATTGCCAAGATAAAATGGCTTGCACATGTGCTGATGGGGTGTGAAATTTTCAAATGCTGTATAAAAAGAATAACTGCAACTTTGGTTACGCAGTGAATTAGACGTGGGCTGTTTTATATAATGCTAATCGAGTCTTTGGCGTATGGAAAAGACCTTTCAACAGAGCTGTTGGAGCTTAGGAACTCTATAAAGACTTTGTAGATTTTTAACTGCTCCCATATCTCAGCAGCCCTGAAAGTACTGCTTTCCCTCTAATGTTTTAAAAGCCTTGATTGTAAGAAAAGAAGTTTAGGGTCTTCTTCCTGCTTCTGAGGCCGAACTTTGCATATTTTTTTTATAAAGACTTTGGAAGATGCAAAAGTTCTTCCTTGTGCAGTCTTTGCAATCAAAAACATTCCACTTTATTGTTCTTTGTATTTTTCTGGGATGCACAGGGGACTTGTCATAAAAATCAGCCCTCTCTAACAAATATACTATTGCAAAATATACCAGCATTATGAAAAATTTAAGACATAAGCAGGGGTTAACAAATTAAGACTAACCTGCAAAAGTATCTAGCTATTTCTAACACATCCATGCCTTTTAATTATATATCTTGTCTATTATTTAACACAATGCACGCATTATAGACAGTATGTTAGAAGATTGATTTAAAACAGTGCTTAAATAGTTACAAATTATCTTAAAATCATCTTTTCTGTTAGCACTGAAAAAGAGGAAATACTAAGGCCTATATCTAGCCTAAAACATAAAAGACTGCCTAAAATGCCCTTTTTACAGAGTAGCTCTATTCAACAAACTGTTTCTTTTTAACATCTATTATACTTAACATGTTAATTTATGATCATCTATTATAGCGAACATGTTAATTTATGATAGCAGACACATGATAACTTTGCAATAATTGAAGGCAAGAAAAGAATTTTTGGCACTGGTTTTTAAGATTGGCTATGTAAAGAATTCAGCACTTTATTTTAATAATTACTTCAAGCTTCTGGCCTTTATAAGACCATAATAAAAAAAATAATAGACTTTTTGCATGCTCATAGAGAGAGACTCTGATTACAATTACTGCTTTCTAGTAAGGTGTTCAGGGGGTAATAAGTTAACATCCTAGCCTTTAAGCCTATTGTAATAGTGTTATAATGCACACAACAAAATCCAGGTCAGTTTAGAAAGCAGCTGTGCAAAATTTCCAATTTGAAGGGAGGAAAAGGTGCTTTGGGGCACACGAGTGTGCAGGCAGCACCTGATAGCAGCTCCTTTAAACCACATACCTATTTTCACAGGATCATGCTGCAGTGTGGAGGCAGCCACACGATTTTGAGAAAAGATGCAGCTGCTTTAAGCAGTTGCTGGTAGGTAGTATGAGAACGCTTCAAAGTGCCAGTTTACCTTTGAATGTGAAATGCTGCCCAGCTCCAGTATTTACTATTAAAACACTTCCATGTTTAGTAATAAAAATGAGAACACAGTGAACGACACAACTCATTGCTTTTTATATTCTTTAAATCTTTTATATTACTATGCATACCTATCTGTTGGTCACATATATTTGAACTCCAAGGTATGTTTGAATGGCAAAAGGAGTTCCAAACTTTTGGGACCTGTTTCTAGGTAACCTCTAATCCAGTAGATCGCTGGAAGTGATCTATACATTTCTGCAATTTCTCATATCGTACATCCCATTGTAATACTTATGCAGGTTATTCTCAGATATAAAATTTATATGCAGAAGTTGGAAAAATTTAACGTAGCATAATCTTTGACAGTCTCTTGAGGTGTAATAAACATTTCAGTCAGACAAGAGTCTTACAAGAGCATGCTTGTTGCAAGAACAATAGGGCAAGTATTCCCTAATATTTTCAGAATTTGTATTTTCTTGGAAGGTAAAATATACTTAAAGAAGCAGCTCACTTGGCCTGTCTAGGAAGACCAAATAGCCTGAAAGACATAAATATTGTGTTAACAGTTAAAATTAATCTTTCATTTTAGTTCTTTTATGTTGCAAAATGCAGTCATCTATATCTGATGATATACATTTTAAGAAGGCAGTACTTTCACTAAACTAAGTTGTAATATTTGCTGCCCTCCAAGCTAAATCTAAAAATGAATTCATTTTAGATCAATTGCCTTTCTCTCTGCCATGAATAACTTACTACTGGAAACTTAGTAGACTTTAGAGACCAGTGGGAAAGAGAAGACAGGAGGAATATGAAAATATTGATGAGAAAGCTGTTGTAATTAAAGTTACCTTGGGTTGAATGGTAATGGATTTATACTGGAGCCATTTTTCTTCCTCTTAGTTAGTTCTTCAGAATTAATTGCTCCAAATTGGTTAGTAGCTCTTGAACAAAGAGGCTTTAGGCATGATAAAATGGGCACGTGCCCACAGCCTGCATTTTCTCTTAAGTAGGCCCTATCTTGTTGCAGCTTTTATACAGGGAACAGTTGGGAAATTAACTCTTCTTTATGAGCATGCCTTGTTGTGAACCTGCCAAATGTGTCCAGGGATGACAAAAGCTGTATGCACATCTAGTGTATTTTATTCTCTGCCTTGGATGTTCCTTCCAGGCACAGAAAGGATACCTCACAAGGTATGGGGCATCCTGGTTTGAAAAATACAAAAACAAAACAAAACCAACCCTCATTTTGGTCGTGTAAGATAAGTTGCAGCTTTCTTTGGATCAAGGCCCCTACATTGATATTTTGGATAAGTATCCATGTGTATTATTATCTGAGTAAAACTGATCAAGCAAATATGTCATTCGGTAGCATGGTGGCAAGGAAGAGGACAGCTGTTTCTTCTGAGGGTCCAAACAGAGCTTTGGAATATGGGTTTCTCAACCTTTAGCCCCTATGTATTCAGGGAGTTCCCAGGTGTAGGATTACCATTATTTCAGCTTCCCATCGTTCCCGCCCTCTCTGCATTGCACCCTGAGAAAAGAGAAATATTTGACCCATCGTAAGCAACCAGTGAGAAGGGAATCACAGTTGCCAAGTGGGCAGCTAGCACAAAATAGCTGGGTAGCACAGCTGATGTGTTTATATGGACCCAAGATTGTTGGGGGCAATAAGCTGACTTTGTAAAAATGCCGCTTAGTAATAAGCAGGCATATACAATGGAATGAAGGCTATTGCTGAGCACATTTGGTTGCACTCCAAAAATTGTAAGCCGCCCTGAGTCTCCGGAGAAGGGCGGCATATAAATGTAATAAAAATAAATAAAAAAATAAAATAAAAATATGCATGAGCCTCAGGTTCCTTCTCCCTGTTTCCAGTTAAAATGATCACAGTAGAATCAGTGTGTAAGATGTACATTCTATTAGTCTTGGAGAGATGCTGTCCAGCTGAAAACATGCCAAGATAGTTAAAACAGATAGAGACCCAGTTTGAGATAGTGGTTAAGGCATCAGGATAGAAACCCTGAGTTCTAGTCCTGCCTTAGTCACGAAGTCAGCTGGCTGACTTGGCCTAGTCACTCTTGGCCCTGGGAAGAAAAATGCAAACTGTTTAGTTAAACAAAAAATTAACTTAGGAAAAAAGTAGCTTCCTTTGTTCCTGACCACATATATGTCACTTTTAAATTGGGAGAAAATTCAAAAACAATTGCTTATGTACAATATGAGCATAAAAGCAAAATTAAAAGCTCTCTTGGCTTTGCCTGTAGTCCTTTGGATCCTTGGCCATGGGGTTGTTCCCTTCTTATGCTGAAAGCTTCTGCTAAGAAACTTTGAAAATAACAATGCTGTCCATAATTCATTTTTCCTTTCTTTCTGTTTTAACAGGTCATTCTTATAGAATTTTTACCAAAGACACCAATTTTCCAACCAGATTAGCATTTGCTTTACCTAGAGACTTCCTGAGTATGTTTCATTTCCAATGGTGCCTTGCTTGGTGCTCTCCTCGTAATGATACAGAGTTGGTTCTACAGGATCTTGTGGTGTTCTTCGTTCTTCTTCTTTCTGGTTTTTTTTCCTTTTTGAACGTGTTCAAAGTTCATTTTGTCAAATTTGGCACATAGCATTCTGTGTGATTTAAATTATTATTACCTTCCCCCTTTTCTGTTCATGAACCCTGGTCTTGAGGTATGGGTAATATGTGTGGGTATGTGTTTGAATATGCATACACATACATAACGTGTATGTGTGTTTCTATATGTATATGTACATAGCTATTATATACAAATGACAATAGCTATAAGTATTCTAACCCCAAGATAGACATGAAAATTGGCAATCATTTTTAACCTATGCACTTGCATCTCTAAATCTAAATCTCACCATATTTGGCTGATGACAATATCTGTTTGGGTCAGATTTTTCCCTCCTCTTCCTCTTGGATATAAAACCAGTCTCTTCTGAGCCAACAAGCAGTATTCCTTCATAGCCCTAACATCCATTCCTTTTCTTGTACCTTGAAAAACAAATCCTGTCTGCTCAGAAGAAATTCCTCCTCCAGAAACTTGAACACGGATTGCTGTTCTCCATGAGAAGACTCCAGTCGCAGATTTGCAGGTGTCTAATGGCTAATCCTGCTCAGGACTGTAAAATTGACTGGTATTTCCTAAGAAGGCTGCTGCATGGACCATGGTAGATAATCTTCCTGTGGCTAAGAGATTCGGAGTGACTGAAGAGAACCCAGGGTTCTACTCCTAATCTCTTAATCATGGTGAAAAAATAAAAATAAAGTGATCTTTTGTTTATACCAACTCCATATGTGTTTGTGGGTGCTTGTGAGAGAGAGGAGATTGAATGAGGGAGTGAATATGTTTGTCGGTGTGCAAGCCAGCATGCATTGTGGTTCATGCCATGTAACAGCTTTCTTATTGTTTACCCAATTGAATAGTACACGAGGACGCAAGATGGGCAGAAACATATTTGTTAATATTTTCAGTAGTTTTGAGTTATTGAATGTTACAGTGTTTGGCTCCAACCCATGGAAAGCTGTATTTAAATCCCATTAAAATCACTGGGCCTATCTATTGGTTTCTAATGCTCTCAAGTTCTATTTATTTCATTAGGACTTAAGTGCCACCAATATTCTCCTTTATTTTGAAGCTTTCCATTGGGTTGGGGCCTTTGTGTGTAAAACAGCATTTGTACCAGATGCTAGCGATGTGTCGTTAATGTCTTGATTTTTACATCTGTATTTCAGGTGGATGAATTTTTAAAAAATGGTTATTTGAATTAATAGTTTACTGAATGTCTGGAGTAAATACTGCATTTTAACTTTTAAATTTTATGTTTACATGGTTAGCTTTCTGTTTTATTGTTTGCACAAGGAAACATTTAAAAAATATGAGTATATAATAATATGCTTTGGTCAGGCCAGTTTTTAATTCCTTGGCTGTGCATATCTTCATGTATTAAGTTCAATGCCTGTTGTATGCAGTTACTTCTGAAACATTTGTTTCTGGATTTTAATGTAGGTGAAATATAACATATTTTAAGGGCCTGTTCTTCATGTAGCAGAGCAATAATGTGAATAGCCAATGAATACAATTTGCATAATATTTGTATTAATGAAATATTTATCCCACTACATGAATATCAGTTCTTTTCATTTAAATATGTGTTTTGCTTTATTGTCATATACAGATACGTTTATTGTGTATTTGCCAATGTTTGCTACTCATAGCAGATTGCTAATATATTTTGAATATATTTTGTGACAATTTAAAGCTCTGCTTGCATATCACACCCTATAGTGGCTCCAATATACTTTCATTGGCTAATCTTGTTGTGGTTCATCCAGAGTCTGGCATTTCTGAATCTCAGAATCCCAAAAGGAGACAAATGGAGCATATGCCAAGGCCCTTCTATCATAAAACTATACAACTAGCTTTGATTAGATGGCATGCACTGTACTTTGCTCAAAATATGTACCTGGACTCTTTTTAAAATGATTCGTTTCCTTCTTATTTTAAGCCATGATACAGTTCGCTTGTTTGGGGCTGAGCGTGTTGTGTGAATGAAATCATGGTTTATTTTAGGGCATTCAAACTAGGGTTTGAAACCATGGTTTGTTGTTGGCTTGCTGATTGCAACCTTGATGGAGCTAATGTGGAACATGAACAGATACGTATGGGCTGGATTGTTTCCCGGTTCACTTTTGCTTTGATTCTGTACCCCACCACTTTAACTGGGCCTCAGAAAGAAGGGTAACCCAAAAGAAGGAAAACAAGTTAAATTTGCCCAAAGCTTAACATTACTTTGCACATCTGCAAAACTGATGCAAATTTCATTTTTTAAAAAAAATCATACTAAGATTACCCTGTGGTTGATTATGATACATGAATGCGGCCTATGAAAGAACTTTAAAATACGTAGGTAATGTTAGTCAGGTGTTCCAAAACTATCTCCTATCATTCATGATCTGCTTTTTTTTCCTTAACAAAAGAAACCATAACGCATTTTCTCCTCTTCTGTGAAATTTCCATAATGTCTTAGGGCATAAATATTAATAATGAAAGCTTGGGCTGTTTTCCAACACAGTGTGCTTATTGATTTGAATGGGCTTATTGTCCTTATATCTGTGTTATTGGCGTGGAGTCTTAAGTACACAAGATGTAAAATTCACCTCTGTCCCTAAAGTGGAGAGAAAATTGCTATTAACCCTTTGCTTCTTAGGTCTCTCTCTTTACTTCTGTGAAGGTAGGGCCTCTTTCTAAGGATCCATTTTGCATTATTTAGTTTTCCTGGGGAAAGTTATTGGCAATTTCTTGCATGTGCAAGAAGCTTGGCCTGCATGCTAGAGCTCCTGTATATGGATATAACCGCTGAGTAGGTTGATGGTTTGGTTTGTTACATTAGAAAAACTTGGCTTATAAATATTTCCTTCCTCAAAAGTTTTTGTCAGTCCAAACTTTACATGGATAGTTTTGCAACTATCATTGGGTCTACAAAGACACTAATGAAATGAGGACTGCTCCAATATTATATTTCTCTCTTAGTTAAATATTACGTCCGAGTTAGCTCAGGTAATCTGTTGGATGGTGGGTGCAGCCCCATAACTATCGCTATGAGTGATCTCTTCATTGAACCACCTATGCTGAGAGAAAGCAGTCAGAATGACATGACATACTGCTAGATCTGTGGTGGCCCATGCACACACACACACACACACACACATATACAAACACACACAAAATCTGTGACCCTGTGAAAAGTCTTGCTTTTTAAAACTGGTCTAACAAGTAGATCTTTTCCATAATAATGATTTACCTGAACTGTTTGTACAACTATGCTAATTTGGCAAGTTTTTAAATAAGCATGTCCACTCCTTTGATTTGGGTTGCTTTATATACATTTACCACCATGTCTTTTCTATGTACTGGATTTTTAAAGAATATCTGGGGGTGAGGGGAGGGCTGGGTTGGATTTACTTGAGTTGCAAGCACAAAACTTAGGAAATTGCTAATTTATTCATGCATGACTATGTATTAGATAACAGATTTACATCTCACATGGCAGTAGAAAATGAATATTAAAGCTGGTAATAAAAATGTTGGAAGTATGAAGACTAATGAGGCAAGAAAAAGTATAATATTACTGTGTAAATCTTGCATCCACAGAGAGGAACTTCCAGAGTGAGTTCACATTTAGTCACTTATGAGTGTAACAATTACAGTTGGTCCTCAAAATATTATGTTGCATTTACATTGCTCATTTAAAACAATGCTATGGTTACATGCCTTTCGATATGCAAATTATTTAATGCTCTCCCTGCTTGTATGTAATTTTCCTCTGAAACAGATGTACCTTAACGTACTAACAGTGGCAGGAAACCCACTAAATACTTGTCAGTACCCTTGTTTTGCGGTATAAGACAAGTAAGGAAAAAGTGTTTCACTGGATCCTTAATGGGCCAGTATAAGGAACTGATACTTAAATCCTTAAAATTGAATCCTTAAAATGAAATTGTTTTATAACTATGCAGGTCTGCATTTGGAAGTATATATTCTTTATGAAATCATTAAAGTTTTAAGGCTATACACGTATCAAGGTTAACCTTACTAAAGAATAAGCAGTCTTGAACATGTTTATTAAGCATAAGACTGTAATGTAACCCTAACCATTTGGACAGCTAATAAAATTAAAACCTCTTACGAGGATTAAGAAAATTACAACTCTGCCTAATCAAGCATTTGTATGTGTGCGTGCATGTGTGTATGTGTATGTCCTTAAGTTTCTTGTCCACTAACTGCTGATTTGGTCCAGAGACTGAATGCCATTCTGCACCATGAAATCTGTGATATACAGACCTACACACAAAACGTTGATCAAATGCTACATGAACAAATAGATGAACAAACTTTTACATTATACACATGATCCGCTTTTAGTTTTTAAAAAATGTAAACTGTCCATCTTTCCAAAGTAATTTTAAATGCTGTCCAATTGCTCCTCTTAGATAGGAAATCTAAGAGCATGTTCTGCTAAAAAAAATGTAACATTTTGAATAAAATTGCCTTGTCTATATAAAGGAGGTAGTAAGTAACATTTTTAAAACATTGGAGTAAATTCTTCATTTCTCAGTACCATGGTATGTAACTGTATTGGCTAATTTTGAATTTAACCTCATATTTCACCTGTACCTTTAAACAATGATACAGCTTTAATACTTTTGTCAAATACACTGACAGAATGTCCTTTGAAGATTTCTCTGGAATTGCCTTGTATAGTGCTTGATTAATTCCTCAATTGTTATATAGTTAAACATCACATGCCTTTAAAATGATATTATGATACATTCCTAGCCTATTAAAGTGTATGCATCTATAAAAGATCTTTTTCACAATATGGCTTTTGGCTTGACATCTAGATTTGGGGGACCATAGCTCTTAACCATTTTGAAAAGATTGTATATCAGAAGTTTCACCAGCATCCTTTGATGAATTATATTACTTTTGTCATATGGCCAAAAAAACAACAACTGTAGCACAGCTGAAAACTGATTCTTAGCATACAGTTTCAGGTCTTGCCACATTATAACTTTCTTCCTGGTCATTATAGACCTTCATATCCTAAGGTTGTAGTGAAACTAATTTATACAGAATTCTCTAGACCAGGAAGTTTTGGTTTGGCACTGCTAGATTCTGAAGGCGCACACCAATTCTGGCCAAATAAAGGAAAATGCTGAAATGTTGTGAGATCACTTTAAGTGGGTTTATTGGGCTGGAAAAATGCTGTTGACTACCTGGCCTTGACATAATACTCATTGCTGAGGTCAGCATTCCCAATCATGTCTGTCCCTCGGTTATATTTGGAGAGTCTCAGTCATCCAGGTTATAGTCAGAGCTGAGAAGTTTCTTGAATGAGAAGTGAAAGCGACTTCAAAGAAAAAGTCCAGTTGCCTCATGATAAAGTACTTTTGGGACTTGGTTGTGTTGCAAATGCTATATGAGTTGGAACTACTGTATTTTCACTCTCTCACACACACATACACACCCCGCTATCAACAGGTAAACCGGAATCAAATAGTTTAATCCTTAGATATGTCAGTTCCTGTAGCAGTTGAATGAGAAATTATACTAGAAGCTGTTTCCCGCTACCTCTCCATCAAAGAATCAAAGGGCAAGGTAGCCTTCCCCAACAGCCCTGGATATTGTAACCTTTGTGAAAGACATCAGGTTGGGAAATCCAGCTGTTACACGGTTAAATTTCCCACCCAACCGTCGGGGCCTGGTCGGTCGTCCTTGCCTTCTGCTCTTTTTCCTCTTCATACTTCCACATGAAAGCATGCCCTTTAATTCTGCATGTCACTGGGAAACTGCTGCTTAGCAATCTTGGAGGGCATTTCCGTGGCAAAGAAACCGGGTGAATTGCCAACTAGGTGTAGGCAGAAAGTGGCAAGCAACATGGGTAGTTCTTGGAGTGGGGATAAACAGAACAGAAGCAAGAAAACCTTGGTAGCAAGGATAAATTAGGAAAGGGCTTTCTATTTTAAGACCTTCATTGGACTGGAATATTGGTGCATAATTCCTGAAGGTAGGAGTATTAACAGTTATCATCTACTATGATAACATCTTTCTTTAAAGTACATTCAGTAGAGGAGCAATCCACTATTATTTCTGAACAAACCAACACAGAATGGGAATTTTTAGTTGTTAGCTTTGTTTTTAGTCTAATGAGATTTCTTATTTAATTTAACTCTTTTAATTTTTGTACTGTTCTTTTAAGGTAAGCCGCCCTGAGTCCTTCGGGAGATAGGGCGGCATGGAAGTCTCAGAAACAGAAACAGAATCGACTTATCAATCCTTTAGGCCAATTAAAGTTGGATTTTAGTGCAATTCAGAAGGTCCTTCGTTTTGTCAGGTTTCTTCGTGTATGAAAGGCTAGTCTCATTTCATTCTAAAGTGCTCTCAAAGAATCCAGCTTGCCAGTTCAAGAGTAGCCTCCCATCTTGTGCAAAATGGCAAATACTTTGGAAATAGAATTTCAAAAACCCATTTCTCATCTAGTATGATGGTCTATTCAAAGAGGACTTTTTAAACGAGGGCATGCCTAAAGTATGTGTATGTGTGTTTGTGTGTGGTGGTGTTTCTTTCCTGATAGCCATGCCATTTCGCCTTTTCTTACCCAGCTAATGGGAGCTCTACACTTGTGGCCTTCTCGATTGTCATCGTTGTATGTCCCTGTTGATGTTTCTAAATGAGTGATAAACGGCATATATGACTGTGGAAAATCATTTCAATCTGGAATTAATCATAATATTCTAATATATTTTAGAGCATTAATATGAAATAATGACACTTCTCCCTTGCCAATAAAAAGCTTCACATAAAAAATAGGGGGTGAATCTGTTAGTGAAATACATTTTTTTACAGCTTATTATATAGAAGTCTGATAAAATTGGATGTCTTAATAAAATAAGAGCATTGGTTAATCTCCTTTCTCCTGGGAGAAAAAAATGGTTTTAAAGTACTTTAAAACATGTATCTGATAATGTGTGTATATTCAAAGACAGGGAAAGAACAATTAATAGGGTGGGTTTTAAAAACGCACAAAATACACTTTAAAACCAATTTGATATGGTTGTTTTTAAGTTTATCCACTTACCAACATTTCATAACTTTTCTCTTTATCAAATATCTTTTCCCATCCTGACCCAGCCTTAATAATGTATTCCAGTCCGAAATCTCTCTAGAGAAAAACTGTATGTGTTACAAAGGAATAAAATTGTGAAGCTATCTTACAAAGACTTGTTTTCATTTCCTAACTGAATGAACTTTGCATGATTTCACCAGAATGCTTTTAATCGACAGTTTTATTCTTTAGCACATAGGAAGTTTCCTTCTACTTAGCTAAGCCTTTAGTCCAGATAATTCGGTATAGTCTGGCTGAAGCTCTGCATGGCTTCCCAACCTTAATGAGATGCCAAAAATTAAATTAGAGGCTCTACCACCGTGCTGTGGTCCTTTCCTGGTAGAAAGATATCTCACCGGCTTGGAATGGCAGGCTGTGCCTTGCTGAACTCAGTGGCGATTATTTTGAGTAGATAACAGAGGATTCCCTTATCTCATAGTTAGCTGTACATAATGGTATGGAACCAAATTTAAGGCAGATCAATGGAATTAAATTTAAGGCACATTAATACTGCAGGGCTGTGAGTATCTTAAATTTTAAAAAATGTGTTAGGGGTGCATGTTAAAAATTCAAAGAAGGGTATTTTTATTGGGTGGTGTTGAGAGTAAAGTTTTTTTTAAAAAAAGAAAGCATCTTCATTTTCCTAAGTACCATTTAGTTTCCTGTTCTTTTTTTAAGCATCGATTTCACCACATGCTGCCCCATCCTGTTGGAAAAATGGAAGGGTTTTTTTTTGACAATGAAGGATCTCTGAATATGAATGGAATCCCTCTGCAGACTTTTATAATACAATTGATGGGAAGCAGAGAGACATTAAAATCATTTTTAAACGTTGAAACTTTTTTTAAAGGGTTAAAAAAAAAAACCCTGAAAAGCCGCAATCTAATATTCAGGAAAATTGAGCAGAATTTTTTTTTTTCGAAGAAAGGTGAAATTAATTCATAGCTGAGAGTTTGCCAAATTCTGTTTTCCAAGCTAGAAAACGCGAAGAAGTGTGTCATCCAACATAAGCCTCGACAACAGCTTTACAGCTGGTTGCTATCTAAACCTTTAGATCTTTGAATATTTTTGAACACGGGGATCTCTTCTTAGCAGAAGTCCAAGGGCACCTGAAATTAAGTTCGCTTCAGCATTTCCAAAGTCTGGCATTAAACTCTGTGTGCATCTTTCTATTTTTAGAGGGTCTTTTAGATGGCCTTTAAAAAAACAACAACTGGCTAACAGTCTCCTTATATGTATAATTAAAAAAAACCCCGGAGCTACCCTGAACCGCACCGGGTGTCGTAATTTTCAGTTTGCAAAGCAGTATGATACAATGTTGCTGAGCAGAAAGGACCAGGATAGATTTAATGTAGCCAATTGTGCGCTTCTTTAAAAAAAAAAAAGTAACTGTTCGGTGTGAGTTAATTTTGGATTTTTTTTTTCTTCTTCTCTTCCTCCAGCATCTCTCTCTCTCTCTCTCTCTCTCTCTCTCTCTCTCTCTCTCAGGCTTTGTGCCACATTCTTCCAGACAAATGCGTATTCCGTGCGGACCACTGTTCTGCTAAATGCTCTCAGTTCTCTCTTTGCAATCAAGATTATGTTGCTAAGGAGATCTTGCTTTTATTGGTGCCATTGATTTGTGTTAATACGTTTTGAATACCTCTCGGTATTCTTCCGTAGACAAGGCCAAAAGAAAAACTTCTTTTCCTTCCCCTCCACCCCCCCCACCTCCCCTCCTCCCAAGTTTCCCAATTTACATGACAAAACGGAGCGGTGGTGTAATGAAGCCGATAGAAAGTGGGCAGTTGAAAAGCAACCAAAGAAGGCCACTCAAGTGAGATATGTGGGGGTGTGTGTGTGTGCTGGGGACAGTCTGGCCTGCCTTTGCTCCAGCTGCAAGATCTGGCTTGGGCCTGGGCGAGAGATGAACAGGGTGACGAGAGAGCGCCTCCAATCTGCAGAGACCACCCACTTCTTGAATTCCCTTGGATTACCTCACTGGTTTTAAGACAAACGCTCACGATGCCAACGGCAATGAAGGCTCCTTCGTTTCTCCTCAGGGAAAGGGGAGAGGAGAAGCCACCGCCTTCTACCTTCTCTTCCTCCCAAGGAAGGTGGTTAAACATTGAAGCTCAGCCCTGAAGGCCCATCCTTGAGAAGTAGGAAATACGGGTAGTCCTCGACTTACAACAGTTTGTTCGGCGGCTGTTCAACCGCGGCACTGAAAAGTGGGGCTTCCGGCTGTTTTTTCGCAGTTATGACTTTTGCCTGATTTATTTCTGGTATTCTGCGCTTTGATATAGCCCAAGGGCTAATCTATATATATTATATATAGATAAAAGCCAAGTACACTCACTCATCACAAAATCTCCAGAATTGTAAAGCTTACAACCTTGAAATTTGGCGCGTAACTTCCTCTTGGCTTCTAGTTGCTCGCTAAGAAAGGATTTTTCGAAATGACCATCAGATCAATACTATTTCTTAATACAGTAATTAACATGTTCTGATGCTAAGGAGTCCTACTCCCCCTCCCCACCTGAAAAGAACTCTGTTCCAACTGCCAGTTGCCTCACATTCCATTATCTCAGTTCAAACTGGCAGATGTTCCACTCCTTCACCCAGGAGCAGCCTGAGGCTCCTTACAAGACTAAACGTCGGTACCTCACCAAAATGTCTACACCTTCCACCTATGGAACAGCTTCCGGACTCAAGTGGGCAGGAGCGATATTCCCTTATGTGTTTCAATCACCGACCACCACTGAGCCAACGGATTGTGAAGTGAACTTCTCCTGCATAGCCCGATCACAAGATTTTGTTGCGAAGAACGGGTCCCCAGCCAATCAATCAATAAATATTGACCCAGATCTTTTCAGCATCTTCATGGTCACGTGATCAAAATTCAGAGGCTGGTTCATATTTATGACTATGGCAGTGTCTTGGGGTCATGGGATCCCCTTTTGTGAACTTCTGACAAGCAAAGTCAATGAATGGGAAAGCCAGATCCACTTAACCACCAGGTTACTAACTTAACAACTGCAGTGAATCACTTAATAACGGTGGCAAGAAAGGGCATAAAAATGGTGCGAAACTTGCTTAACCACAGAAATGTTGGGCTCAACTGGGCTTGTAAGTCGACTACCTGTAGTGAAGGGGGTAGGGAATAAATAGGGAGCACAGGTTGAGTTAGACTCTCCTCTTTTTTTCAAAATGGAAAAACAGCTGGTAGTCAGTTTTGGAGAGTGCTTGCTTGGAAATTATTGGTTTCATTTGGTAGATAGGTAAATGATTACAATTCTAAGAGAGGAGAATATTTGTGTCATGCCCTTGTTGGAGTCTGATTCTGAGGGGGAGATTGAGGAGCTGACAGGGAGTGGAAGTGTAGCTCTGGTGGCTGTGGAAGAAATGGGAAGGGCACAGTCCGGCTAGGCATTCAGGGGAAGACCAGGGCCACCCCCTCTTCATCCTAGGGCACACAGGGAGGAATGGAGAATGGAGCAACATGGCTTACGGGAGAGAAAAGGGCCCTGATCCCTTTCATTAGTTGCAGCTGGGAGAACAGGATATAAGAAGGGCATTTGCACACAGCACCTTGCTGGAAGCAAAGCGTGCATTATCTTTGTCAAGGCTTATCTGGGTTTTGGCATCTCCCCAATTGTGTGTGCTTTGTTATCTTTTGGAAGTCTGCAATTTATTATCCTGGCCTGTCGTGTTAATTACTTCAGCATGGTTTGTGTTCGTTTTTTTATTTCTAATTTATCTGTACTTTGAGTTCGGACTGAATTTCTGCCCTTTAAAAACTGTTCTTGGGAGAGTTTTTCTCCAGCTGGGGATAACTGGACATTGGGGGCCAAGCTGGAGGTATTAAAGGGACTTTACCTATTTTTGTGACTTTGTTGCTTTTGTGCAATGCCCCGGGTCATCACAATTTGTAGCTCGGGATTGACTTGAAGGGATCCTTGGTACTTGCTTGTTTTCTTGCAGCCATTTTATTACCCTAGCTAGGTAACATTGTGATTGTGAAGATTGTGATTCTGCCTGTGATCTAAAACAGAAGTTTGTACAGGGAGTCCTTGGCTTACAATCGTTTGTTTAGTGGCTGAAGTTTCAACAGCACTGAAACAAGTGGCAAGATCTCTTTTCACATGACTGTTGCAGCATCCCATGATCACGTGATCCAATTTTGGACCCTTGGCAACTGATGCGTATTTATGACAGTTGCAGTGTCCTGTTGTCATATGATCACATTTTGCGACTTTGTGATCAGCAAAGTTCAAAGACTTAGGCGGTTAATAGCCTAGCACTTAGTTCCAGCTGCCTGTAATTATTGCAGGCTTGAATCCCACCAGGCTCAAGGTTGACTCAGCCTTCCATCCTCTCGGGGTAGGTAAAGTGAGGACCCAAGATTGTTGGGGGCAATAAGCTGACTTTGTAAAAATGCCGCTTAGTAATAAGCAAGCACATACAATGGAAGGAAGGCTATTGCTGAGCACATTGGGTTGTATCCCAAAAATTGTAAGCCGCCCTGAGTCTCCAGAGAAGGGCGGGATATAAATATGAATTAAATAAATAAATAAATAAATAAATAAATAAAGACAGATTGACTTAATGACTATGTTACTAATGTCACAACTGCAGTCATTTACTTAACAATGGTGGCAAGAAAGGTTGTGATAGGGCAAAGCTCACTTAACAACTGTCTCACTTAGCAACATAAATGTAGGGCTCAAATTGCCATCCTAGTTGAGTATTACCTGTTTTCTTAACAAGTACCTGTTATGCATGAATACTGCTCAGTTGCAATTTTCAGGAATCTCTACCTGGGAAAGAGGAAATTTGTGTCAGAAAATACATAAGAAACACCCCTTTTCTAAAAAGTGAAAAGACAGGGAAAGGGGATCATGCAAATTTACTATTTGTAGTATACTTAATATGATGTGAAAAGGGAAGGATTTACACAGCATGCGTCTTGTAGAGGCTTGGTTAGTATGAAGTTGGAGTTAACACCATGTAAAAATATTTCAAAGTATTTCAGGTGGCATTATAAAAAAACTGGGGACAATGGATCTTCCTTTGTTTATTTGGGTAAAAATAACATGCACTTAAATAATGAAGCATTCCAAGCGATATCCTACCACATGAGCTAAGCCCATGATGCAGCTGCTAAAATGGGAATTTGGGGGATGTATTAATGAGCATAAAATCCAGATTAATTGGGGGTGGGGGAATGGTCCCACTCAGCTTAGGAAAAATGTGTCCTGGACTAGCTAATATAGAAAAGTTATTAGTGATATGATGTTGTGGCCCGCCAGCAGCTAGCGGAGTTGGCAGCAGAGTCGGACAGTGAGGAAGTTGGGGAGGAACATGGGCCAGTCCTGGAGGCTGAGGAAGGCTTGGATGAGGGCTCTGTGTCAGAGGCAGAGATGGGGCCAGGGCAGGCTGATAGTTATCAGTTGCCCTCAGAGTTGGACATCAGTGACGTGGGGGAGCAGCTGGAGCTGGTTCCCAGCCTGCGCATGTGCAGAGCTGTCAAAAGAAAAGAACAATTACGAACTAAGTGTCGATGTGGGAGTAAGGCCCCTCCCATAGTGATTAAAAGAGGAGCAAAAGGGGAGGGGGCTTTTGCAGGAAACAATTCGTTTGTTCGTTGCAGCAGTGTGATCTGCCTGTGCATCTCAGAGACTCTGTGCTGAGTCCTTCCTTGTCAGCACTGTGTTTGAAAATATTTACTTGGCAGCTCTCCAAGCTAGATAAGGTCTGTGCTCCTAATTAGACCCTTGGAAGACTGTTTGCCAGGCCTTTGGCTGAATGTGAATGCAAGAAATTCACCTTCGTTTAATAAAAGGGGTTTTGCCAGGACAAAAAGTCTGCTTAGTGCTTTTTGGGGAAGCCTAGGTCAGAACAATGGTTGAGAGTACCTCAAATTGGTACCTTAACTAGGATAAGACTACTTCAATAATGAAGGACTAGGAATTGGGTCCTATAAACTAGGAGACTCCAACCTTAGCAACTTTAAGACTTGTGGACTTCAACTCCCAGAATTCTGGGAGTTGAGGTCCACAAGTCTTAAAGTTGCCAAGGTTGGAGACCCCTGCTATAAACAATGATGGAAGGAATTGGTTGTGTTTGGCTTTCAGAAAGAAGGACTGAGAGGAATTATGACTGTAATCTTCATCTGTCTAAAGGACGGTTGTGCAGGTGAGGGAATGGAGATGGGAAGTACCAGTGGGTTCAAAATACCAGAAACCAGATGTGTATGGAGATTCTCAGACATCCAGCTCATGGTTTATTTATTTATTTATTTATTTATTCGACTTATATGCAAAAGGACTCGGCGCTCACAGCTAAAATACAACAATAACAATAAATTATCTAAAAACAGGTTAAACAGTTATAAGCTGAATTGTGAGTCTAAAATTTAAAACAGTTTAACCCCGGGAGGAGTCACAGCCCGGATTGGTCGAACAACCAGGTCTTCAAATCATGGCGGAAGGTGCGGAGGTCAGGGGCCAGGCGGAGTCCCAGGGGTAGTTGGTTCCAGAGGTCAGGGGCCGCGACAGAATAGGCTCGTCGCCGGGGGACCACCAGCCGGCATTCACTTGCTGACGGGACCCCAAGGAGTCCTTGCCTATGTGCTCACACAGGGCGGTTGGCACTGATATCGGCCGGAGTCGCTCCCTTAGATATTGAGGACCCATGTTGTGTAGGACTTTTTATGTTAAAACCAAAACCTTGAATCTCACCCGGTGCAACCGCAACCAATGTAGACCACACAGGAGGGGTAACATGGGAGAATTGGGGAACTCCCATCACCACCCGCGCGGCCGCATTCTGCACCAGCTGCAATCTCCGGACGGTATGCAAGGACAGTCCTAAATAGAGAGCGTTGCAGTAGTTGAGTCTAGAGGTGACAAGAGCATGAGTGACTGTGCGCAGGGCATCTCGGTCCAGGAATGGGCGAAGCTGACGAACAAGGCGGAGCTGGGCAAAGGCCCCCCTGGTTGTCCCAAAGGTGCTTTTTTTCAAGGTATATGCTGTACAATGCAGCGGACATGTGTAGTTCTGTACATGGGGAAAACAAAACAGCCACTTCATAAACACATGGTACAACATAGAAGAACAAACCCATCAGGACAAGATTCAGCAGACCACCTGCATTTAAAAGACAGTGCCACTCTTGAAGAGGGCAATATCCAGATTTTGGACAGAGAGGACCGCTGGTTTGAAAGAAGGGTCAAAGAGACGATCTATATCAAAGTTGAACAGCTCCTCTCTCAATGGAGGGGGAGGGCTACGACATCATCTGTCTGCAGTCTATAACACAGTCCTTTCAACAGTTCCAAGAAGGCTCCACACCCATTTGCACTACTCAGGTGACCCTGAGGGCACAGACAAACCTCCAAGTGGCCTCCACAACTTTAAAAGAATGCAAATGAGCTGTCTGCAAGGAGTATAAATCCTTCCATTCCCCACACCTTCCAGCCAGAGCTGAAGAAGATTCTTGGATGAGAAGCGAAACGTATGATGACCCAGGGTGTGGCACAAAGGCAACACAGTCAGATAATCAAGAAGAGTCCCTTTATTATCTCCAACTTTGCCTCCAATGTCCAGGTTACCTTCTGACTGGAGAAAAACTCCCCCAGGAAGCCTTTAGCTGCAGAAAATTAAGTCCAAAACAAGGTAAACACAAACTGTTACTTAAAGTCTAAACAAGCCAAACTGAAGTAATTAGTTTGGCAGGGCAGGAGCAAGAATTTCAGACTTGAAAGTACCGCAAAACTCACACGGTTGGGAGGACACCAGGAACACAGATGAGCCAGGACAACACAAGATAAAGTTACATTTGCTCCCAACAGCTCCCACAGAGCTTGCCATTTTTATAAATTGTGTTCCCAGCTGCAGCTAATGAAGGGAATCAGGGCCCTTTGCTCCCCTGTAAGCCACACCACCCACGTTGCTCTCTTCTCCATTTCTCCCTGCTAGATAAAGTCACGTTTCTAGGATGAAGAGGGGGTGGGCCTGAGTCTTCCTCTGAATTCCCTCTCCCTTGTTCTACCTCTTCCCTGTTCTACCAAGCTGGACTTTGCCCTTCCCCAGTTTCCTCCACAGCCAATGGAGCCACACTCCCACTCCCTGTCAGCTGTTCTCCTCGGATTAGGGGCATGACAAAATGTCTTCAAAGAAAAAGCAGGAAAGTCCAATTGCCTCTTGAAAAAGCATCTTTGGGACTACCAGAAACTAGATGAGGTATTAGAAGAAGTGAAGATGATTCAACATTGTTTTTTATATGTATGGCAAATAAAAATCCAAATACAAGCATTTAAAAAATGGATTGAGTTCTAGAGCCAGGTTCCTCCTAAACACGTTCAAATTAACATGGCTGTAACATGAAATAACTACTATTTGGGGCTCCAACCAAGAAACAGAGGTGTTGAAGAGGGAACCTTAATTTGTCAGGGGAAAGTACATTTTAAGCATTGAAAAATTCTGCGACTGTTTAAAAAAAGGATTTTTATGGATGTATTTCTAACTAGCACACCTTTCACTTCCAAAAGTGAAATAATATAACGACTGCATTTGCTTCCTTGTCTATAAAAATATTTCCTGAAATAAGGTTGAGGAACTGGATTTGTTTTTCAGAAAAAAAAACCATCTGTCTAACTTACTGAAATTTGTTGCGATTCAGATAATAGAGTTACAGTATGACAGAAATGCATCCTGGACAAAATATTGTATGAAGAATTCAGTGCACAATACAATACATAGGGGACACGTATAATGCTCTCAACACAAATCTTTTCCCCCTAATAATTTGGCAGCTTCTCTATACCAAGTGCAAGATTTTTCAAACTCCTTTCTTGTTCTCTTGTTCAGTTATAATCTTTCTTTTCTAGTATGTGTCACACTGAAGTTTCCACGTCTCTAGTTAAGAAATGTAACATCTGGACTCTCTAGAATTTGGAGGTGAGTCTTTAATGCCAACAGATCACACTACCTATCTATATATAAATTCCTGAAAGTAGTCATTTTAAATGACTCATCTGATTCGAACAAAAGGCAAGGAGGTAAATGTTCCATTAAAAACCACTGCCAACATAATTTTACCATTAGCTTTTATTCTCAGCCTTTATTCCACCCTTTCCATTAGCATGTTGATTGCTTTAATTAAGGACCTTCCCTTCCATATGCAGAGATAATCTTTCTGAATGGCTTTCAAAGTACATGAAACAAAGTCTGTGCTGCACTTTGATAATATAAATAAATTGTTCTCCTCTCTCTAGAAAAGGCCTGCTCCTGCAACCCACAACATGGCTTGCAAGAGATCTCAGTGGTTTTCTTCAAACCAGCACTTGCCATTTAAAACTCAAACCATTGTAAGACATTAGAAAAACTAAAACTAAGCAATAAGGGAGTGGCAATTGGGCAATGGAGGATCAAATCTGGATTGCATCTCAGTATCTTACTTGAACAGTGGGAATGTGTACTATCCATTGAAGCTATGAGAAGGGGACAAGAAGTTTTCTCCACTTCTCCACTCATTGCCGAATACCTTATGCCACCAGACTTGAAATTCTAGACCTAGAAAACCTAGAACTACGCCGGTCCGATCTAAGTATAGCATATAAAATCATACATTGCAATGTCCTACCTGTCAATGAATACTTCAGCTTCAGCCATAACAATACAAGAGCACACAATAGATACAAACTCAAGGTAAACCGCACCAAACTGGATTGCAGGAAATACGACTTCAGCAACAGAGTGGTCAATGTCTGGAATACTCTACCTGACTCTGTGGTTTCTTCCCAAACCCCAAAACTTTAACCTTAGACTGTCTACTATTGACCTCACCCCTTTCCTAAGAGGTCTGTAGGGGGCATGCATAAGCGCACCAAAGTGCCTACCATCCCTGTCCTATTGTTTCTTTTTATTTTTCTTACATGTATCCATTTCATGTATTCATAACTATGTTTATACTTATACCTGTTATCTTATAATTGCTTGACTAAATAAATAAATAAATAAATACATACATACATACATACATACATACATACATACATACATAAATAAGCTGAAATAAACCACCAGAACCCTTGGAAGCAGGGGTGGGATTCTACCAGTTCGCACCTACCGTGTTTCCCCGAAAATAAGACCTACCCCGAAAGTAAGACCTAGCACTATTTTCTAAACCTGCCCTAATATAAGACCTACCCCGAAAATAAGACCTAGTGTAAATCTCCAGTTCCAGGAAGACTTTTCAGGGAGCAACCTGCACCTGTGAAACACCCCCTACACACTCACACCCACTATTTGGCACCATAAATATATAAGACCTACCCCAAAAATAAGACCTAGTGTGTTTTTGGGAGCCAAAAAAAATATAAGACAGTGTCTTATTTTCGGGGAAACACGGTATTTGCTAGAACCAGTTGTTAACATTCTAAGCAGTTCGGAGAACCAGTTGTTAGAAGAAATTACTGGCCTAATCCTGTAAGGAAGGCAGGAAGGAAACATTCTGGTGTTGCTTACAGAAACTGCCTCTCCATTAATCCTTATTACATTCTTGGCAGGACTAGACTTCCTGTCTCAGGAACATCTCTGGAGTTTTTTTCCCCTCCTTTGCTGGTACTTTGCTTGTGTAGAGTGACCATTCAAAGTTACAATGGCCCTGAAAAATGTGAGTGATGTTGAGTTGGCCATGCCCAGCCAATAACATGACCACCAAGCCATGTCCACCCAGTCACATGACCACCAAGCCACTCCCACCAACTAAGCCACACCCACAGAACCGGTTGTTAAAAAATTTGAATCCTACCCCTGCTTGGAAGCCATAACTGTACTGATAAAAAAACCATTTTAAATACTTGTCACTTGACTAATCACAGAGCAAAGCATTCACATAACAGATGGAACTATTCCAGAGCCAACTCTTAAGATTAAACATTGGTCCAAGCTCTTTCCATTCAAAAGCCTTGTGTTTTTATCCCAACCAGTACAAGGCAGTTTGGAAGTTCCTCTTGTGAACTTTGAGTTTAGAATAGAATAACAGAGTTGGAAGGAGTCTTGGAGGTCTTCTAGACCAACCCCCTGCTTAGGCAGGTAACCCTATATACTATTTCAGACAAATGGTTATCCAATCTCTTCATGTTGGAGCATTTATAACAACTTCTGGAGGCATTAATTGTTCTATCAGGAAATTTCTCCTTAAGTTCTAGGTTGCTTTTTCTTAAGTTCTACATTGCTTCTCTCCTTGATGAGTTTCCACCCATTGCTTCTTGTCCTGCCCTCAGGTGCTTTGGAGAATAGCTTGACTCCCTCTTCTTTGTGGCAGCCCCTGAGATATTGGAACACTGCTATCATGTCTCCCCTAGCCCTTCTTTTCATTAGACTAGACATACCCAGTTCCAGAAACTGTTCTTCGTATGTTTTAGCCTCCAGTCCCCTAATCATCTCTTGCTCTTCTCTGCACTCTTTGTTTTCTTTTTGCCAACTATGCTGTATGGTTTCACTTTTGGGTAGTCTTATGTTGCTTTAAAAAAAGAAAGCGCTTGTTTGCCTCCATTCTTTGAAGCAAAGCTGACCACACTTGGAAATGCTTTTTGTATGTGGGATAGCTTGCCCAATTCAGTGCCTCCAAACATATTAGGCTTCCGCTTGACCTCTTAGCCAGGACTGGTCCAAATCCATTCTGGCTGAAGATGTGGCAACCCAGCACAACCAGAGGGACACTTGGTGTGACGGGAGCGGAATACAGCCGTTATGTATTTGTATATTTGCATTTATTTTATTTTTTTTATATATTGATGTCCTGTGTTTTGAAAAAGTCAGTTGACTATTAAAAACGAATGTTTGCACCTACTGCCCATTGGGCTTCAGGCAGCTTTCTCAAACTTCTGAGAAATCATAACCAAAGGCATGCTTCACTCTTGTACCTAACATGATTTGTTCTCACCAAGGCTTCCCGAGACCGTAATTAAGCACAGGCTTAGTCCAAACAATTCTTGTTTTATTTCAGCACTGGGAATTATGTTCATTCCCAGCCCGTAATGAGTCCCAGACAGTCCCTCGAGATAAGCACCCACCTTTCTCTCCTTTGAATTGCTGCCAACAACAGAAGTGCCAAATGAACTATAAAAAACCAACTGAAGTACAAGCCCACACAGAGCTTCGAGGATTAATCTGAACAGAATGAATGACTTTGCTTCCTGCAAAGGTTTCTTCACCTTTGCCTCAGTGGTGGGACTCAATTTTTTTTACTACCGGTTCTGTGGGCGTGGCTTGGTGAGCATGGCAGGGGAAGGACTTTGCTTCCTGCAAAATTTCTCTACCTTTGCACCTCCTTTATACCTTTATACCTTATGAGAGGGGCAATCACCTCCAAGCCTTACTCCTGAGTCACCCCTTTTGTCTTAGCTGCTCTCGCCTTCTAGCAGCTCTGTGTATACGCACACTGGGAACAGGCTCCCCTTGTTCCTCTGCCTCACTGCTGGCAGATTCTGAAGGTTCTGGAGTCAGCACCCCACTCCCAGGTGGTCCTGGTCCCATCTCTGTATCAGACACAGGACCCTCATCTGAGTCCTCTCCAGACTCCCAGACTGGTCCCCGTTCTTCCCCACTGTCCGATTCTGCAGCTGTCTCTGCAGGCTGCCTGTGAACCACAACAAGATTCAAGAGAATTCATCTTTGTCATCTGAGAAAAAGAAAACAAAAGAGAGGGTTCTTCCTTCCCTCCCTTTGGGATTTTCTTGATGTATTCATTTCTAATATTTTTCTTGACATCATGGTGCTTGATGCTGTCAACTTGAAGGGTGCCCAGGTATTAATAGTGAACATTTTCATCCAGACTCTTAATATTATTTGCATAGGGCATCTTGATTCTGCCGGTTCTTACTATTTTTTCCCATTACATGACAAGAATGGCATATTTGTCCAGTCCAAACTCCATTGCAATATACAATATAATATTGCAATATACAGACAGTGTTCAGCAGACAATTCTATTTCAGATGGTGTTTTTCCATATAGCTTCAAATTGTTCATGTAAAAAGAGGTGGCATAGTCAGGTGGATGCTTTTGAGGTTTGGTAGCCATGGCCTGTTGGTAGCCAACATCCTTTCATGATGTTAAGTTCTCCCTGTCATGCTCCTGGTGGAGACTGACTCTGAGGGAGAGGAGGAACAGCTGACAGGGAGTGGAAGTGTGGCTCCGGAGGTTGTGGAGGAGGCTGGGGAAGGGCAGAGGCTGGCTGAGCAATCAGAGGAGGAGAGGATCAGGGAGGGATGTGGTCTACTTCAGAAGAGAGGGCCTTGATCCTCTTCATGGGCTGCAGCTGTGACAACTGAATAAGAGGATGGACCTATGTACTGGTGAGTGCTGGAAACAAAGCGTGGAAATATCTCTAGTTTATGGTTCCTCTCTGAGTTTGGCGTCCTTCCCAGTTTGTGTTATCTATCCTCCAGCCCTTATCTTGCCTGGTTTGTGTTGCTTTTTTCCTTCTTCTTGTAACTGTTTATGTGGGAGTTTTTTTTAAAATTACATTTATATGGCGCCCTTCTCCAAGGACTCAGGGCAGCTTACAATTTTTGGGATACAACCCAGTGTGCTCAGCAATAGCCTTCATTCCATTGTATATGCCTGCTTATTACTAAGCGGCATGTTTACAAAGTCAGCTTATTGCCCCCAACAATCTTGGGTCCTCAATTTACCTACCCCAAGAGGATGGAAGGCTGAGTCAACCTTGAGCCTGGTGGGATTCGAGCCTACAGTAATTGTAGGCAGCTGGAACTTAAATGCAAGCATTTAACAGCCTGAGCCAAGGCCCTTCAGTCAAGGATATTTGGAGCTTGGAAGCAAAGTGAAGGAATAAAAGGGGCTTCACCTGTTTTCTGTGACTGTGTTTGTTTTGTATCTCAGCCTGGGTCATCACACTCCCATTCTACCATCATTGACTTGCAATAGTGTCTGCCATTGTGCCATTGATCTTTGCCCAAAGCTTCTGGTGTTTCTACTGACTCCTGTTGTTCCTAGACACTTGATTATCCAATCATGTGGCAGGGAGTCAAATGTCTTCCTGTGATCAATCCATGCTACGTTCAAGTTGGTTTTCCTTCCCTTGCAGTTTTCCAGAATCATTTTGTCAATTAGAAGTTGAACTTTTGTGGTTTCCTTTCTACTTGGGTGGAAATGACTTGTTTTCAACTAGATGCATCAGTATATATCACACCAGTTAGTAATTTGAAAGTTGTCCATAAGCAGATAATTAGCCTGTAGTTTCCTGGTGCTACCTCTTTTGTTGGATCTTTCATTATCAGGTATGTTTTGTTAGCCATTCTTCAATTTCGCCTCCTTTAACAACAGTACTTTGTTAAAGTTACTGTTATTTCTACTCTTCTTATTCTTATGATTCAGTTTAATTAGTTCATAAAATGATAGTTCCTTCCTCTATCTTGGAAAACTTTTCAAAATAAAACGAAAGGTGGAATATTGTTCATGTTTTTGTTAGTTCTGCAACCTGCCCCAAATTTGTCTAGAGAGCCCCTGCTGTCTACACTGTAAGTCATGGAAGCCAGAGAAACCAGTTGTAAGCTGCTTTGGCAATTGGTAGAGCAAGAAAAACCATTCCTGGCACCAAATTTTGGAAACTAATGTAGAAAATTTATTAGTTGATTGTTGAGGGTATCTCAAACTTGTCCTTGGTGCCGTTTGTTTATCAGTTTCTCCTTTCCCCTCATTTAATTTTAACATTTAGCTCTCTCCGACATTAACTAAGATTTTCTTTCAAAAATATCTATCCAAATGTACAAGCGCCCCTGGCAACCAGCAATAGGATGAAGTCCTTTGAAGGCAACTTCAAATGCCCACCAAAGACAGAAGAAAGAAAGCAAGATTTTGAGTTTTCTTAGTGATGCTTCCATCCAGTTCCTAAGGGAAGACTCTGTGCACAGTTAGATAAAGAATGCTGTCAAAACCCACTCAGAAAGAGTGCCACTTCCCAAAGAGATAATCTCTGGTATTCTTGTTTCTTCACCCCACCTCCAAATGTTTGTTTTGACAAATCGGGTCTTTTCCTTTATCTCTCTCTTTAAACAAGAGAAGGTTTTAAAAGCTTAGAGGTCTGAGCCCTCTGAGAATTCAAAACTTCAGTCTTTGGAATTTGCACTAAGTATATTTATCAAAGGTTTATGACAAATCCCCCAGAACATGGCAGAATGCTAAATACATTTCAAATAGGCTGGAACTTAGCTAAATAATGATGAATCTATACTGCTTTGGTTCCTCCACAAGAGGTAGACACCACTATTCTCAACCAGGAAGAAGAAGAAGAAGAAGAAGAAGGAAGAAGGAGAAGGAGGGGGAGGGGGAGGGGAGGGGGAGGGAGGAGGGGAAGAAGAAGAAGGAAGAAGGAAGAAGAAGAGGAAGAAAAGAAGAAGGATGAGGAGGGCGGAGGAAGAGAGGAAGAAGAAGAAGAAGAAGAAGGGGAAGAAGAGAAGAGGAAAAGATGAAGAGGGAAGAGATGGGGGTGGAGAAGGAGGAAGATGGGAAGCAAGGATGGAAAGAGATGAGAGGGAGGAAGGGAGGAGAGGAAGAAGAAGGAAGAGGGAAGAGAAAGTGCAGGGAAGAGAAGAGAAGAAGAAGAGAAGAGGGAGAGGAGAGGAAGAAGGAGAACCTGAAGAAGAAAGAAGAAGGAGGAAGAGAAGAGGAAGAAGAAGAGGAAGAAGAAGAGGAAGAAGAAGAAGAGGAAGGAGAGGTGCAGGAGGAAGAGGAGGAAGAAGAAGAAGAAGAAGAAGAAGAAGAGAAGGAGGAAGAAGAAGAAGAGGAGGAAGAGGAAGAGGAAGAAGAGGAAGAAATAATGAAAAGCCTTTTTTACCCTCAGGATGAAACTGACATTTCAAAAGTTAGACTGTACATAGCCAAAGATGTTTGCTCATCCTTTTATTAGCAATTTCATTCCTTGTTATTTTCAACGTTGAGGATCCCATTGTTGCCAGTTGTGCGTGATAGTTGCACATATCCTCTTGTTTGGAATGAATGGGCTTGAGATGGCAGAGCTGGCATGACTCCAATAAAATATGACTTTTGACCAGACTGGCAGAATTGATGTAGAGAATTGCTCTTCTCGTATTTGTAAGCCCATATTCAGATATAGAAATGTACAGCTCCATACTGGATATCGGCTCTTTCCCAACCTACCTTTCCAAAAATCTCTAGAATAGAATGGAATGGGATAGAATAGGATAATAACTTTATTGTCACTTTACAAAATTTACTTCGGGGGTCTTCAAACTTGACAGCTTTAAGACTTCTGGACTTCTAGACTTCAACTCCCAGAATTCCTCTTCCAGTCATGTTAGCTCAGGAATTCTGGGAGTTGAAGTCCACAATTCTTAAATTTGCCAAGTTTGAAGACCCTTGGTTTACATGTACACTAATCAGCTGACATTAAAATGAGATTTTGTCGCATACATCTCTCAAAGGGTAACCACATCCAATATACACTACATAAACATGACAAAAATGTATGCATATCCCCACATACACACACATATATATGGCTCAGAGAAACAACACAGTTCAGTTTGGATGTATACATATACATGGTGAAAAAAAAAGAATCCTGCAAATTTATAGGATGGATGGTATAGGGAACAAAGCTGTGACAGAATTGGGTAGTACTGCTAGAAATACTTTGAAACCTCCTCCCGGAGAGGAGCAACAGAAACAGACCATGAAGTGAGTGTGTGGGGTCTCTAACAATGCTTTGAGCTCTAACCATCCCGTGCTTGTGAGCAGTATCCCGAATAATGGGAAGCAAGCTTCCTATAATCTTCTTGGTTGTCCTTACCACTCTCTGTATGGACTTTCTATCTGAGGCCCTGCCACTATCTGGTCCACTATGTAATTTTAAAGTCTCCGGGGGGGGGGTGGGGGCAGGTAGGGAATAAATGATATTCCTGTGCCCCCCTTTTGATTGATTATGTGCCATCAAATTGATGATTGTGACCATATAGATGTTCTCTCTGATGATGTGTCCTATCCTGGTCTTTCAAGTCTTCCAGTGGTCCATCCATGGCCATCGTGATTGAGTCCATCCACCTTGCTGCTTCTTGTCCTCTTTCCTTCCACTTTTCTCAGCATTAGAGCCTTCCCTGGACAACTGTATCTTCTCATATATCAGAGATAGGATGATTTTGAACCAAATCATTTGTGAGAATTCTGGTCTGACCTATTTGACAATCCATTTGTCTGTTTTCTTGGCTGTCCTTGGTATTCTCAGGAGTTTTCTCCAGTTCAAAATTTTCAACAGGCAACCTTAAAGTGGTACTTGAGATCAACCAGAATAGCTCCTAAAACCCCGAAACATCTCCTCCTAGCCGTAATTTATATAGTAGCTACTACTGAGATTGTTACATGCAAGCAGTCCCAAGGGGGCTGTTTTTCCGAAATTGTAGGAATTTTAAGAAATTGTAGAATCAAAAGCACCTGCAAGGAGCAGGGGTGGTTAAAACAAGGATTGCAGCTGTGATGGTGCCAAAGTGAAGCCCTGTCCATTTTTCACACGTAGTGCATGTGTGTCACTTGCACAACCACAACTGCCATCATGACTATTTTTTATCCCTCAACCTGCGATGTCCTAGAATAGAATAGAATAGAATAGGAATAGGAATAGGAATAGGAATAGAAATAGAATAGAATAGAATAGAATAGAATAGAACAGAACAGGAATAGCAATAGCAATAGCAATAGGAACAGAACAGAACAGGAAATAAAATAGAATAGAGAATAGAATAGAACAGAATAGAACAGAACAGAATAGAACAGAACAGAACAGAACAGGAATAGGAATAGCAATAGGAACAGAACAGAACAGGAAATAAAACAGAATAGAGAATAGAATAGAATAGAGAATAGAATAGAATAGAACAGAACAGAGCAGAACAGGAAATAGAATAGAATAGAATAGAGAATAGAATAGAATAGAATAGAATAGAACAGAAACAGAACAGGGAAATAGAATAGAATAGAATAGAATAGAATAGAATAGAATAGAACAGAACAGAACAGGAATAGCAATAGCAATAGGAACAGAACAGAACAGAACAGGAAATAAAATAGAATAGAATAGAATAGAGAATAGAATAGAACAGAATAGAACAGGAAATAGAATAGAATAGAATAGAGAATAGAATAGAATAGAGAATAGAATAAATAGAATAGAATAGAGAATAGAATAGAACAAGAATAGAAGAACAGAAATGAAGAATAGAATAGAAATAGAATAAATAGAATAGAGGAAATAGAATAGAATAGAATAGAATAGAATAGAATAGAACAGAACAGAACAGAACAGAAATAGAATAGAATAGAATAGAGAATAGAACAGAACAGAACAGGAAATAGAATAGAATAGAATAGAGAATAGAATAGAATAGAGAATAGAATAGAATAGAATAGAATAGAATAGAATAGAATAGACAGAGACAGGAGAGGAAGGAATAGAATAGAATAGAGAATAGAATAGAACAGAACAGGAAATAGAATAGAATAGAGAATAGAACAGAACAGAATAGAACAGAATACAACAGAACAGAATAGAATAGAACAGAACAGAATAGAACAGAATAGAACAGAACAGAATAGGAATAGCAATAGGAACAGAACAGAACAGAATAGAATAGAATACCAGTTGGAAGGGACCTT
This sequence comes from Naja naja, assembly GCA_009733165.1. Classification (NCBI taxonomy): domain Eukaryota; kingdom Metazoa; phylum Chordata; class Lepidosauria; order Squamata; family Elapidae; genus Naja; species Naja naja. The sequence continues at coordinate 68,759,644 of CM019151.1, forward strand.
GGAGGTCTTCTAGTCCAACCCTCTGCTCAGGCAGGAAAGCCTAGACCATTTCAAACAAATGGTTATACAATTTCTTCTTAAAAACCTCCAGTGTTGGAGCATTCACAACTTCTGGAGGCAAGTTGTTCCACTGATTAATTGTTCCAACTGTCAGGAAATCTCTCCTTAATTTTAGGTTGTTTTTCTCCTTGATTAGTTTCCACCCTTCTTGTCCTGCCTTCAGTTGCTTTGGAGAATAACTTGACTCCCCCTTCTTTGTGGCAGCCCCTGAGATATTGGAACATTGCTATCATGTCACCCCTAGTCCTTCTTTTCATCAAAGTAGACATACCCAATTCCAGCAACCGTTCTTTATATGTTTTAGCCTCCAGTCTCCTAATCATCTTTGTTGCTCTTCTCTGCACTCTTTCTAGAGTCTCAACATCTTTTCTACATGGTGGTGACCAAAACTGGATGCCCAATTCCCACCTCAAGCCAAATATTTTTGATATTACTCTTTCAGAGAAAATTGGGCTAGTCTTTGTTAATGAGGGAGAAACCCTGCTTTAGTTTTAGTATTCTGTTTTAGTCAGTGTTGGGATTCAAATTTTTTTACTAATGGTTCTGTGGGCGTGGCTTGGTGGGCGTGGCAGGGGAAGGATACTGCAAAATCCCCATTCCCTCCCCACCCCACTAACCTGCTTTCCAGCTCCGTTCTCCTGTGCAGGGAAACCAAAGAAGACCCAGCCAATCAGCTGGGACTCGGGAGGCGGAGAATAGATGGGGCGGGGCCAGTCAGAGGTGGTATTTGCCGGTTCTCTGAACTACTCAAAATTTCCACTACTGGGTCTCCAGAACTGGTCAGAACCTGCTGAATACCCACCTCTGGTTTTAGTATTATTAAGGCTGGCTCTAGAGTAGATTAAACTAAGATTGCAATCTCTTGCCAGGATACGGCCTCCTTCGATCAGTGCGAATTTACTGAGAGGGTGGATCATTGCAAACGATCTGGGTCTTGACCCAGAGCGATGTTCGTGTTTGTTGGGAGAGGCGGACAATCTCGCAGCTGACCTCTTCTGTTCCATTTCCATCTGGCTTTCTTCCTGGGATTTCCCACTAAGAACCTAAGGAGTGCAGGAAGATAACCATGCTAAATATGTACAGTCCCTTCATGCGATAGGCTGTGTAGCAAGCCTCTCTGAGATCTCTGGAGGCTTGTTAGTCTTCATGCCTGAGGCAATTTTTTCCCCTCAGCTTCGGGCAGGCCGCCCCGCCGAGTAATCTCCCGAGACGTGCTTGAAACTGGTGGACACTTGCGCGTCACGTGGCAGGGAAGCAGAACTTGTGGTTAACGTCTCCCTCCAGGGATCGTGGAGGTCCAAAGTTGAAAATAATGTTCTTCCATAAACACAACACAGCAACTGCTTTGATTAAGAAAACATGTGTCGACTCCCAAGTGAAAGCAGATGGGCCTCAAATGGCCATGATAAATGTGATCGGTTTTGAGGCAACCCAACCAAAGGGCTGGACTCGGGAGGATTTAGAGAATGCAAGAATAAATTCTTTTTTTTTATAACTGGGAATCTGCCAAGCGCATAACACGTGCGCGTAGACACACACACACACACACACACACACACACACACACACAGAGTACTCTTGCCAATCTTTGGTTTAACAAGGAGGCACACAGTAATTAAAGTGTTTTGCTATAAGCACCGGAAGCACAAAGCACCTGTAGTTACATGTTTTCATTGTGATCCATCGTTTTCCAAAACACAACACCTCAAAACACGAAGAGTATCCTTATGTCACTAATCTGAACAAATAGAAGTAGGTACTTTGCTGAAGGTATAGCTTGATTTTATTCATACATGCATCGGTGTTTATATATTGCTGTTACCTATATGGACTTCTGGGCGTTTGTCAAATTTATTTATTTGATTTATTTGATTTGTCAATCGCTTATAAGATAATGGGTAAAAGTATAAACATGAGTAAGACTACAGGAAATAGGTATGAATAAATGGGGACAATAGGACAGGGACGATAGGCATGATTGTGCACTTATGTACGCCCCTTACAGACCTCTTAGGAATGGGGTGAGGTCAATAGTGGATAGTTTGAGGTCAAAGGAGTGGGGGTTAGAGGATGGAACAACAGAGTCAGGTAGTGCATTCCAGGCATTGACCACTCTGTTGCTGAAGTCGTACTTTCTGCAATTGAGTTTGGAGCGGTTTACATTAAGTTTGTATCTGTTGTGTGCTCTTGTATTGTTGCAGTTGAAGCTGAAGTAGTCGTTGACGGGTAGGACATTGTAGCAGATAATTTTGTGTACTACGCTTAAGTCCAACCGTACGCAGCGTAGTTCAAGGGTTAGGGTTAGGGTGTGTGTGTGAGAGAGAGAAGGAGAGAAGGAGGGGGACAGAGTGAGAGGAGGGTAAGGAGGGAGAGACAAAAAGATTCATCTGCCAAGGTGAGTAGAGTAGATGATCTACTATTATGATGACATTTATGAATTTTACTGGTGACATTTTTCCAACCACCTTGGTTGGTTGGTTGTGAAAGACCAGGACATTTCGATCCTTGTCTGTCATCTACTAGTGGGCATTGATTCAATTCAATTCAATTGTGGTCTTAGCGGGTGAAGGAAAAGGGTCAGTAGAAGAAGAGATGAGGATCGTTCTGGGCCCGAGTTCTGGGCCTCCAAGGAGTTCTACAGTTGCTTGCAAACACAGGGATAAAAAACTAAGGCAGATATACTTCTCATCTGGTGGGTGGGCTCTAGAATTTCCATACCTAGAAGAAGAGATAATTACCCCTCCCCCCAATTTCCATTTCAAAATCCAGAACCTGGACTAAGCCCACTTTGAATATAAAGGCTTCACGGTAATGACAAGAAGCAAATCTGGTTTGTATGTTGTTTGTCTCAATTTATAGGGCTCTCCATCTCAAAATCAGACTCTGAGTGGCCTACAGCAGTGGTTAATACCATCAGTCCAGGAGCTGCTCATCAGCATTTGGTGGCAGTGGCAATTTTCTTTTTTGGGGCTATTACTACAAGAGGTTTCCACACCTGGTTTGCTTCTGTGACTTAGTTGGCTCTTCTTCCTACAAGGGTTGCCCTCCTTCCCAGCTGGTTTGGTTCTGCAACCCAACAGGACAGGCACAGACTTCAGAGAATAATTAGAGTAATTAGAAAAAACAATTACTACCAACCTGCCTTCCATCAAGGACCTGTATACTACACGAGTCAAAAAGAGGGCTGTGAAAATATTTAGAGACCCCCTCACATTCCGGACATAAACTGTTTCAACTCCTTCCCTCAAAACGATGCTATAGAGCATTGCACACCAGAACAACTAGACACAAGGACAGGTTTTTTCCCGAAAGCCATCACTCTGCTAAACAAATAATTCCTTCAACACTGTCCAACTATTTAGAGTCTGCATTACTATTACTTTTAATCTTCTCATCACTCCTTGTCACCCATCCCCTCCCACTTGTGACTGTATGACTGTAACTTGTTGCTTGTATCCTTACAATTTATATTGACTGTTTCCTAGTATAATTGATTGCTTATTGTACTCTATGACTATCATTAAGTGTTGTACCTTATGATTCTCGACTTCTGATGAATGTCTCTTTTCTTTTATGTATACTGAGAGTATTTACACCAAGACAAATTCCTTGTATGTCCAATCACACTTGGCCAATAAAGTATTCTATTCTATTCTATTCTATTCTATTCTATTCTATTCTATTCTATTCTATTCTATCCTATCCTATTCTATTCTACATGAGGAAATTTTTTTTGCCCCAATGGAAAGATATGGGCTGACATCAATGTGATGTCCTGCTCAAACACACACACACACACACGCAAACACAAAACTGTGGTTTAGTGGGCTTATTAATATTCCCCTGCAAGGGAATAGGCGGAGGTGCGGTGCAGTGGTGGGATTTAATTTTTTTTTACTACTGGTTCTGTGGGCATGGCTTAGTGGGCGTGGTGTAGCTTGGTAGGTGTGGCTTGGTGGTGTGGCAAGGGGAAGGTTACTGCAAAATCCCTATTCCCTCCCCACCCCACTAACCTCCGTTCTCCTGTGCAAGGCAACCAAAGAAGACCCAGCCAATCAGCTGGGACTTGGGAGGTGGAGAATAGATGGGTGCAGAGCCAGTCAGAGGTGGTATTTGCTGGTTCTCTGAACTACTCAAAATTCCCACTACCGGTTCTCTTCAGAACCTGCTGAATACCACCTCTGGTGTGGTGGCCTAGAGGGGGAGCTCTTGCCTCACAATCAGGAGGCTGTGAGTTTGATCCTAGGTAGAAGCAGATATTTCTCTCTCTGGGCACAACGAGAATAAATCTGCTGAACAAAACTCTGCATTGGTGACATGAAGGGCATCCGGCCAGTAAACACTTTGCTAGCTCCATTCAGTTGCCTAGATGGCATCCTGCAAGGGATTATGAGGTGGTTAAAAGAAGATGATTAATATTCCCCCCAGCAACTCCACCAAAAACCCAGAACTGTCCCAATTAAGTCCAGCCACAAGCAGACCAATGCAAGTCTACAAAGAAATGGCCAATGAGTCCACAAGGCACTTGAGAACTAAATCCAAAATACAAGTGAGCAATACAGGTGACCTCATCCCAGTTTACATTCCTGAAAACTTGGGAAGGGAGCAGGGAGTGAGCTGGGAGCTGTGGGTGGAAGGGCAGATTTGTGGAAACTTGGAATCTTCCCCCTAGGAAATCCTCCATCTGCCAGAGGGACATATTTATGAGTATCCATTCCGTGCCAGGGAAGGCAAAGACTGTCAGCCCACAGATATGTTGTAATAATAAGAGGAAACCCTCTTTGACAAGGTCACGGTCTAGGAAAAGGCTTCAACGGTCCCACAAGAGAGAATTGTGCGACGTTCCTCCTCCTGGCTGGCTGCTTTTAAGACAACATATAAGCACCACTTTTGACTTGTCATGAAGGATCCTGTCATGCCCCTGTCAGAGTCTGAATCCAGGAGGAAGCCAAACAGCTGACAGGGAGTAGGAGTGTGGCTCCGTTGGCTATGGAGGAAACTGGGGAAGGGCAAAGTCCGGCTGGGCAGAGCAGGGAAGAGGTGGAACAAGGGAGAAGGAATTCAGAGGAAGACCCAGTCCACCCCCTCTTCATCCCAGGGCATGCAGGGGGGAATGGAGAAGAGAGCAACGTGGATTGCGTGGCTTACGGGGGAGGAAAGGGCCCTGATTCTCTTCATTAGCTGCAGCTGGGAACACAGTTGTATAAAAAAAGGCAAGCTGCGGGCGCCAGGCTGTTGGAAGCAAATGTGACTTTATCTTGTATCATTGTGGCTTATCTGTGTTCCTGGCGTCTTCCCAACTGTGTGAGTTTTGCCGTGCTTTCAAGTCTGAAATTCTCCTGCCTGCCAAATTAATTACTTCAGTTTGGCTTGTTTGGACTTTAAGTTACAGTTTGTGTTTACCTGTTTTGGACTTAATTTTCTGCACTCAAAGGATGTTCCTGGGAGAGTTTTTCTCCAGCTGAAGGTAACCTGGAAATTGCAGGCAAAGTTGGAGATAATAAAGGGACTCTTATTGCTTATCTGACTGTGTTGCCTTTGTGCCACACCCCAGGTCATCACAGATTCCTCAGCCCTGAACTTTTCATCCAAGATCCAATCCAGCTTGGACCATCTGTTAGAGCAGGGGTGTCAAACTTGATTTCATTGAGGGCCGCATCAGCATTGTGTTTGACCTTGGAGGGCTGGGGTGTGTGCCCATGGTGGGCCACAATAGGAATCAGGCAACAACAATTGGAATATTAAAAGAGCACACTTGAGCAGAGATGAAAGCACATTTCACAATGAACCTGGGCATCTAAATCACAAAGCCCCAGAACCATGTAAAAACCCATCCACTCACCAGAACTGATTGCTGTGTCATCTCACTTCTGGTTCCTAAATAAAGGGAGACCTCTTTTCCAACCACAGCTTGCCTCTAAATTCATTTCTCCTGGATTGGGACTGGACCAGATTTTACTTCCAACAATTGTTTATGTCTGTACTTGAGGCACTCCACTTCTGATTACACTAAGTATGGGGACCACGTTAGTTACCAACAATATGCTTCTGTTATTATGGCCGTGAATTGCTAAGGATGTTTTAGAACCCATCATTGAATTCTTTCATAATAGCTAAATACATTGTGGCTTTGCATAATTTGTCCTTAGATCATATTGTACCAGATGCATTTGTTGACAATTTGGCTATATTATTTTATGCTGGATTTTACCTCACCCAATTACCAGGGGTGGGATTCTGCCTGGTCAGACTGGTTCTATAGAACTGGCTGTTACAATTTTGTGCAGTTCAGAGAACTGGCAAATTGTGCCACTGGCTGGCCCTGCCTCTCCCCTCCCCACCCACTCACTCCTTACCTGGCATGCATGCCATCCAACTTGCCTGCGTTTGGTAAGTTGCTATTTTTCCTTCCCGGCCCAACCATCAGCTGTTCTGTTGTGCCTGGAGATTTAGATTAGCTAGAAAGCAGGAAATTGTTGGATTTCTTGCTTTCTAGCTAATCTAAAAGCAGAGCTAAACCTTCCTAGCTTCTATTTTTCAGTGCAGACTCAGGTAGCAGATTGCAGAATGGTAGATCTCTGAGTGAATCTGTGATTCTGTGAGCAACTCAATCTGCCTGCCTGCTTTGCCTGATTTTGGGTAAAAGTTGCTCTTTTTTAATAAAAAAAATTCAATGTACATGGTATTTTGTGAGTTAATTTTGTGAATTTGCTTGCAAGCAAATTTTAAATTATAAAAAAAATCAATATTTACATCAATATTTATAATATTTACATACAACCACACCATGAGAGACACATAACCACCAAGCCATACCCAGTCAGCAAACCATGCCCACTCAGTCACATGACCACCAAGCCACACTCACAAATTAGGCCACACCCACAGAACTGGTTGCTAAGAAATTTGAATCCCACCCCTGCCAATTACCCCTTTGCTGGTTATCATACAGTGTGTGTAACACAAACATAACAAAATCCAAAACGCAAATAAATGTCCTTTAATGTCTCCAACTTGGCCCCACTGTTTAATAATTCAGTTGGAGATAAAATGTACTCAAAAATAGTCTTCAAAAGAAAGCAATACAGTCCGAACTTAATGAGCAGATAGAGGTGAAATAAAAAACCAAACAAACTACATTGATGAAATTTCCACAACAGACAAGGATAAGTAATTACCAAATTCAAGGAGATAACAAGGCAGTCTGTTGGAAGGACGCCAACCAAGATAACTTCAGCCATAAATAAAACACGTTTTGCTTCTGGCAACACTGTGTTTTAACCTACTCTCTTATATACTATTCTCCCCAGCTGCAACCAATGAGGAGGATCATGGCCGCTTCCTCTCTGGTAAGCCAAGTTGTTTCCTTCTTCATTCCTCCCTGCGTGACCTAGGATGCAGAGGGAATGGGCCTGGTTCTTCCTCTGACTGCCCAGCTGGCCTCTGCCCTTCCCCAGCCTCCTCCACAACCTCTGGAGCCACACCTACACTCCCTGTCGGCTGTTCCTCCTCTCCCTCAGAGTCTGACTCTACCAAGGGCATGACACAGTGACAGATTTGTCATGATATCTGTTCACAGTTACATTGCAAATGCCTGTGACTAACATAAAGACAGCCAGTCCAGTGTATAGTAGGAGCCTCGGTGGCACAGTGGTTAGAGTGCAGTACTGCAAGCTATTCCTACTGTAATTTGGTAGATCGAATCCCACCAGGCTCAAGGTTGACTCAGCCCTCCATCCTTCTGAGATGGGTAAAATGAGGACCCAGATTGTTGGGGGCAATACGCTGACTCTGTAAACCGCTTTGAGAGGGCTGTAAAGCACTATAAAACAGTACATAAGTCTAAGTGCTATTGCTATAGTAGTGCTAAGGCATCAGACTAGAAACTAAGAAACCATGAGTTCTAGTCCTATCTTGGGCACCAAGCCAGCTGGATGATGACGAGTCAGTCACTTTATAGAATTATAACACACATATTGGAGGCAATGGAAACTACTTCTAAAACACCTTACCAAGGAAACTGTACAAACGTGTCCAATCTCCAATAATCTGATGCATTTGAATGGGAAAAAAAATAAAGAATTACCATTAATAATATGCATTCCCTAATGGTCAATCCATTTTAGTTTAATAGCAAGTTCATTATAGAGCCATGATGAATAATGCAAAATGCAGCGTTGTTGATAGCAAACTGGATTCTGTTTGGTTTGACCCTCTGCCAATTCCTCAGCTGCAAAATTATAGTACCGTCCATCTTCATAAAGGATTCCTTTTAAAAATATTATTAAACAGCAGGGAAGGAATGCAGCACAACAGTTTTGTTAGGAGGCAAAACTGACCAATTTCCTCTGCTGGAATTCCTCACACACTTCCAAACATCTTGTATTGCTTGGTTCAATAAACAACACAAGCCTTTGGATATGATTTTACCCTAATCCAGCATGGGCTTCATGTTCTCCTTTAAATCCTTTTTTTAAAACCTGCTTAATCTCCAAACCTGGATTTTAGAAACAGTGAGAAACTGTGTACACTTCATATGTATGAGTGGTTATAAATCAAACAGCCTTCATCTTCATTTTGCCATCAACCTCTGCTTGGGAAAAACCAGACCACTATCACTTCAACAAGGCAGATACTTAAAGCAGTAATAATATGGAGTAGTAGAAGAATGGAGAAATGATGGAGAACAGAATTAAGATGAGTAAACCCAAGCTCATTGGTAGCCTCACATTGCAATAAGCAAGGACATACTAAATTCAAACAAGGGCATGCATTCAATTTTGCAGCTACTAAGATTGTTGGATGAGCAGGCACAAAAAGAGCCAGGGAAATAATTGGAGCCTGGGAAACAGGCCCCTCATCAATCAACAGGAGTGTTGATTTATCCCCAGCTTACTTAAGAGAGGAGCCCAAGGAAACAACAGCCAAATAGTCAACCTCAACAGCCCAATGTACATCTAAAAAGCTACACACAACAAGCCCCGTATAAATACCTCACACAGAACAGCCCAAAGCACACAGAGAACTTCCCTGAGGATGGGCTCCAGCACAAGTCCAAATGGTCAGAAGAAAAAAATTTTTGCTCCCGGTGATTGACCCAGATTGGATCCTGTAGGACTAAGTTATATGTCACTAGCTCGATACCCGTGCTTCGCGACGAAACTATGTGGTCGGGCTTAGTTTTTGGGGAGGAAAATAAGGGGAAGAAAATCTGCCTCTGCCTACCAGCATCCATTGGTATTCATCTGGCTAGACCTGTCAGTGTGTGAGAGAGAGTTGAGGGCTGTTTGGAAACTGAAACAGTATTTGCTGTGTGAGCAAGAAGGAGACAGCAAGGTGCCTGGGTGTAGCTTAGCTCAACTGTTCTGTACTAAAGCTGCTTGGTGCTGTGCAACTGAAACTGAAACTCCTCTCCTCTGCTTGTGTTTTGCATTTGGAAGAGATTTCTTTTCAGGTGGGGAGGGGGAGTAGAACTCCTTAGCATCAAAGCGCGTTAATAATAATAATATATGAAATACTAATGCTCTGATGGTCATTTCAAAAAATACTTTCTTAGTGAGCACCTAGAAACCAAGAGGAACATACATGCCAAATTTCAAGTTTGTAGGCTTCACGGTTCTGGAGATTTTGTGGTATTTCGCTTTTATATATGTAGATACACAATCTGTTCTACTATTTTGAAATATGGTCAGAATTACATGGCAGTCTAATTTCTTTATATACAGAACAAAGGTTGGGGTCTGGTTTGAAAGGAAGGTCACAACAAATATTAATTTGATTTAGATTTCTCTTCTCTTCCTTTACTCTACATTTTGTTATCTGATAAAAAATAAACTATTAACACTTCTGTTTCTGAAAGCCTTCTTAATTTACAGCGTGTTTGCATACCTGCCAAATACTTTTACATACTACTATACACCAACAGCATCTCACAGGAATACACCAAGCAAGAACAGTCACAAGATTAGAGATGCCTGATCACAAACTTTTTCTCCAGTGTGATATTTGCACTCATCAGCCAGCAATTTCCCTCTGGATTCTACATAGTAGAAACAGAAAACTCTTTGCACAAAAGAACAGATGGACACAAGTTTCACATTAAGACTCAAAACAAGGGCAGAGAAATAAAACATAGGAGAAATCTCTCAGGACACCCCACATTAAACCTCAAAGTGACTGGTTTAGAAAAGTCATTGCTTTAACAATTCCACCCAGGGAGAAATTGTTGACATAAAACATTTCGAGCAACCTCCGAAGATCTCAAAAAATACATTGGGCTGCTGACACATCACAACTGTTAATTGCTAAGGTCCTTGTCATCGGAATTACACACAGTGTGCAACTGGGTAACCAACAAGTCTCCCTTTCCTCTCCCCTCCCCATGTTCCCTTTCCAATTGACTCCAGTTGATATCCTACACCGTTCTGCGTTTGATGAGGTGAGTTGCAGCTCATGAACACTTTATGCCTTTTAATCAAAGTTGTTAACCAGAAAAGACACTGCTAGGCTCTAGTCTAGAAGATGTTTGCCATTGTAAGACTGACAACAGCTACCCTCACAATTAATCAACGGCCTAAATACTTCTATGATTCATATTGAAAGAGGCAGGCACCCGTGCACAGGATCAAGTAACACGAAGAAAACTAGATGTGCTGTCAGAATCTATAAATTTAGAGCCAGGTACAGCAGGCACTCCTGAGCTGGCACCCCAATGTATTTTCATCCACAGGCAGTAACTGTTTAAATAGCTCTCTAGCTATAGGAGCCATTTCCCGGAGCAGAGAAAAAAAATGAAATCATATGGCTGACATTTGTGTGGGAGTTCAGACTAAAGCATATCACTAATGTGGACTGTCTTCTTTAAAAATTTTAAAAGTAGGTAGGTAGGAAGGTAGGTAGGTAGGCAGGGGGGATGCTACCAGTTCCGCCTGGTTCTATAGAACCGGTAGCTCTGAAGAGCAGCAGATACCGAACCGGTTCGCTGCAACAACCTTTTGTTCGTCTGTTTGGCCCAGCCGCCTGCCTGGGCTCTTGGCTGTTCTTTATTTCCTGCTTTTTCAACCTCAGCTGCTTTGCACAGCACAACTGAGGTTGAAAAAGCAGGAAAGAAGAGGCTTTTCAAATGCTACGCACCTGCACGCAGCGCTTGTCAGCTGTCCAGGTGGCAAAGCTTAGGTATTTTGCAAATGCAGCGTGTGCACGTACAAAATGCACTCTCACCAAACTGGTAGTAACACTGGTTGAATCCCATTCTGGTAGGTAGGTAGGTAGGTAGGGAGAGAGAGAGAGAGAGAGAGAGAGATAAACACTTTTATCCTGTTCTAGCATTTTGCCTGTGTCAGCTGTTTTCTGTTGCCTTGGTATATAGTAGCAAATGCCACTTAACTGCCTCAGTGTTTTGAACATAAAGGGGCAGACAGTCCATGCCTCCCATAAAGCAGGGGTGGACAAAACTATGGCCCCTTTATGACCTATGGACTTGAACTCCCAGAATTCCATTACTGGCTCAAGAATTCTGGGAGTTGAAGTCCAAGGTCATAAAGTCCACAGCACTATTGGCTCAGGAATTCTGGGAGTTGGAGTCCACAGGTCGTAAAGTCTACAGTGTCAGGATTCTGGCAGTTACCCCTATTTAAACCATGAGTCTCAAGCCAAACTTCCAAAACTTAAAAATTTATTGGGAGTTAACATGCCGGCACTGCCTGGGTGTAGCCGACTCTGAAACACATCATTCATTGTCACGCTCGACCCTGGTTCACCCTCCACCCCCTGAGTGTATCATAATTCATATTCTCCAATGGGACACATTCATAGCCAAGAGTCATCAATCATTCTCTCCAGTTAGAATTTTGTGCGGCAGAAACTTCAGTCACCTAGTTACTATCTTTGAAAACATTTGTGGAATGCAGTTTCAGTTTTGCAAGCTGTTGCACTGCTCCTCCCTCCCTTTCTGTTGGCAACTCTAAAAAGACCAGAGAAATAGTTTATGAGTTGACATACAGCACTATCGGCTCAGGAATTCTGGGAGTTGAAGTCCACAGGTCATAAAGTCCACAGCACTATCGGCTCAGGAATTCTGCAAGTTGAAGTCCACAGGTGGTAAAGTCCACAACATGATTGGCTCCGGAATTCTGGGAGTTGAATTCCACAAGGTCATAAAGTCCACAGCACTATTGGCTCAGAAATTCTGGGAGTTGAATTCCACAAGGTCATAAAGTCCACAGCACCATTGGCTCAGGAATTCTGGGAGTTGAAGTCCACAGGTCATAAAGTCCACAGCTCTATCGGCTCAAGACTTCTGGGAGTTGAAGTCCACAGGTCGTAAAGGCGCCATAAGCCCACACCTGCCCTAAAGAATTGTTGTTCCTAAAAGTAATATGGGAGAATCACATCTGCTTTTCTCATCAATTGCATGTTTTCCCCTTTGGATATGCTCCAATTTGCTTTCAGGGGAGGGGCATCCATCAGTGAGAGCTGATGCTTTGGAGCCCAGCAAATAATTTTGAGGCACAAGAAGACGTAAAAGGACATTTGTTGAATTAGACCAGATCCAACTTCCTGTTTCTCCCCATGGCTAACCTAACACCAAGGGAAAGCTTGCCAGCCAGATGAACACACAGAGTACCAAATTAAACATCAACCAAGTTATATACATAATTTCAAAAGTGCATTTTATATGAATAATGCTAAATGTTAAAAATTACCTATATTTTCAACCCCATTATTTTTTTCAGAAAAAGAGACATTATTACTTCAAAATGTCAAGAAATCTTAGATCTCTGCTATTTACTTGAGCTTCTAGGAAAAAGGTAGGGTATATATCTAAAGAAATTTTATTTAAAAAAAGGAATCGGTTCAGGCATAAAAAATGAAGATTTGAAAGAAATCATAAATCTTTAGCTTTTGAGAAGTCTTGTTGGCTACTGGACTATGTTTTGTAACCTATTCATGTATCTCAGGGTTGGTAACTATGGCCCTTTACAATCTGTGGACTTCAAGTCCTAGAATTCCTGAGCGAGCATGATAGTCCTTCACTTACAACAGTTCATTCGGTAACTGTTCAAACTTACAACACCACTGAAAAATGTGACTTATGACCAGGGGGTGGGATTCTACCGGTTTGGACCAGTTCAGGTGAACTGGATGTTAAATTTATTTATTTATTTATTGGATTTCTAAGTCGCCCCATCTCCCTGAGGACTCGGGGCGGCATACAACCATAAAAACAGTACAAAATATACAATTAAAAAGAAATTAAATAAGAAAGCCAATTTACAATCAAAACACTAAAAACAATCATTAAAACTCCCATCCCACCCCAGTCCAGGTCAGCGAGTTGGAACAACCATGTTTTTAGGCCCCGACGGAAAGAGCAGAGGTCAGGGGCCACCCGAAGCTCCAGGGGCAGTTGGTTCCATACGGTGGGTGCTCCCACAGAGAAGGCCCTGCCCCTAGGGGTCGCCAGCTGACATTGTCTGGCTGACGGAACCCCAAGGAGGCCCTGTCTGTGAGAGCGCACAGGACGATGGGAAACAGTTGCTGGCAGCAGGGTCTCCTGTAAGTATCCCGGTCCTAAGCCATGAAGGGCTTTATAGGTCAAAACCAGCACCTTGAATTTGCATCTGGTTTGCCGAACCGGTATTTGAACCAACCGGCTGGCCCTGCCCACCCTGCCTCTCCCCTCCCAGGAGTCTCCACATGGCCCATTTTTGATGCAGGTCAGTGCAGGGTCCGCACAGGGACACTGGGAGGGGGAAAATGGGTCTTCAGGAAGTCCGGAAGTGGGCCTGTTTCTGGCTTCCAGAGGGCCTCCAGAGCCCAGAGGGAAGCCTTCGGACCCTTGGGAAGGTAAAACATGGCCCTCTCGGAAGTTACGGTAGGCCATACCAACCATGGCCACGCCCACCCAGCAACTGGGCAGTGAACCGGTTGCTGGGAATTTTGAATCCCATACTGCTTATGACTGTTGTTCACAGTTATGACCTTTGCAGCATCCCTACGATCACATGATCAAAATTCAGGTGCTTGGTTCTTACTTCCGGCTGTTGCTGTCTCCCAAGGTCATGTGATCCCCCTTTTCCAACTTTCTGGCCAGCAAAATCAATGGGGAAAGCCAGATTCACTTAACAACCAGGTTACTAACTGATCAACTGCAGCGGTTCGCTCACCCACCGAGTCAAGAAAGTTCATAAAATGGGGCAAAACTCACTTAACAATATAAATTTCAGGCTCACTTGTGGTCTTAAATCGAGAACTACTGTACTGTATTGGTTACAAATACGTTTTGGGGTAGAGTTCAAAATGCTGAGAGTTTTTTTTTTTTTGACCCAGAAAGCTCTAAATGGCTTGGGTTCAGTCTTTTTTACTAGTTTGACTTCTCCAGATAGAATCTGCATTTTAGCAAGCAATGTTCTATGGTTGCATCCAAGAGAAATATCAGAAAGAAGGAAGCTGAGGAACAGGCCTTTTCTTGTGAGAGCCCTGGCTTTCTGCAATAATTTACTCCTTGAATAAGTCCAGGCATCCTACATACTTTTAGGATGCAGGACAGGGTGGATGGGTGTGCTTTTCCACCAAGTATTTGGGCTTGGGATAACTCTTTTCTCTAAAACGTGTCTTTTATTTTAATGTTGTTATATTTTATGCAACCTGCCCAGAGTTCATACATTTTTCTGGGGAAGTAAACTTTATAGAACTAAAATGAATGCGTGCATGAATGAATGTTGGACTGCTTTGAATTAAAAGGAGTTCTAGAATTGTAGGGGGAAAAATCTAGTCCTCCACTTATGGCTGAATTACAACTCCCAGAATCCTTTACCACTGCTCAGAGGTCAGTGGTGTGATTCAATTTTTTTTACTACCGGCTCTGTGGGTGTGGCTTGGTAGGCGTGGCATGGCTTGGTAGGCATGGCTTGGTGGGCGTGGCAGGGGAAGGATACTGCAAAATCTCCATTCCCTCCCCACTCCTGGGGAAAGGTTACTGCAAAATCCCCATACCCTCCCCACCCTACTAACCTGCTTTACAGCTCTGTTCTCCTGTGCAGGGCAACCAAAGAAGACCCAGCCAATCAGCTGGGACTCGGGAGGCGGAGAATAGATGGGGGCAGGGCCAGTCAGAGGTGATATTTGTCGGTTCTCTGAACTATTCAAAATTTCCACTACCGGTTCTCCAAAACTGGTCAGAACCTGCTGAATACCACCTCTGCTCATAGTCATATTTGGCAAGGTCTAGGAAGAGGGCAGGGGAAAAGTTTCTTACCTCTTCGGAGGACTGGCCAAACCTTTCCTTTCCTTTTCTTTTTTAGGAGATGCCAAGCATCTTTTTTAGGAGATGCCAAATCAGAAACTGGGCATCAATGTGTTGCTTTCATGGTTTGAATTAAAAATAACTACTTTTCAGTCGTGCTCTTTCTGTCATAGAACATAGAATCATACAGCTGGCAGAGACCTCAAAGGCTTCAAGTCCAATCCCTTGCTCATGGCAGGAGCCTCATATCATCCCAGTCAAATGGTTGGCCAATCTATGTTTGAAAACCTCCAGTGATGAAGCACCTACAACTTCTGTAGGCAAGCTGGTTCATCGGTTAATTGTCCTCACTGTTAGGTAGTTTCTCCTTAATTCCAGGTTGCTTCTCTCCTTGATTAGTTTCCATCTATTGTTTCTTGTCTTGCCTTCTGATGCTTTGGAGAATAAGTTGATCCCCTCTTCTTTGTGGCAGCATTATCCTTTGACAACTGTCTCTGTCATGGTCCTGTCAGAATCTGACTTGGAGGAGGAAGCTGAACAGCTGACAGGGAGTGGGAGCGTGGCTCCGTTGGCTGTGGAAGAAACTGGGGAAGGGCAAAGTCCGGCTGGGCAGAGCAGGGAAGAGGTGGAACAAGGGAGAGAGAATTCAGAGGAAGTCCCAGGTCCACCCCCTCTTCATCCTAGGGCATACAGGGAGGAACGGAGAAGGGAGCAACATTGGTTGCATGGCTTACGGGGGAGGAAAGGGCCCTGATTCCCTTCATTAGCTGCAGCTTGGAGCACAGTGTATAAAAAAGGCAAGTTGCTTCAAGCAAGCTGTTGGGAGCAAACATGACTTTATCCTGTATCATTGTGGCTTATCTGTGTTCCTGGCATCTTCCCAATTGTGTGAGTTTTGCCGTGCTTTCAAGTCTGAAATTTCTTCTCCTGCCCTGTCGAACTAATTACTTCAGTTTGGTTTGTTTGGATTTTAAGTTACAGTTTGTGTGTACCTTGTTTCAGACTGAATTTTCTACAGTTAAAGGCTATTCCTGGGAGAGTTTTTTTCCAGCCAGAAGGTAACCTGGACATTGAGGGCAAAGTCGGAGATAATAAAGGGAGTCTTATTGCTTATTTGATCGTGTTACTTTTGTGCCATGCCCCTGGTCATCACAGTCTCTTTGTATATCCATTGTTGTTGTTGTTGTTGTTGTTGTTTTTGTTAGTTGCAAAGTCGTGTCTGACCCATCGCGACTCCATGGACAATGTTCCTCCAGGCCTTCCTGTCCTCTACCATCTTCTGGAATCCATTTAAGCTCACACCGACTGCTCCAGTGACTCCATCCAAGCCACCTCATTCTCTGTTGTCCCCTTCTTCTTCATTTGCCCTCAATCATTCCCAGCATTAGGCTCTTCTCCAGTGAGTCCTTCCTTCTCATGAGGTGGCCAAAGTCTTTGAGTTTCATCTTCAAGATCTGGCCTTCTAAAGAGCAGTCAGGGTTGATCTCCTGTAGGACTGACCGGTTTGATCGCCTTGCAATCCAAGGGACTCGCAGGAGTCTTCTCCTCCAGCACCAGATTTCAAAGGCCTCCATTCTTTGGTGCTTAGCCTTCCTTATGGTCCAACTTTCACAGCCATACATTGCAACTGGGAATATTGCAACAATATCCCCAGTTGCAGATATTGCAACTGGGAATATTGCAACTGAGAGCATTGCAACTGTATATCCATAGCCCTCTTCCAATTTCATTTTGTGTAATTGGCAGTGAGTGGGATAGATATAACTTTTTTTGTTTCCTTTTTCCTCTTCTGGTGAAGTGCCCAGGTGAAAGTAGAGATAGCCAAAAGATTTACAATACCTGGCTTATCTGCTGTGCCATGTACTGTCGATTCCCATTGCCTGGCCAGGCCTTGGAGGAAATGAATGACTTCACAGTGTTGGGGCAGCCAATTACAATGGGTGTTGCCTCTTGCCTTTCCAAATTTCCTATTAATCCTCCATCTCCCTAGCTCCAAAGTTATTGTAAAATGAAACCATGTGTCTTTTATTAAGAGAATGCTACCAAATGCTTAGAAAGAAAAAAATATCTCAATTTATGTTCACAACTGACTTCACTTTGCGAACCAGCATAATCGAATGAAAAATATACATGCAATTCCCTTCTTCTCTTTAAATCAAATTCCCTTCTTCTCTTTAAATCAAAAACCAGAACTTTGGTCTTGATAGGTGTAACATACTGTACATCAAGAATAAGGAGGAATGCTGTATATTTTACCTTCTTGTTCAAAGACTGACTGAGGCTGCAAAAATATGATTGGGGAATGAGGTAGAAGGTATGTCTCATAAGCCATTGTTTGATACAGCTATAAGGTTTGCTATGAGTCATCGATTGGCTAAATTCACCTAAGTTCTCAAGATGTGCAATGCTAGTCAAGGGCAATGAATAGCTCAGAATCATCAGATTAACAGAATTGGAAGGGACCTTTGAGATTGTCTAGTCCTGCACAAGGTGGAGCCCCCTATACCAGCGATGGTGAACCTTTTTGTTGTGGTGTGCTGAAAGCCCACACGTGCTGGCACCCACAATGCAATGTGCCCCGCCCCCCTATGCATGTGCATGCAACACCCCCGTCCCACCTCCTTACCTGCACTGCACATGCACGTGCCTCCCAGCTGATTTTCAGCCCATTTGAGGCCGTTTCTGCCCTCCCGGGAAGCCTCTACAACCTCGGAAGGCCGAAAAACAGGCCTTATGGAAATACCGGAAGTTCCCATTTTCAGCCTCCAGAGGGCCTCTGGAGCCCCGGCGAGGCCGTTTTCGCTTTCCTGGAAGCTCGAGGGAAGCCTCTGGAGCCTTGGGAGGCTGAAAACTGGCCTGTTTCGGCACTTCTGGTATTTCCGGAAGGCCCTTTTTTTGGCCTCCTGAGGCTCCCGGGAGGGTGAAAATGGCCTCAGACAGGCTGAAAATCAGCTGGGAGGCACGCGCATGTGCAGTGCAGGTAGGTTTGGCTGGGGCTTGTGTGCTTGCACAAATGGCTCTGTGTGCCACCTGTGGCATGCGTGCCATAGGGTCGCATCATGGCCCTATACCATTTCAGATAAATAGCTGTCCAATCTCTTCTTAAAAGCCTCCATTGAGGGAGTACCACAACTTCTGGAGGCAAGTCATTCCACTGATTAACTGTCCTCACTGTCAGGAAATTTCTCCTTAGTTCTAGGTTGCTGCTTTTCTTGACCAGTTTCCATCCCTTGCTTCTTGTCCTGCCCTCAGGGGCTCTGGAGAATAGGTTGACCTGCTCTTCTGCGTGGCAGCCCCTCAAATATTGGAACGCTGCTATCAAGTCACCCCTAGGCCTTCTTTTCACTAGTTCTATTCTGGAGCACTGAAGATAAGAGACACTTGGTAGACTGAAATGAAGTGCTTTGCTTTGCTGAAAGCCAGTTTCCTAAACCTGTTATTGTTCAGGTTGGTGCCTTCCAGATATGAACTGGGCTTCAATGCTGGCTTCCAATAGACCGGCTTGACATTCTGGAGATTGGATCCCATCACACAACTTTGATTGACCTGGCAATCTGAATCTACTGTTTATTTCACCGATGACATCTCCTTGGTAGGCCCAGCATGAAATGGGTGTAGATGGTGGTTTGGGGCAACCAGGCGATCATAAAAAGAAGGCAGTCCATGACTATGGAACCCATGTTCCTGTACAGGCAGATGGTTCAACAAGTTTATACTGTTGGTATATCCTTCTGTTCCAAGTGGGGGAAAAGACACTGGAAACACGGAGGCTGATTAGAAAGATGGTTTAATGGTGAAGCAGAACCACTAAGCCAGAGGTGGGTATTCAGCAAGTTCTGACCAGTTCTGGAGAACTGGTAGCAGAAATTTTGAGTAGTTCGGAGAACTGGTGAATACCACCACTGACTGGCCCCGGCCCCATCTATTCTCTGCCTCCTGAGTCCCAGCTGATTGGCTGGGTCTTCTTTTGTTGCCCTGCACAGGAGAATGGAGCTGGAAAGCAGGTTAGGGGGGTGGGGAGGGAATGAGGATTTTACAGTATCCTTCCCCTGCCATGCCCACCAAGCCACACCCACCAAGCCACGCCCAAAGAACCAGTAGTAAAAAAATGTGAATGCCACCACTGCTCAAGCACGTTTGATTCTGGGTAGCTATCCACATGGAATGGCGAGTGTGATACATTTATACCCTCTCTTGGTCTTTGAACTTGCTTCCTGTTCCTGTGGCAAGAAATGTATCCCGATTGGTTGTCAGACTTTCATGGGGGCCATGCAGGGGTAACTTTGTAGGTTGTCTGTGTGCTAAGTTTGGTTGAAAGGGCAATGAAATAAAGGGCAATGAAATGGCTCTGCCTGAAAGAGGTAGATCTTCGTTATGTAGAATAGACTGGCCCAGGCCTTAATGGCCCATTAACAAAGGTGGAGCGTGGAGCTGAGTTTCTGCCTCTCTTGAGTTTCTACTTCTCTTTTAAGGGAAATATTCTGCCTTTTTAATATATCTTAAAATATTTCATTTTTTTCTAGGAGAAGGGTGGGATTTAACTTCCAAGAATACTATCCACTCTCTAGTATGGGAGAATATGCATACAGGCTCACACCATTTGGCCAAAGCTGTGTATACAGAATAACATCACTTGCAAACAATGCCTAAATCTCCCTCTCTATCTGTTTATAAGTAGCACAATCCCCAGTTGCCAATTTCCATGTAACTTGACTCTCTTTATCCGTGAATCAAACATAAAATTCTGCAGGGTTTTTTCTTTCTTTCTCATTGACCTGCACTGCAATTTCTCCAGCACAGGATTGTAAAAAAAACCAACCCCACTGGAGTCAAATCACCTATCGTGTGCAAAACTGTAACCGAAACCAGAACTCCTTGTTTTGTCTAGAAATGGGTTGTAGGATAAGCAATGGGATTTTTGACTCACGTTTTGGTGAACGTAACTCTAAATATCTAATCGCAAGCCCACTTCCTGCTTTATGAAAAGCTGGAAGCTGCACAGCTTGTAATTTGCTTTATTTTTTCCCTTCTTCTTCTTCATTATTTACAGCCTGCTTGCTTGAAGCCAGCTTCTCTCTCCAAGAAGCCAAAGAGCGCCCTCTTTTGTCCACACAATTTCTTTGGAGTCCTCTGCAAAATAAATAAATAAATGCTGGATGTCAAAGATACTGAACAGAACTAAGGTTACTTCAGAATGAGAAATGGGAGTGGATGCTGGGCGCAATGTTCTGTTTTGTGTCAATTTCAGGCTGCCTCCTCAAATGTTGCCATGCTAATTATATATTTTAAACTGTTTTTTAAATCAGAACTGTTCTGAGATGTTAATGGTGTTAGGATGTTATGTTGGTAGCTGTATAGGTGTTCAAATCAATAACTTATCTGCTAGTCAGGCACTAAAAATTCATCATAGAAACATGGTTGTTGCAATGAGCTAGTCTTAAACAGACTTGTTTGAATGAGTACAACACACACAGCATCTCTTTTTCCCTTTGTGGTACAATCCAGCTAGCCAAAGGAACCCCTCAAACTATGGTTTCCTTCAATTAAACTATGGCTTCTTATGAACAGACAGAGAAATTGTTTCCAAATATGAAACAAATTGTTTTGGAACAACAAAAAGTTTTTAAAATTGCCTTGATGTTAAACTTGAAAGTTCAAACTTTTTTAACCCTTGTTTTCTCTTCACCTATAATTATAAATTATGGTTTACTGAACTGCTTTGGAAAGGGGGGGAAAGTGTGAGATGGGGTATGTTGGCAAAATGTGTGTATTGTATTTTATGAACTGAGTTTTAGCATTACATGTAATGTACAATATGGCTTGAACAAGCTATCTTTCAAAGAAACTGTGGTCTGAAGAATTTGTGAATGCATTCTACATAGCAAATAGCACTTGATATTTATTTAATTTTTTCAGTCACTGTATTGGTTTTAAAACTTTATCCTCTTGAAATACAAAACTGTCTTGTATTGGTTTGAGTCTACCTTTTGGGACAATAGGGGGCTTGTTTCGGAGCCTTGTGTAAATTCACAGCCTTAAAGGCTTAACTGTAAAATGTGTATTTTAAACTCAGTTTAATTTTATGTGGTTCCCATGTGAGGCGGTTTGGAGCAAAAGTGTGAGCTTTGTTAAAAATTATCCAATTTGTGTAATTGGATTAGTTCCATTGTTTGCTACTCATCTTTTACAACAAGACAGATAACAAATAATGGCAGTACAAGGGCTGAACTTAAGATTTAAGCTGTAGTAAACAAACATTGGGTAGTAATGTTGACTGGAAACAGATTGCTTTGCATTTGTCAAACAAAGAATAGGGATTGAAGTCTTGCAGGTCAGCTAAGCTATCACCTCTGCTCAAACAGATGCTGTCATTCAAGGAGTAACTTAGAATCTTCTCTTCAACTCAGAGAAGGCAGGGACAAGCTAATTATATACCCTACAAGAAAACCAATATGCACTACTATATAAGTAATATAGTAGTTTATACTAGGCTGCCCTTATTTGAGCTGCAAAAATCAGTAGCTAATTGCTGCCACTTAGTTGCATATTTTTGCAGCCAGATGTGGAAGTCATAGTTCACCCATTAAGTCACAATAAAGTTTGCTTTGTTTTAGTTGGCATAATGTGAGAACACTGATCACTGCAATATATAAGTGATCACTGGCAGCTTGCAAGTTGAATGAAACCAAGGAATATATGGGCAGAGCAGTTAAAGTCACACTCAATTTTCTCCAGCCTGTAGTCCTTGAAATGTTGTAGAGGCCTAGTAGCCAAATGCTTCAACCAAAAATTTGGGAGCTGTACCCATACATCTGGAGAGTACCAGATAGGGGATGTCTGTCATAACTCATATATGTTTAATTTACTGATACTTAATCTGCTTCTTAAAGATTAATAGTCTGATCTGCAACTTTGATCTTGCAACTTCGGTTGAATTTTGGTTTGACCACTTTTCCTTTCTTGGATGAAGAAGGAAAAACAATATTTATATACTAGGGCAAATGTGAAGCTGGCAAGATTTAGCTTTGAAATGTTCTGGTGCTTCATTCCAGCTGTAAAACAGCAATAAGGAATGACTTTGTGTATACGAACCATTTATTTTGCTCCTACTAACCTTATTATAAATGATCTCTTCTTGCCCAGAGAGATTAGGCTAAAGGAAATGCTTCTAATTCTAAACTGATAAACTAGCTAAGCTTGAAATCCAGAAGCCTCTCTTTTAAGCAGAAGAGCCGCTAACGATGAACTATGTTGGTTGGTTAGTTCACTTAGCACTGCACTCTTCACCCTGGCTTAAATTCCTCAATAGAATCAGACAGTTTCCTCCTGCAGAATTTAAAAAAAAGAAGAACAAAAAGAGGTCAAGAAACAACTTGTAATTAACCCACAGCCCTGTAAACTGCAGAGATTGTGCCACTCAAATTCAGCAAAAGCCACCGAATTGTAGAGGTTCAACTTTCTATGGATTTTTTTGGATAGGTGTGATAGAAATGTGTAAGCTTTCAGATGAACAAGAGACAGCAATGTAAGTAACTTTCACAAACACCCAAAAGTCCGCCAGGAAATTGATCCCAGATGACTGGCAGAGATGCTCAACTGATGGAATTAAGTCAGGCATTCGGGGAAACTCATCCAACAAGATCAGTTGTAAGACAGACCACAAAAAAAACCACAACAATAGAACACCATCAGTTGTCACTTACACCTCCCAGATTTTCTTTCTTTCTTTCTTTCTTTCTTTCTTTCTTTCTTTCTTTCTTTCTCTTTCTTTCTTTTCCTTTCCTTTCTTTCTGTCTCTCTCTCCCATCCTTCTTTCCCCCATCCTTCTTCTTCCTTCTTCTTTCCTCCTTTCTTTCCCTTCCTCCCCCTCCTGCCTTCCTTCCT
The DNA here is from genome assembly GCA_009733165.1 of Naja naja. Lineage (NCBI taxonomy): Eukaryota > Metazoa > Chordata > Lepidosauria > Squamata > Elapidae > Naja > Naja naja. Next base: position 68,782,835 of record CM019151.1, read on the forward strand.
TTTCTTCCTTCCTTCCTTCCTTCTTTCCTTTTTCTTTCTCTCTCTCTCTTTCTCCTTCTCATCCTTTTCTTCCTTTCCTTTCCATCCTTTCCTTTTCTGTCCTCCTCCTCCTTCCTTCCTTCCTCTCTTTCTTTCTTTCTTTCTTTCTTTCTTTCTTTCTTTCTCTCTCTCTCTCTCTCTCTCTCTCTCTCTCTCTCTCTCTCTCTCTCTCTCTCTCTCCCTCTCCCCCCTCTCACATACCTGATTCTGGGCAGCTAACAGTTAAAAACCATAATAAAATTACAGTAAAAACAAGTTTAAAATGAACAAAAATAAAGTAGCCAAGAAACTGAACTGGACCAAGATCAAGAAACAGGATCACCTTTACTATCAAGGCCACAGGTTTGATGACAAACCCAAGATTTCAATGTCTTACAAAAGGCCAGCAAGGTTGGAGTCATTCTTTTTTTGGGGGGTGGGGAATGAGGTTTCAAAGGATAGCCATCATAGCAGAAAAGATTTTCTTCCTGGTGCCCACCAGATGGCGCCCTTGTGGTTGGGGACCCAAACCCTGCCTCTCTTGGATATCACAGGATGGGTGGCCACAATAGAATAGAATGGAATGGAGTGGAGTGGAATGGAATGGAATAGAATAGAATAGAATAGAATAGAATAGAATAGAATAGAATAGAATTCTTTATTGGCCAAGTGTGATTGGATGCACAAGGAATTTGTCTTGGTGCAAATGCTCTCAGTGCACATACAAGAAAAGATACATTAGTCAAGAGTCAAGAATCATCAGGTACAACACTTAATGATAGTCATAGGGTACAATAAGCAATCAAATCATACTAGGAAACAGTCAATAAAAATAGTTAGGATACAAGTGACAAATTTACAGTCATACAGTCACAAGTGGGAGGGGATGGGTGATAAGGAGTGAGAAGATTAATAGTAATAGTAGTGCAGACTGTTATTTATTTGTTTGTTTGTTTATTATTTAGACTTGTATGCCACCCCATCTCCGAGGACTCGGGGTGGCTCACAACTAAAATCAGAACACAACAATAAATTCCTTATGAAATGCCCATTGTCCTAAAACAATTTGACATATTTATTTGACGGTGATATTTTTGAATCACACAACCAAATAGTAGACTCTTAGTGGACAATCACTTAAACATCAGCCAGCAATGTACAGCAGCGGCCAAAAAAAAATCTAATGCAATCCTTGGTTGTATAAAACAGAGAACATAGAATCAAAATCACATGAAGTATTAGTACCATTTGATAAAACCTTAGTAAGACCACATCTGGAATGCTGCATCCAGTTTTGTCACCCCAATTATAACAAAAGATATTGGAAAAAGTACGAGAAAAGCAACTAAGATGATGAAAGGCCTGGAGACTAAAACATATGAAGAACAGTTGCAGGATTTGGGTATGGCTAGTCTATAGAAAAAGACTAGAGGGGACATGATAGCACTGTTCCAATATTTGCCACAAAGAAGAAGGGGTCAACTTATTTTCCAAAGCACCAGAAGGCAAGACAAGAAACAATGGATGGAAGTAGATCAAGGAGAGAAGCAGTCTGGAATTCAGGAGGAACTTCCTAACAGTGAGGACAATTGCCTTTGGAAGTTGTGGGTGCTTCAAGACTGGAGGTTTTTAAGAAGAGGCTGGACAGCCACTTGTCTGAAATGGTGTAGGGTCTCCTACTTGAACAAGGGGCTGGACTAGCAGACCTCCAAGGTCCCTTCCAGCTCTATTCTGATTGATTGATAACTATTTTCTTTATGGTTTAGTAATCATAGGAACTGTGAAGCCCAAATAATAACAGAAACGCAGGTCCAATAAATACAAATTTCCCTGAGCGACCTTATCCCAGCATCTGTACTGGCGTTTAACTTTCAATCCCCTCTTGCTAAGTCTTGACATTTGGCTAAGTCTTTGCCTTTCAGTCTATGCTTTGCTGCCGTAATGATAAAGTAGCATCTGTGAGAGAGTAAAATGCTAAATTTGGCCAAGCGTGATGATGAGTCATTGGATACTGAAATCCTTGTGAAGCTTTAACAGCAAGTGGTCCCATCTGACTAAACAGATTTAGCACCCTGACTGTGAACTTAATGGCCAAGGGCAGATGGGAGTGTGGGAATATGGGCTCTGAAGGTGAGGCCCTACCTTGCCACTCAGAGAGGTTTGATGGGCATTTTTTGGCTCTGCACTTTAGCGGTCATTTACCATTTACTTATTGATGTATTGGAGCTGCTTGCTCCCAAAGAATCTGGGTGGGCAGCTTTAGCAACAGGGAACCTTCCAGATTGCCTGAGCATTCTTCAGAACTTTGTAGCGCTCAGATTTATAGTTCTGGTGTGTAGTTGCCTTTCCTCTGCTCACAACCTCTTCATCTGCAAACACACAGACAGACAGACATATACACACACATACACACAGCCCCTGCCCCCACCCAAAATTGCTAAATATATTGCAGGGACTCACTTCATCTGCAAACATACAGACAGACAGACAGATACACAGCCCCCTCCCCCAAAAAGCTAAATAGAATAGAATAGAATTCTTTATTGGCCAAGTGTGATTGGACACACAAGGAATTCATCTTGGTGCAAATGCTCTCAGTGTACATAAAAGAAAAGATACATTCATCAAGAGTCAAGAATAATAAGGTACAACACTTAATAATAGTCATAGTGTACAATAAGCAATCAAATCATACTAGGAAACAGTCAATATAAATCGTAAGGATACAAGCGACAAAGTTACAGTCATACAGTCACAAATGGGAGGGGATGGGTGATAAGGAGTGATGGGAAGATTAACAATAATAGTAGTGCAGACTTTGTAAATAATTGGACAGTGTTGAGGGAATTATTTATTTAGCAGAGTGATGGCATTTGGGGAAAAAACTGTCCTTGTGTCTAGTTGTTCTGGTGTGCAGTGCTCTACAGTGTCGTTTTGAGAGTAGGAGTTGAAACAGTTTATGTCTGGGATGTGAGGGGTCTGTAAATATTTTCACAGACCTCTTTTCAACTCATGCAGTATACAGGTCCTCGATGGAAGGCAGGTTGGTAGCAATTGTTTTTTCTGCAGTCCTAATTACTCTCTGAAGTCTGTGTCTGTCTTGTTGGGTTGCAGAACCAAACCAGACAGTTATAGAGGTGCAGATGACAGACTCAATCATTCCTCTGTAGAACTGGACCAGCAGCTCTTTGGGCAGTTTGAGCTTTCTGAATTGGTGCAAAAACAAGCATTCTTTGTTGTGCTTTTTTGATGACGTTTTTGATGTTAGGTGTCCATTTTAGGTCTTGTGATATAATAGAATCTAGAAATGTGAAGGTCTCTACTGTTGATGCTGTGTTAGTGAACTCACTTCTGCAAACACACGGACAGACGGACAGACAGACGGACACAGACACACACACACACACAGCCCCTCCCTCCAAAAATACCCCTAAATATATTGCAGGGACTGTGGTTGATGCTGTGTGGAGACTGTTGAACCAGTATAAGCTGTAAAGAGTACAACAGTTTTTGAAGTTTGAGGATTCAAAAAAAAACAACCATGAGGTCCTTTGAAGAGCAGAGCCCATGCCTGGTACATATACATATCCCACATCAGACCAAAACAGTACTTGATGAAGGGCAGCTCCCACGTAGGATGGAAAGATTGGGGTAATAAATGACCCTCAAAACCAGATTTGTGAAAGCTGTCTTGGTCAAAGTATGTTGATACGGCTGCTGTGTTGCTTGGGGGTTGTCCTCCAAACTTCAGAAAACTTGATAAAAATCTTTTGTCTGGTCCTCACCTCTCTTGCCTTCAGGAAAATCTGCAGTGTAAGCCAGGGGTCTGGGAAAGAGGCAGTTCAGCCTGCAGATGTGTGAGGTGGGACTTCCCTATTTTTTCCAGAGACCAAAAGAAGAGGAAGGGAGAAATATTTCCACTCTTGCAGGATTCTGTTTAATGTAACCTTACAATCAAGATAGTGCAGATGGGCTATCTGGTTGCGCATCTTGTCTGGGTTGTGTTGAAGGATTAAGCAGCATACGATGTTCCAAGCCCCCCAATCTGCTCATATAAGTGACAAAGCTAGGCTCATACCCATATGTTACTTACGTTTTGCGTCCAGAAGAGAAGTATGATTTGAGATTTCAGTGGAGAGTACGAAAAACCTAACCCTAACCCCAAACCACTGACCCCCTCAGGCAAGGATGTTCAAAATTGGTTTTGAACTGAGAGTTTCATTTGGCCTCAGACTTGAATATCAGGTCATATTGCAAAAAAACCTCCAAAACCAAAACCAAAAAACAAAAACAAAGGACTGGGCCCAGAATATAAACAATTTAAGTTGAATTAAATTAACAATTTAAATCAACTTCTTTTAATGACCCCATAATCCCTAGCGGGATGGAGTCTGGGCACCTGAATGGAGCCAGCAGAGTGTTTTAATGGCCAGATGCTCTTCCTGTCGCCAATGCGGAGTTTTGTTCAGCGGACATATTCTCATTGTGCCCAGAGAGAGAAGTATCTGCCTCTACCTAGGATTGAACTCACAGCCTCCTGATTGCGAGGTGCAAGAGCCACCTCTAGGCCATCACACCACTCTAAATTAACACATTTAAATGAATCGCAATTAATATGACTACTCCCACCAGATATAAATTCTTCCCTTCTGTAACAACTTGATGGTGATCTTTGCAAGGCCTCTAGAGATGGCATCTATGGTAAGATTTAGCCTTCTAGGTTGAGGATATGAAATGGAGTGTGAGAATAACCTTGGGAGCGGAAAGAGAAAGCGCCACAGCCAGGGAAACAATTGGGAAGAGATATCTTGGCCCACAGAAAGAATGGGGTGGAGAAAGCATCTCAGAAGAACCCCACCCCCCTAATGCTTTGGAATGTAGTCAAGGGAGGGGAGGAAGTACTTTCAGACTTGCAAGATTTTGATACAGGTAATCCTTGACTTACAACAGTTTGTTTAGTGACCACAGCACTGAAAAAAGTGACTTATGACTCTTTTCACACTTATGACCATTGCAGCATTCCTCTGGTCATGTGATCAAAATTCAGATGCTGGGCGATGGGTTCATATCTATGACTGTGTTCTAACCTAGGCTTCTCCAACTGCACAACGCCGACTCCTCGTCCCAATAAACGGAAAACATCCATAGCCAAGAGTCATCAATCATGCTCTCCAATTAGATTTTTGCCCGGCAGAAGTTTCAGCCATCTAATCAGTCTTTGAAGAAAATATGAATGGAATGTACTTTCGATTCCACACTGCTGCCTGCTCTTCGAAACTCCCCCCCTTCTATCTGTTGACAACTATAAAAGGTGTATACAAAATGTTTTATGAGTTGACACCCCTTTTATTTAGTTTACAGTGGATTCCTCTCCAGAAAAGTCCCGGCCAACGGTCTTTCAAGAAATTTCACAATTACAGACCTTTATCAGACTTGGAGAGTTGCCAGGCCGATATCTTTCAGATGCCACACTGTAGCAGACAATACTTGGCAAGAATGTAGGAACAGATCTTCACCCAAATGAACTAATTGTCTCCTGCAAACCCCACTCCCCTATCGCTCCTCTTTTATTCCCTCTGGGAGGGGCCATTCACTGTCCACCTGTGCCTTTACTCCCAAGTCAACCTTTATTCCTTAGCTGTTCCCTTCTTCTGGCAGCTCTGCGCATGCACACACTGGGAACAGGCTCCAGCTGTTCTTCTGCCCCACTGATCTCTGACTCCGAAGGCAACTGATAGCTGTCAGACGGCCCTGTCAGAAATGGTGTAGGGTCTGCTTGGGTTGGACTAGATGATCTACAAGGTCCCTTCCAACTCTTTTAATCCTTATCTATCTGTGACTCTGAATGTTAACAATGTTCTTGGTCTTCAGTTCAGATATGGAACTCCTGGCTACTTGGATGGCTGAATTTACTCCTTTTCCATTCAGTTCCATATTGTCAGCTAACGCCGTAGTCTTCTCTTAGAAGTAAGTCATGTTCTACTGTTGGGATTTACGCAGAGGAAAATCAATATAAAAAGGGCAGGCTAAATTTAATCCTAGAGTCTTCCTTCTTTCAAGTGAATGTGTTATTTGCTGATACCCGCTGCAGACTGCTTTAAATGTTACGGCCTGCTTAGTGTTGAAAAACACCCCCACATGTCAGATATTCTGTGCAGAGTGAAACCCATTTGACAAAATCCTTTTCTGTACATCAGCCCGCTGGGGGTAGAATAGTGTCTGCAATTAACCTTCTTCTTAGGAAGATCTATTTTGTGCCACGCGAATATGATTTTTCTGCAAAACGAAGCCCACATATTATATGCATTTTAAAACTATAATTAGAATTCCCCCCCAAGCTTCTAGTGTTTGTTTTCTCCATGAAAATTCATGTTTATTTTGTGCCTGTGATGACTCATCTGCTGCCTGATTGACTGGAAATTCTTATTTTTCTCCAGTCTAAATAACCTTCCTATTTTCTGACCCAACTGTTGAACTTAGTGTTAGTCATAAATCATGGTTAGGTTCTTTAACCTTGTGTTCCCCTGGCCAATTTCCTGTGCCCATTACTAGTAGAAGTAGAAGTAGAAGAAGAAGAAGGAGGAGGAGGAGGAGGAGGAGGAGGAGGAGGAGGAGAGGAAAAGAAGTTAGAAGAAGAAGTAGTAGAAGAAGAAGGAGGAGTAG